>JAVIAB010000101.1:8089218-8749218 GCA_032433765.1 Megaustenia siamemsis | reverse complement strand
ATATATAAGTTCCACGCTGAAGGCCTTTTGGTCGAAACGTCGTTTTACTTTTGTTTTATGTCTCAGCAAAGCAAAGCTGTCACCACACCACCTATTCCTTTTCATTAAATTGTCATCAAGCAGAATTGTAACCCTGGACTATCCTGCTCACAGGCAGACACCTTACCTCTGCATCATCTACACAATAACGTATCTGTTCTTACCAAAAAAATTAAAAAAACCTGCCAATTCTGGGGATCTTATCGAAAGCACTAAGCACATAGGGTTATATTTTATATTTAAACCTTGTTTTTTTTTTATTTTATTTTGTTTTTTTTTTAGTGCTGCAGTTTAATTTGAGAGATAAATGTTCATTTTTAGTATCAATGTTTATGTGTGAATTTGTTTTATGTCTTTTATTTTTCTTTCGTCTCACAAAACTGACATTTTAGTTCCAGCGATAAAATTAACATCTTGTGAATCATCTCTGTCGAGAAGAGATTTTTCTGCTTTTCTGATCTCTCTTTCTCTCTCTCTCTCTTTCTCTTTCTCTCTCTCTCTCTCTCTCTCTCTCTTTCATTCTCTCCTTCGAAGTGTGTTAATCACGAGATTTGGAAGTAATGAAAGTAGTACAAAGAAAAAAGAGAGATAGTGGTGAAGAGAGAAAGAGAAAGGGACAACAGAGGGAGACGGAGAAATGAGGTGGAGAATGAAGTAATGAATTAATTATTTAATTAGTTAATGTATGAATAAATAAAAGAAAGAGAGAAAGAAAGAGAGATAGTAAAAAAGAACGGAACGAAAGGAGGAAAGAAGAAAAAAAAAGAATGAATGAAAGAAAGAAAGAAAGAAAAAAGAAAGAAAGAAAGAAAGAAAGAAAGGAAGGAAGAAAGAAAGAAAGAAAGAAAGAAAGACAGACAGACAGACAGACAGACAGACAGACAGACAGACAGACAGACAGACAGGCAGGCAGGCAGGCAGGCAGGCAGGCAGGCAGGCAGGCAGGCAGGCAGGCAGGCAGGCAGGCAGGCAGGCAGGCAGGCAGGCAGGCAGGCAGGCAGGCAGGCAGGCAGGCAGGCAGGCAGGCAGGCAGGCAGGCAGGCAGACAGACAGACAGACAGAAAGCAAGCAAACAAGAAAGAAAGAAAGGAAGAAAGATAAAAGATGAGTAGAAGACAAGATTAAATAAGATGACATACTGACAGAGGATCAAGAAAATTAAAGACACAAACCAACAGAAGGAGAAAGTCATACAGAGAAAATCTGCGCAAAAGAAAAACAGAGAAAGATAAAACTTAAGGGATGTGTAAAGAGATAATGCGCAGGGAAGACGAGATGAAAGTTGTAGTAACAAATATTGAAAGAGAACTGTATATAAAGACACAAGATAAAGAGATAAATAGAGAAAGTGAGAAAGAAATGTCGATAAATAGCTATTTTGGTATACAAATAAGGAAAGTAAAATTGCCTGGAATAAAAATAACTGGAGATATGTCATATATATATACATATATATATTTATTGGTAAAGTACTAGATTAAGCATATAATTTATTTAAGTTCGAAAGAGTAACGTCCCTCCACTTTATTCCGTGGTTCTCTATTCTGTCATCCTTCTTCTCCTTCTCCTTCTTCTCCTTCTTCTCCTTCTCCTTCTTCTTCTTCTTCTTCTTCTTCTTCTACCTTTCAGCTCCCTGTGGAACATAGGTCTTCAACAAACACTTTCAACTTCCTGTGCAACATAGGTCTTCAACAAACACTTTCAACTTCCTGTGGAGCATAGGTCTTCAACAAACACTTTCAACTTTCTGTGGAGCATAGGTCTTCAACAAACACTTTCAACTTCCTGTGGAGCATAGGTCTTCAACAAACACTTTCAGCTCCCTGTGGAACATAGGTCTTCAACAAACACTTTCAACTTCCTGTGGAGCATAGGTCTTCAACAAACACTTTCAACTTCCTGTGGAGCATAGGTCTTCAACAAACACTTTCAACTCCCTGTGGAGCATAGGTCTTCAACAAACACTTTCAACTTCCTGTGGAACATAGGTCTTCAACAAACACTTTCAACTTCCTGTGAAGCATAGGTCTTCAACAAACACTTTCAACTTCCTGTGAAGCATAGGTCTTCAACAAACACTTTCAACTCCCTGTGGAACATAGGTCTTCAACAAACACTTTCAACTTCCTGTGAAGCATAGGTCTTCAACAAACACTTTCAACTCCCTGTGGAACATAGGTCTTCAGAAAACACTTTCAACTCCCTGTGGAACATAGGTCTTCAACAAACACTTTCAACTCCCTGTGGAACATAGGTCTTCAGAAAACACTTTCAACTCCCTGTGGAACATAGGTCTTTAACAAACACTTTCAACTGCCTGTGGCTTCTTCTTCCTGTTCTTATTTTCTTATCTTCTTCTTCCTCTTGTTCTTCTTGTTCTTCTTTTCTTCTTCTTCTTCTACTTCTTCTTCTCCCTCTTTCTCTTCTTCTTCTTCTTCTTCTCCTTCTTTCCCTTGTTCTTCTTCTACTTTCTCTTCTTCTTCTTCTTCTTCTTCTCCCTCTTTCTCTTCTGCTTCTTCTTCTTCTTCTACTCTTTCTTCCTCTTCTACTTTATTATTCTTCTTCTTACTCTTTTCTTCTTTCTTCTTCCTCTTCTTATTTTCTCCTTCATCTTCTCCTTTTTCTTCTTTTCTTCCTCTTCTTTTCTTCTTCTTCTTCTTCTTCTACTTTCTCTTTTTCTTCTTCCTCTTCTACTTCTGCTTCCTCTTCCTCTTTTTTTATTATTATTTTTCTTCATCTTTTCTCCTTCTTCCTCTTCCACTTCTTTTTTACTTCTGCTTCCTCTTTTGTTCTTTTCTTCTTTTGTTCTTCTTTTCTACTTTTCTTCTTTTGTTTTCCTTTTCTTCTTTTCTTCTACCTCTTCCTCTTCTTCTTCCTCTTCATCATCTTCTTCATCTTCGATCAACTACTGTTATCCAATTAGACAAGACTTTTAGACCAGCTTGGGTCACGAAAAAGACGGCGAACTTGAGTCCTCACCGGTTCCCCATATCTTGTCATGTAGAGTTGTTTCTGTGGGCCATATTTGTGTTCTTTAGGTATTTAAAGTGCAATAGTCTTGTAGTCGCATGGCAAATCCAGAAATGCGGTTTTACAGAATAATGTTGAGAATAACATGGACAGCTAAGAAGAGTAATGAAAACGTTATCTCTCTCTCTCTCTCTCTCTCTCTCTGCGATCAAGACTCAATCATAGTAGGATTTCAGACTCTCTCATGAAGTTAGCTGTCGGTTTAAGCGAATCGATTGTCCCATATAGTTACTCTTCCAGGGAGGTGGGTGTGGACCACATTGCTCTTCTCAGGTCTGTGTACTGGGGGCAATCCTGTAGAACATGTTTTGTGGTCATATTGTCCAGTGTACAGTGGCATAGGCTGGTTGTACCTATTTTGAATTTGGTGAACACGTGGTTTCTCATTCTATTGTGGCCAGTGCGTAGGTGAAGTATGATGACTTGATCCCTCCTTGATAGTTGGTGGTATCCGTCACTCTCGTTATGCTTTGTGTGTTCTCGTTTCCACTTTTCACGGAACTGACCTTTGAGGATGGATTTGGCTTCATCATAACTGAGCGGATGGTTCTCTTGTGGTAATCTCCCTCCCTCTTTAGCTAATTTATCTGCGCGTTCGTTCCCGTGTATAGTGTGAAGGTATCTACTGAATGACTACTCTCTGGAAGTTATTGCATAGTTGGTCCAGGGTTGTTCTCAAGTCATCTAGTTCATTGTTCTTGGGTTTTTTTTAGAGCTGATAGTACTGACAGTGCATCAGTCAGAATCACCAATTTATTGTGCATGTTATTTTTGTGTTGAGTAGCCAGTGTTGCAGCATCTCTGATGGCCTCAGTTTCTGCTTTAAAGTTGTTTGAGAATTTTCCAGTAGCTATTGAATTGGTGATCTCGTCCTGATTATTCAGCGTCAGGAACACACCTCCCCCTCCATTTCTGGTGGCATCTGTAGCAGAGCCATCTGTGTATATGTGGGACCAAAAGTCCTGTGGGTAGGTATCGTGTATGTGTTTTTCTGCTACGTGTTTTCTTTCTGTGTCTGATTGGGTGCCTTTTTTCATGATTCCTGTTATATTTTCCTCAAGTTCTGGTATTTTATGATTTCCATGAGGAGACATAGCAGATGGGCCCAAGGGTTTCGATATTGTTTCGGAAAGTACTGGGTCTCCAGTAGTTAGTTCATTGGCAATTGCAGCGAAGTTGCTCCTCTTTAGTCGTACAATTCCGGAACCAGATATTCTTTGGTGCATGGGGTTGCTAAGGAGCCTTCTATATTTCTCCGTTTGTTACAATACTTTAGTGACCCGTCTGTCATCTAAGGGTTGTAAACCTGTTACTGTTTCTAGGGTCTTGATAGGTGTAGATTTCATAGCACCAGTGATCATACGGGCAGCTTGGTTCTGTATTCTGTTAATTTTGCTAAGGTGTGATTTGGAAGCCATCGCCCAGGCTGTGACTCCATACTCTAGAATTGGTCTGACTCTTCCTACGTATAGTTTTTTCAAAATATTGTTGTCTGTCCAGCTCTGTCTTGCTGATATCATGACCTCACGTCTGTATTTGGCCGAGGCTGCTTTGTAGGCAATGTTGCTCTCTGTGCTGCGTGATGTTTCAGCTAGTTCTCTGGCATAGTCCAGTTCCTCTTCTAATCTTTGTATTTCCTTGCTCCAGTATGGCTTGTAGTTTCTTCTTGTTCCGCTAGGAATGCATTCTTTAGCAGCTCTCATGATTCCATTTGTTAACCGCTCTATCATATTTTTGACTTTCTTTTCGTGGGTGTTGATAGGCGCAGTATATGCATCAGTGAGCCTGGCAAACTTTGCCCAATCTGCTCTCTTATAGTTCCAGCGGGGATGAGGTATTTGCAACTCCTGTTTGTGAACAAGATCCACTGAACGTTTGACTGGTCTATGGTCACTATCTCCAAGTTGGTTCAGCACTTTTCTGTTTATTTTGTTGGATATGTCTCCAGTTGCAAATGCTAGTTCGGGAGTGGAAGTTATTTTCCATCTTCTTGAGTAGAAGGTTGGGGGGTCCTCCCTAGAGTTTATGAGGAATAGGTTGTTGTCTATTTCCCATTCTTCCACTTCTTCACCTCGAACATTGGACTCCTTATATCCCCATCTTTCAGAGTGGCTGTTAAAGTCTCCTACTACCAGATCTTTGATGGTGTTATTTCCATTGACTCCAGCTTCAGTAATTTGTCATTTGGACAGTATATATTAAATATCCTTATACTAGCGGAGTTAATGTATAGGTCTGTACCAATGATCTCTGCCTCTCCGTTTGTGACTACATCTATCAGTTTTGCTGGGATGGAATTTTTAATAAGTATAAGAATTCCACCCTTGTGACCTTCCCTGTATTGTCTAAATGTTTGGTAGCCCCTGATCACAAATTTGTGCTGAGGATTAAGATGGGTTTCCTAGATGCAGGCAACGTCTATCTCCTCCTCTGCTAGTCTGATTGTTAGAGCTTGTTTTTTGTGGTATATGCCCTCCGCATTCCAGTGTATTATATTCAGCTGCTTCTTGAAGCCTTTCCGGTCAGCGGTAGTTTCTATCATAATTAGAGTCTGTTAGATCCAGTCTGATTGATTACTTGTTAAAACGTTGCACTGTGTTCTGCGCCAGTGGCCTAGTGCATCCGATTTCAGCCAGCATTTTATTCAGGTTTGCTTTCCTTAGCCTTTGATTGTCCCCAATCTTCCTGCAAGGCAGCAGATTGTCTTTTCTGTAGGGGGATTCTGCCCTTAGATGGTCGGCCCTCCCAGGTTTACGAGCACCATCTGCCCAAGCTTGATGTAGTAATTAGTTGATGATTAGACCATCACCATCACACATCAAACAACAGACTATAAGACCCTCCTGACTATCACGAACTTCCGGGAGTCTCACCGATGCTGACAAGTCATGACAAGTATTTTAAGCTAAAGATTCTACCAGATATATACGAATATATGATAAAACATGTAATTTACTATTTGGATAGTTTGTCAAAGAAGAGGGGTGGATTACAGTCTGGATGGTTCTGGTTCACCGATCCTGACGCAAACCATCAGCTATGAGTCGCTGAAAGCTTCCCGCTCTTCTGCTATGAGACGCGACTTCGACTCCACATCGCTTGTAATTCTGACTTTTCATTATTAATGTTGATAACTTTTGGACTTACGACCTTTTCTTTGTTGAGAATTTGTGTTGCTATGTGGAGTGTCATTGCATCAGCTCTGAGATATGTGCAGCTATCTCCGGCTGAAAAAGAGAGAGTGTTTTTCCGACTACATCAATCTAGCGGATAAACTGTGAGGGACATCGAGTTGAGAAGAGTCAATGAGAGAAAAGGAGAGAGGGAGAGGACTACAGACGCAAATGGAATTCAAGAAAAGAGGCGGTGAAAACATGAATCTATTTGATAAATTGTGTGGAAATACGGGATAAGGTGAGGGAATGAGAGAGATAGGCAGAGAGACACACCGATTGGATAGATATACATACAGACAGACAGATATATAGATAGACAGACAGACAGACAGACAGACATATAGATAGGCAGACAGACAGACAGATAGATAAACAGACAGACAGACATATAGATAGACATACAGACAGACAGACAGGTAGGTAGGTAGGTAGGTTTAGGTAGGTAGACATATAGGTAGGTAGGCAGACAGATAGGTAGGTAGGTAGGTAGACAGATAGGCAGACAGACATACATGCAGACAGACATACATGCAGACAGGCAGGTAGGCAGGCAGGTAGGTAGGTAGAGACATGTAGATAGGCAGGTAGGTAGGTGAGTAGTTGGATGGATGGGTGGATGGACGGATGGATGGATGGACGGATAGATGGATATAATTTAAATGGACTCCAAGAAATGTGAGAATGTGATGAAATAATATAGTGGGTATATTGTGTGAGGAACTGCGGGGTAAGAAAGATAGATGAGAGAGAGAGAGAGAGAGAGACAGACTATATAACTAAAAAAATAATTGTTATTCTTTCAAACGCCAACTCAGCTGGCGTGGGCGATCACGAACATCCATAATATCCTGTCTCTCGTGATTCCCATTTTGTAGAATAGTTTTTAGTTCTGGACACACGTTGACATATAAACACATGGGAATACCAAATACTAAACACAAACAGAGAAACTCAACTCAATCTGTTAAACGTATGTGCAACATAAACACTGACATATGGATGTGAAAGCAAAAATGCACGTCGAAAACAAGAAAAATAATTCAAACATCATTTTTTTAACAATAAATATTTACAAAAGATATTAATTAGCAGATTAGTATGCTTCCAATATAATAATAATAGAATAGGCGAAGAGTACCAAAAGAAGAAATACCAAAGCCTGTGATAGAGTACACCACAAACAACTTATAGAATGCATAAAAGAGATACATCTAGATGGCATGGACATACGACTAATATGTAATCTATACTGGGAGAAAACAACAATAATAAAATATAATAAAGAGAACTCTACACCCATTTGTATAAAAAGAGGAGTAAGACAAGGATGCATCCTATCACCAAGCTTGTTCAATCTATACACTGAGCAAATCTTTAAAAATATCATAGAGATGCCAGGCCTACAAATTAATGGAAAGATAATCAATAACCTAAGATATGATGATGATACTGTTCTACTAGCAGAAAATCCTAAAGATCTACAACAATTACTTAATGAAATAAACATGATAAGCAAAAAATATGGACTAGATATGAATATCAAAAAGACTAAAACTATGATCATAAACAAAGAAAATACTCAAAACCCACAAGTGGATATCAAAATTGAAGGAATAGACCTTGAGACAGTTCAGAACTATAACTACCTTGGACATACTATAACCAGTGATGGAAAATGTACAACTGAAATAAACAAAAGAATAGGAATGGCAAAAAGTAATTTTAATGCCATGAAGAACATGTTAACATCAAAACAAATAACACCAGGGCTAAAACTAAGAATAGCAAAATGTTACATCTTCTCAACATTCCTATATGGTGCAGAAACATGGACATTAGACAAGAAAACAGAACAGAGAATTGAAGCCTTTGAAATGTGGATATATATAAGAATAGGTAGAATTGGATGGAAAGAAAAGAAAACAAACGATGAAGTCTTAAAACAACTAAAAATGAAAAGAGAACTACTAAATACAATTCAAACAAGACAAATGCGATTTTTGAGCCATGTTAAAAGACACAACAGCCTACTAAAAGTAATCCTGTAGGGAAAAATACAAGGTAAAAGAGGCAGAGGCAGACCAAGACGAAGTTAACATCAAAAGATGGACAGTTCAGCCTATGGCAACCTGCACCATCAAAGCAAGAGACAGAGCAGAATGACGCTCCATAGTAGCCAACCTTCGTTGCGGTGATGGCACTCGATGATGATGAAAATGTAATATTTTCTTGTCTTTGTAGCTCTGTGCGGCTCAGGACGTAACGATACCTTGACTTACTGTTACACGCCTACACATTAGAGAATGTTAGGCATAGCCAGCAGGCTAGCGGTGGCAGGTAATCCTGCCTGTCTGCCGTGTCTTGGAACAGAGCATGGTCGTTAGTTTCAGTTGATTTCTCACTCATAGTTTTTCGAACGACATTCCATGGTGGGTGGAAACCTATAGAATCGGTAGTATTTTCGAACAACATTCCTTGGTGGGTAGAAAACTTTAGAATCGGCAGTAATTTCGAACGACATTCCTTGGTGGGTAGAAAACTATAGAATCGGTAGTATTTTCGAACAACATTCCATGGTGGGTAGAAAACTTTAGAATCGGCAGTAATTTCGAACGACATTCCTTGGTGGGTAGAAAACTATAGAATCGGTAGTATTTTCGAACAACATTCCATGGTGGGTAGAAAACTATAGAATCGGCAGTAATTTCGAACGACATTCCTTGGTGGGTAGAAAACTACAGAATCGGTAGCATAGAAAACATATTTCTTTCTTCAATTTGATAAAATTGAAGAAAATCTACAGAATACCCAGCATAGAAAACTTTTCCATTCTTCTGTCTGATTGAGTACAAAATCTATGTAATCTCAAGCATAGAAAACTATTTCTTTCTTCTATCTGATTGGGTAGATGATCTATAGATTATCAGAATAGTAAATCCTTTCTTTCTTCTTTATGATTGAGTACAAAATCTATAGAAAACTATTTCTTTCTCTCACCTCTATAGTAGAAAATCTACAGAATCCTAAACATAGAAAACTTTTTCTTTCTTCCATTTTGATGAATAGAAAATCAGTAGAATTATGACAATCTGCACCAGCAAAGCAAGAGATCTAGAGGAATGGGTCTACATGTTAGCCAACCTTCGATGTGGACAAGGCACATAATGATGATGATAATTTTCACTTCTTGTGCCAGATTGTCTTTTAAATTCTCTTTAAAAAAAAAAAAAATCTTTTCTGGCAAAGCTCCAGAACTGCCAGATTTTTCAATAATGTGTTTACTTTTAACTTTGTTCAATGCCTTGGTGTGGTCTGCAAAAAGAGGAATTTATATCTGCTTTCAATTCTGTGCCTCGCTCCTTTAATGTTGTCTGTGCATTTATGATGCTGTTTTTTTTTCTCTTTGCTTTGAACAAATACAACGTTTTCATTAGCGATTTCTTTTTATTAGATTTACGTAAAACTAGTTCCACAACAACTCATTGAAGTCGTTTTTTGGTGATACTAGTTTCGTTTACACGTTTATTTAATGTCAGATGGTCGACAGAAGTCGCCCAAGTAAGATAATGAGACTTTCTTTAACTTTCATAGTTACCCGGGTTTTGCTGGAGAAATTGTTATATGGCTTATTTTTTTATTGCAACACTAGTTGAAAGATTTAATTTCCAAATTCAATGGTGAATCAGTAATATTATATGGCAGTGGAACATGGATAATTTAAAAACAACAGCGACGGAGATACAGGCTTTTTTTTCGTTCGCCAGCTTTTACTTCTGACGCAATCCCTAGAGACTAGGAAATTAATTTTGAGTGTTAATCCATTTTTCCATAGCAGCTGTGTGCACAGGGGTCTCTCGCCGCACAGGCAGATAACTCCGACTTCGGAGGTACTCATATTTTTTCCGTCGTTGAGTAATTGACGTTTCAAGCCGGGCCTCGCTGATGAGACCAGCGGTGGTTGCCGTAGAGAGAAATCATAAATAAAAATCCCAACCATACAAGATTTCATTCGTGGAATATTGCGCAGAAGAAAAGGATGGAAATAGCAGGACAAAATCACTACAGTAGAATTATGGGAAAGTGCCAGTCAATCATCATCATGTACCATACCGGTTGGCGTAGACGATCATGTCCTTCCACAATCTTCTATCTACCGTGCATCTTATTATAGTACTGTTGTTCGTTGTTTTCCGTGCCATGACACCAAGCTATCCAGTATTTTCTCTCTTTGTCACCCGCGATCTCTCTTTCCCTGTATTTTGGCAGTTGTAGCCAGGGATTCCAACTTCCATCTTCTCATGATATGCCCGAAAATGTTGATTGTTTCTTTCTGATGTTTCTTAGGAGCTCCCTTTTTGTGTTGGCTTTTTTTTTTGAGAATTTCGTTGGTCTTTTTAGCTGTACAGGGAACTTTCAACATTCTTCTGAGAAATCCCATCTCTGTGACCTCTAATCGTCTTGTCATTATATATATATATATATATATATATATATATATGTATATATATATATATCATCATCAGTATCGGGCCTGCTGGCGTGTGTGATCATGTTACCTCCACAACTTTCGATCTCGACAGTTATTTATCATTTCCGTTGTTGACCTTCTGCCAAGCCATTCTCTTAAGCTGTCTGGTATCTTTTCTCTTTGCTTCCCTCTATCTCTTCATCCCTCAACTTTCCCAGTTGTTACAATATATTCCAGTTGTTCTCTTCTCATAACATGACAAAAAAATGATGATTGTTTCTTCCTAATATTGGAAATTAGTTCTCTTTTTGCTTTGGCCTCTTTCAGAACGTTTTCATTACTCTTTTTAGCTGCCCATGGTATTCTTAACATCCTTCTGTAAGACCATTTATATTTATATATATATATATATATATATATATATATATATATATATATATATATATATATATATATCACAGATGCATGTCATTGATACTTTAAGTAATTTACTCATTATATTTTCTCCCAGAAATATAAAAAATGCACGCTTATTCTATTATACGTTCACGCCAGTCAGAGTTAGTTATGTCGAAACACTTCAATATTGAAGTATGTATTTAATGTGAATATTACACTGAATTACTTATAGTTTAGCTGCTCAAAGACATTTTTTGTTTATTTTCTTTGCAAAATCCACAGTCAACTATGACTGATGACTGATGGAGGATACAACTAAAAGTCATCAGGTGAACGCAACAAAGGAAAAGAGGAGTATAACTCCCAGAACGTCTCACATTTGTCAATCTTTGATCTTTTCGTGACCAGTATTAAGTCATGGCAACAATTAGGAGTCGTAGACTAACGTGGCTGGGTCATGTATGAAGAATGGGAAACAATCGTATTCCCAAAAATATTGTATGGTGGACTTACGGTCGGAAAGAGATCAAAGGACAGACAGTGCTGAGATATAAGGAGTTTGCTGGGCTTCTTTTAGGGAATTCCCTATCAGTGAAAGAGATCAAGGGACAGACCAGTGCTGAGATATAAGGATGTTTGCTGGGCTTCCTTTAGGGAATTCCCTATCAGTGAAAGAGATCAAGGGACAGACCAGTGCTGAGATATAAGGATGTTTGCTGGGCTTCCTTTAGGGAATTCCCTATCAGTGAAAGAGACCAATTGCTGAGATATAAGGAATTCTGGGCTTCTAGGGAATTCCCTATCAGTGAAAGAGATCAAGGGACAGACCAGTGCTGAGATATAAGGATGTTTGCTGGGCTTCCTTTAGGGAATTCCCTATCAGTGAAAGAGATCAAGGGACAGACCAGTGCTGAGATATAAGGATGTTTGCTGGGCTTCCTTTAGGGAATTCCCTATCAGTGAAAGAAACTGGGGAAATCTAGCTGCAGATGGTATCACATGGAGAATACAAATAAAAACGGTACAGCAACATTCGAGGCAGTGGTGATATCAAATTTAAAAGGCAAAAGGTGTAGGAGAAAGGAGACGAGGTCAGGCACCTCGATTACATCTTGTTCGTTCTGTGACCCGGTCTGTCTATCCAATATTAGGGGCTTCAGCCACGAGAGAAGCTGTTCAGCATAACAGCTTCCAGCATAAGGCATTAATATGTTTTACCAAACTACTGACTTATCATGATTGCATGCTACCAACCATCAGTCAAGACACCAAAGGCCGTATATATATATATTCTACTAAAATGTTATTTACTAACTTTAGCTAAACAATTTACGTTTTGTTTGTGGGGGAAAGGGGGGGGGGAGCACAAATTGACTTTAGAACGGAATGGCTTCACTGTAGGCAGGTCATTCCCATATCTGCCCAGCGTCTTTTCCAGCAAAAAAGAAAGTGATCATCTGGGTCGTTCATACTATTCCACCGAACTCGCCATGTCGCAAATTGAAACCACATCCATGAATTATCTATTATAAGAATGAGTAGAATGTACTATGTTCCTAACATCTACACCTAAAACTGTTAGGTAGATTTCAAAGATTGCAACTAAAATGTCACTTTTAGAATAAAACAAGCAATTGTGATATATATATCATCATCAAGTACCGGGCGAGCTTGCATAGGTGATCATGTCTCTCCACAATTTTCGATCATGACAGTTATTTATCATTTCTGTTGTTGACCCTCTGCCAGGCCATTCTCTTAAGCTGTCTGGTACCTTTTCTCTTTGCTTCACTCTATCTCTTCGTTCCTCAATTTTCCCAGTTGTCACAATATATTCCAGCTGTTCTCTTCTCATTACGAGGCCAAAAAATAATGATTGTTTCTTCCTAATATTGGAAATTAGCTCTCTTTTTGCTTTGGCCTCTTTCAGAACGTTTTCATTACTCTTCTTAGCTGTCCATGGTATTCTCAACATTCTTCTTTAAACCACATTTCTACAGACTCCAGTGATTTTCTTGTCTGTTGTCCTATTGTCCATGATTCACATCCATATGTTATAACTGGCTCTACATAACATTTAAGAACTCTTTTTCTTGTTTCTATTGCCAAAAATTGATTGCATAGTATCTTCCTCATTTTTTGGAAAGCTGCTTTTGCTTGAGCCATTCTGCATCTCACCTCTTTTGTACATCTTCCGTCTGAGGTTAACAAAGTTCCCAAATATTTAAATTCATTTATCTTGTTTTAATATTGTTCCACTTGTCTTTATTTTGCACTGAGGTGATGTCTTTTTCTTTGTTGTTACCGTTACTTCTGTCTTTTCGCTATTAAGGCTGAGTCCTTTATTTTTCTTTCTTTCACTATAATGTCTAACATTTCTTGTAACTCGTTGTCACTCTTAGCGATGCTATATATAACATTATTTTTATATAGCATGGTAAAGTAAATTACAAACAACATCATGGCTGCGCATAGACACGAGTCCAGAATAGATTTCACTATAATTTTTTGATGGCAATTGTGGACTAAAATAACAGAGAAATAATAGTCACAGCCATGAAAGTAAGTAACGTAACGAGCCCTATAACGCCAAGTGACGTATAGGGAATATGGTGTTAGCGAATTATTACAGACATTCGGCACATGCTTTTTGGGGTATTGGGGTCGGTAATGCGCCCATGGCGTTTATTTTCACCCCCCCCCCCCAAAAAAAAAAAAAAAAAAATAAATAATTAATTAATTAATTATTTAAAAAAATTGCGGTATCCACTCTTGTCCTTTGTAGTCCACTTCACTAACCACTGAGTTATCGTGGCTCCCGAGCCATGGAAAGTGCCTCACCAAAAGTAAGCAAACCTAATGACAAGACATACATAAAGTAGTAGCAGCCTTCGTCAGTCAAAGTTGACTACATTGGCCTATGTCAGTCATAGTTGACTACACTAGCCTCCGTCTGTCATAGTTGACTACACTAGCCTCCGTCTGTCATAGACTACAGTAGCCTCCGTCAGTCATAGGTGACTACACTAGTCTCCGCCAGTCATAGCTGATTACACTAGCCTCCGTCAGTCATAGGTGACTACACTAGCCTCCGTCAGTCATAGGTGACTACAGTAGCCTCCGCCAGTCATAGCTGATTACACTAGCCTCTGTCAGTCATAGCTGATTACACTAGCCTCCGTCAGTCATAGGTGGCTACACTAGCCTCCGTCAGTCATTGGTGACTACACTCGCCTCCGTCTGTCATAGGTGACTACACTAGCCTCCGTCAGTCATAGGTGACTACAGTAGCCTCAGTTACTCATAGTTGACTACAGTAGCCTCCGTCAGTCATAGGTGACTACAGTAGCCTCCGTTAGTCATAGTTGACTACAGTAGTCCCCATTAGTCATAGTTGACTACACTAGCCTCTGTTAGTCATAGTTGACTACAGTATCCTCCGTTAGTCATAGTTGACTACACTAGCCTCTGTCAGTCATAGTTGACTGCAGTAGCCTCCGTTAGTCATAGTTGACTACAGCAGCCCCCGTTAGTCATAATTGACTACAGTAGCCTCCGTTAGTCATAGATGACTACAGTAGCCTCCGTTAGTCATAGTTGACTACACTAGCCTCCGTCAGTCATAGTTGACTACAGTAGCCCCCGACAGTCATATGTGACTACACTAGCCTCCGTCAGTCATAGTTGACTACACTAGCCTCCGTCAGTCATAGGTGACTACACTAGCCTCCGTCAGTCATAGTTGACTACACTAGCCTCCGTCAGTCATAGTTGACTACACTAGCCTCCGTCAGTCATAGCTGACTACACTTGCCTCCGTCAGTCATAGTTGACTACACTAGCCTCCGTCAGTCATAGTTGACTACACTAGCCTCCGTCAGTCATAGCTGACTACACTTGCCTCCGTCAGTCATAGTTGACTACACTAGCCTCCGTCAGTCATAGTTGACTACACTAGCCTCCGACAGTCATAGTTGACTTTTGATATGGCAACGCCCCCATGAATTTAGTTGTTTCTTTTCTTTCTCGACGGTTTCTCTTTTTCTCTGAATCTTCCTACTTTTTGCTTCAGTTGGAGCTTTAGGATGTGTTTCCAAAGATTGCGGTCTGCAGCTATTTATTCTGTGACGGTGGATCGGGCGGAAGAATCAGAAATGATCAAAGAAAACGAAAACAGCAAAGTGTGTGGAACACATGAGGCATATTCTGAACACGAAAAACGAATATGGCAGACCACCGTGAAAGAGATTGGAGCCTCATCATGTAACATTCCAAAGAAAGCAGAAAACAGAACAGAAAATTGAAGCCTTTGAAATGTGGATTTATAGAAGAATAGGTATAATTGGATGGAAAGAAAAGAAAACAAATGATGAAGTTTTAAAACAATTATATGGAAAGAAAAGAAAACAAACGATGAAGTTTTAAAACAACTAAAAATAAAAAGAGAACTACTAAATACAATTTAGATAAGACAAATGAAATTTTAGGGCACGTAAAAAGACACAACAACCAAATGAAAATAATATTGGAAGGGAAAATACAAGGTAAAAGAGGCAGAGGCAGACCAAGACTAACATGGACGAGTAATATCAAAAGATGGACAAGTCAACCTATGACAACCTGCACCATCAAAGCAAGAGACAGAGTGGAATGGCGCTCCATGGTAGCCAACCTGCGATGCGAAGACGGCACTCAATGATGATGATGAACTATTTCTTCCCAGGACACAGGGTTTACAAACCAGGGTGTCATCTCTAGGGCGCGAGCGCGAGCAGAAGTAAAGTAAGAGACAAGCTGTTGCCCATACATCATGTTTTCTTCTCTCCACGCACCCGAGCGATCGAAAGGTCTAGCAGGGCAAGAACAGTGTGCTGCCAACTGCGTCTCAGGAGTTGCCAGTGCAGTTGAAATCAACACTAAACTGACTTAGTGACTCCATCTCCGAATTTTTCCTCAGGGTTATCCCCTAAAGTCTATTCCGAGAATGGGTAAACCCGCTAGACAGAGAGAGGAAAAAGAAGGGTGGGGAGGGGGTGGTTATAATCGGAGTTGACCTTCTAGATAGGTTACTATTTTTAGGCTAACGGATCGCATCTACCCGGAGAGGAGGTTATGGCGCCTCCGACTCGTCGATGATTACTTCAAAGGGTATGTATATATATAAGGCATTTAGCATGAGCTAGCTCTGATATCCTCTTCTATGACCTGTCAGATCTGACACCATGCAACGGCATAGCTCAATAGATCGAGTTATATAAGGTTCCATGAATTAAAATCTTCACCTTCCCTGTTTCAAGTTTTGCAATCACGCGAACTTGATTCTTTTTTCCTGTGTCATGATGGAGGGGTAAGAGAATCATGACATACAATGAGCTATAGTCCGTTCAGATTCGTTTGCCTAGACATTAATTTATTTTTTTCAAAAACTTATTGTTCATTTGCATTGATCTTTTGAAGTTAGGTTTAGAATACTAATGTCGCTATAAAAATATTTTTTTATCAAAGAAATGTGATCCAGTTTCAAAGATGCCTTATTTAACCTATATTTAAAAAAAGTTAATCGATATTATAAACACCGGCGGGATTATGTAGATGCTTACATCTCACAGCTGATTCTTTAACATATAGGCATGACCTTCACGGCTGAATGCGCACCGTCCTAAAATAGTTATGTTTCCACTATAAATTTTTTAAAAGAAATGTTACAAATGAAATTTCCCGTTTAGCACAAAATGACATTTTAGCCGAAACCGGAAATTATGTGACGTCAAAATCACGGCCGTAGACTCGAGTTCGAGTCATAATTCAGAGGCAAATCTCAATATTTACAGAAAGGAGGCGGCACTATCCATATTATCTTCTGCAAGTCTATGTGAGAATGAATATAAAGGCAAAATATTTTACTGAGCATAACATTGCTATAAAGATTTATCAATACTTCTGCAGAGAGCGTAAAAAGGGACATCTTTATTGTTCTTTATCAAACCCTGAGAAGAGAACAATGCATATTTTAGGTTTGTGTAAACGTTCATTTGATCGAATAGTTAAAGGAAGCGGATATTTATTGCCAACAAATGCAAGAAAGCAAGGAAGGAAAGAAACGTTAGACAGTTTTGATAAGGACCTAGTAAAAAGAGAAATCTGTCGAATGTTTGATATAAACGAAGAAGTGACACTTAGAAAGTTGAAGCTTTGGCTGAAAACTAACAACGACATTGAAATATCAAAAACTTCATTATGGAAAATATTAAGAAGTGCAGGCTTCACCTTTAGAAAGTATGCTGGTGGAAAAAACATTATTTATGAGAAGCCACATCTAGTAGCTCTTAGAAGCAAGTATTTACGTGAAGTGAAGGAAATGCGCGAAAATGATTATGATATTGTTTATTTAGATGAAACTTGGATCAACGCTCATCATACAAATGAAAGGGAATGGCAGTTAGCAGATGGAAGTATTAAAAGATCAGTACCAAGCAGTAAAGGGCAACGTTTGATAGTTGCACATGCAGGTAGCAGACATAATGGGTTGTTGCAGAATGCTCATCTCGTTTTCATTTCAAAATCCATAGACAATAGAGACTACCACTCCGAAATGAATGGGCACATATTTAAAGACTGGATCGAGAAAAGTATCCTTCCAATATTAGATCGACCTTCTTGTCTGATAATGGATAATGCTTCATACCATAACGTAGTTAACGTAGAAGATAGAATCCCAACATCATCAAGTACAAAAGATGCAATCAAAACGTGGCTCATAAAAGAACACATACAAGTTAACGACAGCTACTTGAAACCCGAATTGCTTAGCCTTGTAAAACAGACACAACGTACAAAGATATTTAAAATAGACAAGTTAATTCAAGAACATGGCCATAGATGTTTGAGACTACCTCCATATCATGCACACTTAAATCCTATAGAACTAGTTTGGGCAAAAGTTAAAGGACACGTAGCATATACAAATAAAACTTTCAAATTATGCGATGTTGAGACACTTACAAATCAGGCTCTATCAAATATAAATAAAGACTACTGGGTAAAATGTGAGGATCATGTGTTACGACAAGAAGAGGAATATTGGAAAAAGGATGGTTTGTTGTTTGTTCAGCCGAAAGCAGTAATCGACCTATTTGACTCGTCTGATTCTGAATGATCATTACTCTGATTAAGTCTACAGATAAATAGTTTGATTTGCAAAATTTCCTAGTTGATTTGTTAAACAGTTTATTGTTCAAGACCACCCAAGCAATCAAAAATATGTTATAAGCAAACCAACAACCATTACTTTGAATGGAAGCCTGCTTGAGTCAGTACAGAAGTTCAGCTATCTTGGATCCACTATTACAGCCACACTTTCCTTAGATGAGGAACTAAATGTACGTATTTGAAAGGCAGCGACAACATTTGGGAAACTCACACCAAGAGCATGGAACTATATCAAATTGACTCTACGAACAAAAGTTCTATACATAATTTAAAATTTGTATACTTGCCACCAAGTAAAATTTTATGGACACGCCTATGGGTCATCGTTGCACTAGATTACTGTAAAACATTTTGATTAGGGTCAAAATAATAGTTACATGGGCAAAGATCAAAGGAATTCGCCGCTTTAAGAAAACCGTTATAGCTAGACATCGAGTAACACATATGTTCTCGTGACATGGACATTTTAACACCGTATGCCAAAAATCATGTGAAATCATCAAGAACTTTTTGAATTATAAATCATAACATCTCGGCAAACGAATCTGAACGGACTATAGTCATATGGACAGTACTCGTATATATGTGTGTGTGTCCTGATTGTTCCCTTAAGCCTGCGCATCGGCTGACACTATTCGTCTTCGGCAGGTTGGATGTTGGTTTGACGTTGGAGTTTTCATTCTCTTAGAACAGGTGCCGCATTAAAATGTGTCCAGTAATAGATTCGTACAATTTATGGTCCTTAGGCCGGGCAGCGGAGTTCGTGCACGTGAATCAGGGTTCTTAATATCTCAAGGAAAAGATGAGGGCACCTATGGAAGTGTCGAGAGTGCAGTAATGATAATCTTAACATAAAATTGAGGGGCTTAGTAGTAACAACAGTAGTAGCAGCAGTAGTAACAACAGTAGGAATAAAGAGTAGTAGCAGCAGTAGTAACAACAGTAGTAATAAAGAGTAGTAGCAGCAGTAGTAACAACAGTAGTAGCAGCAGTAGTAACAACAGTAGTAGCAGCAGTAGTAACAACAGTAGTAGCAGCAGTAGTAACAACAATAGTAGCAACAGTAGTAACAACAGTAGTAATAAAGAGTAGTAGCAGCAGTAGTAACAACAGTAGTAGCAGCAGTAGTAACAACAATAGTAGCAGCAGTAGTAACAACAGTAGTAGCAGCAGTAGTAACAACAGTAGTAGCAGCAGTAGTAACAACAGTAGTAGCAGCAGTAGTAACAACAGTAGTAGCAGCAGTAGTAACAACAGTAGTAATAAAGAGTAGTAGCAGCAGTAGTAACAACAGTAGTAGCAGCAGTAGTAACAACAATAGTAGCAGCAGTAGTAACAACAGTAGTAGCAGCAGTAGTAACAGTAGTAGCAGCAGTAGTAACAACATAGTAGCAGCAGTAGTAACAACATAGTAGCAGCAGTAGTAACAACAGTAGTAACAACAATAGTAGCAACAGTAGTACAACAGTAGCAGCAGTGTAATAACAGTATTAGCAGCAGTAGTAACAACAGTAGTAACAACAATAGTAGCAGCAGTAGTAACAATAGTAGTAGCAGCAGTAGTAACAACAGTAGTAATAAAGAGTAGTAGCAGCAGTAGTAACAACAGTAGTAGCAGCAGTAGTAACAACAATAGTAGCAGCAGTAGTAACAACAGTAGTAGCAGCAGTAGTAACAACAGTAGTAATAAAGAGTAATAGCAGCAGTAGTAACAACAGTAGTAGCAGCAGTGTAATAACAGTATTAGCAGCAGTAGTAACAACAGTAGTAACAACAATAGTAGCAGCAGTAGTAACAACAGTAGTAGCAGCAGTAGTAACAACAGTAGTAATAAAGAGTAGTAGCAGCAGTAGTAACAACAGTAGAAGCAGCAGTGTAATAACAGTATTAGCAGCAGTAGTAACAACAGTAGTAACAACAATAGTAGCAGCAGTAGTAACAATAGTAGTAGCAGCAGTAGTAACAACAGTAGTAATAAAGAGTAGTAGCAGCAGTAGTAACAACAGTAGTAGCAGCAGTAGTAACAACAATAGTAGCAGCAGTAGTAACAACAGTAGTAGCAGCAGTAGTAACAACAGTAGTAATAAAGAGTAGTAGCAGCAGTAGTAACAACAGTAGTAGCAGCAGTGTAATAACAGTATTAGCAGCAGTAGTAACAACAGTAGTAACAACAATAGTAGCAGCAGTAGTAACAACAGTAGTAGCAGCAGTAGTAACAACAGTAGTAATAAAGAGTAGTAGCAGCAGTAGTAACAACAGTAGAAGCAGCAGTGTAATAACAGTATTAGCAGCAGTAGTAACAACAGTAGTAACAACAGTAGTAGCAGCAGTAGTAACAACAGTAGTAGCAGCAGTAGTAACAACAGTAGTAATAAAGAGTAGTAGCAGCAGTAGTAACAACAGTAGTAGCAGCAGTAGTAACAACAATAGTAGCAGCAGTAGTAACAACAGTAGTAGCAGCAGTAGTAACAACAGTAGTAGCAGCAGTAGTAACAACAGTAGTAATAAAGAGTAGTAGCAGCAGTAGTAACAACAATAGTAGCAGCAGTAGTAACAACAGTAGTAGCAGCAGTAGTAACAACAGTAGTAATAAAGAGTAGTAGCAGCAGTAGTAACAACAGTAGTAGCAGCAGTAGTAACAACAGTAGTAGCAGCAGTAGTAACAACAATAGTAGCAGCAGTAGTAACAACAGTAGTAGCAGCAGTAGTAACAACAGTAGTAGCAGCAGTAGTAACAACAATAGTAGCAGCAGTAGTAACAACAATAGTAGCAGCAGTAGTAACAACAGTAGTAGCAGCAGTAGTAACAACAATAGTAGCAACAGTAGTAACAACAGTAGAAGCAGCAGTGTAATAACAGTATTAGCAGCAGTAGTAACAACAGTAGTAACAACAATAGTAGCAGCAGTAGTAACAATAGTAGTAGCAGCAGTAGTAACAACAGTAGTAGCAGCAGTGTAACAACAGTAATAGCAGCAGTAGTAACAACAGTAGTAACAACAATAGTAGCAGCAGTAGTAACAATAGTAGTAGCAGCAGTAGTAACAACAGTAATAGCAGCAGTAGTAACAACAGTAATAGCAGCAGTAGTAACAACAGTAGTAACAACAGCAGTAGCAGCAGTAGTAACAACAGTAGTAACAACAGCAGTAGCAGCAGTAGTAACAACAGTAGTAACAACAATATTAGCAGCAGTAGCAGTAGCGGTAGTAACAACAGTAGTAGTAGCAGTAGTAACAACAGTAGCAGCAGCGGTAGTAACAACAGTAGTAGTAGCAGTAGTAACAACAGTAGTAGTAGCAGTAGTAACAACAGTAGTAGTAGCAGTAGTAACAACAGTAGTATTAGCAGTAGTAACAACAGTAGTAGTAGCAGTAGTAACAACAGTAGTAGCAGCAGTAGTAACAACAGTAGCAGCAGCGGTAGTAACAACAGTAGCAGTAGCGGTAGTAACAACAGTAGTAGTAGCAGTAGTAACAACAGTAGCAGCAGCGGTAGTAACAACAGTAGTAGTAGCAGTAGTAACAACAGTAGTAGCAACGGTAGTAACAACAGTAGTAGTAGAAGTAGTAACAACAGTAGTAGCAGCAGTGTAACAACAGTATTAGCAGCAGTAGTAAAAACAGCAGCAGTAATAGAAGCAGCATCGGTAGCAGTAATATTAGTAGCAGCAGTAATAGAAGCAGCATCGGTAGCTAAAATAGTAGTAGCAGCAGTAATAGAAGCAATATCGGTAGCTATAATAGTAGTAGCAGCAGTAATAGAAGCAATATCGGTAGCAATAATAGTAGTAGCAGCAGTAATAGAAGCAGCATCGGTAGCTATAATAGTAGTAGCAATAATAATAGAAGCAGCATCGGTAGCTATAATAGTAGTAGCAGCAGTAATAGAAGCAGCATCGGTAGCTATAATAGTAGTAGCAATAATAATAGAAGCAGCATCGGTAGCTATAATAGTAGTAGCAGCAGTAATAGAAGCAATATCGGTAGCAATAATAGTAGTAGCAGCAGTAATAGAAGCAGCATCGGTAGCTATAATAGTAGTAGCAATAATAATAGAAGCAGCATCGGTAGCTATAATAGTAGTAGCAGCAGTAATAGAAGCAGCATCGGTAGCAATAATAGTAGTAGCAGCAGTAATAGAAGCAGCATCGGTAGCTATAATAGTAGTAGCAGCAGTAATAGAAGCAGCATCGGTAGCTATAATAGTAGTAGCAATAGCAATAGAAGCAGCATCGGTAGCTATAATAGTAGTAGCAGCAGTAATAGAAGCAGCATCGGTAGCAATAATAGTAGTTGCAGCAGTAATAGAAGCAGCATTGGTAGCAATAATAGTAGTAGCAGGAGTAATAGAAGCAGTATTGGTAGCTAAAATAGTAGTAGCAACAGTAATAGAAGCAGCATCGGTAGCTATAATAGTAGTAGCAATAGCAATAGAAGCAGCATCGGTAGCTATAATAGTAGTAGCAGCAGTAATAGAAGCAGCATCGGTAGCAATAATAGTAGTAGCAATAATAATAGAAGCAGCATCGGTAGCTATAATAGTAGTAGCAATAGCAATAGAAGCAGCATCGGTAGCTATAATAGTAGTAGCAGCAGTAATAGAAGCAGCATCGGTAGCAATAATAGTAGTAGCAGCAGTAATGGAAGCAGCATCGGTAGCAATAATAGTAGCAGCAGCTTCAGTAATAGTAACAGCATGGGAAGCAATAGTAGTAGTAGCAGCAGTAACAGCATCAGTAGTTAGTAGTAACAATAATAATAAAATAAAAATAAGAACAAAAAACACAAAGAAGGTGAAGAAATAAAGACAGAAAAGAAATGACAAAGAAGCAGAGATATTTGACGCGACCTGGGAAGAACCTGCAGAGTTACAACAGCAGGTGTAGTAAGGGAATGTGTTATCACTATGACCTTTCGCATGTCACCCTGCAGATAAAGAGGCAGGCATGATTCCGTAGATCTCCTGAATTCCTCTGCCTGCGTTCCTAGAGTGAGCGAGTCGAGTGGAGAGTTGGATTATGGGAATGTAACCTTTGAATCCACTCACGTGTTGGAGATATGGCGAGATTGTCTGTCTGTCTGTCAGTTTGTCTGTCTATCGATGGGTGTATGTCTGTGTGCATGTTTGATTTTATGTCTCACAGTTATTTGTCTCCGATGATTTTAGTTCAGAGGTTGGGAACCTACGGCCCGTGGGCGTGTACCGGCCCGACAAGCTATATTGTGCGGTCCTTGAGGTAAATTTAAAAGTGACTATACGTTCCATTTCATCATCATCATCATCATGTACCATACCGGTTGGCGTAGGCGTCATGTCCTTCCATAATTTTCTGTCCACATTGCATCGCATAATTTCTGTTGTTAAATATTTTCCATGTCATGACACCAAGCTATATATTATTTTCTCTCTTTGTCGTCCACAAACTCTCGTTCTTTGTATTTTGTCAGTTGTAACCAAGAATTCCAACTTTAATTTTCACATGATGTGCCCAACAAATGGTGATTGTTTCTTTCTGAAGTTTTTTAGGAGTTCCCTTTTTGTGTTGGCCTCTGAGAATTTCCTCATTGGTCTTTTCAGCTGTCCAGGGAACTTTCAACATTCTTCTGAGAAATCCCATCTCTGTGGCCTCTAATCATCTTTTCATTTGTTTGTCTACTGTCCATGATTCGCTTCCGTAGGTCAGAATTGGTTCTATACAGCACCGATAAACTCTGTCCAATCGACGCTACATTTACAGAGCTAACATAAATAAATTAATCAAAAATAACACACGAATCTTCAAACCCTAACAGGTAAGCTTTCTATTTATAAATTATTGTTGAATTTTCTCCTCTCCTCCTACCCCTTCCTTTTTTCTGTGTCACCCCTCTCTCTTTCCTTCCACTCTCTTTTCTGTCTTGAACTCCCCATCACTAACACGATTGTTACATTACAATATCTTGAGATATCAATTTAGATCATTTATGTCATTTCTACATTAGGTGATGGTATCTGGCCATCTGGGTCTTCATGGTTTTCAAATCTGGCCCTCAGAAAATAAAAAGTTCCCCATGTCTGGTTTGGAAGTCGCGATAGCTCAAGTTAGTGAATTGGACTACAAAGGACAAGAGATAGGGTTCGATCCCAACCGACGGCTTCCGTTCACCCAGCCTTAAATAGGTACCGGATATTTTTCTGGGAAAGTAAAGCGGCACGGGCGTAATACCGACCACATTACCCCAAAAATCATGTGCCGAAGGTCTGTAAAATTGATGGTCATTAACACCATATTCCCTATACGCCACTTGGCGTGACGGGGGTACTTTACTTTTTATTACTTTTAGGTATTACTTATTACGAGCTGATTCAGAACTTCCCTTATTGTCTTCTTTTCTTTCCACCCTATTCTCCCCATTTTCTACAAATCCACATTTTAAAGGCTTCAATTTTCAGCTCTGATTTTTATTTTGTTGTTGTTGTTGTTGTTGTTGTTGTTGTTGTTGTTGTTGTTGTTGTTGTTGTTGTTGTTGTTGTTGTTGTTGTTGTTGTTGCGTTCGCCCTCTGACGAAGTCCCTAGAGACTAGGAACTGAATTTTGCGTGTTAATCTATTTTTCCGTGGCAGCCATGTCCACAGAGGTCCCTCGCCGCACAGGCAGATAACTCCAACTTCGGAGGTACTCATGTTTTTTTCCGTCGATGAAATAAATGAAAATCCCAACCGGTGTAGCCGGGATTTGAACCCACAACCTCTCTGTCTCGAGGCCGGCGTCTTGCCTCGAGACCAACCAGTCCCCCATTGACTCGGAATATTTCTAATTTAATGTCCATGTTTTTCACCATACACGAATATTGAGTAAATATTTTACAATTCGTAGTTCTAGTTCTAGTAATTAGAAGAGGCGATATCTTAATGTAAATACAAAGTCGATTTGCTTGCTAGCTTACGTTCGCCCGGTGATTAAAGGAGTACACCTCTTCATCATCCGCCGTTAAAAGGACGTTAATTGGGTGTGTCTACGTTGTATTGTGGTTTGCAGTAAAACTGTGATACTTGTGCCTTTCGGCCCAACACCTCCGACTTCAGCATGACATTTTTAAATACCGATTGTTTCCCTCTTCGATCCCTACTCGCTTAGCCAGACTAGACAGGTTAGTCTGTTATTAGAGGCACCACTGAGAGGTGGAGCAGGGTCTGGATGGTTTTGGTTCACCGATCCTGGCACAAGCCATCAGTTGTGGGTCACTGACAACTTCCAGCTCTGGTGATGTGAGGCACGCCTACACGTCACAAAATCGAGTTAAAAGTTTAATGTTTGCTTCTCCCGAAACTCTCTCTTTAAAAATCTCTTTGTGACGAACATCAGCTACTAAAAACCAAAAAAAGGAGGTGTCCTCCTCTATACCTTTTTTCTGTGCTCCTTACCCCTCATTTGTTTTTATTGTACCCCACTCTCAGACATCTCACTCTTACCCCCTTTTGAGCACCTGTTAGTCTACTGTTCTATTCTTTCTCCTTTGTGTTTGCACACTGACCCCTGTGTGAACTCCTCTGGTTCGGTGTGCATTTGCGCACATTTCTGCACATTCACGACAGCCACACTTTTGTTACCATTTCCTTTTCATACACACAGGATAGACATTTTTATTTTCTTTAACATATTTCGAATATTTTTGTTTTGAATGTTTCGTTATTAGTTTTGTGTGTTTTTTTTTCTTGTTTGTTCCAGCTGAAGGCCTATTGGGCCGAAACGTCGTTTAGTCTGTGTCGTCCACTTATCACGTAAAGCTTCTAACATACCATTTTTTTTTAATTTTTTAATTTTTCCTACTAAAAACCACTCATAATTTTTTTTTATTTCTCCGTTGTGTGTGTGGTGTCACAAAGTTAAACCACTCCCGTAAATTTTCTCCGTTTTGTGTGTGGTGTCACAAAGTTAAACCACTCCCGTAAATTTTCTCCGTTTTGTGTGTGGTGTCACAAAGTTAAACCACTCCCGTAAATTTTCTCCGTTTTGTGTGTGGTGTCACAAAGTTAAACCACTCCCGTAAATTTTCTCAGTTTTGTGTGTGTGGTGTCACAAAGTTAAACCACTCCCGTAAATTTTCTCAGTTTTGTGTGTGGTGTCACAAAGTTAAACCACTCCCGTAAATTTTCTCCGTTTTGTGTGTGGTGTCACAAAGTTAAACCACTCTCGTAAATTTTCGATTTTAAGAATGAGTAGAATGCACTAGGATCCGGGAATCTTGATGTAAAAGTGTTGCAAGAACTGTCAAAATTAGAACTAAAATGGCACTTAGAGATGAAAGCAAACATCTGTGGTGTTTATAAATGACTCCCCTGTTTGGATATCTGCATGTTAATGAATAACAAATATAGTTTCAGCTATGTGTGTGTAAGATGGCAGCTGCAGTGCAATATAACTTGAAGATGATCTGAGGTTAAATGAAATATGCCTCATGAAAAAAATCGAAACTAACAAAAGACTTGTCTGTTTGTTGATGAATTTCTCGGTCTAGGTCTATTTGTTGATGAATGTCTCTGTCTAGGTCTATTTGTTGATGAATGTCTCTGTCTAGGTCTATTTGTTGATGAATGTCTCTGTCTATGTCTATTTGTTGATGAATGTCTCTGTCTATGTTTATTTGTTGATGCATTTCTCTGTCAATGTCTATTTGTTGATGCATTTCTCTGTCAATGTCTATGTGTTGATGCATTTCTCTGTCAATGTCTATTTGTTGATGCATTTCTCTGTCTATGTCTATGTGTTGATGCATTTCTCTGTCTATGTCTATTTGTTGATGCATTTCTCTGTCTATGTCTATGTGTTGATGCATTTCTCTGTCAATGTCTATTTGTTGATGCATTTCTCTGTCTATGTCTATGTGTTGATGCATTTCTCTGTCAATGTCTATGTGTTGATGCATTTCTCTGTCTATGTCTATGTGTTGATGCATTTCTCTGTCAATGTCTATTTGTTGATGCATTTCTCTGTCTATCTCTATTTGTTGATGCATTTCTCTGTCTATGTCTATGTGTTGATGCATTTCTCTGTAAATGTCTATTTGTTGATGCATTTCTCTGTCTATGTCTATGTGTTGATGCATTTCTCTGTCAATGTCTATTTGTTGATGCATTTCTCTGTCTATGTCTATGTGTTGATGCATTTCTCTGTCAATGTCTATTTGTTGATGCATTTCTCTGTCTATGTCTATGTGTTGATGCATTTCTCTGTCAATGTCTATTTGTTGATGCATTTCTCTGTCTATGTCTATGTGTTGATGCATTTCTCTGTCAATGTCTATTTGTTGATGCATTTCTCTGTCTATCTCTATTTGTTGATGCATTTCTCTGTCTATGTCTATGTGTTGATGCATTTCTCTGTCAATGTCTATTTGTTGATGCATTTCTCTGTCTATGTCTATGTGTTGATGCATTTCTCTGTCAATGTCTATTTGTTGATGCATTTCTCTGTCTATGTCTATGTGTTGATGCATTTCTCTGTCAATGTCTATTTGTTGATGCATTTCTCTGTCTATGTCTATGTGTTGATGCATTTCTCTGTCAATGTCTATTTTTCATGCATTTCTCTGTCTATGTCTATGTGTTGATGCATTTCTCTGTCAATGTCTATTTGTTGATGCATTTCTCTGTCTATCTCTATTTGTTGATGCATTTCTCTGTCTATGTCTATGTGTTGATGCATTTATCTGTCTATGTCTATTTGTTGATGCATTTCTCGGTCTATGTCTGTTTGTATGTGCATTTCTCGGTCAATGTCTATTTGTTGATGCATTTCTCGGTCTATGTCTGTTTGTATGTGCATTTCTCGGTCTATGTCTATTTGTGTATGCATTTCTCGATCTTTGTCGGTTTGTCTATGTCTTTTTGTCTATGTCTCTGTATCTGTGTCTATTTGTTTATGTCTATTGATGTCTGTTTAATTCTTTTCTGTCTAAAAGTCAGTTTACATTATTTCTCCTTTAGGATTCTATTCTGTTCTGTTATATCTCGAGGTTTATGCTCTCTGATTATTCCTGTAAGGTGTTTAATATAGATACATTTGCTTTATTCTCTAAGAACTCCTGATCGACAAGATTCCTTTTTCACCTTTAGACTCACCAGTCTCACAATATATATATATATCACTGACTAAAAAATATATTTATATAAGTAATTTTAATGCCATAAAAAATATACTAACAACAAAACAAATAACAGTAGGGCTGAAACTAAGAATAGCTTAATGTTACATCTTCTCAACATTCATGTATGGTGCAATAGACAAGAAAACAGAACAGAAAATTGAAGCATTTGAAATGTAGATTTATAGAAGAATATGTAGAATTGGATGGAAAGAAAAGAAAACGAACGATGAAGTTTTAAAACAACTAAAAATAAAAAGAGAACTAAATACAATTAAGACAAGACAAATTAAATTTTTGAGGCATGTTAAAAGACACAACAGCCTTCTAAAAGTAATATTGGAAGGGAAAATACAAGGTAAAAGATGTAGAGACAGACCAAGACTAACATGGACGAGTAACATCAAAAGATGGACAAGTCAATCTATGACAACCTGCACCATCAAAGCAAGAAATAAAGTGGAATGGCGTTCCTTGGTAGCCAACCTTCGTTGCGGAGAAGGCACTCGATGATCATGATGATAAAAAATAGGGAGCCGCGATAGCTCAGTGGTTAGTGAACTGGACTACAAAGGACATGCGGTAAGGTCCGATCACAACCGCTGGCTTCAGGTTCACCCAGCCTTTGATGGATACCGGATTTTTTTTCTAGGAAAGTAAAGCGGCACGGGCGTAATACCGACCACATTATCCCAAAAATCATGTGCCTAAGGTCTGTAAAATTATGGTCACTAACACATTTCCCTATACGCCACTTGGCGTGCCTGGTCACTAACACGATATTCCCTATACGCCATTTGGCGTGCCTGGTCACTAACACCATATTCCCTATACGCCACTTGGCGTGCCTGGTCACTAACACCATATTCCCTATACGCCACTTGGCGTGACGGGGCTCTTTACTTTACTTATCAATATGACATAATAAAAGATCACTGACTGAAATTATGGCATGCATGAAAGACCGAGTGATGTGGAGAGAGGTGTACGCCTATATCTATTGGCATGGTACCTAATGATGACGATGACGCTGAAATGAAGTAGACATTATTCTAACTCATCATCTATCTATTGACCTTTCGAGCCGTAGCCGGCCCATAGGGCGTAGACCAAGATAATCCTTCTCTTATCTGAATTTCTGTTCTAGCAGTTTTCAATTCTTTTAAAGATATTTTATCAAATCTCGCCATTTGTCTCTATTCTGTGCAAGCAGCTCTATCTCATTGAGGGAGTCGAATCCTGCTGCTCTTGCCTCACTCATCAATGTTCTTCTCAGTGTCTCTCTGGGCCTTCCTCTTTTTCTCCTTCCTGTTGTTTCCCACATGAGGGCTTGCTTTGCTATTCGGTTATTATCTCTTCTCATCACATGTCCAACATATGACCATCGTCTTTTCTTGATTACTGAAGATATTAGTGGTTGATTGGCGATTTCTCTAATTTCCTCGTTTGTTTTGAATTCATTCCACGCTATACCAAGTATTTTCCTTAGACATTTATTTTCGAATGCGTTCAACTTTGTTTCTATGTCTCTTGTTGTTTTCCAGCTTTCACACACATACGTAAGGGTTGATAGTACATTTTATTTGAATAGCCTAAGTTTTGTGTTTGTGCTGATGAGTTTTGATTTCCACAACTTTTCAAGGCTTCTGAAAGACATTGCTGCTTTAGCTATTCTGATTCTAATTTCTTTGCTTGTATTCCCTTTCCAATCAATGTGACTTCCAACATAGATAAAGTGATCGATATCTTCTACTGGTTTGTTTTCCATGTATATTTTGTCACTTGTTGGAATTAAACTTTTCATGACTTTAGTATTTTCATGATTGATCTCAAGCCATTTTTGCTGGCTATTGATGATAGTTCATTTATGTTTTCCTGCATCGTTTTTATCTGGCTGCTGATGAGAACTATGTCATCAGCAAAGTCGAGGTCCTCCAAATGGTCTCCTTGTATCCATTCGATGCCTTTATTACCAGTGCAGCATTTCTTCATTATGAAGTCCATAACAATTCCAAATAACAAGGACGATAACATACATCCTTGTTTAACCCCAGTTTCTATTGGGAAACATTCGCTCAGTCCTTCCTCTGTTCGAACTGCACATGTGTAACCATCATACATGTCTTTGGTAATATTTATGATTTTTTTATGGTAAGCCATATTGCTACAGAATTTTCCACAAAGAATCTCTATGAATACTATCAAATGGTTTTTTGAAGTCGATGAAGTTAAGTACAAAAGGTTTTTGCTTTTCAATGTGTTCCTCCAATATAAGTCGTAGAGTAAAAATGTGGTCACGGCAGCTTCTCCCTTTTCTAAACCCAGCCTGTTCTTCACGCATTACTGTATCTATTGAATCCTTTATTCTATTTAGGATGATTTTGCAGAATAGCTTTGAGGCAACTGACAAAAGTGTCACGCCTCTCCAGTTGTTACAATCTCTAAGATTGCCCTTTTTTGGAATCTTAACAATGATTCATTTTTTCCACTTATGAGGCGTCTTCTCTGTGTTTCCAAATGATGTTGAACATTTTTTGGAGATGTTTTAAATTATGGCTATCAATTACCTTGAGTATCTCAGCTGTTAACTTATCCTCTCCAGCAGCCTTGTTATTGTAGGGCTCATCATAGGAAGAAGCATTTCTATCTATAGATTTACAAAGCCATCCGGGCTGATGGGAAATTCCCGGAGGCATCCGGGCTGATGGGAAGTACTCAGAAAACCTCCAACTCGCGTGTTTGTTTCAGAGGAAGGTGATACTCAGATGTGGAAGTTGGTCATTCGAACCAACCAACCAGAGCTGCCACAAGGCTCACCATTATCACCAGTTCTATTTAACGTGGACACCAATATAACGATCACAGAACAGCAGCTGGTTGGGAGGGGAAGAACTATCAATAATCAGTGAGCTAGAAGGAACGAGTGGTAAAACCTGTCAAAATGCCAGGTTCGCTTGCGAGTGAAGTTCTACAAACCTTGAACCTGAACATTACTGCGAAATCAAAGGTCGAAAAATGCGTTGATATTTATATATATATTTTTAAGAAGAAGAAGACAGATGGGGGACTGGTTGGTCTCGAGGCAAGACGCCGTACTCGGAACAGAGAGGTTGTGGGTTCAAATCCTGGCTGCACCAGTTGGGACTTTTATTTATTATTTCTCTCTGCGGCAGCCACCCCTGGTCTCAGCAGCGAGACCTGGCATGAAACGTCAATTACTCATGGATGGGGGGAAAAATATGAGTACCTCCCATGACGCAGTTATCTGTCTGTGCGGCGAGGGACCCCTGTGTACACGGTTGCCGGGGTTGTTGTTGTTGATGGATTACCTCGAGTTGATACGAGCTTGTTTGCCCTTTGACTCATAAGATGTGGCGGGTCGTAATGGCTTTCTTGACATTCCCGGCTCTTACTGGAGGTTGGAGGTCGTCTGTCCCAGGCTACGCTGTCCAGCTCAGAGGTACCGCAATACTGGGTCCTCTATATCAGTAACAGCCACCACTACAGGGAACACGGCGATCCTAGCTTCTGTTAGCCAGTCTGTTTTGACGCAGACTGTTACCAGGGGAGACCACGAGGAGGTAGATCTGCTAGGTCTTGGTCGGCTGATGGTGCGCCGGCCCTGCTATTGCGACCGCAGGTCGCAGGCGCTTAAGCTCCCCTAACGCTGTTGCCGGGGAAAAGCTGATTAACAAGCAAAATTCAGTTCCTAGTCTCTAGGGACTTCGTCGGAGGTAAAAAGCTGGCGAACGAAAAACTAAATAAATAAATAAATGTGGCTGGTTAGCGGCACACGATGATAGTGAGATATCATTTTCAGACAAGAATAAATTCCTGCTCTACCTGTGGGTTCTGTGGCGCAATAAGAGAATTTGGCCTGTTGGAGTCTCGTTTACAAAAACTAGATTGTCCCGATTGTAAACCCTTGATTTGGCGAAAGATTTCATTTTTGCTGGTGCTACAGGCTGAGATCGTGTAGTAGATTGGGTTAGAGTCACAAGACTACACCCACGCCTGTATACTGAGTATTTCGATGAGTATGGTGAAAAAAAAAGTGGAGGCGGGCTCTGTACGATTGCAATGGGTAGTAGAGTCATTGCAGAAGTCCAAAATACGTAAGGTCACCTTTGTCTATGTCCCTGGACATGTGGGGGTACGGGGAAATGAAAGAGCGTGCAGGTTGGCTAGCTGCGCTGTCGTTGAGGACGGGCAACCAATGGATCGGGCGGACATCATCAATGCTCTCCGAGATGTGGGAAGAGCACAGGACTTCGACAAACACAGATCCACGTCACTTCTTCGGATGATGGAAATGGGAGTTAAGATGGGCCCAGCCAGAAATGAGAAACTTAGTGGCCGTGTAAGAAGACTTATCAACCAACACAGAACTGGAGTCGTCAGTCGCTGGACACTGCGGGACTTGCTGAGGAGGGGATCTGAGCACCTATGTATATGTTCGGAGTGCAATGATGATGACCCGCAAATAACTCAATAGATTGGGTCTCCGCTTTAAGATGGTTGGGCTTTGTTTAAGAGATGCGTGATGATTTAGTGGTACGTAATGACAGGCTGTTATTTGTCCATCTCTTGATGTTACTCTCCCATCTGTAGCACTGCCCTCCTCTTCTCTTGGTGCTACATTCTGACAGACTGTTATACATGTATGTCCATCTCTTGATGTTACTCTCCTATCTGTAGCACTGGCCTCCTCTTGTCTTGGTGGTACATTCTGACAGACTGTTATATGTCCATCTCTTGATGTTACTCTCCCATCTATAGCACTGACCTCCTCTTGTCTTGGTGCTACATTCTGACAGACTGTTATATGTCCATCTCTTGATGTTACTCTCCCATCTGTAGCACTGACCTCATCTTGTCTTGGTGCTACATTCTGACAGACTGTTATATGTCCATCTCTTGATGTTACTCTCCCATCTGTAGCACTGGCCTCCTCTTGTCTTAGTGGTACATTCTGACAGACTGTTATATGTCCACCTCTTGATGTTACTCTCCCATCTATAGCACTGGCCTCCTCTTGTCTTAGTGGTACATTCTGACAGACTGTTATATGTCCACCTCTTGATGTTACTCCCCCATCTATAGCACTGGCCTCCTCTTGTCTTAGTGGTACATTCTGACAGACTGTTATATGTCCACCTCTTGATGTTACTCTCCCATCTGTAGCACTGCCCTCCTCTTGTCTTGGTGCTACATTCTGACAGACTGTTATTTGTCCATCTCTTGATGTTACTCTCCCATCTGTAGCACTGGCCTCCTCTTGTCTTGGTGCTACATTCTGACAGACTGTTATATGTCCACCTCTTGATGTTACTCTCCCATCTATAGCACTGGCCTCCTCTTGTCTTAGTGGTACATTCTGACAGACTGTTATATGTCCACCTCTTGATGTTACTCCCCCATCTATAGCACTGGCCTCCTCTTGTCTTAGTGGTACATTCTGACAGACTGTTATATGTCCACCTCTTGATGTTACTCTCCCATCTGTAGCACTGCCCTCCTCTTGTCTTGGTGCTACATTCTGACAGACTGTTATTTGTCCATCTCTTGATGTTACTCTCCCATCTATAGCACTGGCCGTATTGTTCACTTTGAATGTGTGAAGACAAGGCCACTTGCAGAACAAAGTTTAAAGCTATCATCGACTGATAAGTGATAGATTGCGCTCAAATCGATGAACCAGAACTACCCACACCATACTCCAGCTCTTCGCGGTGCCTTTAGAAACAGACTGACCTGTCTAATACGGCAAGTAAGTTTGGAAGAGGGAAGGCAACACGGTACTCAAAAATGCGGCAAGAAGTCGGATGTATTGGGCCGAAAAAAGCGGACATATCACAGTTCTACTATAAAAAAGACACAACGGACTGGAATGAACAATAATGGAAGGCATGGTTCCTAGGCAACGCAGCAGGGGCAGACCAAGAAGAAGATGGTTTCAAGACATTAAGAAGGTCTTGAACATTACAACAGAAGAAGAGAAGATCTGACTACAGACAAAGATTCTTTCAGACGGGTTATGGTGAATGTAACGTTCTGTGGGAGATCTGACTAGAGACAGATTTCTTTCTGACGAATTGTGGTGAATGTAACGTTCTGTGGGAGATCTGGTTAGAGACAGATTCTTTCTGACGAATTGTGGTGAATGTAACGTTCTGTGGGAGATCTGGTTAGAGACAGATTCTTTCAGACGGGCTGTGGTGAATGTAACGTTCTGTGGGAGATCTGGTTAGAGACAGATTCTTTCAGACGGGCTGTGGTGAATGCTGCTTTCTGCAAAGGAAATGTAACCTGATGATGATTGGAAACTTCATTACAAGGAATCTGCGCCCACTTAACGTCCTTTTAAGGACGGATAATGAAGGGAACAATTAATTCATTTAGTGGTCATGCCGCGAACACTAGACAGAAGATGACAGTTTTAGAACATATTAACAATATGTTTTAAGGATATCAACAGTAAGAGGAGCTTTCATTGCACTGTGAAACATATGGAAGTCCAAAGAAATTAGGTTAAATACAAAATAAACATTTTCAACTCAAATGTTGTCAGTCCTATTATATGGCTGTGAAACATGGAGAACAACAAAATTGACAATAATGAAGATACAGACTTTCATTAATGGGTGCTTACGCAGAATAAAAGGATGGAAATGACAGGACAAAATCACTAACATAGAATTATGGAAATGTACCGGTCAAATACCAGTGGATAAAGAGAAACAGCGAAGACGATGGCGATGGATAGGACACACACTACTGAAGCCATCTGAGAGTATTACACAATAGGCCCTTATTTGCAATCCCCAGGGGAAAAGACAAAGAGGAAGACCAAGAAATTCTTGGAGAAGACGGATGGAAGCAGAGATGAAGATGATGGGGAAAACATGAAATGATCTTAAAAGAATGACAAAAAACAGATCGACTTGGAAAGTGTTTCTTGAAGACCTATGCTCCACTGGGAGCTGAAAAATAGAGGAAGAAGAAGCAACATGTTTACTAAGCCAACACTATATTTATTTCAGTCTCTCTCTCTCTATATATATATATACATTTTTGACTTTGGCAAGCTTTCACCTTTGGTGAAGTCCCTAGAGACTATAGCTCGTTTCAAATCACTTGCCCAACTTCAAAACGCTATTACTCAGTGACCGTTTGTTAAATACTTTTGAAATTTTCCAAATGTTATTAGAATGCAAAAGACCCTTTAAATGTATATTTAACAAATATCTTGCAGCTGCAGTTTTCTTAAAGCGGCGATATTTCTTTGATGTTTGTCAAAATTGTAAATTGTGAAGCCCTAAAGAATAGAAATTACCGTAGTTGCTGGTCTATGATTAATTTTCACTAGGTAAAGGCGTGGCCGTAATGGGGAAATAAGTGAATAAGGAAAAACACCAGGAGAATTATTGTCTTCTCAGTTCGAGGACGGACGATAATATCAAGGTATACCTGTATGTCCAATTTTCATAGTTGTGTGGTCCTGAAAAGGACCGTTTGTTGAACTAATTTAAGGTAATATAGGGGCCAACATTGTGGGGGCTATATACTTTCATTCTGAATCAGACGAGCCTAAAAGATTAATAACTGTTTGGGGTTGAACATTCCACAAACCATCATTTTTCCAATATTCCTCTTCCTGTTTTAAGACGTGGTCTTCACATTTAGCTCAATAATCTTTGTCTATATTTAATAAAGCGAGATTAGCAAGAGTCTTTACATCGCATATTTTGAATGTTGTATTTTCATCTGCCACTTGTCCTTTTAATTTTGCCCAGATTAGTTCTATTGGATTTAAATGAGCATGGTAAGGTGGCAGCCTCAAACTTATATGACCGTGCTCTTGGATAATCTTATCTATTTGAAAAATCTTTGTCCTCTGTTTTTGCTTTAATAGAGATAGTAATTCAGGTTTTAAGTACATGTTATTAAATTGTATGTGCTCCTTTGTGAGCCATATCTTAATAGCATCTTTTGTACTGGATGACGTCGGGACTTTATCTTCAAGTGCAACAATGTTGTGGTACGCTGTATTGACCATTATTAGGCAAGATGGTCGATCTAGTGATGGGAGAACAGAATTTTCAATCCAATGTCTAAATATGTGACCATTCATCTCAGAGTGATAATCCCGATTGTCTATGGATTTTGAAAGAAAAATGAGCTCTGCATTCTGTATTAGTCCATGTTGTCGACTACCTGCATGAGCAATTATCAAGCGCTGTCCTTTGCTGCTAGGTATTAATCTCTTAATCTTTCCATCTGATGACTGCCATTCCCTTTGGTTAGTGTGGTGAGCATTGATCCATGTTTCATCCAAGTACACAATATCATAACCTTGCTTGCGCACCTCTTTTACTTCACGTAAGTACTTGCTTCTCATGAAAACTATATGTGGCTTCTCACAGATGATGTTTCGTCCATTGGAATACTTTCTGAATGTAAAGCCTGCAGCTCTCACATTCCTCCATAATGTAGACTTTGATATTTCAATACTGTTGTTCTTTTTCAGCGAATTTTTTAATTTTCTTATTGTAACAGTTTCATTTATACCCAACATTTTGCGAATTTCACTTTTAAAAAGTTCACTGTCGAAATTATCCAACATTTTTGCTCTTCCTTGTGATTTTGTATATTTTGAACATTGACGGTCACGTGCTTGAATCCAGCGATTAAATGACCGTTTAGATAAATCCAAAATGTGTCTTGTCCTATTCTCATGGTTTTCTAAAGAATGAAATAATCTTCCTCGTTTAGCCTCTTTGCAAAAATAGTCATACATTTTTTTTGCGATGTTTTGTAAACTGCAGAATTTCATTTTAAGACTCATGATAAATGTTATTGTTCCACGTCTACACCTATGAATGAACGGAAATGGAACACACAATTTCTCAAGTGTCTAATTGTGTCAAAAAAAACCCCGGGGAAAGCGTGCAAATACGTCAATTCTACCGTGTATAGATTTGTACTCGCTATTTTTAGTTTAAAATACTGTAAACATTAAGTTTTGACTACATCAATGGGTCGTTATTAATTTATATAAATCAAATAAGCAAAAATAATAACCAAATATTTTTTTTTAATGAAATTAATTCCCTGTTGGGTTCTAATCAATATAACTTTACATGCAAAATTTGAATATCTTACAACAAGTGGTTAAAAAGCTATCGATTTTTAAAGTTGGGCAGGAGTTATGAAACAAGCTATAGGAACTGAATTCTGTGTGTTAATCCGCTTTTCCCTGGCAACCGTGTGCACAGGGGTCCTTCACCTCACAAGCAGATAACTCCCTTCCGAGGTACTCATATTTTTTCCGTCCATGAGTAATCGAGGTTTCAAGCCGGGGGCCTGGCTGCTGAAACCAGGGGCGGTTACCACAGAGAGAAATCAGAACTGATGTAGCAGGATTTGAACTCACAACCTCTTTGCCTCGAGACCGACCAGTTCCCCCTGGCCAAAATATTCAATCTTCAATGGAAATTGTAAAACAAACTATAGAAGGCAGACAAATAAAACAAGTAGAGGAATTCAAATACCTAGGAAGTCTAATGACAAACGATAATTCTCAAACAGCAGAGATAGAATCAAGATGCAACAAAGCTTGTCAAATCATTGGGCGGCTATCACCACTATTGTCAAACAAGGAAATAACTCTGGAGGCAAAACGAGCACTATACAATACAATCTTCATCCCAACGTTGTGCTACCAATGCCAGACCTGGACCCTAGATGCAAGAACAATAAGAAAAATAACCTCTACAGAGATGAAATGTGTTAGACGAATGACAGGAAACAGTCTGAGAGATAAGATCAGAAATGAAGAACTGAGAAAAAAGCTAGGAATAGCCCCCGCCATAGAATATATAAGGAAACAACAGATAAAATAGTTTGGCCACGTGACAAGGCAGAATGAACAAAACACAACACAACGAGCCTTCAACAAACGTTGTGAGAACACCAGACCCAAGGATCTTCTTCTGCTTCTATCCTTCCTGTATTGCCGTTGGCGTCGAGGGGAGAAACAATCTGCGATTCTTTGCTCTTCTGTTGGCCTCTTCTGATGTTATCCCTCCTAGTGACTCTAGTATTCCCTTTATCCATCTCTTTCTCGGTCTTCCTCTTAATCTGACGTTTTCGTAGCGTTTGTTTATGGCTTTTTGATTCATTGTTAGTTCTTTCTGTCTTGTTATGTGGCCGAACCAATTTATCTGTTGTTTCTTTATGTATTCGATGGCTGGTTCAATTTCGAGTTTCTTCCTCAGGTCAGTGTTTCTTACTCTGTCCCTTAAGCTGTTTCCTGTCATTCTTCTGACACATTTAATTTCGGTGGTCGTTATCTTTCTTATTGTTCTAGAGTCCAGCGTCCAATTCTGGCACTGATAGCACAGAGTTGGTAGAAAAATTGATTTCTATATTGCCCTTTTTGCTTCCGTAGTTATTGCTTTGTTTTTCAATAGTGTTGATACTTGGCCTATAACTTGGCATGCTTTGTTACACCTTATATCTATCTCTGTTTCTTGGTTATTGTCTTGTGTTAGCGTGCTACCCAGATATTTAAAATTGTCAACTTGCTTCAAAGATGTATTATCTATTATGATGTTTAGTTTTTCTTCCTTTCTCGCTATTGCCATTACTTCGGTTTTGCTTATGTTGATCTTCATGTTGTATTGTTTACAAGTGTTGTTTAGCCTGTTGATATGTTCTTGTAGGTCCTCAGTTGTTTCATGTATCAGAACTTGGTCGTCTGCAAATAGTATTTCATTTATTTCTTCCTCTCTTCTGTTGTTTTCTGGTACGTATATTTCGTTCTCTTCTGTGTTATCGTTTGTTGTCATCCGTGTTGGTATGTTTCATCTGATTGGGCATGCTAATTTGCCCAAGGATCGACCACGAAAAAGATGGATCGATGGAATTTTAGAAGCACTAGGAAACATAACAGCAGCAGAGGCGAACAGAAGAGCAAAAGACCGCAAATTATATCTCCCCTCGACGCTGAAAGGCAGATGAGGAAGGAAAGAAGTAGAAGAGGAAGAATGGAAATTCACAATCTAAGTTATTAGTCTCAGATATCCCGATACTATCTTAGGTCACCGTGACCAGGCCGCAAAGCTAAAGCGGTTATCGAGTGTAAACCGATATGTGAGAACTAATCCTTCGCTGGCAAACTATTTCATACACGCTTTGAAATTACAGCGAGGCGTTGATTTTCAAATTGTTCACACTTGACTGCCTTTGGTGAAAGAGACCATTGCTTTGCTCTGACGGCTTCCACATAACAGGGGAAAATATGCCTGGAAGTTCTTTTTCTCTTCTTTTATTTTTTTTCCTTTCGTTTTTTTTTTTTTTTTTTAGTTGTATAATTTTTTTACTAGATGTGCTGTCTTTTGTTGTTTGAAAATGAGTTCTTTGTCTGGTGTCATAAGTTAGAGTCGTTTACATAACTAGACAGACACGCAGGCAGGTAGACAGACAGACAAGCAGGCAGGTAGACAGACAAGCAGGCAGGTAGAAAGCAGACAGAAATAGACTTGGGGCTGATGGATGGATGGGTGAGTGGGTTGGTGGATGGATAAATGAGTGGGTGGAGGGGTGGGCGGATGAGTGGGTGGGTAGATGAATAAATGAGAGGGTGGAGGGGTGGGTGGGTAGATGAATAAATGAGTGGGTGGAGGGGTGGGCGGATGAGTGGGTGGGTAGATGAATAAATGAGAGGGTGGAGGGGTGGGTGGGTAGATGAATAAATGAGTGGGTGGAGGGGTGGGCGGATGAGTGGGTTTGTGAATGGGTGGGTGGATGAATAAGTGAGTGGGTGGAGGGGTGGGCGGATGAGTGGGTGGGTAGATGAATAAATGAGTGGGTGGAGAGGTGGGCGGATGAGTGGGTTTGTGGATGAGTGGGTAGATGAATAAGTGAGTGGGTGGAGGGGTGGGCGGATGAGTGGGTTTGTGGATGGTGGGTAGATGAATAAATGAGTGGGTGGAGGGGTGGGCGGATGAGTGGGTTTGTGGATGGGTGGGTAGATGAATACATTAGAGGATGGATGGATGTGTGAGTTGGTGGGTAAATGATGCATAAACGAGCTGATGGATGGACGGGTGGTTGGAGGAGTGGATGGATGAGTGGGTTGGTGGGTAGATGATGCATAAATGAGCTGATGGATGGACGGGTGGTTGGATGGACAAGCAGATGGATGAATTAGTGAATGCATGGATACTTTGATGAATAAATGGATGGTTGGATGGATGGATGGATGGACCGGTGGGTACGTAAAGGAATCAAACTTTCACTATAAGTGAAGAGAGACGGAGAAGCGGAGAGAAGAAAATGGTGAACGACAAAACCCAAAACAGAACATAAATAGGTGAAGTATAATTTTTATTTTTAAATAAAAGAAAGAAATGTCTACACCTTTACCAAACTCCGATCACCTTTGTTTGCCACCCTTCCCCGACCAGCCCCCCCCCCCCCCCCCCCCACGTTCCCCTCAAACCGAAATTGAAAGGGTTACGCGAGGTCACCGCTAGGGGTCACAGTCAGGTGTAAACATGTTGATTTGTTGAAAGCGAACGAGCTCTCACCGGGGATTTGTTATTTGACTTTCTTCTACTAGCTCCTGTGTATATCTTTGTGAGGGCGTGTCTCTGTGGGGGGGGGGGGGGATTTTTGCACGTTGTGTGGGTGTATATGTGAGGTGGGAGGGGGTCAGAAGTGAGGCTTCGGTGTGCGTGTGTGTTGTGAGTAGGTCGCGTTGCCTGGTGCTGTGTCCGGGGTCTGTGATGTAAATTCCCCGTTCTGTATTTTTCTAATTCTTCTCTTCTCCTTGCAATCTTCCGAAAACTCATCTTCTTTGTTCGTCCTTAGAAGGGCGTTAAGTGGGTTTAAATGCGTTGTGTCGTTATTTGCAGCAAGGGGGAGCTTAAGAGCCTGCAACAGTGGTCTCAAAAGTAGGGTAGGCCAACCATCAGCTGGCCAAGCCCTATCACTTCTCCCTTCTCATCGGTCTCCCTCGACATGGAAGTGACTTAACTATTGGCAGCAGCAATACTAAAAAAAAAAAAAAAAAGGAAGAAAAAAAAGTGGTATGGTGACAGGAAATGGTAGGACAAAGTCACTAACGTGGAATTATGGAAATGTACCTGTCAAATACCAGTGGATAAACAGATACAGCGTAGACGATGACGATGGATAGGACACACACTACGGAAGCCAACTGAGAGTATTACACAACAGGCCCTTTTTTGGAATCCCCAGGGGAAAAGACAAAAAGGAAGACCAAGGAATTCTTGGAGAAGACAGATCGAAGCAGAGATGAAGATGATGGGAAAGACATGGAATGATCTTAAAAGAATTGCAAAAAACAGAATGACTTGGAAAGTGTTTGTTGAAGACATATGCTCCACTGGGAGCTAAAAGGTAGAAGAAGAAGGCCTTCATCTGGACGAACAACAAACACTATATATATATATATATATATATATACGATATATAAATAAATCTAACTACATGGCGATAATATGCTAGATACTAAAGAGAGGAAAAATAAAAAAAAATGGTCACTTCCCTGTGTTTCTGAGCTGGGTCATTCTCCAAATTGGACTAAATTGATACGGCTTCGTATCTCTACGCATCTTCGTGCATCTTGATGCCTTTAAATTTGACTTAACTATTTCAGTACGGAATGTTTTTACCGGTATAGTAGTGGGAGTTTCAGAGACAAAATGTTTCATGACTTTAAAAATTAATCTACATGTTTATATTTCATCATCATCAAGTATCGGGCCTAGTGGCCTAGGTGATCATGTCTCTCCACAACATTCGATCTCGGCAGCTATTTATTATTTCTGTTGTTGACCTTCTGCCAAGCCATTCTCTTAAGCTGTCTGTTATTTTTTCCCTTTGCTTCCCTCTATCTCTTCGTCCCTCAATTTTTCCATTTGTTACAATATATTCCAGTTGTTCTCTTCTCATTACATGGCCAAAAAATGATGATTGTCTCTTCCTAATATTGGAAATTAGCTCTCTTTTTGCTTTGACCTCTCTCAGAACCTCTTCATTACTCTTCTTAGCTGTCCATGGTACTCTCAACATTCTTCTGTAAAACCACATTTCTACAGACTCCAGTGATTTTCTTGTCTGTTGTCCTATTGTCCATGATGCGCATCCATATGTTAAGACTGGCTCTACGTAACATTTAAGAACTCTTTTTTTGTGTGTTTCTATTGTCAAAAATGGATTGCATAGTATTTTCCTCATTTTTTGAAAAGCTGCTTTTGCCTGAGCCATTCTAGATCTCACCTCTTTTGTACATCTTCCGTCTGAGGTTAACAAAGTTCCCAAATATTTAAATTAATTTACCTGTTTTAATATTGTTCCACTTGTTTTTATTTTGCACTGAGGTGATGTCTTTTTCTTTGTTGTTACCATTACCTCTGTCTTTTTGCTATTAAGGCTGTTTATATTTATCTAACACTTAATATATTTTATATAAATTTTTAGATAATTAAATAAAGAATCAGATTTCACCAATACAAAGATGATACAAGATATGCAAAAAGAATATGGTTTAATAACAATTTACACTATTCAAATTGAGAGTGACGCACTGTGCGGCGCAACGTATGGAAAGAGTTAACTATTTTCCTTTTAGATAGTCTAGCATGATATCTCCCATGCAGTTAGATTTCTGTGTGTCTCTAAATATATTTTTGTGTTGTTATTTATTGTTCCAGCTGAAGGCCTTTTTGGCAGAAACGTCGTTCCGCTTTTGTTTTGCTTCTCGGTTACATAAATATGTAACCATACCACTTTCTCATTTTTTAAAAAAAAATCATTCATTCATTCATTCATTTTTTCATTAAAATATTCATTCATTAATTTATTCATTCATTAATTTATTCATTCTTTAATTTATTCAACCAAGACTAAAATGGACACCTTCTATTTTCCCTCCTCATTTACCTTTCAGCGTCGAGGGGAGATAAAACTTGTGGTTATTCCTCTTCAGCTGACCTTCCCCCTACTGTTATGTTTACCAGTGTTTCTAATTTTCCACTAATTCATGATTGAAGGTGGATTGATAGCATCAAAAGATCGACAGGTGAGCCTATGACAACATGCACTATCAATGGGAAAGCAATGGGAGTGCTAATTTCTAATATTAGGAAGAAACAATCATCATTTTTTTTGGTCATGTAATGAGAAGGGAATAGCTGGAATATATTGTAACAACTGGGAAAATTGAGGGAGGAAGAGATAGAGGGAAGCAAAGAGAAAAAATACCAGACAGCTTAAGAGAATGGCTTGGCAGAAGGTCAACAACAGAAATGATAAATAACTGTCGGGATCGAAAGTTGTGGAGAGACATGATCACCTACGCCAGCAGGCATGGTAATTGATGATGATGATGATGATGATGATGACAATAATAATAATAATAGTCTTGTTTTATTTTAGTTATGAAATATATCATCATCATCATCAAGTACCATGCGTAATGACGTATGCGATCATGTCTCTCCACAACTTTCGATCTCGACAGTTATTTATCATTTCTGTTGTTGACCTTCTATCAAGCTATTCTTTTAAGCTGTCAAGTATATTTTCTCTATGCTCTCCTCTATCTCTTCGTCCCTAAATTTTCCCAGTTGATGGATTATATATTCCCCTTATTTTTTTAAGTTGTGCTTAGTGTGTGTGCTTTGCATTCCCAGCGCGGCATATTTCCAGATTGACGCAACTGGCGCTGCGTTTGTGTACCTTTATCTGTGCCTAAGATGGACTTCATTTTATCTTTAATCCCATGTGTGCTGCAGGTCTTTCGCACACAGCTGTTTGTCTCTGATACTTTAGTTAGTGTGTTCATTTGTTTTTAGGACAAAACAAAATCCTTAAATTTGATATACGTTTTGTCTCCAATCCCGTTATTATATTGTAGCTTTAATGGCGATTCACCAGTCAAATACCGGTGGATAAAGAGATACAGCGAAGACGATGGCGCTGGATAGGACACACACTGCAGAAGCCAACTGAGAGTATTACACAACAGGCCCTTTTTTGGAATCCCCAAGGGAAAAGACAAAGAGGAAGATGAAGGATTTCTTGGAGAAAACAGACAGAAGCAGAGATGAAGATGATGGGGAAGACATGGGCTGATCGTAAAAGAATAGCAAGAAACAGAAACGACTTGGAAAGTGTTTGTTGATGACATATGCTCCATAGGAAGCTGAAAGGTAGAAGAAGAAGTTAATGGCGATTCAACATCATCGAGTATATGTTCTTTGCAGAACGTTGCATTCGCCAAAGCCTGTCTAAACCAATCTTTGTCTCTAGTCAGATCGCCCACAGAACGTTGCATTCGCCACAGCCTGTCTAAACCAATCTTTGTCTCTAGTCAGATCTCCCATAGAACGTTGCATTCGCCACAGCCTGTCTAAACCAATCTTTGTCTCTAGTCAGATCTCCCACAGAACGTTGTATTCACCACAACCTGTCTAAACCAATCTTTGTCTCTAGTCAGATCTCCCACAGAACGTTGTATTCACCACAACCTGTCTAAACCAATCTTTGTCTCTAGTCAGATCTCCCACAGAACGTTGTATTCACCACAGCCTGTCTAAACCAATCTCTGTCTCTAGTCAGATCTCCCACAGAACGTTGCATTCGCCACAGCCTGTCTAAACCAATCTCTGTCTCTGGTCAGATCTCCCACAGAACGTTGCATTCGCCACAGCTTGTCTGAAAGAATCTCTGTCTCTAGTTAGATCTCCCACAGAACGTTGCATTCGCCACAGCCTGTCTAAACCAATCTCTGTCTCTGGTCAGATCTCCCACAGAACGTTGTATTCGCCACAGCTTGTCTGAAAGAATCTCTGTCTCTAGTCAGATCTCCCACAGAACGTTGCATTCGCCACAGCCTGTCTAAACCAATCTTTGTCTCTAGTCAGATCACCCACAGAACGTTGTATTCGCCACAGCTTGTCTGAAAGAATCTCTGTCTAGTCAGATCACCCACAGAACGTTGCATCCACCACAGCTTGTCTGAAAGAATCTCTGTCTAGTCAGATCACCCACAGAACGTTGTATTCGCCACAGCTTGTCTGAAAGAATCTCTGTCTCTAGCCAGATCTTCCACAGAACGTTGCATTCACCACAGCCCGTTTAAACCAATCTTTGTCTCCAGCCAGACCTCTCACTTCTGTTTTCATGATTAAGGTCTCCTTGATGTCTTATAACCACCTTCGTCTTGGTCTGCCCCTGATGCGATTCCCATGAATAATACCTTCCATTATTATTCTGGCTACCCCCCTGTATCTTTTAACGGGACCATACTATTTTAATTACGACTAAGCCAAATGAACGTTAATCATATAATCAATAAATCCATTAATTTAAAAATTAATTCCATTTTTTACTTGAAAAACATGTAATCTCATTCTTTAAATAATAAAATGCACAAGATATGCCAGGATATATATATAGAATCAATTCTGACCTATGGAAACGAATCATGGACAGTAGACAAACAAATGAAAAGACGATTAGAGGCTACAGAAAAGGGATTTCTCAGAAGAATGTTGAAAGTTCCCTGGACAGCTAAAAAGACCAATGAGGAAGTTCTCAAAGAGGCCAACACAAAAAGGAAAACATCAGAAAGAAACAATCAACATTTTCCGGGCACATCAAGAGAAGAGGAAAGTTGGAATACTTGGTTACAGCTGGCAAAATAAAAGGAAAGAGAGATCGCGGAAGACAAAGAGAGAAAATACTGGATAGCTTTGCGGCTAGGCATGGAAAACAGTCAACAACAGAACTGATACGATGCACTGTAGATAGAAGATTGTGAAAGGACATGATCGCCTACGCCAACCTGTATGGCACATGATGATGATGCCAGTATATACTCAGTGTTGTTAGACCCTCTAACGTTAATTTTTTATACAAATGGAAGTCAGGGGGTGGGGTGGGGGGGGGGGAACGGACGCTTAACCCATTGTAGAAGCACATACTAATCTCATAAGCTACCACGTTTGGAAACGTCCAATTTTGAGGTCAATTTATTAAAAACTAGATCGGCTTTTACAAATGTAACAATATATATGTTGTTTGTTGATAATGTTGACCTGTTTATACAAAGTGATCTGGATGACTTCTTTGTTTACATTGAGCATTATAATTCAGCAGTCCCTGAATGACGGAAATTATTCGTTGTTCTTGTTTCTCCATTTCCTCTTATACATGGTTGGGTGTCGAGGAAGATACAAAGTTTTGGTTATATCCGTTTTGATACTTCAATCATAATAGCAGAGCTGATAGTACAAGAGCTAATCTAATCATAATAGCAGAGCTGATAGTACAAGAGCTAATCTAATCATAATAGCAGAGCTGATAGTACAAGAGCTAATCCAATCATAATAGCAGAGCTGTTAGTACAAGAGCTAATCTAATCATAATAGCAGAGCTGTTAGTACAAGAGCTACTCCAATCATAATAACAGAGCTATTAGTACAAGATCTACTCCAATCATAACAACAGAGCTGTTAGTACAAGAGCTACTGCAATCATAACAACAGAGCTGTCAGCAAGGAGCTGCTCCAATCATAATAACAGACATGTCAGCAAGGAGCTACTCCAATCATAATAAGAGAGCTGTCAGCAAGGAGCTACTCCAATCATAATAACAGAGCTGTCAGCAAGGAGCTACTCCAATCACAATAATAGAGCTTTCAGTACCTTAGTTACCACAATCATAATAACAGAGCTTTTAGTACCGCAGTTACCACAATCATAATAACAGATATTTCAGTACCACAGTTACCACAATCATAATAACAAATATTTCAGTACCGCAGTTACCACAATCATAATAACAGAGCTTTTAGTACCTTAGTTACCACAATCATAATAACAGAGCTTTTAGTACCGCAGTTACCACAATCATAATAACAGATATTTCAGTACCGCAGTTACCACAATCATAATAACAGAGCTTTTAGTACCTTAGTTACCACAATCATAATAACAGAGCTTTCAGTACCACAGTTACCACAATCATAATAATAGAGCTTTGAGTACCGCAGTTACCACAATCATAATAACAGAGCTTTCAGTACCTTAGTTACCACAATCATAATAACAGAGCTTTCAGTACCACAGTTACCACAATCATAATAACAGAGCTTTCAGTACCGCAGTTACCACAATCATAATAACAGAGCTTTCAGTACCACAGTTACCACAATCATAATAACAGAGCTTTCAGTACCGCAGTTACCACAATCATAATAACAGAGCTTTCAGTACCGCAGTTACCACAATCATAATAACAGAGCTTTCAGTACCGCAGTTACCACAATCATAATAACAGAGCTTTCAGTACCGAAGTTACCACAATCATAATAACAGAGCTTTCAGTACCGCAGTTACCACAATCATAATAACAGAGCTTTCAGTACCGCAGTTACCACAATCATAATAACAGAGCTTTCAGTACCACAGTTACCACAATCATAATAACAGAGCTTTTAGTACCTTAGTTACCACAATCATAATAACAGAGCTTTCAGTACCACAGTTACCACAATCATAATAACAGAGCTTTCAGTACCGCAGTTACCACAATCATAATAACAGAGCTTTCAGTACCGCAGTTACCACAATCATAATAACAGAGCTTTCAGTACCGCAGTTACCACAATCATAATAACAGATATTTCAGTACCGCTGCTACCACAATCATAATAACAGATATTTCAGTACTGCAGTTACCACAATCATAATAACAGAGCTTTCAGTACCTTAGTTACCACAATCATAATAACAGAGCTTTCAGTACCGCAGTTACCACAATCATAATAACAGCACTGTCAGCATTTTCACGACCTTAAGATCAATGATCCTATTTACATGAAATATTCCCCTCACCCCTCCATCAAACCACATCCATCCCAATTTCAAATAAACAGCACATGCTCTGAAGCGTTCTTTGATCCTAAAAATGAACTCCCAATCCAATCTCGTGCTCTCTCACCTGCATGAAGCGTGTTCATCCTTAACGACGGCTGTACGAGTATCACTCGATCATGTTGCAACTCCTTAAACACCAAACGTTTTGTTTTTTGACGTCCATATTATTACAGATGATGATGATTGTTACAGGCTTAACGCCACTTTACAACATAATAATGCTATTTGGTGTGACACTTAACCAAGTTGTTGGCGCTTTAGCCGATATACTTTAGTTGTGAAGAGTCTTTGTAGCCTTCAAATGCCTAGAGGCGATCATCATCATCAAGTACCGGGCCTGCTGGGGTAGGGGATCATGTCTCTCCACAACTTTCGATCTCGACAGTTATTTATCATTTCTGTTGCTGACCTTCTGCTAAGCAATTATTTTAAGCTGTCTGGTATCATTTCTCCTTGCTTCCCTTTATTTTCTTCGTCCCTCAATTTTCCCGGTTGTTACAATATATTACAGCTGTTATCTTCTTATTACATGGCCAAAAATGATGATTGGTTATTGGTTATGGAAGGCCTCGGTTTCACTGCAAGCGAATTAAAATCCATAATTGCTCAACCGCCCGTGCCAGTGGAATCATCCGAATTATAATTCATCTTCCAAACAAAGAAAGGTAACTGTAGTCCCCATCATAACAGTCTCAGCACACGCCAAAAGACATAAGGCGAAACCGCACAGAAAGTGAACACAGCCAACTGTTCCCTGTCATACGATATCATAATTCATCGTACACAATTGGAGTATCGAAACATGATCAAAATGGATGAGACACACCGCTCACGGTGTGCACAGAGCACTTAACTCAGTAGCTCCTGCAACAAGCCGGACTTGGAACATGAGGAAACTGCAACAATGAACACTTTGCAGACATAGCCTTCAATGGTTCCTGCCGCCTATCCATCACATTGCCCGGAAGATCACGTTCTCCTGAAAATGGTGATCGTCATATTAAATGAATGGCGCTTGATGATGTTAGGACATCGTGTTTAACTCCAACTCCAAACATAAAAAACACAGTTCGTCTGTGATGTTTGTTCTTCAAAATGATGATTGTTTCTTCCTAATATTGGAAATTAGCTCTCTTTTTGCTTTGGCCTCTTTCAGAACGTTTTCATTACTCTTCTTAGCTGTCCGTGGTATTCTCAACATTCTTCTGTAAAACCACATTTCTACAGTCTCCAATGATTTTTCTTGTGTATTGTCCTATTGTTCATCACATCCATATGTTATACTAGCTCTACATAACATTTAAGGACTAGAGGTTATACAAGAATATATACGCAGACGTTCTGTGCTGTTGTTGTTTTTTTCAACAGTTTTTTTTCTCCACAGTTGTTTGATGATGGTATTTTAGTAGTCTTGCTAATTTTCTCAGTTCTGAATCATAACTTGAGTATAAATCTGATATACCGAATCATAACTTAAGTATAAATCTGATAGATCGAATCATAACTTGAGTATAAATCTGATAGACCGAATCATAACTTAAGTATAAATCTGATAGATTGAATCATAACTTGAGTATAAATCTGATAGACCGAATCATAACTTAAGTATAAATCTGATAGATCGAATCATAACTTAAGTATAAATCTGATAGATCGAATCATAACTTAAGTATAAATCTGATAGATTGAATCATGTTTTTGGGGTCGTTTTTTCGTCCAACGTCCCTGAGGGTATTCAGAGAGTCAATGCGGTCCATTGTCCTTCCGCGCTCAACATCTGCCAAACTGAAAGTCTATCATTACGTTTCATTACTTCTTACACCCGCATCCCATGGCATGAAGATGATACAGTCGTTTGGTAGAATAGACCTCCCCAGAGACTCCAACCACTGATGTCGAGCCCGGCCAGTTGTGATCTTTCTGAGCATATTCATTGAGCCCCTGGGGAAACACACATGCGTATACGGATGTTCCTTAAGAGATGCTGATGATTTTGCAACTGCCAAAATGTCAATGATCAAACTCATCATCACCGTCGAGTGCCATCTCGACATCGAAGGTTGGCTACCATGGAGCGCCATTCTGCTCTGTCTATTGCTTTGATGGTGCAGATTGTCATTGGCTGGTTTGTCCATCTTTTGATGTTACTCGTCCATGTTAGTCTTGGTCTGCCTCTGCCTCTTTTACCTTGTATTTTCCCCTCCAGGATTACTTTTAGTAGGCTGTTGTGTCTTTTAACATGGCTCAAAAATCGCCTTTGTCTTGTTTGAATTGTGTTTAGTAGCTCTCTTTTCATTTTTAGTTGTTTCAAGACTTCATCGTTTGTTTTCTTTTCTTTCCATCCAACTTTACCTATTCTTCTATATATCCACATTTCGAAGGCTTTAATTCTATGTTCTGTTTTTTTGTCTAATGTCCATGTTTCTGCACCATATAGGAATGTTGAGAAGATATAACATTTTGCTATTCTTAGTTTTAGCCCTGATGTTATTTGTTTTGATGTTAGTATTTTCTTCATGACATTAAAATTACTATTTGCCATTCCTATTCTTTTGTTTATTTCAGTTTTACATTTTCCATCACTGGTTATAGTATGTCCAAGATAGTTGATGTTCTAAACTGTCTCCAGGTCTATTCCTTCAATTTTGATATCCACTTGTGGGTTTTGAGTATTTTCTTTGTTTATGAACATAGTTTTAGTCTTTTTGATATTCCTATCTAGTCCATATTTTTTGCTTATCATGTTTATTTCATTCAATAATTGTAGATCTTTAGGATTTTCTGCTAGTTGTACAGTATCATCAGCATATCTTAGGTAATTGATTATCTTTCCATTAATTTGTAGGCCTGATGAAACTACATGTAATCAATGCTTTCGAAAGCACCACTACCTTTATTCTCAGTTCTAACACCAACATGAGCCGTGAAAGCCAACGAGCTCCGTACATGGCGAATAAAAGACTCATCGTATAAATGACGGCGTTCATATCATATCATCATCATGTGCCATACCGGTTGGCGTAGGCGATCATGTCCTTTCACAATCTTCTATCTACAGTGCATCGTATCAGTTCTGTTGTTGACTGTTTTCCAACTCATGACACCAAACTATCCAGTAATTTCTCTCTTTGTCGTCCGCGATCTCTCTTTCCTTTTATTTTGCCAGTTGTAACCAAGTATTCCAACTTTCCTCTTCTCATGATGTGCCCGAAACATGTTGATTGTTTCTTTCTGATGTTTTTAGGAGCTCCCTTTTTGTGTTGGCCTCTTTGAGAATGCCCTAATTGGTCTTTTTAGCTGTCTAAGGAACTTTCAATATTCTTCTGAGAAATCCCATCTCTGTGGCCTCTAAGCGTCTTTTCGTTTGTTTGTCTATTGTCCATGATTCGCTTCCATAGGTCAGAATTGATTTGTTTTATATAGCACCGATGAACTCTCTTTCTCACTTCTTTTAAATATTTTTAAAATTTCTATTACTCATTTCATAAGTGGAGCCGCAATAGCTCAGTGGTTAGTGAACTGGACTACAAAGGACAAGAGTCAGGATTTGATCCCAACCGACGGCTTCCAGGTTCACCCAGCCTTAAACGGGAACCGGATTTTTTTCTGGGAAAGTTGAGCGGCACGGGCGTAATACCGACCACATTACCTCAAAATCATGTGCTGAAGGTCTGTAAAATTTATGGTCACTAACACCATATTAGCAAAGCAAGAACTCATATGGGAAACAACAGGTAAGAGGAAAAGAGGAAGACCCAGAGAGACACTGAGAAGAACATTGATGAGAGAGGCAAGAGCAGCAGGATTCGGCTCCCTCAATGAGATAGAGCTGCTTGCACAGAACAGAGACAAATGGCGAGATTTGATAAAATATCTTTAAAAGAAAACTGCTAGAACAAAAATTCAGATAAGAGAAGGAGTATCTCGGTCTACGCCCTATGGGCCGGCTACGGCTCGAAAGGTCAATAGATAGATAGAACACCATATTCCTATACGCCACTTGGCGTGACGGGGCTCTTTACTTTACTTTATTTTATAAGCGTTCTCGAAAATCAAGGCCTGCACTTCTTCTGCATCAACGACCAATGGGTTTTGTTGCCTTCAGTCTCTGTCCAGCGTGATGATATCGACAAAGGACATACTGCACTCTGCTGGCACTTGTACCCATTCTTCCGAAGACAAATAATAATACAAGAATATTATTATAGATGAAAACTTCCGAGGCGATAATTAGCGAATCAATTGAAAGGAGGAGTTATGTTTACAGCACTCGGAAAAAAAATGACAAATAATCTTCTTTTCTTTTCTCTTTTCACTGATACCTAAATGGTGTCGTGGTTATATCACTTGTCGTTCTTGAGCTGCTCGAACTGTCTGAATTAGTGATTTTCTTTTGTTGTTACATGTCTCTGTCACTGCATCTATCCATCTTCTTCTGGGTCTTCCTCTTGGTCTTTTTCCATGCATTCTCGAGAAGAACGCCCTTGATGGTGATTGGTGAGGATTCATTCTGACCAGGTGGCCAAACCATTTAAATTGTTGTTGTTCTATATATTCTTGGCAGTGTTTTGTTCCTACCATTTTTCTTATGGTTTCATTTGGTATTCTATCTCTTCTTGTGTTGTTTGTTACTTTTCTCAAGCATTGCATCTCACATGTATTGATCTTTCTTAAATGTGATTTAGAAAGAGTCCATGTTTGACTTTCATAGCACAAAGTTGGTATGAAGATGCTATTTATCATTTGTTGTTTAGCTGCCATAGAAATGTTTGGATGTCTTAGCAATGGTGAAAGCTGGTATGTGACAGCATTTGCTTTTTGTATTCTCATGTCAATTTCTCTGTCTAGTTTTCCATATTCTGTAAACATTGTGCCCAAATACTTGAATTCCTCTACTTGTTTTATTTCTTTATCTTTGATCTTAATGTTTAATGGTTGTCTTAATTTGCTTATTCTCATAGCCTCGGTTTTTGCTGTGTTAATTTTCATACTGTAGTTTGTGCAGCTTTTATCTAGAGATGTTATATGCTGTTGTAACAGGTCTTCATCCTCATATATTAGGCATTGGTCATCTGCGAAGAGTAGCTTGTTGATGTTGGAATTTTGTACCACATAGTTTTTATTTGGTTTCTCCTTATTGTTGGTTGATTCCATATTTATTTTGTTCATATATATAAATAAATTAAGGACATATAATATCGATAAAACAAATATGAAGGAAGCTAGAATAGTTATATTATCATAGTAGGTGGTAGGTAGTAGGTGGTAGGTAGTAGGTGGTAGGTGGTAGGTAGTAGGTGGTAGGTAGTAAGTGGTAGGTAGTAGGTGGTAGGTAGTAGGTGGTAGGTAGTAGGTGGTAGGTAGTAGGTGGTAGGTAGTAGGTAGTAGGTGGTAGGTAGTAGGTGGTAGGTGGTAGGTGGTAGGTGGTAGTAGGTGGTAGGTGGTAGGTGGTAGGTGGTAGGTAGTAGGTGGTAGGTGGTAGGTAGTAGGTGGTAGGTAGTAGGTGGTAGGTAGTAGGTAGTAGGTGGTAGGTAGTAGGTAGTAGGTAGTAGGTGGTAGGTAGTAGGTGGTAGGTAGTAGGTGGTAGGTAGTAGGTGGTAGGTAGTAGGTGGTAGGTAGTAGGTGGTAGGTAGTAGGTGGTAGGTAGTAGGTGGTAGGTAGTAGGTGGTAGGTAGTAGGTGGTAGGTAGTAGGTGGTAGGTAGTAGGTGGTAGTATGTGGTAGGTAGTAGGTGGTAGGTAGTAGGTGGTAGGTAGTAGGTAGTAGGTGGTAGTTAGTGGGTGGTAGTATGTGGTAGGTAGTAGGTGGTAGGTAGTAGGTGGTAGGTAGTAGGTGGTAGTATGTGGTAGGTAGTAGGTGGTAGGTAGTAGGTGGTAGGTAGTAGGTGGTAGTAGTAGGTGGTAGGTAGTAGGTGGTAGTATGTGGTAGGTAGTAGGTGGTAGGTAGTAGGTGGTAGGTAGTAGGTGGTAGGTAGTAGGTGGTAGGTAGTAGGTGGTAGGTAGTAGGTGGTAGGTAGTAGGTGGTAGGTAGTAGGTGGTAGGTGGTAGGTAGTAGGTGGTAGGTGGTAGGTAGTAGGTGGTAGGTAGTAGGTGGTAGTATGTGGTAGGTAGTAGGTGGTAGGTGGTAGGTGGTAGGTAGTAGGTGGTAGGTGGTAGGTGGTAGGTGGTAGGTGGTAGGTGGTAGGTAGTAGGTGGTAGGTGGTAGGTAGTAGGTGGTAGGTGGTAGGTAGTAGGTGGTGGGTGGTAGGTGGTAGTAGGTGGTAGGTGGTAGGTAGTAGGTGGTAGGTGGTAGGTAGTAGGTGGTAGGTGGTAGGTAGTAGGTTGTAGGTAGTAGGTGGTAGGTAGTAGGTGGTAGGTAAGTAGGTGGTAGGTAGTAGGTGGTAGGTAGTAGGTGGTAGGTAGTAGGTGGTAGTAGTAGGTGGTAGGTAATAGGTGGTAGGTAGTAGGTGGTAGGTAGTAGGTGGTAGTATGTGGTAGGTAGTAGGTGGTAGGTAGTAGGTGGTAGGTAGTAGGTGGTAGGTAGTAGGTGGTAGGTAGTAGGTGGTAGGTAGTAGGTGGTAGGTAGTAGGTGGTAGTATGTGGTAGGTAGTAGGTGGTAGGTGGTAGGTGGTAGGTGGTAGGTAGTAGGTGGTAGGTGGTAGGTAGTAGGTGGTAGGTGGTAGATAGTAAGTGGTAGGTAGTAGGTGGTAGGTAGTAGGTGGTAGGTAGTAGGTGGTAGGTGGTAGGTGGTAGGTGGTAGGTGGTAGGTAGTAGGTGGTAGGTAGTAGGTGGTAGGTAGTAGGTAGTAGGTGGTAGGTAGTAGGTGGTAGGTAGTAAGTGGTAGGTAGTAGGTGGTAGGTAGTAGTGGTAGGTAGTAGGTGGTAGGTAGTAGGTGGTAGGTAGTAGGTGGTAGGTATTAGGTGGTAGTATGTGGTAGGTAGTAGGTGATAGGTGGTAGGTGGTAGGTAGTAGGTGGTAGGTGGTAGGTACTAGGTGGTAGGTGGTAGGTAGTAGGTGGTAGGTGGTAGGTAGTAGGTGGTAGGTGGTAGGTAGTAGGTGGTAGGTGGTAGGTGGTAGTAGGTGGTAGGTAGTATTTGGTAGGTGGTAGGTAGTAGGTGGTAGGTGGTAGGTAGTAGGTGGTAGGTAGTAGGTGGTAGGTAGTAGGTGGTAGGTAGTAGGTGGTAGGTAGTAGGTGGTAGGTAGTAGGTGGTAGGTAGTAGGTGGTAGTATGTGGTAGGTAGTAGGTGGTAGGTAGTAGGTGGTAGGTAGTAGGTGGTAGGTAGTAGGTGGTAGGTAGTAGGTGGTAGGTAGTAGGTGGTAGGTGGTAGGTAGTAGGTGGTAGGTAGTAGGTGGTAGGTGGTAGGTAGTAGGTAATAGGTGGTAGGTAGTAAGTGGTAGGTAGTAGGTGGTAGGTAGTAGGTGGTAGGTAGTAGGTGGTAGGTGGTAGGTGGTAGGTGGTAGGTAGTAGGTGGTAGGTGGTAGGTAGTAGGTGGTAGGTAGTAGGTGGTAGGTAGTAGGTAGTAGGTGGTAGGTAGTAGGTGGTAGGTAGTAAGTGGTAGGTAGTAGGTGGTAGGTAGTAAGTGGTAGGTTGTAGGTGGTAGGTAGTAGGTGGTAGGTAGTAGGTGGTAGGTAGTAGGTAGTAGGTGGTAGGTAGTAGGTGGTAGTATGTGGTAGGTAGTAGGTGGTAGGTGGTAGGTAGTAGGTGGTAGGTAGTAGGTAGTAAGTGGTAGGTAGTAGGTGGTAGTATGTGGTAGGTTGTAGGTGGTAGGCGGTAGGTAGTAGGTGGTAGGTGGTAGGTAGTAAATGGTAGGTAGTAGGTGGTAGGTAGTAGGTGGTAGGTAGTAGGTGGTAGGTAGTAGGTAGTAGGTGGTAGGTAGTAGGTGGTAGGTAGTAGGTGGTAGGTAGTAGATGGTAGGTAGTAGGTGGTAGGTAGTAGGTGGTAGGTAGTAGGTGGTAGGTAGTAGATGGTAGGTAGTAGGTGGTAGGTAGTAGGTGGTAGGTAGTAGATGGTAGGTAGTAGATGGTAGGTAGTAGGTGGTAGGTAGTAGATGGTAGGTAGTAGGTGGTAGGTAGTAGGTGGTAGGTAGTAGGTGGTAGGTAGTAGGTGGTAGGTATTAGATGGTAGGTAGTAGGTGGTAGGTAGTAGGTGGTAGGTAGGTGGTAGGTGGTAGGTAGTAGGTAGTAGGTGGTAGGTGGTAGGTGGTAGGTAGTAGGTGGTAGGTAGTAGGTAGTAGTGGTAGTAGGTGGTAGGTGGTAGGTGGTAGGTGGTAGGTGGTAGGTGGTAGGTAGTAGGTGGTAGTATGTGGTAGGTAGTAGGTGGTAGGTGGTAGGTAGTAGGTGGTAGGTGGTAGGTAGTAAGTGGTAGGTAGTAGGTGGTAGGTAGTAGGTGGTAGGTAGTAGGTGGTAGTAGATGGTGGTAGGTAGTAGGTAGTAGGTGGTAGGTAGTAGGTGGTAGGTAGTAGGTGGTAGGTAGTAGATGGTAGGTAGTAGGTGGTAGGTAGTAGGTGGTAGGTAGTAGGTGGTAGGTAGTAGATGGTAGGTAGTAGGTGGTAGGTAGTAGGTGGTAGGTAGTAGATGGTAGGTAGTAGATGGTAGGTAGTAAGGTGGTAGGTAGTAGGGGTAGGTAGTAGGTGGTAGGTAGTAGGTGGTAGGTAGTAGGTAGTAGGTGGTAGGTAGTAGGTGGTAGTATGTGGTAGGTAGTAGGTGGTAGGTGGTAGGTAGTAGGTGGTAGGTAGTAGGTAGTAAGTGGTAGGTAGTAGGTGGTAGTATGTGGTAGGTAGTAGGTGGTAGGTGGTAGGTAGTAGGTGGTAGGTGGTAGGTAGTAAGTGGTAGGTAGTAGGTGGTAGGTACTAGGTGGTAGGTAGGAGGTGGTAGGTAGTAGGTGGTAGGTAGTAGGTAGTAGGTGGTAGGTAGTAGGTGGTAGGTAGTAGGTGGTAGGTAGTAGATGGTAGGTAGTAGGTGGTAGGTAGTAGGTGGTAGGTAGTAGGTGGTAGGTAGTAGATGGTAGGTAGTAGGTGGTAGGTAGTAGGTGGTTAGGTAGTAGATGGTAGGTAGTAGATGGTAGGTAGTAGGTGGTAGGTAGTAGAGGTAGGTAGTAGGTGGTAGGTAGTAGGTGGTAGGTAGTAGGTGGTAGGTATTAGATGGTAGGTAGTAGGTGGTAGGTAGTAGGTGGTAGGTAGGTGGTAGGTGGTAGGTGGTAGGTAGTAGGTAGTAGGTGGTAGGTGGTAGGTGGTAGGTAGTAGGTGGTAGGTAGTAGGTAGTAGGTGGTAGTAGGTGGTAGGTGGTAGGTGGTAGGTGGTAGGTAGTAGGTGGTAGGTGGTAGGTGGTAGGTAGTAGGTGGTAGGTAGTAGGTGGTAGGTAGTAGGTAGTAGGTGGTAGGTAGTAGGTGGTAGGTGGTAGTAGGTGGTAGGTGGTAGGTGGTAGGTAGTAGGTAGTAAGTGGTAGGTAGTAGGTGGTAGTATGTGGTAGGTAGTAGGTGGTAGGTGGTAGGTAGTAGGTGGTAGGTGGTAGGTAGTAAGTGGTAGGTAGTAGGTGGTAGGTAGTAGGTGGTAGGTAGTAGGTGGTAGGTAGTAGGTGGTAGGTAGTAGGTAGTAGGTGGTAGGTAGTAGGTGGTAGGTAGTAGGTGGTAGGTAGTAGATGGTAGGTAGTAGGTGGTAGGTAGTAGGTGGTAGGTAGTAGGTGGTAGGTAGTAGGTGGTAGGTAGTAGATGGTAGGTAGTAGGTGGTAGGTAGTAGGTGGTAGGTAGTAGATGGTAGGTAGTAGATGGTAGGTAGTAAGTGGTAGGTAGTAGGTGGTAGGTAGTAGGTGGTAGGTAGTAGGTGGTAGGTAGTAGGTAGTAGGTGGTAGGTAGTAGGTGGTAGTATGTGGTAGGTAGTAGGTGGTAGGTGGTAGGTAGTAGGTGGTAGGTAGTAGGTAGTAAGTGGTAGGTAGTAGGTGGTAGTATGTGGTAGGTAGTAGGTGGTAGGTGGTAGGTAGTAGGTGGTAGGTGGTAGGTAGTAAGTGGTAGGTAGTAGGTGGTAGGTAGTAGGTGGTAGGTAGTAGGTGGTAGGTAGTAGGTGGTAGGTGGTAGGTAGTAGGTGGTAGGTAGTAGGTGGTAGGTAGTAGGTGGTAGGTAGTAGATGGTAGGTAGTAGGTGGTAGGTAGTAGGTGGTAGGTAGTAGGTGGTAGGTAGTAGATGGTAGGTAGTAGGTGGTAGGTAGTAGGTGGTAGGTAGTAGATGGTAGGTAGTAGATGGTAGGTAGTAGGTGGTAGGTAGTAGATGGTAGGTAGTAGGTGGTAGGTAGTAGGTGGTAGGTAGTAGGTGGTAGGTAGTAGGTGGTAGGTATTAGATGGTAGGTAGTAGGTGGTAGGTAGTAGGTGGTAGGTAGGTGGTAGGTGGTAGGTGGTAGGTAGTAGGTAGTAGGTGGTAGGTGGTAGGTGGTAGGTAGTAGGTGGTAGGTAGTAGGTAGTAGGTGGTAGTAGGTGGTAGGTGGTAGGTGGTAGGTGGTAGGTAGTAGGTGGTAGGTGGTAGGTGGTAGGTAGTAGGTGGTAGGTAGTAGGTGGTAGGTAGTAGGTAGTAGGTGGTAGGTAGTAGGTGGTAGGTGGTAGTAGGTGGTAGGTGGTAGGTGGTAGGTAGTAGGTGGTAGGTAGTAGGTAGTAGGTGGTAGTAGGTGGTAGGTGGTAGGTGGTAGGTAGTAGGTGGTAGGTAGTAGGTGGTAGGTAGTAGGTGGTAGGTAGTAGGTGGTAGGTGGTAGTAGGTGGTCGGTGGTAGGTGGTAGGTAGTAGGTGGTAGGTAGTAGGTGGTAGTAGGTGGTAGGTGGTAGGTGGTAGGTGGTAGGTGGTAGGTAGTAGGTGGTAGGTAGTTGGTGGTATGTAGTAGGTGGTAGGTAGTAGATGGTAGGTAGTAGGTGGTAGGTAGTAGGTAGTAGGTGGTAGGTGGTAGGTAGTAGGTGGTAGATAGTAGGTGGTAGGTAGTAGGTGGTAGGTAGTAGGTGGTAGGTAGTAGGTGGTAGGTAGTAGGTGGTAGGTAGTAGGTGGTAGGTAGTAGGTGGTAGTATGTGGTAGGTAGTAGGTGGTAGGTAGTAGGTGGTAGGTAGTAGGTGGTAGGTAGTAGTTGGTAGGTAGTAGGTGGTAGGTAGTAGGTGGTAGGTAGTAGGTGGTAGGTAGTAGGTGGTAGGTAGTAGGTGGTAGTATGTGGTAGGTAGTAGGTGGTAGGTGGTAGGTAGTAGGTGGTAGGTAGTAGGTGGTAGGTGGTAGGTAGTAGGTGGTAGGTGGTAGGTAGTAAGTAGTAGGTAGTAGATGGTAGGTAGTAGGTGGTAGGTAGTAGATGGTAGGTAGTAGGTGGTAGGTAGTAGGTGGTAGGTAGTAGGTGGTAGGTAGTAGGTGGTAGGTAGTAGATGGTAGGTAGTAGGTGGTAGGTAGTAGGTGGTAGGTAGTAGGTGGTAGGTGGTAGGTAGGTGGTAGGTGGTAGGTAGTAGGTGGTAGGTAGTAGGTAGTAGGTAGTAGGTGGTAGGTAGTAGGTAGTAGGTAGTAGGTGGTAGGTGGTAGGTGGTAGGTAGTAGGTGGTAGGTAGTAGGTGGTAGGTGGTAGTAGGTGGTAGGTGGTAGGTGGTAGGTAGTAGGTAGTAGGTGGTAGGTGGTAGGTGGTAGGTAGTAGGTGGTAGGTAGTATGTGGTAGGTAGTAGGTGGTAGGTAGTAGGTGGTAGGTGGTAGTAGGTGGTAGGTGGTAGGTAGTAGGTGGTAGGTAGTAGGTAGTAGGTGGTAGTAGGTGGTAGGTGGTAGGTAGTAGGTGGTAGGTAGTAGGTGGTAGGTAGTAGGTGGTAGGTAGTAGGTGGTAGGTAGTAGGTGGTAGGTAGTAGGTGGTAGGTGGTAGTAGGTGGTAGGTGGTAGGTAGTAGGTGGTAGGTAGTAGGTGGTAGGTGGTAGGTGGTAGGTAGTAGGTGGTAGGTAGTAGGTGGTAGGTAGTAGGTGGTAGCTAGTAGGTGGTAGGTAGTAGGTGGTAGGTAGTAGGTGGTAGGTAGTAGGTGGTAGGTAGTAGGTGGTAGGTAGTAGGTGGTAGGTAGTAGGTGGTAGGTAGGTGGTAGGTGGTAGGTGGTAGGTAGTAGGTGGTAGGTAGTAGGTGGTAGGTAGTAGGTGGTAGGTGGTAGGTAGTAGGTGGTAGGTAGTAGATGGTAGGTGGTAGGTAGTAGGTGGTAGGTAGTAGGTGGTAGGTAGTAGATGGTAGGTAGTAGGTGGTAGGTAGTAGGTGGTAGGTAGTAGGTGGTAGGTAGTAGGTGGTAGGTAGTAGGTGGTAGGTAGTAGGTGGTAGGTGGTAGGCGGTAGGTGGTAGGTGGTAGGTGGTAGGTGGTAGGTAGTAGGTGGTAGGTATTAGGTGGTAGGTAGTAGGTGGTAGGTAGTAGGTGGTAGGTAGTAGGTGGTAGGTAGTAGGTGGTAGGTGGTAGTAGGTGGTAGTAGGTGGTAGGTAGTAGGTGGTAGGTAGTAGGTGGTAGGTAGTAGGTGGTAGGTAGTAGGTGGTAGGTAGTAGGTGGTAGGTGGTAGGTGGTAGTAGTAGGTGGTAGTATGTGGTAGGTAGTAGGTGGTAGGTAGTAGGTGGTAGGTAGTAGGTGGTAGGTAGTGGGTGGTAGGTAGTAGGTGGTAGGTAGTAGGTGGTAGGTAGTAGGTGGTAGGTGGTAGGTAGTAGGTGGTAGGTAGTAGGTGGTAGGTAGTAGGTGGTAGGTGGTAGGTGGTAGGTGGTAGGTAGTAGGTGGTAGGTGGTAGGTGGTAGGTGGTAGGTGGTAGGTAGTAGGTGGTAGGTGGTAGGTGGTAGGTGGTAGGTGGTAGGTAGTAGGTGGTAGGTAGTAGGTGGTAGGTAGTAGGTGGTAGGTGGTAGGTGGTAGGTAGTAGGTGGTAGTATGTGGTAGGTAGTAGGTGGTAGGTCGTAGGCGGTAGGTAGTAGGTGGTAGGTAGTAGGTGGTAGGTAGTAGGTGGTAGGTAGTAGATGGTAGGTAGTATGTGGTAGGTAGTAGGTGGTAGGTAGTAGGTGGTAGGTGGTAGGTAGTAGGTGGTAGGTGGTAGGTAGTAGGTGTTAGTATGGGTAGGTGGTAGTAGGTGGTAGTAGGTGGTAGGTGGTAGTAGGTGGTAGGTGGTAGGTAGTAGGTGGTAGGTAGTAGGTGGTAGTAGGTGGTAGTGGTAGTAGGTGGTAGGTGGTAGGTGGTAGTAGGTGGTAGTAGGTAGTAGGTGGTAGTAGGTGGTAGGTAGTAGGTGGTAGTAGGTGGTAGTAGGTGGTAGGTGGTAGTAGGTGGTAGGTAGTAGGTGGTAGTAGGTGGTAGTAGGTGGTAGTAGGTGGTAGTAGGTGGTAGGTAGTAGGTGGTAGTAGGTGGTAGTAGGTGGTAGTAGGTGGTAGGTAGTAGGTGGTAGTAGGTATTAGGTAGTAGATGGTAGTAGGTGGTAATTTGTAGGTGGTAGTAGGTGGTAGGTAGTAGGTGGTAGGTGGTAGTAGGTGGTAGGTGATAGTAGGTGGTAGTAGTTGGTGGTAGGTGGTAGTAGGTGGTAGTAGATGGTAGTTGGTAGTAGGTGGTAGTAGGTGGTAGGTGGTAGTAGGTGGTAGTAGATGGTAGTAGGTGGCAGATGGTAGTAGGTGGTAGTAGGTTGTAGGTGGTAGTAGGTGGTAGTAGTAGTAGTAGTAGTGGTAGTAGTAGAAGTAGTAGTAGTAGTAGTAGTAGTGCAAAAAGAAATTGAAAAAAGTGGGAAAAAGAAGCAGAAAAAAGTAATGGATGAAGAAAAAAGGTAAGAGAACAAGGACACGAAAAGTAAGAGAAAAGGAAGAAGAAAAAGGAATAAACGAAGAAGAAGAAGGAAAAGAAGCAGAAGAAATCTGAAAAAAGTCAGAATGAAGAAACAAAAGAAGTAAAGTAAGGGAAGAAGAAGAAAAAAGTAAGAAAGAACAAATGCTAGAAGAGTAAGAGAGAAGCAGTATAAAAGTAAGAGAATGAAAAAGTAACGGAAAGAAACAAGAAAACGAAGAAGAAAATTAAGAGAAGAAGAAGAGGAAGACAGCATTGAAACTAACCTCTCTCTCTCATCTCATCCATTCTCAGGTATGTTATCATATGCAATCAAGTCTGCTCCTGGGATACTGCCAAACCAATTCGGGTCAGTATTTTCTGTGTCAGTTTCAAGCGGTGTACACCTCACTACACCACACCGCCATGGATATACTCAATCACGAAGTACAGTCACAGAAACTACTCAATCAGTTAGTACAATCAGTAAATTTTACAGCATCAAGGGAAAAAGAAAAGACGAGACATTAAAACTCACTCAAGACACTGAACAAAACAGTAAACCAATTTAATATAGTTAGTAAAACACTTAGCCAATCCACTGCAATCTGTAAAACATTTAAGCAATCCACCACAATCTGTCAACAATTTAAAAAAGTCCAAAACAAATGGTAAAACATTAACAAAACCACATAAATCTGTAAAACAATAAACTCATTCACTACAATCTGTAAAACACTGAACCAATCCACTACAATCTGTCAAACACTAAACCACTCCACTACAATCTGTCAAACACTAAACCAACCCACTACAATCTGTAAAACACTAAACCAACCCACTACAATCTTTTAAACACTAAACCAATCAACTACAATCTGTATAATACTAAACCACTCCATTACAATCTGCCAAACACTAAACCAATCCACTACAATCTGTAAAAAAATAAACCACTCCACTACAATCTGTAAAACAATAAACCACTCCACTACACTCTGTAAAACACTAAACCACTCCACTACAATCTGTAAAACACTAAACCACTACACTACAATCTGTCAAACACTAAACCACTCCACTACAATCTGTCAAACACTAAACCAAACCACTACAATCTGTCAAACACTAAACCACTCCACTACAATCTGTCAAACACTAAACGACTTCACTACAATCTGTAAAACACTAAACCACTCCACTACAATCTGTAAAACACTAAAGCACTACACTACAATCTGTCAAACACTAAACCACTCCACTACAATCTGTCAAACACTAAACCAAACCACTACAATCTGTCAAACACTAAACCACTCCACTACAATCTGTCAAACACTAAACGACTTCACTACAATCTGTCAAACACTAAACCACTCCACTACAATCTGTAAAACACTAAACCACTCCACTACAATGTGTCAAACACTAAATCCCTCCACTACAATATTTCAAACACTAAACCACTTCACTACAATCTGTAAAACACTAAACCACTCCACTACAATCTGTCAAACACTTAACCACTCCACTACAATCTTTTAAACACTAAACCAGTCCACTACAATCTTTCAAACACTAAACCCGTCCACTAGAATCTTTCAAACACTAAACCACTCCACTACAATCTGTCAAACACTAAATACTCCACTACAATCTGTCAAACACTAAACCACTCCACTACAATGTGTCAAACACTAAATCCCTCCACTACAATATTTCAAACACTAAACCACTTCACTACAATCTGTAAAACACTAAACCACTCCACTACAATCAGTAAAACACGAAACCAACCCACTACAATCTGTAAAACACGAAACCAACCCACTACAATCTGTAAAACACTAAACCATTCCACTACAATCTTTCAAACACTAAACCACTTCACTACAATCTTTCAAACACTAAACTAATCCACTACAATCTGTCAAACACTAAACCACTCCACTACAATCTGTCAAACACTTAACCACTCCACTACAATCTTTTAAACACTAAACCATTCCACTGCAATCTTTCAAACACTAAACCACTCCACTATAACCTTTCAAACACTAAACAAGTCCACTACAATCTTTCAAACACTAAACCCGTCCACTAGAATCTTTCAAACACTAAACCACTCCACTACAATCTGTCAAACACTAAATACTCCACTACAATCTGTAAAACACTAAACCACTCCACTACAATGTGTCAAACACTAAATCCCTCCACTACAATATTTCAAACACTAAACCACTTCACTACAATCTGTAAAACACTAAACCACTCCACTACAATCAGTAAAACACGAAACCAACCCACTACAATCTGTAAAACACTAAACCAACCCACTACAATCTGTAAAACACTAAACCAACTCACTACAATCTGGCAAACACTAAACCAACCCACTACAATCTGTAAAACACTAAACCACTCCACTACAATCTGTAAAACACTAAACCACTCCACTACAATCTGTCAAACACTAAACCGCCCCATTACAATCTGTCAAACACTAAACCACTCCACTACAATCTATAAATCACTAAACCACTACACTACAATCTTTCAAACACTAAACCACTCCACTACAATCTGTCAAACACTAAACCAATCCACTACAATCTGTCAAACACTAAACCACTCCACTACAATCTGTCAAACACTAAACCATTCCACTACAATCTTTCAAACACTAAACCACTTCACTACAATCTTTCAAACACTAAACTAATCCACTACAATATGTCAAACACTAAACCACTCCACTACAATCTGTCAAACACTTAACCACTCCACTACAATCTTTTAAACACTAAACCATTCCACTGCAATCTTTCAAACACTAAACCACTCCACTACAACCTTTCAAACACTAAACCAGTCCACTACAATCTTTCAAACACTAAACCCGTCCACTAGAATCTTTCAAACACTAAACCACTCCACTACAACCTTTCAAACACTAAACCAGTCCACTACAATCTGTAAAACACTAAACCCGTCCACTAGAATCTTTCAAACACTAAACCACTCCACTACAATCTGTAAAACACTAAACCAATCCACTACAATTTGCCAAACACTAAACCAACCCAATACAATCTGTAAAACACTAAACCACTCCACTACAATCTGTCAACCACTAAACCACTCCTCTACAGTAATTTATACATTACGGCCACTAACTAAAATAATGAAACACTTAACCAAAACACACTTACAATCACTAAATACTAAACTCACTTGCTACAATCAATGCAACAATACGATCAGCTGTTATTATAATTACTAACCCCTCGACCCACCCAACTTCGGGGCGCTTTGTTATCCCTGTGTGTAAATATTTGTAATTAAGGGGGGAAAAAAGTTGTCTACAACCTTTGAAGAAGGTATTTCTGCCGAAACATCAAATAGAGTCCCTGATACAGCTCTTGTCAGATAGATTTATTACTGCTCGTAAAGACGTCCAGTATCATAGACGTTTACGGAATCTGGTTTCTTAAGTTGTAATGGAGGTTCAGTGTGGAGATAGAGCATGGTGCCCTGGCCTGGTTTTATGGTTGTTTACTTTGCTCTTTGCTATGTTCGTTTGTTGATTGTTTGTTTATTTACGTTGCTGTTTGGTATGTTCGTTTGTTGATTGTTTGTTTATTTACTTTGCTGTTTGGTATGTTCGTTTGTTGATTGTTTGTTTATTTACTTTGCTGTTTGGTGTGTTCGTTTGTTGATTGTTTGTTTATTTATTTTGCTGTTTGGTATGTTCGTTTGTTGATTGTTTGTTTATTTATTTTGCTGTTTGGTATGTTCGTTTGTTGATTGTTTGTTTATTTACTTTGCTGTTTGGTATGTTCGTTAGTCGATTGTTTGTTTATTTATTTTGCTATTTGGTATGTTCGTTGGTCGATTGTTTGTTTATTTATTTTGCTATTTGGTATGTTGGTTGGTTGATTGTTTGTTTATTTATATTGCTATTTGGTATGTTGGTTGGTTGATTGTTTGATTATTTATATTGCTATTTGGTATGTTGGTTGGTTGACTGTTTGTTTATTTATTTTGCTATTTGGTATGTTGGTTGGTTGATTGTTTATTTTCTTTGCTATTTGGTATGTTTGTTTGTTGATTGATTGTTTATTTATTTTGCTATTTGGTATGTTCGTTTGTTGATTGATTGTTTATTTATTTTGCTATTTGGTATGTTCGTTTGTTGATTGATTGTTTATTTACTTTGCTATTTGGTATGCTCGTTTGTTGATTGATTGTTTATTTACTTTGCTATTTGGTATGCTCGTTTGTTGATTGATTGTTTATTTATTTTGCTATTTGGTATGCTCGTTTGTTGATTGATTGTTTATTTACTTTGCTATTTGGTATGCTCGTTTGTTGATTGATTGTTTATTTACTTTGATATTTGGTATGTTCGTTTGTTGATTGATTGTTTATTTACTTTGCTATTTGGTATGCTAGTTTGTTGATTGATTGTTTATTTACTTTGCTATTTGGTATGTACGTTTGTTGATTGATTGTTTATTTACTTTGCTGTTTGGTATGTTCGTTTGTTGATTTATTGTTAATTTTTTTGCTGTTTTGTGTTCGTTAGTTGATTGTTTAGTTGGTTCTTTGTTTGTTTGTTTGTTTACTTTGCTGTTTGGTATGTTGGTTGGTTTAGTGGTGGCTTGTTTGTTTAGTTGTTTGGTTGTTTGTTTGAATTGTTGAATGAGTGGTTGTTCGGTTGGTTGATTGGTTGGTTCTTTACTTTGCTGTTTGATTGATTGTTTGTTGATTCATTGGTTGATTGGTTTGTAGGTTGGTCGCTGTTTGTTTTCTCCTTGGTTGATTAATTGCTTGGTTTATTGTTGGCTAGTTCGTTTTTTTGGTTGGTTCGTTGATTAATCCATTGTTTGCTTTGTGCATTTTTTATTCGGTCGCTTTAGTTGTGTAGTTTTAACAACCAAACAGGACAATCCCAATATATAAAACAAGGAGTCAGACAAGGCTGTGTTCTGTCGCCGGATTTGTTTTCACTTTACAGCGAACATATTATGAGATCAATAGTAGACAAAAAAGGAATTGAAGTCAACGGTCACAACATAAATAATTTGCGATATGCGGGTGACACAGTATTAATAGCAGAGACAGAGAATGAACTACAAGAAATGATAGACATAATAGTAGAAGAAAGCAACAAGAAAGGTCTCAGTCTGAATAGTAAGAAAACAGAAGTAATGGTCATATTAAAGAAACAATCATCACCGTCATACACCAGAAAAATAAACAGGACAAATCTGAAACAAGTGCAACGCGTCAAATACTTGGGCATAATAATAACATCAAATGGAAGATGCACCACAGAAATAAAAAGCTGAAAATTTTAAGCCAAAATAGCATTTCAGAAAATGAAAAATATCTTATGCAACAAATCTATGTCAATATAAATGAGAAAGAGAGTTCATCGGTGCTATATAGAACCAATTCTGACCTATGGAAGCGAATCATGGACAATAGACAAACACATGAAAAGACGGTTAGAGGTTAGACTTTAGCGAGTATGGATCGAAGAGGGAAGACAACCCGGTACTCAAAAATGTGCTGAAGTCGGATGTGTTGGGCCGAAAGGCGCAAATATCACAGTTATACTGCAAGCCACAACACAACGCAGACACGACCACTTAACGTCCTTTTAAGGGCGGATGACGAAGAGGTGTACTCCTTTAGTCATCGGGCGAACGCAAGCAAGCAAGACTGGGAACTGCTACTAACTATTTTATGATACAGGGTTTAAATATTATTGTAATTATTACACATTGGTCACAACACGACATACTAACAATGTCTTGACATGGATTCATGTAGTCAATAATCACTGACTATGAATTTTGCTTATACAAGTTTATGTAATCGTCGGTTGTACACGTGAAGTATAGTAGAGTACATCTAAATGATAAATCTAATTTCAATTCTAAAATTAATTTTCTTGTTTGGATCCGCTCAAGAGGTTAACACCGTTGTTTATTTATTTCTTTTTTTCTTTCTTTTTTTTTTTCGTTCGCCAGCTTTGACCTCTGACGAAGTCCCTAAATTATAGTAACTGAATTTGCGTGTTAATCCTTTTTTCCCTGGCAGCCGTGTCCACAGGGGTCCCTCGCCGCACAGACAGATAACTCCGTCTTCGGAGGTACTCATTTTTTTTCCGTCGATGATTAATTGACGTTTCAAGCCGGGCCTCGCTGCTGAAACCAGGGGTGGTTGCCGCAGAGAGAAATCATAAATAAAAATCCCAAATGGTGTAGCCAGGAGTTGAACCCACAACCCCTCTGTCTCGAGGCCAACCAGTCCCCCCCCCCCACCCCCCCCCCCCCCCCCCCCCCCCCCCCCCCGTTGTTTATTTGAGGCATCTCTTAGTACATATTGTCTGTGAAATTTATAATTTGATCTTTCATTCTATCAAATAGTACAACTCGTCTTGCTTGACACTTACTTTTCTATATCTGTGTCTTGACTTATCCAGTGCTACTTTTAATTTACTAAATATTGTTCTCTGGAGCACAACACTTCTGAAGCTAACTTGAAACACTTCTCAACTAAACTATGTCTTCCTGACTAGCCTATCTCTGGATCTTCCTTCTACATCTCTACTTGATAAAAACTAACTGTGTGGAAGTCCATAACTATAAAAAATAACTAGCTGTGTGGAAGTCCATAACTATAAAAACTAACTAACTGTGTGGAAGTCCATAACTATAAAAACTAACTAGCTGAGTGGAAGTCCATAACTATAAAAACTAACTAGCTGTGTGGAAGTCTATAACTATAAAAACTAACTAGCTGTGTGGAAGTCCATAACTATAAAAGCTAACTAGCTGAGTGGAAGTCCATAACTATAAAAACTAACTAGCTGTGTGGAAGTCTATAACTATAAAAACTAACTAGCTGTGTGGAAGTCCATAACTATAAAAACTAACTAGCTGTGTGGAAGTCCATAACTATAAAAACTAACTAGCTGTGTGGAAGTCCATAACTATAAAAACTAACTAGCTGTGTGGAAGTCCATAACTATAAAAACTAACTAGCTGTGTGGAAGTCCATAACTATAAAAACTAACTAGCTGTGTGGAAGTCCATAACTATAAAAACTAACTAGCTGTGTGGAAGTCCATAACTATAAAAACTAACTAGCTGTGTGGAAGTCCATAACTATAAAAACTAACTAACTGTGTGGAAGTCCATAACTATAAAAACTATAAACTGTGTGGAAGTCCATAACTATAAAAACTAACTAACTGTGTGGAAGTCCATAACTATAAAAACTAACTGTGTGGAAGTCCATAACTATAAAAACTAACTAACTGCGTGGAAGTCCATAACTATAAAAACTAATTAACTGTGTGGAAGTCCATAACTATAAAAACAAACTAACTGTGTGGAAGTCCATAACTATAAAAACTAACTGTGTGGAAGTCCATAACTATAAAAACTAACTAACTGTGTGGAAGTCCATAACTATAAAAACTAACTAACTGTGTGGAAGTCCATAACTATAAAAACAAACTAACTGTGTGGAAGTCCATAACTATAAAAAATAACTAGCTGTGTGGAAGTCCATAACTATAAAAACTAACTAACTGTGTGGAAGTCCATAACTATAAAAACTAACTAGCTGAGTGGAAGTCCATAACTATAAAAACTAACTAGCTGTGTGGAAGTCTATAACTATAAAAACTAACTAGCTGTGTGGAAGTCCATAACTATAAAAGCTAACTACTGAGTGGAAGTCCATAACTATAAAAACTAACTAGCTGTGTGGAAGTCTATAACTATAAAAACTAACTAGCTGTGTGGAAGTCCATAACTATAAAAACTAACTAGCTGTGTGGAAGTCCATAACTATAAAAACTAACTAGCTGTGTGGAAGTCCATAACTATAAAAACTAACTAGCTGTGTGGAAGTCCATAACTATAAAAACTAACTAGCTGTGTGGAAGTCCATAACTATAAAAACTAACTAGCTGTGTGGAAGTCCATAACTATAAAAACTAACTAGCTGTGTGGAAGTCCATAACTATAAAAACTAACTAGCTGTGTGGAAGTCCATAACTATAAAAACTAACTAACTGTGTGGAAGTCCATAACTATAAAAACTATAAACTGTGTGGAAGTCCATAACTATAAAAACTAACTAACTGTGTGGAAGTCCATAACTATAAAAACTAACTAGCTGTGTGGAAGTCCATAACTATAAAAACTAACTAGCTGTGTGGAAGTCCATAACTATAAAAACTAACTAGCTGTGTGGAAGTCCATAGCTATAAAAACTAACTAGCTGTGTGGAAGACCATAACTATAAAACTAACTAACTGTGTGGAAGACCATAACTATAAAACTAACTAACTGTGTGGAAGACCATAACTATAAAAACTAACTAACTGTGTGGAAGACCATAACTATAAAAATTAACTAGCTGTGTGGAAGTCCATAACTATAAAAACTAACTAACTGTGTGGAAGTCCATAACTATAAAAACTAACTAACTGTGTGGAAGTCCATAACTATAAAAACTAATTAACTGTGTGGAAGTCCATAACTATAAAAACAAACTAACTGTGTGGAAGTCCATAACTATAAAAACTAACTGTGTGGAAGTCCATAACTATAAAAACTAACTAACTGTGTGGAAGTCCATAACTATAAAAACTAACTAACTGTGTGGAAGTCCATAACTATAAAAACTAACTAGCTGTGTGGAAGTCCATAACTATAAAAACTAACTAGCTGTGTGGAAGTCCATAACTATAAAAACTAACTAGCTGTGTGGAAGTCCATAACTATAAAAACTAACTAACTGTGTGGAAGTCCATAACTATAAAAACTAACTAACTGTGTGGAAGTCCATAACTATAAAAACTAACTAACTGTGTGGAAGTCCATAACTATAAAAACTAACTAGCTGTGTGGAAGTCCATAACTATAAAAACTAACTAGCTGTGTGGAAGTCCATAACTATAAAAACTAACTAGCTGTGTGGAAGTCCATAGCTATAAAAACTAACTAGCTGTGTGGAAGACCATAACTATAAAACTAACTAACTGTGTGGAAGACCATAACTATAAAACTAACTAACTGTGTGGAAGACCATAACTATAAAAACTAACTAACTGTGTGGAAGACCATAACTATAAAAATTAACTAGCTGTGTGGAAGTCCATAACTATAAAAACTAACTAACTGTGTGGAAGTCCATAACTATAAAAACTAACTAACTGTGTGGAAGTCCATAACTATAAAAACTAATTAACTGTGTGGAAGTCCATAACTATAAAAACAAACTAACTGTGTGGAAGTCCATAACTATAAAAACTAACTGTGTGGAAGTCCATAACTATAAAAACTAACTAACTGTGTGGAAGTCCATAACTATAAAAACTAACTAACTGTGTGGAAGTCCATAACTATAAAAACAAACTAACTGTGTGGAAGTCCATAACTATAAAAACTAACTGTGTGGAAGTCCATAACTATAAAAACTAACTAACTGTGTGGAAGTCCATAACTATAAAATCTAATTAACTGTGTGGAAGTTCATAACTATAAAAAAATAACTAACTGTGTGGAAGTCTATTGCTATAAAAACTAACTAACTGTGTGGAAGTCCATAACTATAAAAACTAACTAACTGTGTGGAAGTCCATAACTATAAAAACTAACTAACTGTGTGGAAGTCCATAACTATAAAAACTAACTAACTGTGTGGAAGTCCATAACTATAAAAACTAACTGTGTGGAAGTCCATAACTATAAAAACTAACTAACTGTGTGGAAGTCCATAACTATAAAAACTAACTAACTGTGTGGAAGTCCATAACTATAAAAACTAACTAACTGTGTGGAAGTCCATAACTATAAAAACTAACTAACTGTGTGGAAGTCCATAACTATAAAACTAACTAACTGTGTGGAAGTCCATAACTATAAAAACTAACTAACTGTGTGGAAGTCCATAACTATAAAAACTAACTAACTGTGTGGAAGTCCATAACTATAAAAACTAACTAACTGTGTGGAAGTCCATAACTATAAAAACTAACTGTGTGGAAGTCCATAACTATAAAAACTAACTAACTGTGTGGAAGTCCATAACTATAAAAACTAACTAACTGTGTGGAAGTCCATAACTATAAAAACTCACGTCTGCCTTCAGGCAGTTTCGGCCGAAATCGATTTGAACTCGTCTATCTTTCATTTTCTGGGTGTTTCTCTATCTCTAGCTTTTCTCGAGAAATAATTCCCTCATTCTAAACTCACTTGTCTAATTCTGCTAGTGTGAGGGGATAAATACCCCTGTTTCATTTGCATAATGTATTGCTTTAGCCGCTACCAAGTGATCTCCCAGCCAGTGGCTGAATGCGAAATTCAACTCAAGATGACCTTTGTGTCAAATTTTGCAAAACAAAGCACATTCTTGAAATTAAGTTAACCTCTGAGTTTCAAAAAGAGAGCAAACATGTACGCTATGAGTGACATCTCTCTCATAAACTTACCAAGCCAGCGAATTTGTTGATCAATCTCATTCTGGTTATACGACGGTCAAGTCAAATCTACGTCTATTCCCCTACTTTTCCGATAATCGCTAAAATTGTCCATTCCCAAAACTTGCTGTGGTATTTATGTGACTGTTTTCTAATTGTACTGCTACTGCTGTCACCTGATACGTTTGGGTAACTATAAAGATATCAAACACAAGCTATATCTCAATCTTCCATTATGTGATCTTTTTTCTCCTAGTTTATATACTATTGACATATATTATCTATGTCTGTATATCTATATATCTGCCTTCTTTCTGCCTGCCTGCCTGCCTGCCTGCCTACCTGGCTGGTGGTCTGTCTGTCCTTTCTGTCTGTCTGTCTGTGCTGTCAGTCTGTCTGTCTGTCTATCGGTCCCGTCTATCTGTCTGCCTGTCTGTTTGTCTGTCCTGTCTGTCTGTCTTATTGTCTGTCTGTCTGTCTCTCTGATTATATATCGAAATATATCTTCCTGTCTGTCTGTCCTGTCTGTTTGTATGTCTGCCTGTCTGTCTGATTGTATGGCTGTCTGTCTCTCTGATTATATTTCGAAATAATTCTTCCTGTATGTCTGTCTGTCCTGTCTGTCTGTCTGTCTGTTTGTCTGTCTGCCTGTCTGTCTGCCTGTCTGTCTGATTGTCTGTCTGTCTCTCTGATTATATATCTAAATATATCTTCCTGTCTGTTTGTCTTTCTGTCCGCCAGCCCGCCCGACTGTCTACCTGCCCGTACGTCTGTTTGTGTAACTTTCTGTGTATATGTCTGTCTGTCTAGTTGTATATGTGCCTGTGTGTCTGTATGTCTATCTATCTGTCTTTTTGCATGACCGTCTGTCTGTATATATGTCCATCTTTCTTTTTCTCTTTATCTTTATATAATTTTTTTAGATACATGTTATGTTTTCTTGCTTCGAGTTATGTGTTTATTTTGTATAGTATAGATTGTTTGATATACCCGATGAAGGCTTTTGCCGAAACGTTGTGGTTTGTCTTGTCTTTCTATTCACGTAGCTGCTCCATACCATTTTATATTTATTTTATATGTTCTCTGCGGGGAGAGAGGGGGAGGGGGAACTGGCTGGTCTCGAAGCAACACGCCGGCCTCGAGAGAGAGAGGTTGTGGGTTCAAATCCCGGTTGCACCAGTTGGGATTTTTATTTACAATTTCTCTCTGCGGCAACCACCCCTGGTCTCAACAGCGAGGCCCGGCTTGAAAGTCTATTACTCATTGACGGAAAAAATATGAGTACCTCCGAAGTCGGGGTTATCTGCCTGTGCGACGAGAGACCCCTGTGCACACGGCTGCCAGGGATAAAAGGATTAACACGCACAATTCAGTTCCTAGTCTCTAGGGACTTCGTCAGAAGTAATAAGCTGGCGGACGCAAAAAAAGAAGAAGAAAAAAATATTTAATATATTGTACACTTGTGTTTATCTACTACTTTCTTTCCTTCCTTCTCTGTATCTCTCCTTCTATCTCTGTATCCTTCTTTGTATGCCTCTTTGTCTGCCTATGTCTCGCCACACAACATTCAGCACTTAATCTCTATTCTGAATTGTCTAAAAAAAGTCCTTACCTTGAAACCGAGCCGGATATATCATGATGATAACAGATTCAGTTAAATGACACGAGTAACTCTCCTTCCTCTAAAACAAGAAAGCAGATTACAAGTTGAGATTTCAAATTCGATAAAAAACAAAAAACCGAGCATGCTGTAGAGGGCTGCTAAATTTAAGACACTCGGATTTTATACATTTTTTTTTTAGTTGTAGCATTGCCTATGAAATGTTTTTGTTGCTATTTTAACGTTTTGATAATGATGGTATACGCATTGAATCTCAAGATTGAACCATGCACAGTTGTTTGTCATTAATACTTTAGTTCATTCGCTAATTTTTATCTTTCCGGAAAGATAATAAATTATAAATTCAAAGTGATTAGAAGAAGCTGTATCTTCAAATTTAACGACTTTGGTAGTTAAAAATTAAATTTCATTAACTCTTTCCGTACATTTCGCCGCATTGTGCGTGACTCTCAATTTGATTAGTGTCAACAACATCAAGCTATATTCTTTATACATGTCTTGTATCATCTTAGTATTGGTGAAATATAATTCCTTGTTCAATTATCTAAAAACTCATATATAATATGTTATATGTTAGATAAATATAAATATATAGATTGATTTTTAACACAATGAAACAACTAGATACACCGGTTACATACCACCATAAGAAACAGATAATCAAATCAATCAGAGGACCACCAGCCCCAAATCAGGATGCCTTTCATAATATGAATAGATATGAACAAGTTATCATTATACGCCTCAGAACAGGACACGATCGACTCCATAGTCACATGTATACAAAATTCAAGATCGGCACATCAACTACTTGTACATGTGGACAGGCGCCCCAGACTGCTGAACACATACTTCAAGACTACACTGAATATAGTAGACTGAGGAAAATCCATTGGCCCATAGATACAACACTACAGACAAAACTATATGGGCCACACCAAGAATTACAAAAGACAGTAACATTTATACAGGAAACGACATTGCAGATATAGACAATACTTCGGGCGAACGAAAGATAGAGAACACCACGAAAAATTGTGTCTCTGAAATCTATTTCGTTGCATTGATAAAATGCTTCCGTACGGAAAGAATTAGCGAAAACTCTCAAATTTGCTATTCTTTTATATTTAACAAAAATTGAAATATCATATCATTCATATATAAATGAGGTGGGGGCTGGTTGCTCTGGAGACAGAGAGGTTGTGAGTTCGAATCCAGGCTGCACCCGTTGGGATTATTAATTTTTTTTTGTTGTGATTTATCTCTGCCACAACCACCCCTGGTCTCAGCAGCGAGGCCCGGATAGAAACGTCAATTACTCATCTACGGACAAAAATTATGAGTACTTCCGAAGACGGAGTTATCTGCCTGCGCGGAGAGGGACCACCGTGCACACAGCTGCCATTGAAGGACGGATAAAGACGAAAAATTCAGTTCCTAGTTAATATGGACTTCGTCAAAGCTGAAATCTGGAGAACACAAATAAATAAATTTATATATATATTCTCGCTAAGAGTAAAAATGAGTTACAGGAAATATTAGACATTATAGTGAAGGACGGCAAAATAAAAGGACTCAGCCTTAATAGTAAAAAGACAGAATTAATTATATCAGTAAAGAAAAATACTTCACCGCAAAGCACAATAAAGACAAGTGGAACAATATTAAAACAGGAAAATGAATTTAAATATCTGGGAACATTGTTAACCTCAGATGGTAGATGTACAACAGAGGTGAGATGCTGAATGGCGCAGTCAAAAGCAGTTTTCCAAAAAAATGAGGAAGATACTGTACAATCCATTTTTGACAATAGAAACAAGAAAAAGAGTTCTTATTTGTTACGTAGAGCTTGTCTTAACATATGGATGTGAATCATGGACAATAGGACAATACACAAGAAAAATCACTGGAGACTGTAGAAATGTGGTTTTACAGAAGAATATTGAGAATACCATGGACAGCTAAGAAGAGTAATGAAAACGTCATGAAAGAGGCCACATCAAAGAGAGAGCTAATATTCAATATTAGGAAGAAACAATCATTTTTGGCCATGTAATGAACAGGGACTATATGGAATGTATTACAACAAATGGAAAAATTGAGGGACGAAAAGATGGAGGGAAGCAAAGAGAAAAGATACCAGACAGCTTAAGAGAATGGTTTGGCAGAAGGTCAACAGAAATGCTAAATAACTGTCGATAAAGTTGTTGGGAGACATGATCTCCTACGCCAGCTGGCAAGGTACTTGATGATGATTATATATATATATATATATATATATATATATATATATATATATATATATATATATATATATATATATATATATAATCGATGATGACTTTAGCTAAATATTGTGTGTGGTAATTAATATAACAATAATCAACTTTTATAGACTACCTAAATGATATACATCTAGATGACACAGACATACGACTAATACGTAATTTATACCCGGAACAAACAGCAATAATAAAATATAACAAAGAGAACTCTACACCCATTGATATAAAAACAGGAGTAGGACAAGGATGTATCCTATCACCAAGCTTGTTCAATCTATACACTGAGCAAATCTTTAAAAACATCACAGAGATGCCAGGCTTAAACAGAGATCACAGGCTAGAGACAGAGATTCTTTCAGACGGGTTGTGGTGAATGTAACGTTCTGTGGGAGATCTGGCTAGAGACAGAGATTCTTTCAGACGGGCTGTGGTGGATGTAACGTTCTGTGGGAGATCTGGCTAGAGACAGAGAATCTTTAAGGCGGGTTGTGGTGGATGTAACGTTCTGTGTGAGATCTGGCTAGAGACAGAGATTCTTTCAGACGGGTTGTGGTGGATGTAACGTTCTGTGGGAGATCTGGCTAGAGACAGAGATTCTTTCAGACGGGTTGTGGTGAATGTAACGTTCTGTGGGAGATCTGGCTAGAGACAGAGATTCTTTCAGGCGGGCTGTGGTGAATGTAACGTTCTGTGGGAGATCTGGCTAGAGACAGAGATTCTTTCAGACGGGATGTGGTGAATGTAACGTTCTGTGGAAGATCTGGCTAGAGACAATGATTCTTTCAGACAGGATGTGGTGAATGTAACGTTCTGTGGAAGGTCTGGCTAGAGATAATGATTCTTTCAGACGGGCTGTGGTGAATGTAACGTTCTGTGGAAGATCTGGCTAGAGACAATGATTCTTTCAGACAGGATATGGTGAATGTAACGTTCTGTGGAAGATCTGGCTAGAGATAATGATTCTTTCAGACGGGCTGTGGTGAATGTAACGTTCTGTGGAAGATCTGGCTAGAGACAATGATTATTTCAGACGGGCTGTGGTGAATGTAACGTTCTGTGGGAGATCTGGCTAGAGACAGAGATTCTTTCAGACGGGCTGTGGTGAATGTAACGTTCTGTGGGAGATCTGCCTAGAGACAGAGATTCTTTCAGACGGGCTGTGGTGAATGTAACGTTCTGTGGGAAATCTGGCTAGAGACAGAGATTCTTTCAGACGGGCTGTGGTGAATGTAACGTTCTGTGGGAAATCTGGCAAGAGACAAGAGATTCTTTCAGACGGGTTGTGGTGAATGTAACGTTCTGTGGGAAATCTGGCTAGAGACAAAAGATTCTTTCAGACGGACTGTGGTGAATGTAACGTTCTGTGGGAAATCTGGCCAGAGACAAGAGATTCTTTCAGACGGACTGTGGTGAATGTAACGTTCTGTGGGAAATCTGGCCAGAGACAAGAGATTCTTTCAGACGGGATATGGTGAATGTAACGTTCTGTGGAAGATCTGGCTAGAGACAGAGATTCTTTCAGACTGGCTGTGGTGAAAACAGCGTTCTGTGGGAGATCTGGCTAGAGACAAGAGATTCTTTCAGACTGGCTGTGGTGAAAACAGCGTTCTGTGGGAGATCTGGCTAGAGACAGAGATTCTTTCAGGCGGGCTGTGGTGAATGTAACGTTCTGTGTGAGATCTGGCTAGAAGCAGGGATTCTTTCAGACGGGCTATGGTGAATGTAACGTTCTGTGGGAGATCTGGCTAGAAACAGAAATTCTTTCAGACGGGCTGTTGTTAATGTAACGTTCTGTTTGAGATCTGGCTAGAGACAGAGATTCTTTCAGACGGGCTGTGGTGAATGTAACGTTCTGTGGAAGATCTGGCTAGAGACAGAGATTCTTTCAGACGGGCTGTGGTGAATGCAACGTTCTGTGGAAGATCTGGCTAGAGACAGAGATTCTTTCAGACGGGCTGTGGTGAATGCAACGTTCTGTGGGAGATCTGGCTAGAGACAAGAGATTCTTTCAGACGGGCTGTGGTGAATGTAACGTTCTGTGGAAGATCTGGCTAGAGATAATGATTCTTTCAGACGGGCTGTGGTGAATGCAACGTTCTGTGGAAGATCTGGCTAAAGACAGAGATTCTTTCAGACGGGCTGTGGTGAATGCAACGTTCTGTGGGAGATCTGGCTAGAGACAGAGATTCTTTCAGACGGGCTGTGGTGAATGCAACGTTCTGTGGGAGATCTGGCTAGAGACAGAGATTCTTTCAGACGGGCTGTGGTGAATGTAACGTTCTGTGGGAAATCTGGCCAGAGACATGAGATTCTTTCAGACGGACTGTGGTGAATGTAACGTTCTGTGGGAAATCTGGCCAGAGACAAGAGATTCTTTCAGACGGATTGTGGTGAATGTAACGTTCTGTGGGAAATCTATCCAGAGACAAGAGATTCTTTCAGGCGGGCTGTGGTGAATGCAATGTTCTGTGGGAAATCTGGCTAGTGACAAGAGATTCTTTCAGACGAGTTGTGGTGAATGTAACGTTCCGTGGGAAATCTGGCTAGAGACAGAGATTCTTTCAGACGGGCTGTGGTGAATGTAACGTTCTGTGGGAGATCTGGCTAGAGACAGGGATTCTTTCAGACGGGCTGTGGTGAATGTAACGTTCTGTGGGAGATCTGGCTAGAGACAGAGATTCTTTCAGACGGGCTGTGGTGAAGGCAGCGTTCTGTGGGAGATCTGGCTAGAGACAAGAGATTCTTTCAGACGAGTTGTGGTGAATGTAACGTTCCGTTGGAAATCTGGCTAGAGACAGAGATTCTTTCAGACGGGCTGTGGTGAATGTAACGTTCTGTGGGAGATCTGGCTAGAGACAGGGATTCTTTCAGACGGGCTGTGGTGAAGGCAGCGTTCTGTGGGAGATCTGGCTAGAGACAAGAGATTCTTTCAGGCGGGCTGTGGTGAATGTAACGTTCTGTGGGAGATCTGGCTAGAGACAGGGATTCTTTCAGACGGGCTGTGGTGAATGTAACGTTCTGTGGGAGATCTGGCTAGAGACAGAGATTCTTTCAGACGGGCTGTGGTGAATGTAACGTTCTGTGGGAGATCTGGCTAGAGACAGGGATTCTTTCAGACGGGCTGTGGTGAATGTAACGTTCTGTTGGAGATCTGGCTAGAGACAGAGATTCTTTCAGACGGGCTGTGGTGAATGTAACGTTCTGTGGGAGATCTGGCTAGAGACAGGGATTCTTTCAGACGGGCTGTGGTGAATGTAACGTTCTGTGGGAGATCTGGCTAGAGACAGAGATTCTTTCAGACGGGCTGTGGTGAATGTAACGTTCTGTGGGAGATCTGGCTAGAGACAGGGATTCTTTCAGACAGGCTGTGGTGAATGTAGTGTTCTGTGGGAGATCTGGCTAGAGACAGAGATTCTTTCAGACGGGCTGTGGTGAATGTAACGTTATGTGAGGAATCTGGCTAGAGACAGAGATTCTTTCATACGGGCTATGGTGAATGTAACGTTCTGTGGGGAATCTGGCTAGAGACAGAGATTCTTTCAGATGGGCTATGGTGAATGTAACGTTCTGTGGGGAATCTGGCTAGAGACAGAGATTCTTTCAGACAGGCTGTGGTGAATGTAATGTTATGTGGGAGATCTGGCTAGAGACAGAGATTCTTTCAGCCAGGCTGTGGTGAATGTAACGTTCTGTGGGAGATCTGGCTAGACACAGGGATTCTTTCAAACGGACTGTGGTAAATGTAACGTTTTTCAAAAGACAAGGGATCTGATGATGATGATGATGATGATGATGTTGATGATGATGATGTTGATGATGATGATGATGATGATGATGATGATGATGAAGATGATGATGATAATAATAAGAAATATTCTAGACTCCAGCTTCCTTCTTCCATCAATGCTGCATATCTTCAAAAGTTATTAACTAAAACGCCAACTTTAAGATGAAAACAAATTACTGTGCCTGTCTCCAGTTTTTCTGTAAGAAAAAAACGTACGTTTACTAACGGAATGTCAGTGTTTTAATTACAAGAAAGTAGGTTCCTTTTAAGCGCAGAAGGTAGATGCAAGAGAATATAGAACCTTCTCTGTGTGTGGCCGTGGGTGCATTATTTTTCAGTAATTTGTTTGATTGCGTTGCACGTGTATGTCTATATCTACTTCTTCTTCTGTGTGCGTCAGATCGTGACGTATTCTCTCTCTCTCTCTCTCTCTCTCTCTCTCTCTCTCTCTCTGCGATCAGGACTCAATCAGAGTAGGACTCCAGACTCTCGTACGAAGACAGCTGTCTGTTTAAGCCTGTTAGATCCACTCCGCTTGAATACCTGTTAAAACGTTGCACTGTGTTCTGTGCCAGTGGCCCAGTACATTCGATTTCAGCCAGCATTTTGTTCAGGTTTGCTTTCCTTAGCCTTTGATTGTCCCCAATCTTCCTGCAAGGCAGCAGGTGATCTTTTCTGTAGGGGGATTCTGCCCATAGATGGTCAGCCCTCCCAGGTTTACGAGCACCATCTGCCCGAGTCACTAGAGGTGACTAACACTGACATGCGACTTGGAATATGAGGAAACTGCAACTATAGCTTGTTTCATAACTCGTGCCCAACTTTTAAAATCGATAGCTTTTTAACCACTTGTTGTAAGTTGTTCAAAATTTGCATGTAAAGTTATAATGATTAGAACCCAACAGGGAATTAATTTCATTAAAAAAAAAAAACATTTGGTTATTATTGTTGCTTATTTGATTTATATAAATTTATAACGACCCATTGATGTAGTCAAAACTTAATGTTTACAGTATTTTAAGTTAAAAATAGCGAGTACAAATCCATACACGGTAAAATTGACGTGTTTGCACGCTTTCGCCGTGGTTTTTTTGACACAATTAGACACTTGAGAAATTGTGTGTTCCATTTCCGTTCATTCATAGGTGTAGACGTGGAACGATAACATTTATCATGAGTCTTAAAATGAAATTCTGCAGTTTACAAAACATCGCAATAAAAATGTATGACTATTTTTGCAAAGAGGCTAAACGAGGAAGATTATTTCATTCTTTAGAAAACCCTGAGAATAGGACAAGACACATTTTGGATTTATCTAAACGGTCATTTAATCGCTGGATTCAAGCACGTGGCCGTCAATATTCAAAATATACAAAATCACAAGGAAGAGCAAAAATGTTGGATAATTTCGACAGTGAACTTATTAGAAGTGAAATTCGCAAAATGTTGGGTATGAATGAAACTGTTACAATAAGAAAATTAAAAGTATCGCTGAAAAAGAAGAACAGTATTGAAATATCAAAGTCTACATTATGGAGGAATGTGAGAGCTGCAGGCTTTACATTCAGAAAGTATTCCAATGGACGAAACATCATCTGTGAGAATCCACATATAGTAGTCATGAGAAGCAAGTACTTACGTGAAGTAAAAGAGGTGCGCAAGCAAGGTTATGATATTGTGTACTTGGATGAAACATGGGTCAATGCTCACCACACTAACCAAAGGGAATGGCAGTCATCAGATGGAAAGATTAAGAGATTAATACCTAGCAGCAAAGGACAGCGCTTGATAATTGTTCATGCAGGTAGTCGACAACATGGACTAATACAGAATGCAGAGCTCATTTTTCTTTCAAAATCCATAGACAATCGGGATTATCACTCTGAGATGAATGGTCACATATTTAGACATTGGATTGAAAATTCTGTTCTCCCATCACTAGATCGACCATCTTGCCTAATAATGGACAGTGCAGCGTACCACAACATTGTTGCACTTGAAGATAAAGTCCAGACGTCATCCAGTACAAAAGATGCTATTAAGATATGGCTCACAAAGGAGCACATACAATTTAATAACATGTACTTAAAACCTGAATTACTATCTCTAGTAAAGCAAAAACAAAGGATAAAGATTTTTCAAATAGATAAGATTATCCAAGAGCACGGTCATATAAGTTTGAGGCTGCCACCTTATCATGCTCATTTAAATCCAATAGAACTAATCTGGGCAACATTAAAAGGACAAGTGGTAGATGAAAATACAACATTCAAAATATGCGATGTAAAGACTCTTGCTAATCTCGCTTTATTAAATATAGACAAAGATTATTGGGCTAAATGTGAAGACCACGTCTTAAAACAGGAAGAGGAATATTGGAAAAATGATGGTTTGTGGAATGTTCAACCCCAAACAGTTATTAATCTTTTAGACTCGTCTGATTCAGAATGAAAGTATATAGCCCCCACAATGTTGGCCCCTATATTACCTTAAATTATTTCAACAAACGGTCCTTTTCAGGACCACACAACTATGAAAATTGGACATACAGGTATACCTTGATATTATCGTCCGTCCTCGAACTGAGAAGACAATAATTCTCCTGGTATTTCCCCATTACGGCCACGCCTTTACCTAGAGAAAATTAATCATAGACCAGCAACTACGGTAATTTCTATTATTTAGGGGCTCACAATTTACAATTTTGACAAACATCAAAGAAATTCGCCGCTTTAAGAAAACTGCAGCTGCAAGATATTTGTTAAATATACATTTAAAGGGTCTTTTGCAAGATTTGCAAGTGATTTGAAACGAGCTATAGGAACACTTTTCATGCATAGCCTTCAATTGTTCCCGCCACCTATCCCAATATACCGGTAAGTCACGTCCTCTTGAAAATGATGATCGTCGTAGCACCTGATGATGTTAGGCCATCGTTGTTGACTCCAATTCCGAACGTATGGACACACAGTCAGACGTCAAATTATCCCCGTCGCACATAAAACAGCAGCCTGTAATATTTGCGCACGGCCGGTTTAGGGAACCAGTGACGTATTCATAGCGAGTGTTCAGTTGCACTGTTATGTGAGGCATGTTATATATAAACTATCTTTATTATCACAGTATTTGGGCCTGACGGGGTGGGGTGGGGTTGATTGTAAGACCGGAGAATAGAGGGCGCTTGTACAGGGCAGTCGCAACGAAGGGTTCAGGTCTCAGTTTTAATTTCACCCCAGGATATTTTTAAAAAATCGTTTGACACTTCCGGTCCTGCAACCTACATCCTACTATACATATATAAATCATCATCATCATCATCGGGTGCTATCTCCGCAGCGAAGGTTGGCTACCATGGATCGCCATTCCACTCTGTTTCTTGCTTTGATTGTGCAGGCTGTTATAGATTGTCTTGTCCATCTTTTGATGTTACTCGTCCATGTTAGTCTTGGTCTGTCTCTGCCTCTTTTACCTTGTATTTTCCCTTCCAATATTACTTTTATTAGGCTGTTGTGTCTTTTAACATGACCCAAAAATTTCATTTGTCTTTCTCTAATTGTGTTTAATAATTCTCTTTTCATTTTTAGTTGTTTTTAAACTTCATCGTTTGTTTTCTTTTCCTTCCATCCAATTCTACCTATTCTTCTATATATCCACATTTCAAAGACTTCAATTTTCTGTTCTGTTTTCATGTCTAATATCCATGTTTCTGTACCATATAGGAATATTGAGAAGACATAATATTTTTAATATTTTTCTATTCTTAGTTTTAGCCTGGTGTTATTTGTTTTCATGTTAGTATGTTCTTCATGACATTAAAATTACTTTTTGACATTCCTATTCTTTTGTTTATTTCAGTTTTAAATTTTCCATCACTGGTTATAGTATGTCCAATGTAGTTGTAGTTCTGAACTGTCTCCAGGTCTATTCGATTCAATTTTGATATCCACTTGTGGGTTTTGACAACTAATAATAAATGAATATTATTATGGCGGGGGGAGGGGACTTCCGAGGTGGTAGATCAGCGAATAACTTCAGGGGAAGAGGTATGTTTACAACACTCGGGAAAACAGTCACAAATAAGCAACAACAGAAATAATAAAAAAAAAAAAATAAAGAACACCAGATGATCCAAAGCAGGATCGAACCAGTACCCCTCGGCACAACACCTTGCCGCGAGAATCAAACGCACTTACTTGTGTGGGACTGCTTCCCTGTAACTCTACATCTAATCTTAGAAGAGGGAAGCTCAACTTTCAAAAATCTCCCCAACAACTGTATTATATCTTTCGACTTTCAAATCTCCCCAGCCACTGTATTGTATCTTTCGACTTTCAAATCTCACCAGCAACTGTATAGTATCTTTCGACTTTCAAATATCCCCAGCAACTTTATAGTACCTTTCGACTTTCAAATCTCCCCAACAACTGTATTATATCTTTCGACTTTCAAATCTCCCCAACAACTGTATTGTACCTTTCGACTTTCAAATCTCCCCAACAACTGTATTGTACCTTTCGACTTTCAAATCTCCCCAACAACTGTATTATACCTTTCGACTTTCAAATCTCCCCAACAACTGCATTGTATCTTTCGACTTTCAAATCTTCCCAACAACTGTATAGTACCTTTCGACTTTCAAATCTTCCCAACAACTGTATAGTACCTTTCGCCTTTCAAATCTCCCCAACAACGGTATAGTACCTTTCGCCTTTCAAATCTCCCCAACAACTGTATAGTACCTTTCGACTTTCAAATCTTCCCAACAACTGTATAGTACCTTTCGCCTTTCAAATCTCCCCAACAACTGTATGCTACATTTCATGCTTTTACACGGATGAACGACCTTTAACCTTTAAAATGGGCGAATCAATCTGGTGAATTTTACCTGCAAATGTCGCTGATATAAAGATCAACTTCTGGCTTCCATATTTAGAAAGGGAAATAACATTCCTTGGAAATTGAACTTCTCTCCCCTGTTGCTCAATTCTCTCCCCCTTCCCCAGTCAACCTCTCTCTCTCTCTCTCTCTCTCTCTCTCTCTCTCTCTCTCTCTCTCTCACACTCTCTTTTCCTTCTTCATTTATAGTGTGAACATGACCTTTAGCGATGGAAGAAATGTAAATGGTCGACGTGGAATTGAACTAAAGTTATGGTTATGGAAGGCCCCGGTATCACTACAAACGAATTAAAATCCATAATTGCTCAACCGTCCGTGCCAGTGGAATCATCCGAATTAATATCTAATATTCTAAACAAAGAAAAGTAGCTGCAGTCCTCATCATAGCAGACTCAGCACACGCCAATAGACAAAGGGCGAAACCACACAGAAAGTGAAAACAGCCATCTGTTCCTCGTCATACGATATCATCATTCATCGTAAGCAATCGGAATATCGAAACACGATCAAAGCAGAAGAAACGCACAACTCACGGTGTGCACAGACCACTTAACTCAGTAGCTCCTGCAACAAGCCGGACTTGGAATATGAGGAAACTGCAACAAGGAACATTTCTCAGACACAGCCTTTAACGGTTCCTGCCACCTATCCGCCATATTGACCGGAAGCTGAGCTAAAGTGCTAATATGTAATAGCTTTAGCTGTACAGGCCTGCTGGCGTTGGTGATCATGTCTCTCCTCAACTTTCGATCTCAACAGCTATTTATCATTTCTGTTGTTGACCTTCTGCCAAGCCATTCTTTTAAGCTGTCTGGTATTTTTTCTCTTTGCTTCCCTCTATCTCTTCGTCCCTCAATTTTCCCAGTTGTCACAATATATTCCAGCTGTTCTCTTCTCATTACATGGCCAACAAATGATGATTGTTTCTTCCTAATATTGGAAATTAGCTCTCTTTTTGCTTTGACCTCTCTCAGAACATCTTCATTACTCTTCTTAGCTGTCCATGGTATTCTCAACATGATGAACTTGATGAAATCGTTGATGGAGAAGAAGAATGGACTATTAGAAAGACAAGAAAACATAACAGCAGGAGAAGCTAATAGAAGAGCAAAAAAAGACCCGCAAATGACATCTTCCCTCGACGCTGAAAGGCAATTGAGGAAAGCAGAAGAATAAATTCATAATGGTAAATTCTGAAGCCTCGTTTTTGCGAATAAAAATCGCCCTATTTAGGAATTGAACTGAAGCCTACAAGCACACGAACACACAATTGCACAGATATTCATACAGACAGACGAAAGACGTGGGAGAAATGGGGTAATATACACGAAATACCTGGCAGGTAAAAATGCCAGGTACGCTTGTGAGCGAATTTGAGAGAGTTCCTCTCGTGTCCTGGAAGCAGAAACAAAGTGATAAGGGAGTTGAGGAAGAAGAAGAAGTGAAAATAGCGCGCGGTTTTCTAGCAATGACAGATGAGGATATACTAAGCTAGGATCTTATTTTTTTAACACAGAACACTGTTTGGGGTTATCTTCTACGGTCGTCTTTCGATTGCTCATGGTTATCATCCCCTTTTAAATCGGCGTTACTTGGGCGTAGTTGTGATGTGTCTTAGTTTACAGCCATTTGCGATATCTGTCTCTCATCATCATGTACCCTGCTGGTTGGCGTAGGCGATCATGTCCCTCCACAATCTTCTATCTACAGTGCATCGTATCAGTTCTGTTGTTGAATGTTTTCCATGCCATGACACCAAGCTATCCAGTATTTTCTCTCTTTGTCGTCCGCGATCTCTCTTTCCTTTATTTTGCCAGTTGTAACCAAGTATTCCAACTTTCCTCTTCTCATGATGTGCCCGAAAAATGTTCATTGTTTCTTTCTGATGTTTTTTAAGAGCTCCCTTTTTGTGTTGGCCTCTTTGAGAACTTCCTCATTGGTCTTTTTATCTGTCCAGGGAACTTTCAACATTCTGTATACATTCTCCATTATGTATAGAGACAATGGCTGCGATCTCCGACTAGTACAGTCACTGCCAAGAAGGAAAGGAATGGCAAACTACCTTCTTAAATTGCCTGGAATAATCATGACAAATCACAACCTTCTATTTGTTTCCAGACCCAAAAAAGCCGTTTTTAACACGGGGTGTCTGAGTACCAGATTTGCCCTCCATATTTGTTGTTACCTCGCTTTGTTTACTCACCGTTTATCTTCTTTAGAGATACTACAAGAAGGTGGGCGATCTTCTTCCTCTTCTGTTCTCTTTTCACTGATACCTAAAAGGTGTGGTTTATATCATTTGTTGTTCTTGAGCTGCTCGAACTGTCTGAATTAGTGATTTTCCTTTGTTGTTACATGTCTCTGTCACTGCATCTATCCATCTTCCTCTTTTCTCTTTTCACTGATACCTAAAAGGTGTGGTTTATATCATTTGTTGTTCTTGAGCTGCTCGAACTGTCTGAATTAGTGATTTTCCTTTGTTGTTACATGTCTCTGTCACTGCATCTATCCATCTTCCTCTTTTCTCTTTTCACTGATACCTAAAAGGTGTCGTGGTTTATATCATTTGTTGTTCTTGAGCTGCTCGAACTGTCTGAATTAGTGATTTTCCTTTGTTGTTACATGTCTCTATCACTGCATCTATCCATCTTCTTCTTTTCTCTTTTCACTGATACCTAAAAGGTGTCGTGGTTTATATCATTTGTTGTTCTTGAGCTGCTCGAACTGTCTGAATTAGTGATTTTCCTTTGTTGTTACATGTCTCTATCACTGCATCTATCCATCTTCTTCTTTTCTCTTTTCACTGATACCAAAAAGGTGTCGTGGTTATATCATTTGTCGTTCTTGAGCTGCTCGGACTGTCTGAATTAGTGATTTTCCTTTGTTGTTACATGTCTCTATCACTGCATCTATCCATCTTCTTCTTTTCTCTTTTCACTGATACCTAAAAGGTGTCGTGGTTTATATCATTTGTTGTTCTTGAGCTGCTCGAACTGTCTGAATTAGTGATTTTCCTGTGTTGTTACAGGTCTCTATCACTGCATCTATCCATCTTCTTCTTTTCTATTTTTACTGATACCTAAAAGGCGTGGTTTATATCATTTGTTGTTCTTGAGCTGCTCGAACTGTCTGAATTAGTGATTTTTCTTTGTTGTTACAGGTCTCTATAGCTGCATCTATCCATCTTCCTCTTTTCTCTTTTCACTGATACCTAAAAGGTGTCGTGGTTTATATCATTTGTCGTTCTTGAGCTGCTCGAACTGTCTGAATTAGTGATTTTCCTTTGTTGTCACATGTCTCTATCACTGCTTCTATCCATCTTCTTCTAGGTCTTCCTCTTGGTCTTTTTCCATGCATTCTCGAGAAGAACGCCCTTGATGATGATTGGTGAGGATTCATTCTGACCAGGTGGCCAAACCATTTAAGTTCTTGTTCTATATATTACTGGCAGGGTCTTATTCCTACCATCATAGAGGTGGGTGATATCTGCAAGAATAGGCAAGCCATCCCAGGCTTTCAATCAGTCTCCATCTCAGCACCAAGATTAGATTTTACAAGGAGCAAGTAGTGGGGAAGACCCGATAGCTCAGTGGTTAGTGAACTGGACTACAAAGGACAAGAGGTTGGACTCGATCCCAACCGACGGCTTCCGGGTTCACCCAGCCTTAAATGGGTACTGGATTTTTTTCTGGGAAAGTAAAGCGGCACGGGCGCAATACCGACCACATTACCCCAAAAAATCATGCGCTGAAGGTCTGAAAAATTTATGGTCACTAACACCATATTCCTTATACGCCACATGGCGTGACGGGCCTCTTTACTTTACTTTTTAACGTAGCAAGGTGTGACGTACGCTCCTGTAAGGTATAGTGACAGCTTTACAAAATAGGAAAACAACACAATACTGACGTTTCGGCATGTGGCCTTCTTCCGAATACAGGGACAACGACAACAAACGGTGAAGCGCAATTATCTATAACTATATGTTAGAACATGTTAGATACAGTATTGTGTTGTTTTCCTTCCTTGTAAAGCTGTTATCATACTTTGGAGTGTTTAGTACACCCCACCACTGGCTCTTTGCTACCAGCTTTACCGCAGCACTGCAATTATTTGCCTGTTCCCCCTTCACAAAATATACATCGTTGTCCCACCAATTCTCCTCCTCTTCTCTTAAATAATGAAGTTGTCCAGAGTAAGGCCACACTGATAGAGCTGGTTAGTCCAGGACAGGAACAAATGGAATAGGTTTGTTGAAGATCTGTGAGAAGAGAGTTAGAAAGAGATATAAGAGGGCCAGTGATATGGATAGCGCTAGTTAGTCCAGGACAGGAACAAATAGAATAGGTTTGTTGAAGATCTGTGAGAAGAGAGTTAGAAAGAGATATACGAGGGACAGGGAAGACATGGATAGCGCTGGTTAGTCCAGGACAGGAACAAATGGAATAGGTTTGTTGAAGATCCGTGAGAAGAGAGTTAGAAAGAGATATACGAGGGACAGGGAAGACATGGATAGCGCTGGTTAGTCCAGGACAGGAACAAATGGAATAGGTTTGTTGAAGATCTGTGAGAAGAGAGTTAGAAAGAGATATAAGAGGGCCAGTGATATGGATAGCGCTAGTTAGTCCAGGACAGGAACAAATGGAATAGGTTTGTTGAAGATCTGTGAGAAGAGAGTTAGTGAAATAAGAGGGCCAGTGATATGGATAGCGCTAGTTAGTCCAGGACAGGAACAAATGGAATAGGTTTGTTGAAGATCTGTGAGAAGAGAGTTAGTGATATAAGAGGGACAGGGAGGACATGGATAGAACTGGTTAGTCCAGGACAGGAACGAATGGAATAGGTTTGTTGAAGATCTGTGAGAAGAGAGTTAGTGAAATAAGAGGGCCAGTGATATGGACAGAGCTGAAAAGGTTAGCCCCTGATTGAGAATAATTGTTCAGTCTCTGTGCTCTTCAACGAGCTAAATTGTTAAACATAATATTTTACCTCCATCATCGTCTTTTTTTTTTCTACTTCATCTATCTCGTCTCTTCTTCTACTTCTCCCACTTTTTTTCTTTACATCCTTCTTCTTCTTCTTCTTCTGCTTGTCACACTTTTTACTTTACACTTTTCTTTCTTCTTCTTCTTCTCATACATTTCCTTTACATTTTTTTCTTCTTCTCGTACATTTTCTTTAAATTTTTCTTCTTTTCTACTCATACATTTTCCTTACATTTTTTAAATTCTTCTTCTCATACATGTTCTTTACATTTTTCTTCTTTTCTTCTCATACATTTTCTTTACATTTTTCTTCATTTCTTCTGATACATTTTTCCTACATTTTTCTTCTTCCTCTTCTCATACATTTTCTTTACATTTTCTTCTTTTCTTCTCATACATTTTCTTTACATTTTTCTTCATTTCTTCTCATACATTTTCTTTACATTTTTCTTCATTTCTTTTCATACATTTTACTTACATTTTTCTCTTCTTATTCTCATACATTTTACTTACATTTTTCTCTTCTTATTCTCATACATTTTACTTACATTTTTCTTCTTCGTCTCATACATGTTCTTTACATTTTTCTTCTTTTCTTCTCATACATTTTCTTTACATTTTTCTTCATTTCTTTTCATACATTTTACTTACATTTTTCTTCTTCTTATTCTCATACATTTTACTTACATTTTTCTTCTTCTTCTCATACATTTTCTTTATATTTTTTTTATTTTCTTCTCATACATTTTATTTACATTTTTCTTATTCTTATTCCCATACATTTTCTTTACATTTTTCTTCTTCTTATTCTCTTACATTTTCTTTACATTCTTCATTTTCCACCCTTCCTTCTTCTGTTATTCATCCCCGACAATATTCCCATCTCATGTTTAAACATCCTGTTCATATGAGCTAGTGCTTGTCGTAACAAGCCAGACAAAGAAAAGACTGTTTGTGTGCTTTGATGTATGAGCTCAGTGACAGGAATCAGTTTACAGAGGGCTTCGCAGTATGGGGCAATCTGATCACCATAATATGGCCCCTTACCTTTATCGTAACGTAGATGTTCCATTAGACATTAACGTGAAAGAAATAAAAATAAAGGACTCAGTCTTAATAGCAGAAAGACAGAAATAATGGTAACAACAAAGAAAAAGACATAACCTCAGTGCAAAATAAATACAAGTGGAACAATATTAAAACAGGTAAATGAATTTAAATATTTGGGAACTTTGTTAACCTCAGAAGGAAGATGTACAAAAGAGGTGAGATGCAGAATTGCTCAGGCAAAAGCAGATTTCCCAAAAAAATGAGGAAGATACTATACAATCCATTTTTGACAATAGAAACAAGAAAAAGAGTTCATAAATGGACAGCTAAGAAGAATAATGAAAACGTTCTGAAAGAGGCCAAAGCAAAAAGAGAGCTAATTTCAAATACTAGGAAGAAATAATCATCATTTTTTGGTCATGTAATGAATTGAGAACAGCTGGAATATATCTTAATAACTGTGAAAATTGAGGGACGAAGAGATAGAGCGACGCAAAGAGAAAAGATACCAGACAGCTTGAGAGAATGGCATGGCAGAAGATCAACAACAGAAATATTAAATAACTGTCGTGATCGAAATTTGTGGAGAGACATGATCACCTACGCCAGCAGGCCCAGTAATTGATGATGATAATGAAATGTTCCATTCCTTGTCACTCCAAGTTGGACGGGTACCCACGAGTCATAAGTGCGGGGTTCAAATCTCAGGCGATGTTGTGATAATGAATAATCGTGAAACTTCTCAGTGAAATCAATCATATATTGGTTGGGATATTTGGTTACAACTGACAAATCACAGGGAAAGAGAGACCGTGGACGACAGACAGGGAAGATTGAAGATACATAGGTGTCGTAGCTCGGTAAACAGGCAACATCAATATCATCATCAAGTACCGTGCCTGCTGGCGTTGGTGATCATGTCTCTCCACAACTTTCGATCTCGACAGTTATTTATCATTTCTGTTCTTTGCCTTCTGCCAAGCCATTCTCTTAAGCTGTCTGGTATTTTTTCACTTTGCTTCCCTCTATCTCTTCATCCCTCAATTTTCCCAGTTGTTACAATATATTCAAGCTGTTTCCTTTTCATTACATGGCCAAAAAAATGATGTTTGTTTCTTCCTAATATTGGAAATTAGCTCTCTTTTTGCTTTGGCCTCTTTCAGGACGTTTTTATTACTCTTCATAGCTGTCCATGGTATTCTCAACATTCTTCTGTAAAACCATAATTCTACAGTCTTCAGTGATTTTCGTATTTGTCGTCACATTGTCCATATTTCACATCCATATATTAAAACTGGCCCTACATAACATTTAAGAAATCGTTTTCTTATTTCCATTTGGGGCCAGATATAATCACCTAATGAGGACATTATATAAATTACCTCATTTGCCCCCACCAGCGATTGTAATGTTAAAATCTATTTGTGTTGAAGAATCAGAAAAGAAAATAGAGTGGAATGAAAGAGAGATGGGTGGAATAGAAAAAGGGGAGAGAGAGAGCGAGAGAGAAAATTTAACAAAAAATTATAAATAGAAAGCTTACCAGTTGAACATTTATGTGTTACTTTTTATTTATTTATTTTTTTAGCTCAGGGACTGTATAGTTATTTTTAAATCAAACACAAGCACCGGTCCAAATAGCCTGGTTGGTCGGTTCTGGCACGCGAGTAGTATACAAGGGTCTATTTGACCCGCATTGTGGCGCTAAATTAACAAAGATATATAGGGCGGCGCGCGGCGCGCATAAAGCGTGTGGCGCAGGGGGAGTTAACCGTGACATTTCGTGTCGAGGTGTTGACCTCTAGTCTCGGTGACCCCGGAAGTGACCTGTTTATGTCTGATGTGTGCTGACTTTGGAGCGCTTGGTGTACTTGATCGATAGTGATAGGTTAGTAGATTATACATGACCTCGGGGCGGATCGCGTGTTGGGGGGTGACACCTTCAGATTATCTCGAGTGTTTTCGGACAGCGTGCTATCGGATCGGGGATTAGTTCGATTCGGTGTGACGCTATCGCGCCAGGTAGACGTTAGAAAATATTTATAGCTATGTAGTTGGGTGTCTGCTTAACGTTGTACCATAAATGAAGCATAAGGGTGAAACAGTTAGAGATTACTGGTTAGTCTAAGCTGGTAGTGTAAATATGTTCCTCGGTGTTAGTGGTTCGCTATCTCTCTCTATCTCTCTTTCTCTCTCTCTCGCTCTCTCTCTCTCTCTCTCTCTCTCTCTCTCTCTGTCTCTCTCTACTATTCCAGCCTAGATTTCCCTCCATTGAAACACTTACTCATTCTCTCCATTTATCCCTATCATCGCGCCTTCCTTCTCTCTCTCTCTCTCTCTTTCTCCCCTATCCTCTCTTAGACTTCTAACCTATCAGTCCACCCTCCGCCTCTCCCTTTAGCTCCCCCGCCCTCCCTCATATTTTTAGCGTCCCTCCTATTGTAACACTTGATTATTCTCACCATTAATACATAGCATCTCGCCTTCTTTCTCATAGGCTTCTCTCTCTCTCTCTCTCTCTCTCTCTCTCTCACTCTCTCGCTCTTCTAACCCTACTAGACTTCTCTCCTACCATTCCACCTTTCTTCTCTCTCTCTTTCTCTCTCTCTCTCTCTCTCTCTCTCTCTCTCTCTCTCTCTCTCTCTTTACCTCGCCTAGCGTTCCGCCTTCATTCGTATTTTTACCTTACCACCAGTGTAACACATTAATAACATTGAATATCAATTACAAAAAGACTTGAAATATCTACTTTTTAAAGAACCAATAAGATAAACATATGAAAAACGAAGGAATAATACACTCGACAAGGCTTAACAGACGTACTTTATACACATCACCATTAATACATTCGAGTAGCCTTTTATTGATAACCTACCACATCGTTATGAGCTAAGAGAAAAACAGAAAAAATTCAACTTACACCGTAAAATATTCCACTACAACACAGACCGCTAGACTGAACAGTACTATGAAAATAAACGTCCGTGAATCAAGCGCGCTTATAACACGAAGTCTCATATCCGACTAGTTTAAATATAATCTGGTAAATAAAATTTGGACGATACTATTCCACCCTCGACTAACATCTAGGTTAACCAATCAGAGAAGAAGATTTCTATCGGACACCCATCAACGAAATGACTGACCTCTGGATTAACTAATCAGAGAAGAGGATTACTGTTATCGTGATAACTGACCTCATTTTCAACTTGAAGTGCTGTCGAGTCTGATGCATGGGTTACTTTAAATCGATTCGGCCCCTGATACAATCCACCTAGCGGGTCAATGGTGAGGGAAATAATACAAGTGGCGGGTTACTTGAACGCGTTTTGACCCCTGCTGCAATACCAGGAGTGCCATGACAGTTATAAATAGTTGGATACAACGAGCAGGAAGTTATATTCAAGGTCCAAAATGTAAGACCAAATCACTAAGATTTTACCGCCAGAACACACAAATTTAGGCTCATAGTCAAAAAGTCGACCTTAAAACCATACAAATCTACTCCAATACTCATAAAAGTTAGACACATCAGACAGATAATTACTTCCAAACTCCAAAAAGTTAGAACAAATCACGCCTCGATCGTTCTCTAACATTGCCACGATCGTTCTTTAACACTGCCTCCAGCGTTCTTCGATCATTCTCTAACATTACCTCGAGCATTCTCTAACATTGCCTCGATCGTTCTCTAACATTACCTCGAGCGTTCTCTAACATTGCCACGATCGTTCTTTAACATTGCCTCCAGCGTTCTCTTCACAAGTTTCGGAAGGGAACCATTTGTCGTACTGGGAGAAAAACTCGTTTACCCTATTCCTTTTAACGACCCCTTCTAATGATGACTCGCTGAGTGCCAAGTACAGACTATCTGTATCCATTTCACAGAGTTGAAAGTCGGACCTCTCTACGAATCTATCCAGGAAGTCATAGTAAAATTCCAACATTCGCAATTTGGCGTACTGGTAGACGAAAAAACCAATCTGTGAAGGAAGATCCCACAGGATACTTCGTTTTCCAAGCGACACCTCATACAGGTCTTCACCAATAGGCGTCATGGTTTTAAACAGGGGGTTATTTACCAACTTTGTTGTATTGGCCCCTCTTTAACATAGGTCACGTTCACATGTTTCCCCAAATTCGTCAAGGTCTTCCCATAGGCCGAGAAAAATATTACCACCAGATCACAAAAATGTAGGCAGAAACCTAGGAGACAGGTCAGAAACCTAGGAGGCAAGGGCAGAAACCTAGGAGGCAAGGGCTGGTTCGTGGGGTTGTGGTTCGTGGTTCGTTAGTTGATGGTTCGTTAAGTCCATGGTTCGTAGGGGTTGTGGTTCGCGGTTCGTGAGTTGATGGTTCGTTAAGTTCGTGGTTTGTTAAGTTCGTTGTTCGTGAGTTTGTGGTTCGTTAGTTGATGGTTCGTTAAGTCCGTGCTTCGTGGGGTTGTGGTTCGTGGTTCGTTAGTTGATGGTTCGTTAAGTCCATAGTTCGTAGGGGTTGTGGTTCGCGGTTCGTGAGTTGAGGGTTCGTTAAGTCCGTGGTTCGTGGGGTTGTGGTTCGTGGTTCGTTAGTTGATAGTTCGTTAAGTCCATGGTTCGTAGGGGTTGTGGTTCGCGGTTCGTGAGTTGAGGGTTCGTTAAGTCCGTGGTTCGTGGGGTTGTGGTTCGTGGTTCGTTAGTTGATGGTTCGTTAAATCCATGGTTCGTGGGGTTGTGGTTTATTAAGTTTGTAGTTTGTTAAGTGTGTGGTTCGAGAGGTCGTGGGCAAGGGCAGAAACCTAAGAGGCAAGGGCAGAAACCTAGGAGGCAAGGTCAGAAACCTAGGAGGCAAGGGCAGAAACCTAGGAGGCAAGGGCAGAAACCTAAGAGGCAAAGACAGAAACCTAGGAGGCAAGGTCAGAAACCTAGGAGGCAAGGGCAGAAACCTAGGAAGCAAAGGCTGAAAAACACTCGTACTGACTAAGGCTTCCAAGGTGTATTTGATTGTCGCCCTATTTTTGTTTGTATAACCTAATATATCACTTTCATTTAATCTATCGATAAACGTTTCAAAGTCATTTCTGTTGTTAACTAACAAGGGTTTGTCTAATCCTGTCGCGTTATTTGAGCTTGTGTGTGAAAGTAACGCAGCCAAATAGAACTGACCTCTGAGGCAATACCGGATGTGTTACTAAAAAGATTTTGACGTATGATGGCAATTTTATGAGTTTACCCCCTGATCATTTTTTAGGGATACGCCCATGCAATCGGTAAAAATCGTAAATTTTCACTCTAGGCATACCCCAAACTCTATTTTAGACATCCCCATTGCAAAAATTTACATTAAAAACCACTTTTAGGATTTTACCCCCTTATCATTTTTTGAGGGTTACGCCCATGGAATCGATAAAAAGCGTTAATTTAGCACGCAGGCTTACCTAAAACTTTATTTTAGACATCCCCACACCAAAAATTTACTTAAAAATCACTTTTGAAATTGTTACCCCCTTACCATTTTTTAGGGTTACGCCCATGGAATTGATAAAAATCGTAATTTTAGCACGTAGGCTTACTTAAAACTTTATTTTAGACATCCCCACACCAAAAATTAACTTAAAAATCACTTTTGAAATTGTAACCCCCCTTACCATTTTTTAGGGTTACGCCCCTGAAATCGATAAAAAATTGAAATATAACCTCAATGCATAACCCAAACATAATATTTGACACCCCTACATATCAAATTCCAACAAAAAAACAACAAAAAAACTAGTAGTGGTATAGTGGTTTTTGAGCCGTTCATACTACGCAGATGTACGATGCAGCACGTGCACTCGATAAAAAAATTGAAATATAACCTCAAGGCTTACCCCAAACATAATATTTGACACCCCTACATATCAAATTCCAACAAAAAAGCAACAAAAAACTAGTAGTGGTATAGTGGTTTTTGAGCCGTTCATACTACGCAGATGTACGATGCAGCACGTGCACTCGATAAAAAAATTGAAATATAACCTCAAGGCATACCCCAAACATAATATTTGACACCCCTACATATCAAATTCCAACAAAAAAACAACAAAAAAATAGTAGAAAGGAAGGGGGTTTAGAGCAAGGATTTGAACATTTCGTGCAGGTATCGTGCTGCTCAATCTCGTCGATCGTGACACATCTGCGTAGTATGCACGGCTCGAAAACCCCTTCCTTACTACTATTTTTTTTGTTGTTTTTTTGTTGGAATTTGATATGTAGAGGTGTCAAATATTATGTTTGGGGTATGCCTTGATGTTATATTTCAATTTTTTTATCGATTGCACGTGCTGCACCGTACATCTGCGTAGTATGAACGGCTCAAAAACCACTATACCACTACTAGATTTTGTTGATTTTTTGTTATTTTTTTGTTGGAATTTGATATGTAGGGGTGTCAAATATTATGTTTGGGGTATGCCTTGATGTTATACTTCAATTTTTTTATCGATTGCACGTGCTGCACCGTACATCTGCGTAGTATGAACGGCTCAAAAACCACTATACCATTACTAGTTTTTGTTGATTTTTTGATGGAGTTTGATATGTAGGGGTGTCAAATATTATGTTTGGGTATGCCTTGAGCTTATATTTCAATTTTTTATCGATTTCAGGGGCGTAACCCTAAAAAATGGTAAGGGGGGTTACAATTTCAAAAGTGATTTTTAAGTTAATTTTTGGCGTGGGGATGTCTAAAATAAAGTTTTAGGTATGCCTACGTGCTAAATTTACGATTTTTATCAATTCCATGGGCGTAACCCTAAAAAATGGTAAGGGGGTAACAATTTCAAAAGTGATTTTTTAAGTAAATTTTTGGTGTGGGGATGTCTAAAATAAAGTTTTAGGTAAGCCTGCGTGCTAAATTAACGCTTTTTATCGATTCCATGGGCGTAACCCTCAAAAAATGATAAGGGGGTAAAATCCTAAAAGTGGTTTTTAATGTAAATTTTTGCAATGGGGATGTCTAAAATAGAGTTTGGGGTATGCCTAGAGTGAAAATTTACGATTTTTACCGATTGCATGGGCGTATCCCTAAAAAATGATCAGGGGGTAAACTCATAAAATTGCCATCATACGTCAAAATCTTTTTAGTAACACATCCGGTATTGCCTCAGAGGTCAGTTCTATTTGGCTGCGTTACTTTCACACACAAGCTCAAATAACGCGACAGGATTAGACAAACCCTTGTTAGTTAACAACAGAAATGACTTTGAAACGTTTATCGATAGATTAAATGAAAGTGATATATTAGGTTATACAAACAAAAATAGGGCGACAATCAAATACACCTTGGAAGCCTTAGTCAGTACGAGTGTTTTTCAGCCTTTGCTTCCTAGGTTTCTGCCCTTGCCTCCTAGGTTTCTGACCTTGCCTCCTAGGTTTCTGTCTTTGCCTCTTAGGTTTCTGCCCTTGCCTCCTAGGTTTCTGCCCTTGCCTCCTAGGTTTCTGACCTTGCCTCCTAGGTTTCTGCCCTTGCCTCTTAGGTTTCTGCCCTTGCCCACGACCTCTCGAACCACACACTTAACAAACTACAAACTTAATAAACCACAACCCCACGAACCATGGATTTAACGAACCATCAACTAACGAACCACGAACCACAACCCCACGAACCACGGACTTAACGAACCCTCAACTCACGAACCGCGAACCACAACCCCTACGAATTATGGACTTAACGAACCATCAACTAACGAACCACGAACCACAACCCCACGAACCACGGACTTAACGAACCATCAACTAACGAACCACAAACTCACGAACAACGAACTTAACAAACCACGAACTTAACGAACCATCAACTCACGAACCGCGAACCACAACCCCTACGAACCATGGACTTAACGAACCATCAACTAACGAACCACGAACCACAACCCCACGAACCAGCCCTTGCCTCCTAGGTTTCTGCCCTTGCCTCCTATGTTTCCGACCTTGTCTCCTAGGTTTCTGACCTTGCCTCCTAGGTTTCTGCCTACATTTTTGTGATCTGGTGGTAATATTTTTCTCGGCCTATGGGAAGACCTTGACGAATTTGGGGAAACATGTGAACGTGACCTATGTTAAAGAGGGGCCAATACAACAAAGTTGGTAAATAACCCCCTGTTTAAAACCATGACGCCTATTGGTGAAGACCTGTATGAGGTGTCGCTTGGAAAACGAAGTATCCTGTGGGATCTTCCTTCACAGATTGGTTTTTTCGTCTACCAGTACGCCAAATTGCGAATGTTGGAATTTTACTATGACTTCCTGGATAGATTCGTAGAGAGGTCCGACTTTCAACTCTGTGAAATGGATACAGATAGTCTGTACTTGGCACTCAGCGAGTCATCATTAGAAGGGGTCGTTAAAAGGAATAGGGTAAACGAGTTTTTCTCCCAGTACGACAAATGGTTCCCTTCCGAAACTTGTGAAGAGAACGCTGGAGGCAATGTTAAAGAACGATCGTGGCAATGTTAGAGAACGCTCGAGGTAATGTTAGAGAACGATCGAGGCAATGTTAGAGAATGCTCGAGGTAATGTTAGAGAATGATCGAAGAACGCTGGAGGCAGTGTTAAAGAACGATCGTGGCAATGTTAGAGAACGATCGAGGCGTGATTTGTTCTAACTTTTTGGAGTTTGGAAGTAATTATCTGTCTGATGTGTCTAACTTTTATGAGTATTGGAGTAGATTTGTATGGTTTTAAGGTCGACTTTTTGACTATGAGCCTAAATTTGTGTGTTCTGGCGGTAAAATCTTAGTGATTTGGTCTTACATTTTGGACCTTGAATATAACTTCCTGCTCGTTGTATCCAACTATTTATAACTGTCATGGCACTCCTGGTATTGCAGCAGGGGTCAAAACGCGTTCAAGTAACCCGCCACTTGTATTATTTCCCTCACCATTGACCCGCTAGGTGGATTGTATCAGGGGCCGAATCGATTTAAAGTAACCCATGCATCAGACTCGACAGCACTTCAAGTTGAAAATGAGGTCAGTTATCACGATAACAGTAATCCTCTTCTCTGATTAGTTAATCCAGAGGTCAGTCATTTCGTTGATGGGTGTCCGATAGAAATCTTCTTCTCTGATTGGTTAACCTAGATGTTAGTCGAGGGTGGAATAGTATCGTCCAAATTTTATTTACCAGATTATATTTAAACTAGTCGGATATGAGACTTCGTGTTATAAGCGCGCTTGATTCACGGACGTTTATTTTCATAGTACTGTTCAGTCTAGCGGTCTGTGTTGTAGTGGAATATTTTACGGTGTAAGTTGAATTTTTTTCTGTTTTTCTCTTAGCTCATAACGATGTGGTAGGTTATCAATAAAAGGCTACTCGAATGTATTAATGGTGATGTGTATAAAGTACGTCTGTTAAGCCTTGTCGAGTGTATTATTCCTTCGTTTTTCATATGTTTATCTTATTGGTTCTTTAAAAAGTAGATATTTCAAGTCTTTTTGTAATTGATATTCAATGTTATTAATGTGTTACACTGGTGGTAAGGTAAAAATACGAATGAAGGCGGAACGCTAGGCGAGGTAAAGAGAGAGAGAGAGAGAGAGAGAGAGAGAGAGAGAGAGAGAGAGAGAGAGAGAAGGTGGAATGGTAGGAGAGAAGTCTAGTAGGGTTAGAAGAGCGAGAGAGAGAGAGAGAGAGAGAGAGAGAGAGAGAAGCCTATGAGAAAGAAGGCGAGATGCTATGTATTAATGGTGAGAATAATCAAGTGTTACAATAGGAGGGACGCTAAAAATATGAGGGAGGGCGGGGGAGCTAAAGGGAGAGGCGGAGGGTGGACTGATAGGTTAGAAGTCTAAGAGAGGATAGGGGAGAAAGAGAGAGAGAGAGAGAGAAGGAAGGCGCGATGATAGGGATAAATGGAGAGAATGAGTAAGTGTTTCAATGGAGGGAAATCTAGGCTGGAATAGTAGAGAGAGACAGAGAGAGAGAGAGAGAGAGAGAGCGAGAGAGAGAGAAAGAGAGATAGAGAGAGATAGCGAACCACTAACACCGAGGAACATATTTACACTACCAGCTTAGACTAACCAGTAATCTCTAACTGTTTCACCCTTATGCTTCATTTATGGTACAACGTTAAGCAGACACCCAACTGCATAGCTATAAATATTTTCTAACGTCTACCTGGCGCGATAGCGTCACACCGAATCGAACTAATCCCCGATCCGATAGCACGCTGTCCGAAAACACTCGAGATAATCTGAAGGTGTCACCCCCCAACACGCGATCCGCCCCGAGGTCATGTATAATCTACTAACCTATCACTATCGATCAAGTACACCAAGCGCTCCAAAGTCAGCACACATCAGACATAAACAGGTCACTTCCGGGGTCACCGAGACTAGAGGTCAACACCTCGACACGAAATGTCACGGTTAACTCCCCCTGCGCCACACGCTTTATGCGCGCCGCGCGCCGCCCTATATATCTTTGTTAATTTAGCGCCACAATGCGGGTCAAATGGACCCTTGTATACTACTCACGCGGGCCGTAGGTTGCACACCTCTGGACTTAACCTATTATCACACACTATATTATCATCCTATATGGGTAATCTATGTCAATAGAAGTGAGAAATAAATCTGTTATATAGAACCAATTCTGACATATGGAAGCGAATCATGGACAGTAGACAAATAAGTGAAAAGACGATTAGAGGCCATAGAGATGGGATTTCTCAGAAGAATGTTGAAAGTTCCCTAGACAGCTAAAAGAGACCAATGAGGAAGTTCTCAAAGAGGCTAACACAAAAAGGGAACTCCTAAAAAACATCAGAAAGAAACAATCAACATTTTTCGGGCACATCATGAGAAGAGGAAAGTTGGAATACTTGGTTACAACTGTCAAAATACAAGGAAAGAGAGATCGCGGACAACAAAGAGAGAAAATACTGGATAGCTTGGTGTCATGGCATGGAAAACAGTCAACAACAGAACTGATACGATGCACTGTAGATAGAAGATTGTGGAGGGACATGATCGCCTACGACAACTGGTATGGCACATGATGATGATATTTGTGAAACAAAACAAAACAGAAACATAACAAAACAGGCTCAAACATCTCACGACTAAATCACTGGACAGGCGAACGTCTCTCTTAGCATCTCACGACTAAATCACTGGACAGGCGATCGTCTCTCTTAGCATCTCACGACTAAATCACTCGGCATCTCACGGGACAGGCGAACGTCTCTCTTAGCATCTCACGACTAACTCGTGCATCTCACGACAGGCGATCGTCTCTCTCTCTTAGCATCTCACGACTAAATCACTGGACAGGCGAACGTCTCTCTTAGCATCTCACGACTAAATCACTGGACAGGCGAACATCTCTCTTAGCATCTCACGACTAAATCACTGGACAGGCGAACGTCTCTCTTAGCATCTCACGACTAAATCACTAGCATCTCACGACTAAATCACTGGACGAACGTCTCTCTTAGCATCTCACGACTAAATCACTGGACAGGCGATCGTCTCTCTTAGCATCTCACGACTAAATCACTGGACAGGCGAACGTCTCTCTTAGCATCTCACGACTAAATCACTGGACAGGCGATCGTCTCTCTTAGCATCTCACGACTAAACTCAGGCGAACATCTCTCTTAGCATCTCACGACTAAATCACTGGACAGGCGAACATCTCTCTTAGCATCTCACGACTAAATCACTTAGCATCTCACGACTAAATCACTGGACAGGCGAACGTCTCTCTTAGCATCTCACGACTAAATCACTGGGCGACAGGCGACTCACTGGACAGGCGAACATCTCTCTTAGCATCTCACGACTAAATCACTGGACAGGCGAACGTCTCTCTTAGCATCTCACGACTAAATCACTGGACAGGCGATCGTCTCTCTTAGGTATCACTGGTCTCTCTTAGTCTCTTCACACTCCTCTCCTCTTCACACCCCCGCCCCCCCCCCTCTCTCCCGCAGGCACCAGTAACGGGAAAATGACGTAAAGATAGTTTTTTTTTTTTTTATTGTAAATTTTTTTTTTTTAATCGCCAGCTTTCACCTCCGGCGAAGTCGCTGTAGACTAGGAGCTGTCTTTTGCGTGTTAATCCGTTGTTCCCTGGCAGCCCATTTTCACAGTGGTCCCTCGCCGCACAGGCAGATATCTCCGTCTTAGGAGATACTCATATTTTTTATTTATTCTGCCGATGAGTAACTGACGTTGAAAGCTTGACCCAGAGGTAGTTGCCGCAGTGAGAAATTGCAAATAAAAATCCCAAACTCACGACCTCTCTGTCTCGAGGCCGGAGTCTTGCCTCGAGACTACTCAATCCCCCATCGGTGAAACTAAAATCTCGTGAAACAGCTCGACTGATCTATTGTCAGGTTATGTGCTCATCATATAATAGTTCCAGTCAAATACCGAGCAGATAAAAAAATATAGCGAAGGCGATGGAGTTGGAGCTGGATGTTGAACCGCGATAGCTCAGTGGTTAGTGAACTGGACTACAAAGGACAAGTGGTAGGGTTCGATCCCAACCGACGGCTTCCGGGTTCACCCAGCCTTAAATGGGTACCGGATTTTTTCTGGGAAAGTAAAGCGGCACGGGCGTAATACCGACCACATTACCGCAAAAATCGTGTGCTGAAGGTCTGTAAAATTTATGGTCACTAACACCATATTCCCTATACGCCACTTGGCGTGACGGGGGCTCTTTACTTTTTGTTTTTTATGGAGCTGGATAGGAAGAAAGCCAAATGAGAGTATTACACAACAGGCCCTATTTTGGAATCACGAAGGTAAAAACAGGAAGAGGAAGACCAAAATATTCTTGGAGAAGAGAGATGGAAGCAGAGATGAAGATGATGGGGAAGACACGGAATTATCTTAAAAGAATGGTAAGAAACAGAACGATTTGGAAAGTGTTTGTTGAAGACCTATGCTCCACAGGGAGCTGAAAGTGTTTGTTGAAGACCTATGCTCCACAGGGAGATGAAAGTGTTTGTTGAAGACCTATGCTCCACAGGGAGCTGAAAGTGTTTGTTGAAGACCTATGCTCCACAGGGAGCTGAAAGTGTTTGTTGTAGACCTATGCTCCACAGGGAGCTGAAAGTGTTTGTTGAAGACCTATGCTCCACATGGAGCTGAAAGTGTTTGTTGAAGACCTATGCTCCACAGGGAGCTGAAAGTGTTTGTTGAAGACCTATGCTCCACAGGGAGCTGAAAGTGTTTGTTGAAGACCTATGCTCCACAGGGAGATGAAAGTGTTTGTTGAAGACCTATGCTCCACAGGGAGCTGAAAGTGTTTGTTGTAGACCTATGCTCCACAGGGAGCTGAAAGTGTTTGTTGAAGACCTATGCTCCACATGGAGCTGAAAGTGTTTGTTGAAGACCTATGCTCCACAGGGAGCTGAAAGTGTTTGTTGAAGACCTATGCTCCACATGGAGCTGAAAGTGTTTGTTGAAGACCTATGCTCCACAGGGAGCGGAAAGTGTTTGTTGAAGACCTATGCTCCACAGGGAGCTGTAAGTGTTTGTTGAAGACCTATGCTCCACAGGGAGCTGAAAGTGTTTGTTGAAGACCTATGCTCCACAGGGAGCTGAAAGTGTTTGTTGAAGACCTATGCTCCACAGGGAGCTGAAAGTGTTTGTTGAAGACCTATGCTCCACAGGGAGCTGAAAGTGTTTGTTGTAGACCTATGCTCCACAGGGAGCTGAAAGTGTTTGTTGAAGACCTATGCTCCACAGGGAGCTGAAAGTGTTTGTTGAAGACCTATGCTCCACAGGAAGCTGAAAGTGTTTGTTGAAGACCTATGCTCCACAGGGAGCTGAAAGTGTTTGTTGAAGACCTATGCTCCACATGGAGCTGAAAGTGTTTGTTGAAGACCTATGCTCCACAGGGAGCTGAAAGTGTTTGTTGAAGACCTATGCTCCACATGGAGCTGAAAGTGTTTGTTGAAGACCTATGCTCCACAGGGAGCTGAAAGTGTTTGTTGAAGACCTATGCTCCACAGGGAGCTGAAAGTGTTTGTTGAAGACCTATGCTCCACATGGAGCTGAAAGTGTTTGTTGAAGACCTATGCTCCACAGGGAGCGGAAAGTGTTTGTTGAAGACCTATGCTCCACAGGGAGCTGAAAGTGTTTGTTGAAGACCTATGCTCCACAGGGAGCTGAAAGTGTTTGTTGAAGACCTATGCTCCACAGGGAGCTGAAAGTGTTTGTTGAAGACCTATGCTCCACAGGGAGCTGAAAGTGTTTGTTGTAGACCTATGCTCCACAGGAAGCTGAAAGGTAAAAGAAGATACATTGGTTGAAACTATAACATACACGAAGCACCTCTTCAGTTCTTGTATGTCGCTGATTATCGCCTCGGAAGTTTCCCTCTATAATAATATTCATTTATTATTATTTGTCTCCGGTCGAAACCACTGGAAACTACTATTCGTGCTGTTCCGTCCTAAATGTTTGTGTACAGCGCAAGTATTCAGCCCTACCCTATCCGGGAGATACTTGTCTTAAAAAGAAAAATACAGATACACAATGTATTTCCGAGCTGTGATCGCAGCCTTATGTTATAGTCATGAGAACACCTGCGCGAAAGGCATTGTCCATGATAGCTAATTTTTTAGTTAGCTTAGTGGCAATGTTCCCTAGCGTTTGGCTTTTCGTAGCAAGGCGCTGTGCCACTGAGTACGGATTTGATCCTGCTTCGGTCCATCATCATCATCATTGAGTGCCTTCTCCGCAACGAAGGTTGGCTACCATGGATCGCCATTCTGTTTCTTACTTTGATGGTGCAGGCTGTCATAGATTGACTTGTCCATCTTTTGATATTACTCGTCCATGTTAGTCTTGTTCTGCCTCTTTTACCTTGTATTTTCCCCTCCAATATTACTTTTAGTAGGCTGTTGTGTCTTTTAACATGCCCCTCTGGACTTAACCTATTATCACACACTATATTATCAAGGGTCCATCTTCGGTCCATATATTGTTCTTTGTTTTTTTTATTTCTGTTGTTGATTATTTGTCATTTTTCTCCGAGTGCTGTAAACATACCTCTTCCTCTGTATTGATCCGCTGGTTGAAACTATAACATACACGAAGTACCCCTTCAGTACTTGTATGAGACGGATTGGAACAAACGAAACGGAACAAGAAGAACAAACCAGGTATGGGGGGAAGGGGTGGGAGGGGTTGGGTAGTCTGTAGGTACTGCGTCAGCTTCGCGATAGGAAGGACCAGGGTTCAAAACCAACCAAACGCTGTGGTGATGTTTTTCAAAAATTTAAAAAAATTGTATCCGTAGTTTCTTTAAAAGATTACCTCCCCTTGATGACTTGGGTAGTGAGTTCCGATGTCTAGCCGTAACTGATAACGGCAATAAACGGGAGGTTCAGTGTGCACTCGCGCACGTTAAAGATCCCTTAACAATTAAAATAGAAAGGTGTAGGCTATAAATATGGCGTTGACAGTCAAAATGGTCAGCAAAGACATTCCGGAACCGTGGATCTCAAGCCGTGCTACGGAGCTCGTGCACATGGGCCAGGATTTTTTTCGGAGATTTTCGAGAGGGATATCGGAGCACCTATGTGTTCGCCTGCTGTACAGTGATGATGATCTTAACAACAAACAAACAAACAAACAAACAATACCCACAGTTTTAATTTGGAAAATATCTCTTTATAAGATGACTGGACACTGTTAGGTTATCGGAACTTGTTAGATACAAATGACAGTCTCTCTGGTTCAATGTCAGATCGGTCGCAGCCCGGGTTAACATTTATCGCGGCACTTGTTTACTGGGAAAAGAGAGGTAAGTGAATAAATGGAGATGAAGAGGTAGACAGAGAAAGAGATGGGAAGATAACATCAAAGGATGGACAGTCCTCATCGTTACAGAGTCCCAATTAACTGATGATATGATGACTGAGTTCATAAGAATGGCTGATGATAAAAATAAATGAAGTAGTTTGACCAAAAAAAAAAAAAAAAAAAAAAAAAAAAAAAAAAAAAAAGTAAAGGGCCCCATCGGGAATATGGTGTTAGTGACCATAAATTTTACACACCTTCTGCGCATGATTTTTTTAGATAATGTGGTCGGTATTACGCCCGTGCTGCTTTACTTTCCCAGAAAAAATCCGGTACCCATTAAAGAAAGGCTGGGTGAACCCGGAAGTTTGACTAAGCTTGGCAGCAATTCCCCAATGATCTATACGCTTTAAATAATAATAGGAAGAAGACAAGAAGAAGAAGAACAGAAGGAAGAAGCAGGGAAAGTACAAAAATAATTGAAAACGAGGAGAAGGAAGAAAATTAGAAAGAAGAAAGAAAGAATAGGCATGAGAGAAAGAAGAAGAACAGAAGGAAGAAGCAGGGAAAGTACAAAAATAATTGAAAACGAGGAGAAGGAAGAAAATTAGAAAGAAGAAAGAAAGAATAGGCATGAGAGAAAGAAGAAGAACAGAAGAGGAAGAAGAAGAAGAGAAAGAAGAAAAAGAAAAAGAAGAAGAAGAGAAAGAAGAAAAGAGGGAAGAAGAGGAGAAAGAAGAGAAAGCAGAAAAGAAAAAAGAAGAAGAAGAAGAGAAAGAAGCAGGGAAAGAACAAAAGAATTGAAAACGAGGAAGAAGATGAAAATTAGAAAGAAGAAAGAAAGAAGAGGCATGAGAGAAAGAAGAAGAAGAACAGACGGAGAAGCAGAAGAGGAAGAAGAAGAGGAAGAAGAAGAAGAAGCAAGGAAAGTACAAAAAGAATTTAAAACGAGGAAGAAGATGAAAATTATAAAAAAGAAAGAAAGAAGAGGTATGAGAGAAAGAAGAGGAAGAACAGAAGGAGAAGCAGAAGAAGAGGAAGAAGAAGAGGAAGAAGAAGAAGAAGCAAGGAAAATACAAAAAGAATGTAAAACGAGGACGAAGAAGAACATTAGAAAGAGAAAGAAAGAAGAGGTATGAAAGAAAGAAGAAGAAGAACAGAAGGAGAAGAAGAGGAAGAAGAAGAAGAAGAAGCAGCAGGGAAAGTACAAAAAGAATTGAAAACGAGGAAGTAGAAGAAGAAATTTAGACAGAAGAAAGAAAGAAGAGGTATGAGAGAAAGAAGAAGAACAGAAGGAGAAGAAGAAGAAGATTAGTAGGGGGAGGAGGAAAAGAAGAAGAAAAAAGGACGAAGAAATAGGAGATGAAGAAAAAGAATAGGAGGAGAAGATGAAGAAGAAGAGGTAGAAGAAGAGGAAGAAGAGAAAGAAGAAGAAGAAGAAGAAGAAGAAGAAGAAGAAGAAGAAGAAGAAGAAGAAGAAAAAGAGGAAGAAGAAGAAGAAGAAGAAGAAGAAGAAGAAGAAGAAGAAGAAGAAAGAGGAAGAAGAAGAAGAAGAGGAAGAAGATGAAGAGGAAGAAGAAGAAGAGGAAGAAGAAGAAGAATTATGGCTTTCTCAAACCCCTTATAAAATTTCTTCTTGAGTTCACCTATCTAGTGTTACCACCAGACTTCCCAGTATATTTCACGGTTTGATTATTTCTTGCTTTTCTATTTTCAGTGATCTATCTACCTCCTTCAGCGTATTAATCTTGCTCGTCTAGCCTCGTATTTTCAATAATTCTCATTTTCATTCGTCCGCTTCTCAGAGTCTGTAAATTACTCATAAAATGACGTAACAAACGCCAAACAGGAAGTCAGCGATCTTTCGTACCAAAAAAAAATCGTCTATGTGCTTTTCACTGATAAGCTGGAAGATAGAAGCTGATCTTCACTGATATACTTCACAGAACCAGAAAACTGATTCACGTTTTTGTTAGATGTTCGGACGAGAATCAATATTAATGGATTTGCTGTGGTATTTGAAAATCGGGTAATTTCCTAGTTTGATCAGATATAGTATTTCAGTTTGGAAGAGTGATGTCCCCTAAAATATGTCTGCCAAAATACAGTGGTTCTACGCATTCTTGGCGTTGGGGTCATTACGGCGATTGGTAATCAACCGCACAATTCCCTTCGATCAGAAGATCATAATTAGGCCGAGTGGCGTCGTTTTTGTCACGCGTTATAATATATTTATAAATATTTAACACTAAAGCTAAACCTAACCCCTGGACCCAACGCCCAATCAACAGATACTCCGAAATGATTACATGCCAGCGTAATGACCCAACGCCAAGAATGCGTAGAACCACTGTATTTTGGCAGACATATTTTAGGGGACATCACTCTTCCAAACTGAAAGACTATATCTGATCAAACTAGGAAATTACCGAAAATCGTTTCTGTTCTGTTTTTTTATTTATTTTTTTTTTGCTTTTAGAGACTTGTACATTTGTAAACGATACAGCCTTAATCGCTAAGAGTGAAAATGAGTTACAAGAAATGTTAGACATTATAGTGAAGGAAAGCAAAAATAAAGGACTCAGCCTTAATAGCAAAAAGACAGAGGTAATGGTATCAGCAAAGAAAAAGACATCACCGCAAAGCACAATGGAGTCAAGTGGTACAATATTAAAACAGGAAAATGAATTTAAATATCTGGGAACAATTTTAACCTCTTATGGTAGATGTACAACAGAGGTAAGATGCAGAATGGCTCAGGCAAAAGCAGCTTTCCAAAAAATGAGGAAGATACTGTGTAATTCATTTTTGACAATAGAAACAAGAAAATGAGTTCTTAAATGTTATGTAGAGTCAGTTTTAACATATGGATGTGAATCATGGACACTAGGACAACAGACAGGAAAATCACATGAGGCCTTAGACATGTGGTTTTACAGAAGAATTTTGATAATACAATGGACAGCTAAAAAGAGTAATGGAAACGTTCTGAAAGAGGTCAAAGCAAAAAGAGAGCTAATTTCCAATATTAGGAAGAAACAATCATCATTTTTTGGCCATTTAATGAGAAGAGAACAGCTGGAATATATTGTAACAACTGGGAAAATTGAGGGTCGAAGTGATAGAGGGAAGCAAAGAGAAAAGCTACAAGACAGCTTAAGAGAATGGCTTGGCAGAAGGTCAACAACAGAAATGATAAATAACTGTCGTGATTGTAAGTTGTAAGGTGGTGATTATGATGATGGTGATTACGTTGATGAGACCAGATAATGTGTGGACACATTTTTCGAACACACTAACAAGAATAAAAACATGAATGAAGACCGCGAACTCATGGCGTGGACGCCCTACAGATCCCCAAGGGTATTAACATATGAGTAAGACGGGCTATCCCGTAATTAGCCACTTGAATTTTAAATTCTGCACTCGCAAACAGACTGACTCTCGTCTACAACAATTTGCTAAATCAGGAGCCCCATGTCGAGGGCGATTGTTGTAAATAGAAATCCGAGAGATACACCAGAAACAAGGAACCAATGTACGTACCCTGAAATATACACACCATTCGGCTATAATTAAAGTTTATGCAGCCCTATGGGATGGTTTTCTTGATTTCAAAATATTTGTATTGTGCCGGGGAGACTGGGTCTTTGTATTCCTCGTTTGTCAATATTTTAATTAAAGTTAAAACAAGACAGTGACGTATCTAGGAGTGGGTTGCCTCGTCGTTAACGATATTTCCAGGTTGGAACACTGATATACGAGTAGTCGGACTGATGTGGGGGTTTGGTGAAAGAGCTATGGATCCATTTTTTGTTTGTTTGTTTGTTTTTTTTTGTTTTTTTTTTTGCTAAAGCAAAGAATGAGAATTTTGCAAAAAAAAAAAAAAAAGTACTTTACAGCGCTACGAAATTAAAATGACAGATCTGCACAAGAACGTTTCGAAGCATAAAGTCTTCATCAGGAAACAAAAAGAACAATAACATGAGATGAGATATAACATATACTCATTCAAAGTATGCTGACAGCTTTACAAAAAGAAAAGGACAATACAAAATATTTAACGTTCAGTCTACATGCAACCTTTTTAAGAAAACTAAGACAACACAACAGACGTCGAAATGAGGATATACTCTACTGCATGTGTAGGCCGAAACGCCAAATATTTTGTAGTGTCTTTGTGTGTGTAAAGCTGTCATCATACTTTGTAGGAGTGTATGTTTCACCCCACCACTTGTTCCATGCTACCAGTTCCACTGCAGCATTGCATTTATTTTCCGGTTCCACTAAATTATATTCTACTTCTTCTACTGCCTTTCAGCTCCCTGTGGAGCATAGGTTTCATCTAATACTTTCCAAGTCGTCCTGTTTTTTGCCATTCTTTTAAGTTCATTCCATGTCTTCCCCATTATCTTCATTTCTGTTTCCATTTGTCTTCTCCGATAATATTTTGATCTTCCACTTTGCCTTTTTCCTTGGGGATTTCGAAAAAGGGCCTGTTGTGTAATACTCTCAGTTTCTTCCTCAGTGTGTGTCCTATCCAGCGCCATCGTCTTCGCTGTATCTCTATCTACCAGTTTTTGACTGGTACTTTTCCATAATTCTGTGTTAGTGATTTTGCCCTGCCATTTCCACCCCTTTATTCTGCGAAAGCATCCATTAATGAAGGTTAGTATCTTCATGATTGTCACTTTTGTTGTTCTCCATGTTTCACAGCCGTATAATAAGACTGACTTAACAATGGAGTTGACTTGTCCACGTTTGTGAAGTTTTTACAGCTTGATGTTATTGAGTTATTGAGTTATTTTCGGGTCATCATCATTGCACTTCGAACATGTCCATAGGTGCTCAGATCCCCTCCTCAGCAATTCCCTCAGTGTCCAGCGACTGACGACTCCAGTTCTATGTTGGTTGATAAGTCTTCTTACACGGCCACTAAGTTTCTCATTTCTGGCTGTGCCAATCTTAACTCCCATCTCTTTCATCCGAAAGAGTGATGTGGACTCATGGTTGTCGAAGTCCTGTGTCCTTCCCACTTCCCGGAGGGCATTGATGATGTACTCTCGATCCTTTGTTTGACCTTCCTGAACAATAGCGCAGCTAGCCAACCTGTCCGCTCTCTCATTTCCCCATACCCCCGCATGTCCTGGGACGTAGACAAAGGTGACCGTACATATTTTTTTTTTACTTCTGCAATGCCTCCAGCCGTTGCATCGATGCTGCGGATGGTCTATACTCATGTGCACTCACTCAGTCGCATGGTACAGAACCCAAAATGCTTTTGCCGCTTATTATTTTTACGGTGCAGAAAACTAGTCCCATGCACATCCCTCCTTAGTCGCCTCTTACGAACATGCCTGGTAGGGTACTGCGCTACAATTCTTGACTCCTTTTTCAGACCCTGTCAGTGCATGAACGACGAGGTATTCAGGTACGAATATTTATTTCTGCCTCCATAGAACATAGTGTGACCCTACCGGCCTGTTTTCAGAGTTTTGGATGTCGACGAGTTCTCGAATTCGTCCACCTGCTATCCTTTTCGGTCTCCCGCTGTTGGTGGTGATGATGATGATGATAGTGGTGCTGATGAAAATTGTGGTGCTGGTGATAATGATGGTGATGATTGTGCTTGTGGTCGAGCTGATGATGGTGGTGAAGGTGATGATGATCGTGGTGGTCGTCGTGAAGATGGTGGTGGTGGTGAAGATGGTGGGGGTGGTGATGAAGGTGGTGGTGGAAATGGTGGTGGTGATAATGGTTGTGGTGATGATGGTGGGGGTGGTGATGAACGTGGGGGTGGTGATGGTGGTGGTGTTGGTGATGACTGTGATGGTGGTGATGGTCTTGGTGATGATGGTGGTGGTGATGATGGTGGTAGTGATGATGGTGGTAGTGATGATGGTGGTAGTGGTAATGGTGGTGGTGGTGATGGTGGTGGTGATGATGGTGGTAGTGATGATGGTGGTAGTGGTGATGGTGGTGGTGATGATGGTGGTGATGATGGTGGTAGTGATGATGGTGGTAGTGGTGATGGTGGTGGTGGTGGTGATGGTGGTGGCGGTGATGGTGGTCGTGGTGATGATGGTGATGGAGGTGATGGTGATGATGGTGGTAGTGGTGATTGTGGTGGTGGTGATGATGGTGGTAGTGGTGATGGTGGGGGTGGTGATGGTGGTGGAGGTGATGATGGTGGAGGAGGTGATGGTGGTGGCGGTGATGATGGTGGTGGAGGTGATGGTGGTGATTGTGGTGGTGGTGATGGTGGTGGAGGTGATGATGGTGGTGGTGGTGATGGTGGTGGTGGAGGTGATGGTGGTGGCGGTGATGATGTTGGTAGTGGTGATGGTGGTGGTGGTGATGGTGGTGGTAGTGGTGAATGTGGTGGTGGTGATGGTCGTGGTGGTGATGATGGTGGTGGCGATGGTGATGGTGGTGGAGGTGATGATGGTGGTGGTGATGATGGTGGGGGTGGTGATGATGATGGAGGTGATGATGGTGTTGGTGGTGATGATGGTGGTGGTGGTGATGATGGTGGCGGTGATGATGGAGGTGGTGGTGATGGTGGTTGTAATGATGGTGTTGGTGATGATGATGGTGTTCGTGATGATGGTGTTGGTGATGATGGTGTTGGTGGTGATGATGGTGGTGATAGTGATGGTGGTGATGATGGTGATGATGGTGGTGATGATGGTGGTGGCGGTAATGATGCTGGTGGTGGTGGTGGTGGTGATGGTGGTGGCGATGGTGGTGGTGGTGATGATGGTGGTGGTGATGGTAGTGGTGGTGATGGTAGTGGTGGTAATGATGGTGGTGGTGATGTTGGTGTTGGTAATGGTATTGGTGATGGTGGTGGTGGTGGTGGTGATGGTGGTGGTGATGATGGTGGTGGTGGTGATGGTGGTGGTGGTGATGGTGGTGGTGATGATGGTGGTGGTGATGGTAGTGGTGGTAATGATGGTGGTGGTGATGATGGTGGTGGTGGTGATGGTAGTGGTGGTAATGGTGGTGGTGTTGATGGTGGCGGTGGTGATGGTGGTGATGGTGATGGTGGTGATGGTGGTGGTGGTGTTGATGGTGGTGGTGGTGATGATGGTGGTGGTGGTGACGGTGGTGGTGATGATGGTCTTAATGATGGTAGTGGTGGTAATGGTGGTGGTGATGGCGGTGGTGGTGATGATGGTGGTGGTGGTGATGGTGGTGGTGATGGTAGTAGTGATGGTAGTGGTGATGGTAGTGGTGATTGTGGTGGTGGTGATGGTGGTGGTGAGGGTGGTGGTGATGGTGGTGGTGATGGTAGTGGTGATGGTGGTGGTGGTGATGTTAGTGATGATGGTGGTGGTGGTGGTGATGGTGGTGATGGTGGTGATGGTAGTGGTGGTGATGGTGATGGTGGTAATGGTGGTGGTGATGGTAGTGGTGGTGATGTTAGTGGTGATGATGGTGGTGGTGGTAGTGGTGATGGTGGTGATGGTAGTGGTGATGGTAGTGTTGGTGGTGGTGATGGTGATATTAGTGATGATGGTGGTGGTGATGGTAGTGATGATGGTGGTGATGGTGGTGATGGTGGTGATGTTAGTGGTGATGTTGGTGGTGGTGGTGATGGTAGTGATGATGGTGGTGGTGATGGTAGTGGTGATGGTGGTGGTGGTGATGTTAGTGATGATGATGGTGGTGGTGATGGTAGTGGTGTTGATGGTGGTGGTGGTGGTGGTAATGGTAGTGGTGGTAATGATGGTGATGGTGATGATGGTTGTGGTGAAGATAGTGGTGGTGATGATGGTGGTGATGATGATGGTGGGGGGGTGATGATGGTGGTGGTGGTGATGGTGGTGGTGATGATGGTGGGGGTGGTGATGATGGTGGGGGTGTTGATGGTGGTGGTGGTGGTGATAGTGGTGGTGGTGATGATGGTGGTGGTTGTGATGATTGTGGTATTGGTGATGGTGATGGTGGTGGTGATGGTGGGGGTGGTGATGGTGGTGTTGATGGTGGTGGTGATGGTTGTGGTCGTGATGATGGTGATGATGGTGATGATGGTGGTGATGGTGGTGGTGATGATGGTGGTGGTGGTAATGATGGTTGTGGTGGTGATGATGTTGGTGGGGGTGGTGATGAAGGTGGGTGTGGTGATGATGGTGGTGGTGATGATGGTGGTGGTGATGGTGGTGGTGGTGATGATGGTGGTGGTGGTGATGATGGTGATGACGGTGGGTGTGGTGGTGATGGTGGTGGTGATGATGGTGGTGATGATGGTGGTGGTAGTGATGATGATGGTGGTGGTGTTGATGATGATGGTGGTGGTGGTGGTGGTGATGGTGATGATGGTGGTGGTGGTGATAATGATGATGGTGGTCGTGGTGACGATGGTGGTGATGGTGATGGTGATGATGATGATGGTGGTGATGATGATCGTGATGGTGTTGTTGATGATGGTGATGGTGTTGGGGGTGATGATGATGGTGGTGGTGATGATGGTGATGGTGGTGGTGGTGATGATCATGATAATGGTAGTGGTGATGATGATGATTTTAGTGGTGATGATGATGATGGTGGTGGTGGAGGTGGTGGTGGTGGTGGTGATGATGATCATGATGATGATGATGGTGGTGGTGGTGGTGGTGATTATGATGATGGTGATGGTTGAGATGATGATGATGGTGGTGGTGGTGATTATGATGGTGAAGGTGGTGGTGATGATGATGATGGTGGTGTTGGTGGTTGTAATTGTGGTGGTGGTGATGATGATGGTGGTGGTGATGTTGATTGTGGTGGTTGTGGTGATGATAGTGACAATGGTAGTACTGTTGATGATAATGACAATGGTAGTATTGTTGATGATAGTGACAATGGTAGTACTGTTGATGATAGTGACAATGGTAGTACTGTTGATGATAGTGACAATGGTAGTACTGTTGATGATAATGACAATGGTAGTACTGTTGATGATAGTGACAATGGTAGTACTGTTGATGATAGTGACAATGGTAGTACTATTGTTGATAATGACAATGGTAGTACTGTTGATGATAATGACAATGGTAGCATTGTTGATGATAATGACAATGGTAGTACTGTTGATGATAGTGACAATGGTAGTACTGTTGATGATAGTGACAATGGTAGTACTGTTGATGATAATGACAATGGTAGTACTGTTGATGATAATGACAATGGTAGTATTGTTGATGATAATGACAATGGTAGTACTGTTGATGATAGTGACAATGGTAGTACTGTTGATGATAGTGACAATGGTAGTACTGTTGATGATAGTGACAATGATAGTATTGTTGATGATAGTTAAAAAAAAAGTAAAGTACCTCCGTCACGCCAAGTGGCGTATAGGGAATATGGTGTTAGTGACCATACATTTTACAGACCTTCAGCACATGATTTTTGAAGTAATGTGGTCGGTATTACGCCCGTGTCGCTTTACATTCCCAGAAAAAAAAATTAGGTATCCATTAAAGGCTGGGTGAACCGTCGGTTGGGATTGAACCCTACCTTTTGTCCTTTCTAGTCCAGTTCACTTACCACTGAGCTATCGCTGCCCCCAGTGTTGATGATGGTGCTGACATAACGGTAGATGAAATAGCAATAGTTAAATTTTAATTGTTTTTGTTATGTTAGTGTCCCTCTCAATTTGGCTTAACTTTACTATGGCTGCTGCTGATGTGTAAAGAAGGCCAACATAAAGGTGCAAATGTTACAAAATCATATTCTCTCTGTGGTTTTACTAACTACAGGTCAGGTGGCTTCTGTTGGATTGGAAATGATAACTTACCACCACTGTGTGTCTATAAGTTTGGAATTGGAGTCATCAATGATGGCCTAACATCATCAAGTGCTACGACGATCATCATTTTCGGGAGGACGCGAACTTCCATGGTATGTGGTGGATAGGCGGCAGGAACCATTGAAGGCTATGTCTGAAAAGTATTCCTTCTTGTAGTTTCCTCATATTCCAAGTCCGGCTTGTTGCAGGAGCTACTGAGTTAAGTGCTCTGTGCACACCGTGAGCTGCGTCTCATCCGTTTTGATCCTGCTTCGATATCCCGCTTGTTTACGATGAATGATGATATCGTATGACAGGAAACAGTTGGCTGTGTTCACTTTCTGCGCGGTTTCGCCTTATGTCTTTTGGCGTGTGCTGAGACTGCTACGATGGTGACTACAGTTACCTTTCTTTGTTTGGGAGATGTGTTAGTAATTCGGATGATTCCACTGGCATGGGCGGTTGAGCAATTATGGATTTTAATTCGTTTGCAGTGATACCGAGGCCTTCCATAACCAATAACGAATAACCAATGTTACTAAAAGGTACCAGTCGTACTTTGTCACCCTTAGAGGACCATAACGCCAGTGCTGATTTTTTTCCTCCTATAACCAATGGCCAATTTTCTGGTGTTAACGTCAATATCACACTAGGCCAACTTATATCCCGTGAATGGGGGGACTGGTTGGTCTCGAGGCAAGACGCCGGCCTCGAGACAAAGAGGATGTAGGTTCAAATCCCAGCTGCACCAGTTGGGATTTTTCATTTATGATTTCTCTCTGCGGCAACCACCCCTGTTCTCAGCAGCGAGGCCCGGCTTGAAACGTCAATTACTCATGGACGGAAAAATAATAGTACCTGCGAAGACGGAGTTATCTGCCTGTGCGGCGAGGGCACACGGCTGCCAGGAAAAATGGATTAAATTATTCAATTCATAGTCTCTAGGGAATTCGTCAGAGGTCAAAATCTGGCGAACGAAAAAAAAGTCCCCAGAATATAATAGACAACACTCATTTTGAAAAACAAAACCTTTGCAGCAGGAGTGAAGACTAGAGAAAAGGAAAGGATACAACAACGAAACAATATTGTGCTGTGTTTCAAAATTAATGGTAAAGTATAACTTAGATGAGTAGCGATAGCTCAGTGGTTAGTGAACTGGACCACAAAGGACAAGAGGTAGGGTTCGATCCCAACCGACGGCTTCCAGGTTCACCCAACCTTTAAGGGGTACCGGATTTTTTTTTAGGAAAGTAAAGCGGCCCGGGCGTAATACCGACCACATTCCCCAAAAAATCATGTGCCGAAGGTCTGTAAAATGTATGGTCACTAACACCATATTCCCTATACGCCACTTGGCGTGACGGGTGTACTTTACTTTTACTTTTACTATAGCTTAATTAACCATTTGAATGTACAAACGATAGACTAGTGTGAACGGAATTGCTAGTCCTTGCCACGAGATTTGAAACATGATAATGATGTTTATTCATCAGATGTAGGAAAAATCCTTCATTTTATGGTGTGCCTGTATCCACCATCATCATCATTGTCATCATAAAATTAATCACTCAAAAATTTTAATGAACTCACTCAAAGCCTCGCCCAGTCTGTAGTGTTCATTTCACGCTCACAAACGAACGGTCTCGGAAAATCCACTTCAGATTTGAAGATACAAAAAGTACATTTTACCACAAAATTGTTCACTCGTTTGATACACAAACCCTCGCCATGCAGCTCGTGAGATTGCACCTTCGTTTCTTTACAAGACACGTGGGCGGCTCTGGGAAAAATATACACCGTTGTTGTAATGTGTTTCCCCAACACAGTTTTTCCTTCTTGTTATATTATACCCTTGGGTTATGCTTGCTTTCTACATCGATAAATGTACTATGGTGCTTCGTACTTTGAACGATCCTGATTTAGACTGTACCAGAACGCTGAATTTGAGAAAATTATGGTTCTTAGATTGAACGATGCTTTTCATATATGTGTTTTTGTTGTTGTTGTTTTTTTTAATAATAATCATCATCAGGTGCCATTCCGGTTGGCGTAGGCGACCATTTGTCTCCATATTGCTCCGTTACAGCTCTTAACTGTCTCCAGGTCTGTTCTTTCAACTTTGATGTCGACTTGTAGATTTTGAGTGTTTTCTTTGTTTATTATCATAGATTTAGTCTTTTTTTATATTTATATCTAATCCATATGTTTTGCTTATCATGTTATCTCAATAAGTATTTGTTGTAGATCTTTATTATTGTCTGCTAGTAATATAGTATCCTAGGGAGCCGCTATAGCTCACTGGTTAGTGAACTGGACTACTAAGGACAAGAGGTAGGGTTCAATCCTAATATACGGCTTCCGGGTTCACCCAGCCTTAAATGGGTACCGGATTTTTTTCTGGGAAAGTAACGCGGCACGGGCGTAATACCGACCACATTCCCCCAAAAATCATGTGCCAAAGGTGTATAAAAATTAAGGCCACTAACACCATATTCCCTATACGGCACTTAGCGTGACGGGGCTCTTTACTTGTTTTTGTTAAAATAGTATCCTCAGCATAAATGAGGTTATTGGTTATCTTTCCATTAATGTTTAGGCCTGGCATATCTGTGATATTTTAACAGATTTGCTCAGTGCAATCTTTGAAAACAAATTACAAATTTTAACAGATTTGCTCAGTGCAATCTTTGAAAACAAATTACAAATTTTAACAGATTTGCTCAGTGCAATCTTTGAAAACAAATTACAAATTTTAACAGATTTGCTCAGTGCAATCTTTGAAAACAAATTACAAATTTTAACAGATTTGCTCAGTGCAATCTTTGAAAACAAATTACAAATTTTAACAGATTTGCTCAGTGCAATCTTTGAAAACAAATTACAAATTTTAACAGATTTGCTCAGTGCAATCTTTGAAAACAAATTACAAATTTACCAGATTTGCTCAGGTCTTCTACATCAGCAGTTGCAGCTTCTACCAAACAATGCATGTTTATTGACATGCGTTTGTCTAAGAAATACTATACTTCGATGTCCGTTATATGTGGTTAAACGTGCGTTATTTACGCTGAATCATAGTTGACAGCAAACCATAATATCTTCGCCTGTTGGTCCAAAACATCGAGGTCGTCACGTAAATGTTAGATCACGGGTTATCTTCCCCTGTTGATGTTTATTCGCTTGATTGACTTGATAGTCAATCTACAGTTACCCTATATAGGTGGAGTAAAATCTCGATCATTTTTGGTTCACTGCCGATCACGAAATAATCTGCTACGAGTCAATAAACGTCTTCATATTTTTGTTTCCCAATTTAGCCTTTTTTAATGATAAATTCTATTTTTTTAAATATATTGTATAAAATTATAGCTATTAACGTCAAATAATATTTTTAAAGCTATTTTGGCTTCTTTGTATATCTTTTATGTTATTATTTAATGACGGTGCTAATGACGACAAATAAGGTTTTTGGGGCATGTAAAACACGCCCTTGGAGGCAGTTCAGAGCTACAAAGAACATACTATATAACCAGTGATGGAAAATGTGAAACTGCAATAAACAAAAGAATAGGAATGGCAAAAACGTCATCTTAATGCCATGAAAAATATACTAACATTAAGACAATTAATCATCATTATCATCATGTGCCATACCGGTTGGCGTAGGCGATCATGTCCTTTCACAATTCACAATCTTCAATCTGCAGTGCATCGTCTCAATTCTGCTGTTGACTGTTCTCCATGCCATGACATCAAGCTATCTAGGATCTTCTCTCTCTGTAGTCCGCGATCTCTTTTTCCCTGTATTTTGACAGTTGCAACCAAGTAAGCAATCAAAAAATGGATGTCTAAGAGGAAGGAGAACTGTTGATTGATCAATAAGGGAATGATGAACAGAATACATTAATAATGATGAACGAACGGAAGTAAATATAAAGGATAATGGAGAAGGACCAGAAATACTCAGAGAAGAAGTGGAAGACGCCTTGCACAATATGAAAGCAGGCAAAGCTCCTGGACCAGATAATATAACTAAAGAAGAGATTGAAGCCATGGGTGGTTTTGGAATAGAAATAATAACAAAAATATTGAATGATATCTACAACAGCGGATATATACCAGACGACATTCTCAAATCAATATTCATAGCCCTACCAAAGAAATCTGGTGCGATTGAATGTGATGATCATCGCACAATAAGCCTTATGAGTCATATGACTAAGATATTACTAAGAATCATCATGCGAAGAGTGCGAAACAAAATCAGTCCAGAAATTAGCGATGAACAGTGTGGTTTTGTTAGAGATAAAGGAACAAGCAATGCCATTTATATCATAAGATCTTTAGTAGAAAGAGCCATAGAGGTGAAAGCAGATCTATACCTATGTTTCATAGATTACACCAAGGTATTTGACAAAGTAAAGCACCAAGAAATAATCATTTTAGAAAGCATAAACGTTGACAGCAAAGATCTAAGAATAATAAAGAACATGTACTGGCAACAAACAGCGGCGATAAGAAGTGGAAACCGATTGGGAATGTTTCAACAAATAAAACAGGGTGTTAGACAAGGTTGTGTGCTGTCACCAGATTTGTTTAATATTTATAGTGAGATTATTTTAAGATCCATAAGACACATGCCTGGAATAACAATTGGAGGTCATAATATAAATAATCTAAGGTATGCTGATGATACAGTCTTAATCGCTAAGAATGAAAATGAGTTACAAGAAATGTTGTTGGACATTATAGTGAAAGAAAGCAAAAATAAAGGACTCACCCTTAATAGCAAAAAGACAGAGGTAATGGTAACAACAAAGAAAAAGACATCACCTCAGTGCAAAATAAAGACAAGTGGAACAATATTAAAACAGGTAAATAAATTTAAATATTTGGGAACTTTGTTAAACTCAGACGGAAGATGTACAATAGAGGTGAGATGCAGAATGGCTCAGGCAAAAGCAGCTTTCCAAAAAATGAGGAAGATACTATGCAATCCATTTTTGACAATAGAAACAAGAAAAAGAGTTCTTAAATGTTATGTAGAGCCAGTCTTAACGTATGGATGCGAATCATGGACAATAGGACAAGAGACAAGAAAATCACTGGAGTCTGTAGAAATGTGGTTTTACAAAAGAATGTTGAGAGTATCATGGACAGCTAAGAAGAGTAATGAAGATGTTCTGAGAGAGTTCAAAGCAAAAAGAGAGCTAATTTCCAATATTAGGAAGAAACAATCATCATTTTTTGGCCATGTAATGAGAAGAGAACAACTGGAATATATTGTAACAACTGGAAAATTGAGGGACGAAGAGATAGAGGGAAGCAAAGAGAAAAAATACCAGACAGCTTAAGAGAATGGCTTGGCAGAAGGTCAACAACAGAAATGATAAATAGCTGCCGAGATCGAAAGTTGTGGAGATACATGATCACCTATGCCAGTAGGCCCGGTACTTGATGATGATGAACCAAGTATTCCAACTTTTTCTTTTCTTATGATGTGCCTGAAAAATGTTGATTGCTTCTTTCTGATGTTTTTTAAGATCTCTCTTTTTGTGTTGGCCTCTTTGAGAACTTCCTCATTGGTCTAGTTAGCTGTCCAGGGAACTTTCAACATTCTTCTAAGAAATCCCATCTCTGTTGCCTCTAATCGTCTTTTCATTTGTTTGTCTACTGTCCATGATTCGCTTCCATAGGTTAGAATTGCTATAAGATAAGATAATCGTTAAAAAAAAATTATTCATGTATTAGATTGACCACAATATTATTTAATTTTCCATTCAACTCCACAGATACCCCAGCCCATATGTCTACCCGTCCACCTACCTGGCCACAGCGTCACCAACATCACCGGGTATCCTAACACCGTTACCAGCTACCAGTTCACTACCCTCATCACAAGCAGGTAAATTGATATCTTAAGTGTTCGTGTCATCATCATCATCATCATCAAGTACCGGACCTGCTGGCGTAGGTGATCATGTCTCTCCACAACTTTCGATCTCGACAGCTATTTATCATTTCTGTTGTTGACCTTCTGCCAAGCCATTCTCTTTAAGCTGTCTGGTATCTTTTCTCTTTGCTTTCCTCTACCTCTTCGTCCCTCAATTTCCTCAGTTGTTACAATATATTCCAGTTGTTCCCTTCTCATTACATGGCCAAAAAATGATGATTGGGTCCGTAGGACAATCCTATTTAAACAAAAAGCTCCTTTATGATTGTTGGGTCTGTAGGACAATCCTATTTAAACAAAAAGCCCCTTTATGATTATTGGGTCTGTAGGACAATCCTATTTAAACAAAAAGCCCCTTTATGATTGTTGGGTCTGTAGGATAATCCTATTTTGAACAAAAAGCTCCTATATAGGATTGCTGGGTCTGTAGGAAAATCCCATTTGAACAAAAAGCTTATATAGGATTGCTGGGTCTGTAGGACAATCCTATTTGAACAAAATATCCCGTGCCGCTTTACTTTCCCCAAAAAAAAATCCGGTACCCATTAAAGGCTGGATGAACCGAAAGCCGTGGGTTGGGATCGAACCCTACCTCTTGTCCTTTGTAGTCCAGTTCACTAACCACTGAGCTATCACGGCTCGCCCTGGACAGTACGCCCAGGTTAACGAGCTCACTGTAGAGTCATCTAAGAGCTGCATCCATTCCTGCCGCAGACACTTTCAATCTTCTGTAGCGTACATGAGGAAAAAGAAAAAAGAAAGAAAAAGAACGAGGAGTAGAAGGATGAAGAGGAGTCTAATGAGAAAAAAAATAGAAGATCGAGCAACAAGGGGTAGGAGAGGAAGATGAGTCGAATGAGAAGAAGAAGTATGAGAAGAAAAAAATAAGAAGTAGAAGAAGGAAAAGAAAAAGTAGAAGAACGAGGAGTAGAAAAAAAGAAGAGAGCTCGAACGAGGAGAAGAAAATACAAAGAAGAAAAAGAAAGAGGAAGAGAAGTTGAATGAGAAGAAAAAGAGGAAGAAAAGAGCTAGTAGTATGGGAGGGAGAGGAATCGAATAATAAGAAGAAAAAGAAGTGAAGAAGAAGGAGGAGATGAAGAAGAAAAAGAAGTGAAGAAGAAGGAGGAGATGAAGAAGAAGTAAAAAAGAAAAGGAGGAGAAGAAGAAAAAGAAGAATAAAAAGTAAAAGCGGAGAAGAAGAAGCAGAGAAGAAGACTGAGACAAGACCCGGAGCCGTCGTGTCCATAGATCCCATGTGAACAGTTGCCGTGACACGTACCGATGATGACGTGCAGCCTTTGCTACACCCACTACACACTTCACAAAGCGACCAAGAATGTCCGTCCAGACAATAGGTGTCTGTAAATGTTTGCACCTCACACACCGTCAGTGCATTGTCGGCCTGCGAAATGGTCGGTGAGAACTCAATTTTAATGTGTGCCATTGGCGTTTGTGTGGTGACTACAATAGTGTTCACAGAAACATTAGGGTATGATATATCATTAGACTGGAACACTACGCCGCCACTGTCAGAGAAAACCTTTAGAGTGGCATTCTTTACCCGAATCATAGTGCTAGCTCGATAATACATTCGAATGGTGTGAATCTTCTGGGGCGTGGCAAAGTTCAGATACCAGTAAACAGGATTGGTTCCACTTCTCGATTTTGTGTGTGTGCAGTCATTGTCATAGAGATTGGTCTTTGTTTTGCCATTAACTGCGGCCTCTGGTCCACATTCGTCTCCTGTATAACTAGCATTAAATGTGTCGGTCTGGTTTGTGTTCATTTTGAGAGCCACATTCCGACCCCCGCCAATGTAGATGGAGCAGATTTTGCAACTATCGCCCCTTCAATCCGTAACATGTTGATCAGACCAGCCCCAGAGCAAAAGACATCAATCTCGTGCTGACTAACTACAAACCTTGATTCATTGTTACATTAGGCAGAACCATTTAGTTTTACCGTGAAACTGTCCGGATTTGTTAAGTCATTAACATAAATCCTAAACCAGGAGAACTGCAAAGATTGATTGAGAGTTCCCTCAACTGATGTAGAATTTGTGTCCGGATTACATGTGGTGTCGTTGTTATCAAACAGGAAAGTAGGTTCAGGTTTTTGGGCGTATTTGTACACGAGATCCAAGTACTGACACAGGGTCAGAAATATTCGTGCTGACATCTGGCATTGTTTGGGCATGTCCCTGTAGTTTAGTCACAAACTGAGTCATTGTAGCAGTGACATTGTAACGTACAATTTGCCCCAAACCAATCGTCTGCACAAATTAGGTCATTAACATCCAAGGTCGCGAACGAAGCCAGCAGAATAAAGACTTGATCTACAGCGGTGGTTAACGAACTGTGTACAAACATTTATTATCAAACCCGTGGTTACATTTCTAAAATCCGCCAACTCGCTGTGATAACAGATAGCGTGATGTTCTCTAAAAGAATAAGACAAGCAAAGTCAACATTGTTTACATTATGGCCCGAAAGCAAACAAGCGTCCATCTTGATGGTTACGTGTCCGTTGCCGAGTGTTGCTCTCAACACAGCTCGTCATTGGACTTCCGGTCAATATGGCGGATAGGCGACAGGAACCATTCAGGCTCAGTCTGAAAAGTGTTCCTTGTTGCAGTTTCCTCATATTCCAAGTCCGGCTTGCTCCCAGAGCTACTGAGTTTAGTGTTCTGTGCACACCTTGAGTTGTGTTTTTCATCCGGATCGTGTTTTGATATTCCGATTGCTTACGATGAATGATGGCATCGTACGGCGAATGACAGTTCAGTTGCGTTCACTTTCAGTGTGGCTTGACCTTATGTTTTTGGCGTGTACTGTAGCTGCTATGATGAGGACTGCAGCTTTCTTTGTTTGGGAGATGAGATATTAATTCCAATTATTTCACCAGCACGGGCGGTTGAGCAATTTGTTGATATTAATTCGTTTGCAGTGGATACAACGGCCTTCGACTAACCAAACCACAACAACCCGTCCGAAAGAATTCCTGTCTTTAGCCAGATCTCGCACTTCTGCTTTCATGCCCAATATCTCTTTGATGTCTTGAAAAAAACACCTTGTCTTGCACATGTCAGTTTTATATCTCTTGCGGAGTCTCCAGGGTCTGAATTCTGCGTACACGTTTTCTCCCATTTAACACCGGCAGTCACGAGTTCAGATACCCCGCGTCACACAGGTAGCCAGATATTCTCCGGCTTTTGAGGTTCTCTAATCTTTTTTTATCGTTGAGAGTTTTAACATTTTGGGCAGATTTTTCCCCTTTCAGATTTGCCCAGGAAGCGGCCATTTTGGACCCCATCATCTTCATCATTAACATCATCTATCTATCTATCTTGCGTTCACCCGAAGTATTGTCTATATCTGCAATGTCGTTTCCTGTATAAACTTTACCATCTTTTGTAATTCTTGCAGTGGCCCATATAGTTGTGTCTGTAGTGTTGTATCTATGGGCCAATGGATTTTCCTCAGTCTTCTATATTCAGTGCAGTCTTGAAGTATGTGTTCAGCAGTCTGGGGCGCCTGTCCACATGTACAAGTAGTTGAGGTGCCGATCTTGAATGTTGTATACATGTGACTATGGAGTCGATTGTGTCCTGTTCTGAGGCGTATAATGATAACTTGTTCATATCTATTCATATTATGAAAGGCATCCTGATTTGGGGCTTGTGGTCCTCTGATTGATTTGATTATCTGTTTCGTATGATGGTATATAACCTGTGTATCTAGTTGTGTGCCTGTTGAACCTTCCTTTGCCAACTGATCTGCTTTCTCATTTCCTGGTATTCCACAGTGAGATGGGATGTACTGCATGGCAATCCTGTGGTGCTTGCAGAGTTCAGTCAATAATGCCTGCAGATGTGGTAATTTTCTGGATTGTAGTGCCTGGAGTACTGATCTTGCATCTGTCTAAAACACTACAGGCTGTGGGCTAAGATTATTGTTCAGCAGTTTTTTCTATTGCCAACTTTATTGCTTGTATTTCTTCATCATAATTGTGACAATATTTCCCTGTTGCTATTTTATTCATATCCCTAGTGTTATTTGGGTACTCTATATATGCACCTGCTCCCCCATTCTTTAATGCATTCTGTGCTGATCCATCTGTGTACACACGGATCCATAGGTCTTGTGGGTATTCTTCATCCAGGAAACTGCTGAGAGTTATTGTTTTTCGCTGTAGACTAATCTGTTCCTCATTATCACTATTCCTTTCACTTCTATCCATATTTGTATTGATAATACTGATTCATCTGTCCAGGGAGTCTGTTCTGGTATGGGCAGTAGGGGGTTAACAACTCTTGGCATGTCTGGTGTTTGTCTACTAATACGCTTGGCTTGGTGGATAAAGCTGCTTCTCTTAAGTCGTCCCAATGCAAGATTTTGGAATCGGTCCTTCATTGGATGTCTCGGCATGCATACAAATTGTTCTGCCTGTATCAGCACCTTTGTGTCTCTCCGTTCTCTCAGTGCTGGTATCCTCCACAATTTCTCCATCTCCAATATTGGTGTTGATTTCATTGCTCCTGTGATAACCCTAAGTGCCTGGTTTTGTACTTTATCCCGTTCTTGCAGTGTGGTATTTGATGCTGAGCACCATGTGCATGATCCATATTCTAAATGTGGGCGTATACTCTGTTGGTAAACTTTACTGAGTATTTTCCCACTCGCACGCCATGTGGTTCCACACAACTTTCTTACAATAGCCAATTTCTTCTTTGCTTTTTGGGTTGCCTTATTTATCTGCTGTTTCCAAGATAGTTTGTTATCAAATGTAACTCCGAGATATGTAGCTTGTATGTCTTCTTTCACAGGCTCATTGTTTATGTAGATGGCTCCTGCTTTTTGTTTTGGGGAGAGTGTGAAAAGTGTAGTACTGCATTTGTCTGTATTGATGCTGATACACCATCTATTTGTCCATGAACTCAGTGCATTCATAGCTCTTTGTAGCAATTTGGAGACCACTGTTGCATACTCCTCTGTGCACCACATTACCAAGTCATCTGCATACATTGCCACTTTGATGCCATGTGGCAGTTCAGTAACTAGGTCATTGATGTAGATCAGAAAAAGTGTTGGAGATAGTACCCCTCCCTGTGGAACGCCCTGGCGTAGTAAAACCTTCTTACTATTAAGACCATATAGTTGCACTCTGGCTCTCCTGTTATGCAGGTATGCTTTGACTCATTTGTACATCCTGCCATTTACTCCATAATTTCTCAGTTTCTTCAAAAACCCTTCCTTCCATACCTTATCAAATGCTTTCTTTAGGTCTATCCATGCTGCTAGTACCAGTTTCTTTTCTTGAAACGCATCCTCAATTTCCTGGGAGAGATAGGTTGCCTGATCTTCGGTAGAGTAACACTGTCTAAAGCCTGCTTGTTGTGGGACAAGGAGATTTTCCCTTTCCAGGTACCACTGCAGTCTGAGATTGATTATACGTTCCATTGTTTTGCACAAACAGCTTGTAAGGCTGATTGGTCTATACCTGGATGTCGTTGAACCATCTTTTCCTGGCTTTAGTTATGGTATCATAATTGCTTCTCTCCATGCCTGTGGCACTCTACCTGTGATCCAGCAAATGTTGTACAACAATCAGGATGCCACGCACTCATGCCAATTAACATCATCATCAGGTGTCATTACGGTTGGTGTAGGCGATCATCTCTTTTTTTATCGTCCAGAGTTTAAACATTTTTGGCAGATTTTTTTCCCTTTTGTAATAGAGTGTGAATATTTATTTTATCTTATTTACTGCTTTGTTATTATCGTTGGAGCCACATCACAGCACATTACATTGATCACAATGTAGTTAACACAAACTTCTCAGTTATTATATAATCGTAATCATGTTTATTGATCTTTTAATTCTGGCACGTGATACAATATAATGGATGCACTTCTCTTAGAGTTAATTATTTAATTCCGGCATGTGATATAATATAATGGATGCAATTCTCTTAGAGTTAATTGTTATTTAATTCTGGCACGTGATACAATATAATGGATACACTTCTCTTACAATTAATTGTTCTTTAATTCTAGACGTTCAGAGGTTTATCACCGACGATATTGAACAGTCCATAAGTGCATATTATACATTAATATCTATAACACAACTTACTTGCGACTTCTTCCAGGAAATATGAGCACAACTTGGAAACACTCTCAAAACACTTTCACAGCAACTAAATTTTCATATGTTCTAATTATCTTGTTCTGTCTACTGCTCAACTAATTTCTTACTTCACTGATATCTTTACTACTCTCTAGTCTGTTCCTTAATAACTTCTCAACTAACTTAAAGATTCCTAACTACTTTCTGACTTTCAATTCCTAACTTAAATTATCGACTTTTCCTGGCTACTGAACTCCTAACTTAACTACTTGTCCTGACTTCTGAACTCCTAGCTCGCTGTCTTCTTCCTAACTACTCTTCTTGACTAAACTTGACTCAGTCTACATTTGTGACTTAACTTATCTTGAAACCTATCATGTCGAAGGTTAAATACCTTAACATCACTTTGCGTGTGTAATATCTTCAGCCAATGAATTTGTCGCAATTATCGCGAAGTGACAATTTGCAACCCCCTGGACCAATCAGATTCCACAGCCATGATTCCACTGCCAATTCCCATCTCAGAATTTACAACAAGTTGTTTATGACTCCGTCAGCAACCTCTATCCTGATCGCTCCGTTACTTCTTTTAAACCTCTGGTCAGTTTTGACCTCTCCTGAGTTTCAAAATAATGATATTTATTTCATGACTTTGACCTGTCCTGGAAGCCGTTTGTCAACCTATTTACCGGAAAGTAAAGCTATGCGTTCAAGACACGCGCTTATCTATCCCCATCTCCACAACAACCTGGAAAATTCCCAAACTTATTATGCCCAGTACTATTCTACCTTTCCTTTAGCTTTGTCTACTACCCCCTATGAATTTTCCATTCCCACAACTTGTTATTCTGTCACTAACACTGATAACCGCTATTCTATGCTACTATCATTGTCTATTAAGAAGTGAGTGCCGGCTGAGTTACCTGCCCCACTCTTTCATTCACCTTTACTGTTACACCTTACAGGTTTGCCCAGGTAGCGGCCATTTTGGACCCCACCATCATCATCATTAACATCATCATCAGGTGCCATTATGGTTAGCGTAAGCGATCATCTATTTTTTATCGAGAGTTTTAACATTGTGGGCAGATTTTTTTCCCTTCCAGGATTGCTCAGGCTGCGGCTATTTTGGACCCCACCATCATCATCATTAACATCATCATCAGGTGCCATTATGGTTAGCGTAGGCGATCATCTCTCTCCATATTACTCTGTCCTTCATCCATGTCATAATTTTAGTCCGTGATCATTTGTTTATGCCATTTGGATAAGCTGTTCAACATTTTTCTCTTGGTTTTCCTCTGCTTTTCTTTCCATTCATTCTGCCAGTTGTTATAGTATATTCAATGCCTTCTTTTGGTATGACATGTCCAATAAGTGAAGATAGTCTCTTCCTTATGATTTTGATTATATCCCTCGTTTTTCCGGCTCGTTTTAAACATTCTTCATTTGCAATTTTTCCTTTTCAAGGAATTCGTAGCATTCTTATGATGCACCACATCTCAGCTATAGTGTTCTTTGTGATGTCTTGCTTATCGTGCATAACTCACTTCCATATAGTAGAGCAGGTTCGATGTAACACTTTAGGACACGTTTTCTAACATTAATTGACAATGATTTGTTACATAGGATGTTTTTCATTCAATTGATATGTGACCCGGAAAGTGCAGACTGTACGTGCAAGGAAACGTACTACGGGTCAGACTGCACTCTCAAATGTCCGGACAACTGTATCAACGACACCTGTGAACAGTCAACCGGGAACTGTGCATGCAAGGGAACGTTCTACGGGTCAGACTGCACTCTCAAATCTCTGGACAACTGTTTGAACGAAACCTGTGAACAGTTTAATCGGGGCCTGCGTCTCGTATGTCGATGATTCCCAAATTAAGAAGAGTCTGCCAACTACAACAAACCCAAGCATGTGGATACCTCAGTGTGTTTCTGTGCTAGACTTGGTTTATTTCTTGGTGTTTTTCCGTGAAGTCATGGCTCATATCTTAATCTGTTTCTGTGCTAGCCATGGCTCATATCTTGGTGTGTTTCTGTGCTAGCCATGGCTAAAATCTTAGCCTCTCTCTCTGTGTGTGTGTGTGTGTGTGTGCGTGCGTGCGTGCGTGTGTGTGTGTGTGCGTGCGTGCGCGCGCGCGCTAGCCATGGCTCATATCTTGGTGTGTGTTATGTTAGGCATATCTCATATCTTTATGTGCATCTGAGTTTAGTCATATCTCAAATCTTAGAGTTTATCTGTGTTAGTCATGTGTCATATCTTTGTGTGTGCATGTCTGGGTTAGGGATATCTCATATCTTTGTTTGCATGTTTATGTTAGTCATATCTCATATCTTTGTGTGTGCATGTCTGTGTATGTCACATCTCATATTCTTGTGTGTGCATGGCTATGTTAGTCACATCTCATATCTTTGTGTGTTCATGCCCATGTTAGTCATATCTCATATCTTTGTGTGCTTGTCTATGTTAGGTATGTGTCATATCTTTGTGTGTGCATGTCTATGTTAGGTATGTGTCATATCTTTGTGTGTGCATGTCTATGTCAATCATATCTTATATCTTTCATGTGCATGTCTATGTTAGTCATGTGTCATATATCTTGATGTGTGTCTGTGTTAGTCATGTCTCGTATCGCTGTGTACATGTCTGTGTTAGTCACCTCTAGTGACTCGGGCAGTTGGTGCTCGTAAACCTGGGAGAGCAGACCATCTAAGGGCAGAATCCCCCTACAGAAAAGACAATCTGCTGCCTTGCATGAAGATTGGGGACAATCAAAGGCTAGGGAAAGCAAACCTGAATAAAATGCTGGCTGAAATCGGATGCACAGGGCCACTGGCGCAGAACACAGTTAAACGTTTTAACGGGTGTTCAATCAGAGTGGATCTGGCAGACTCTAATTGTGATGTTCTGTCTGTGGGGGCGATCAACACACTTAACCTGACAGCTGACTTCATGTGAGACTCTGGAATCCTACTCTGATTGAGTCCTGATCGCAGAGAGAGAGAGAGAGAGAGAGAGAGAGAGAGAGAGATTGAATTATGTCTTTGATTGTCCTATTCTGCTTCTACTTTCTACAGTACATCTGCCATCTGGTGTTATTATTGATCCCAGTGAAATCTATGCACTTGTTTCCGGATTTTCCCATTTAGTTTACTCTACATTTTCCGGATTTTCCCATTTAGTTTACTCTACATTTTTGAAGGTTTGTTTTCTTTGAACTTATCATATATTCTCCATAGTTTCTCAGCCCTTCTCAAAAACCCTTCCTTCCATACCTTATCAAATGCTTTCTTTAGGTCTATCCATGCTGCTAGTACCAGTTTCTTTTCTTGAAACGCATCCTCAATTTCCTGGGAAAGATAGGTTGCCTGATCTTCGGTAGAGTAACACTGTCTAAAGCCTGCTTGTTGTGGGACAAGGAGGCTTTCACTTTCCAGGTACCACTGCAGTCTGAGATTGATTATACGTTCCATTGTTTTACACAAACAGCATGTAAGGCTGGTCTATAGCTGGATGTCGTTGAATCAACTTTTCCTGGCTTTAGTAATGGTATCATAATTGCTTCTCTCCATGCCTGTGGCACTCTACCTGTGATCCAGCAAATGTTGTAGATCTGCAGTAGTTTTGCTTTAGCTGCAGTTCCCAAGTTCTTAATCATTTCATTGGACACTCCATCACTGCCTGGTGACTTTTTCATTTTTAATTTGGATATTGCCAGCTCTAGCTCTCTTTGTGTAATGGGTGTTTCCATTACTTCATGTGTGGTCTCTTCTTGTCTTGCATTTTGTTGTTTTAAACGGGTCTCTTGTCGTTTCTCTAGGCTAATGTCAATGTTATTGTCATTTGCAAAGGAGTCTGCAAAGTGATTTGATGTATGCTTACCTGTTAAGATGTTTCCATCCTTCTTCAGTGTAATTTTGGTGTTCCTTTCTGTACCCTCATCATTCAGCTGTTTTACAAGCTTCCACACTTTTCTTGTGTCTCGTTCAAGATTCAAGGACTCTGTTTTCTCTTTCCAGCTTCTCCGTCTGGCTTGTAGTTTAGCCCATTAAAATGTGGCTTAGTCTACTGAATTCATCAACTATTTTGTTGATGTCTCTATCTGTATTTAGATCTTTAGTCAGTACACTGGTGTAATGTTGATACATTTTCCAGTCTGCCTTTTTGTAATTCCATCTGGAGAGAGTGCTGCTCTCCCTGACGGCCTTATTTTGTACCACTAAAAAGACAGGTCGGTGGTCGCTGCCTCCAAGTTGTTTCCCAACAATACTTGTGATATTCCAATCCAGGTCTGGTGAATGGAAAGCAAGGTCTGGTGTAGATGTGGTATGCCATGATCTGGAGTAGAATGTTGGTGGATCTGTTGTCTGGTTTAAGCCCATGGTCATCCTGCCAATTTTCAAGCTCTTCACCTCTCTTGTCCATATCTTCATAGCCCCAGCTCTGTGAGTGGCTGTTAAAGTCTCCACATACAATTATTCTTTCTTTTAATGTAATTGTGTCTAGTGCTAGTGGGCGGTCACTCGGACAGTAGTAGTTAAGTAGGTGAAAGTCTGTATTTCCTGTCCTGAGGTGCAGTATTTGATATTCCGCTCCATCCATATACACTTCAATCTGACATGCATTTATGTTGTTCCTTACAAGTGTCAGTATTCCACCCTTTTGTCTGTTTTTTTCTGTCAGATCGGTAGCACTGGTATCCCCTAATCTTCAAGGCTATGTCGTTGTTTAGATGGGTTTCCTGCAAACAACATATGCTTACTTGTTCTTCATGCAGGATATTTTCTAACTATCTTTTTGCTGAAATTGACAGAAGTGAAAGGAATAGTTGACAAAGAGGAACAGATTAGTCAACAGCGTAAAACAATAACTCTCAGTTTCCTGGATGAAGAATACCCAAGACCTATGGATTCGTCAGTACACAGATGGATCAGCACAGAATGCAGTAAAGAATGGGGGAGCAGGTGCATATATAGAGTACCCAAATAGCACTAGGGATATGAATAAAATAGCAACAGGAAAATATTGTCACAATTATGATGCAGAAATCCAAGCAATAAAGTTGACAATAGAAAAACTGCTGAACAGTAATCTTAGCCCACAACCTGTAGTGTTTTTGACAGATGCAAGATCAGTGCTCCAGGCACTACAATCCAGAAAATTACCACATCTGCAGACCTTATTGACTGAACTCTGCAAGCATCACAGGGGTGCCCTGCAATGGATCCCATCTCACTGTGGAATACCAGGAAATGAGAAAGCAGATCAGTTGGCAAAGGAAGGTTCAACAGGCACACAACTAGATACACCGGTTACATACCATCATAAGAAACAGATAATCAAATCAATCAGAGGACCACAAGCCCCAAATCAGGATGCCTTTCATGATATGAATAGATATGAACAAGTTATCATTATACGTCTCAGAACAGGACACAATCGACTCCATAGTCACATGTATACAAAATTCAAGATCGGCACCTCAACTACTTGTACATGTGGACAGGCGCCCCAGACTGCTGAACACATACTTCAAGACTGCACTGAATATAGTAGACTGAGGAAAATCCATTGGCCCATAGATACAACACTACAGACAAAACTATATGGGCCACTGCAAGAATTACAAAAGACAGTAAATTTTATACAGGAAACGACATTGCAGATATAGACAATACTTCAGGCGTACGAAAGATAGATCATATTTTCTGTATTTTTAATGTTGAGGGTCAGGCCTTTTTGTACACTCTCCGTCCCAATTTCATGTAAAAGATTTTGGCCTACTTTTTTTTTCTATTTCAACTGGCAAAGTTTTTCTTTAACGTGTGCACACGGAACCTCCTGTTTCTCGTCCTTATCCGATAGGGTTGGATTCCGATCTCAGTAACTCACAGACATGAGAAGGGTGAAGAAACAAATAAACCGCGGAGTCCAAGAGAAAAATTCCTTGTGGTGAGATTCAAACCTGGAACTCTCTTGCTTTGAAGCCGACGTCTTACCTCTATACCACCGGGCACCTCGACAGCTCAGTGGTTAGGTAACTGGACTACAAAAAATAAGAAGTCGAGTTCAATCCTGACCGACGGCTTCCAGGTTCAAGCAACCGTAAATGAGTACCGGATTTCTTTTTTTCTTTTTTTTTTTTGGGGGGGGGAGTAAAGCGGTACGGGCGTAATACCGACCACATTACCTCAAAGCATGTGTGTACACAGTATTTATGGATATGTCATGTAGACATTGGTATCATTCAACGTAATCCCCATCCACTTGTACAGCAATACGCCAGCGCGCAACAAGTGCAGGTATTCCTTGCCTGTACCAGTCTTTGTCTTGATCACGTAGCCATTACTTCGCTGCATGAATCTCTCCTTCGCTGCATGAATCTCTCCTTCGCTGCATGAATATCTCCTTCGCTGCATGAATCTCTCCTTCGCTGCATGAATCTCTCCTTCGCTGCATGAATCACTTCGTCATCATTTTCAAACCTTGTTCCAAGAGGGACATCTTTAAGTGGACCAACGAGGTGGAATTCAGAGGGTGGCAAATCAGGGCTGGATGGTGGATAGGGGAGTACAGTCCAACCCAATCTGGTGATCGCTTCCCGTGTTGCCAGACTTGTGTGAGGGCGCGCATTGTCGTGAAGGAGAAGCAGGTCTGCTGGATTCTTGTACGGCCGAACTCTGAGAAAACGTTTCTTCCGTTTTTTTCAATGTCTTAATGTAGGCTTGTGAGTTGATTGCCTCTCCTCTTAGTATAACATCCACAAGAATCACACCTTCAATGTCTTAATGTAGGCTTGTGAGTTGATTGTCTTTCCTCTTGGTATAACATCCACAAGAATCACACCTTCAATGTCTTAATGTAGGCTTGTGAGTTGATTGTCTCTCCTCTTAGTATAACATCCACAAGAATCACACCTTCAATGTCTTAATGTAGGCTTGTGAGTTGATTGTCTCTCCTCTTGGTATAACATCCACAAGAATCACACCTTCAATGTCTTAATGTAAGCTTGTGAGTTGATTGTCACTCCTCTTGACATAACATCCAATAAGAATCACACCTTCAATGTCTTAATGTAAGCTTGTGAGTTGATTGTCACTCCTCTTGGTATAACATCCACAAGAATCACACCTTCAATGTCTTAATGTAGGCTTGTGAGTTGATTGTCACTCCTCTTGGTATAACATCCACAAGAATCACACCTTCAATGTCTTAATGTAAGCTTGTGAATTGATTGTCTCTCCTCTTGGTATAACATCCACAAGAATCACACCTTCAATGTCTTAATGTAAGCTTGTGAGTTGATTGTCTCTCCTCTTGGTATAACATCCACAAGAATCACACCTTCAATGTCTTAATGTAAGCTTGTGAGTTGATTGTCACTCCTCTTGGTATAACATCCACAAAAATCACTCCTTCAATATTCCAAGACAGTGACCATGACCTTTCCAGCTAAAAGATATAGTCTTGAATTTTTGTCTTCGTGGTGAGTGCGAATGATGCCACGCCATTGACTGTCGTTTTGTCTCAGGTTCTAAATGATGTGCCCTGGTTTCGTCACCGGTAACAATCTTAGCCAAAACGTTCTCTCCATCAAAATTAAAACGCTCCAACAGTTCAGAAGGGATTGCTTTTCTTTGCAATTGGTGCTCATTTGTGAGATTTCGTGCAACCCATCGTACACAAACCTTAGAGAATCCGAGAGTTTTTATAATTGCATTTGTACTACCAATGCTGACTGACAATTTAAGGCAGATTGTTGAGTAGTGATGCACCTATCAGCAAGGATAATGCCCTCAGTTCATTTCAACATCTCTGCATTGGTGGCTATGGCAGGCCATCCATAGCGCGACCGATCAAGAAGCTCCGCAACTCCGCTTTCCAAATCATTTATTCTCTGAACCCAGCGACCTACTGTGCTCCTGTCGACTGCAAAACTTCCATACACATCACATAGGTGCTTGTGAATATTCACAAAACTTCCATACACATCACATAGGCGCTTGTGAATATTCACAAAACTTCCATACACATCACATAGGCGCTTGTGAATTTTCACAAAACTTCCATACACATCACATAGGCGCTTGTGAATATTCACAAAACTTCCATACACATCACATAGGCGCTTGTGAATATTCACAAAACTTCCATACACATCACATAGGTGCTTGTGAATGTTCACAACAGTTTCTTTCTCTAAAACGAAAAATTCTATCACAATTCACTGCTTATAATGCAAGTTGCTAACATGCTCTATTTCAACGGTTTAGTGCAGTAGCATTATTTGGCCGATTTCAGTGCAATTTGGTGAACACAACTGACATATGCAAATTTAAAGTGTGCAAAATTGCATGCTTCCATGTTTATAATTAGCTGAGAAAATCGATGTGGTGCATTACCTTTTTGAACGCCTCTCGTACATTATTTCCAGTGCAGTTGTTTAAAGTATGATTTCAACATTAATCATGCGTGCTGCTGTTACATTTCTTATTACATTATACTTGCATAATGTAACATAATTATTCTTTCTCTTATTTCAGGCACCCCAACGCAATACTCCTTCGACTATGCAGCGGCATACTCCGCAGCGACAGCAGCCCAATTCTCAGGATACGAAACCTACGCTCCATACGCAACCACAAGTCCTACAACAAGCTACGGCCTTGGATTCCCTGCCGGATATACATACACCCTACAACAACCACTGACTGTCAGCCCCTCTCATTTCCCGCAGTTTCAACCTCAGCCAATCCAAGAAAGACTTTAATAAAGTGGGCGTGGCTTGATAAATAGTTCTCAAACATTTAACTGCCACAACTCCATTGACACCACGAACTCATTCTCACCGCTCCAGTGTTTCCATAAACTCCCTTCTCCAACATCTGCTATGTTATACCCCACCCACCCCCAAAATCCGTTATATTCCATACAATTATTCACTCAACCATGTCCCAGCTTCCCCCCCCCCCCCCCCCAAATTTCTTGAACGTTTAACTCACTGAACCCGTGGTTCTATAAAGCAGTGGCGTATACTGGTTTTGGGGTCTGGGCTACCGCTGACATAATAAATAAAAACATACATTATATTCAGTAGGCTAACATAAAGTAATATTTTCTAATGACATCGCTACATTTTAAATTACTTACTTGCTTATGTTAATTATATCCGTCTTGTTTGGGACGAAAATGTCTTGATGACTTTGTCATTGAAAGTACTGTTGGGTTGGTTTCTAAGTTTCTGAGGGAATGATTTCTCAATGGACATTTATGCAAAACCAGATAAGCGTTCTTGGCGTCTGAGTTGAGCGACAATAAGATTTGATTCTCTTGAGAACAGAAAAAGTTCTTTCTACGGATGCTGATGTGCATAACGTAGTTATAAATAGCTAAGGAAGTAGTTTCACTTTCACTTTGTGACGATTATGATTGGCTAGAGCTAAAAATAATCCATGAAACCGCATTCATATAGCGGCAACACTCCCCTATATTATTTTGATTCCCATTTTTGAATGTCAAGGTCGTTAATACTTGGTCCGGATAGAGGACAAAATGTACCGCTGGCTCCTAGAGGTTTCAATGTAGAATAGTTATAACATTCACAAACGTTATAGTGGCCAGAGGAAAACCTTGCTTTAATAAATGCAAATCAAAGCAAATAAATCATATTGGCCTACGAAATGTGTAATAGAATATTAGAAAATTTTTAATATAATTATTTTTTTTTATATAATAAATTATCATTTCTTTTTGTAATTCGTTAATATGTTCAACTACCGGCGGTAGCTACAGTAGCATAGAGAATACGCCACTGCTATAAAGTTATCCAATCTACCCACTTATCCATATACGATTATATTTATATTCTTAGTTTCATAATACACGTATCCACTTCAATATTTTCATCTAAGCCTTCGTGTTGAGCCTTCAATTTCATAAAGTCATCCCCACCTCGAGTTCAATAAAACCATCCATTTCATGAGATCCATGATATCATCCATTCAATGTCCAAAAATATCATCCAAATCACACACACTTTTCAGTTCATAAATTCATCAACATCAAACTGTTGAGGTATTTAAAATTCTTCAGCCAAATCTGCTACTTCCATAAACTCATCTTCACGTCCTTAGTTCCATAAACTCTTCTACTGCATGTCCTTAGTTCCATAAACTATTCTACTGCACGTATTTAGTTCCATAAACTCTTCTACTGCACGTCCTTAGTTCAATAAACTCTTCTAATGCATGTCCTTAGTTCCATAAACCCTACTACTGCACGTCCTTAGTTCCATAAACTCTTCTACTGCACGTCCTTAGTTCCATAAACTCTTCTACTGCACGTCCTTAGTTCCATAAATTCTTCTACTGCACGTCCTTAGTTCCATAAACTCTTCTACTGCACGTGTTTAGTTCCATAAACCCTTCTACTGCACGTCCTTAGTTCCATAAACCCTTCTACTGCACGTCCTTAGTTCCATAAACTTTTCTACTGCACGTTCTTAGTTCCATAAACACTTCTATTGCATGCCCATAGTTCCATAAACCCTTTCTACTGCACGTCCTTAGTTCCATAAACTCATCAACCACACATAGTTAGTTTCATAAACCCATCGATCACACATCGTTAGTTCTGTAATCTCATCAACCACACATCGTTAGTTCCATAAACTCATCCACTACATATCCTTTGTTCCATAAAGCAAACATACTTAGTTCCATCAATCCATCAACTAGACATCTTTTGTTCCATAAACCTAGCCTTTCGACGTCGTTAGTTCCATAAACTATTCCACTGTACATCCCTTGTTCCATAAATACATCATTTGCACGTCATTGGTTCCATAAATCCATTCACTCCACACCCTTAGTTCAGATTACCCATCTACTCCACTTCCTTAATTTCATGCAGACATCCACATCCATACAGACGTCTACATTCGTACAGACATGCACATCCATACAGATATTCATATCCACACATACATCCACATCCGCACATACATGCACACAGACATATACATCCACTTCCACACAGACATCCACGTCCACACATACATCCACATCCACACATACATCCACATCTACATAGACATCCACACATACATCCACATCCACACATACATCCACATCTACATAGACATCCACACAGACATCCACACATACATCCACATCCACACATACATCCACATCTACATAGACATCCACACAGACATCCACATCCACACATACATCCACATAGACATCCACACAGACATCTATATCAAGCATACGTTCAGCTACACAAAGTGGCCCTACATTACGTCTTCCTTGTTGCCAAACCACCACTCCACGTAGCCTCAAGCTGACCTGTCATGACAGACCACGACGCTGCACACCGACTACTCTTTGTGGAACTAAATGACCAGCGTCCAGAACAAAGACAAACACAACCTCTGATATCACGCCCGCTTCAACACAAAAATCTTCAGAAACAATAACTCGTTAGTGTTGCAGACGGTATAGTGGACGTATAACGCAGGGTGAGGCAACAGTTGGAGGACGAGAGGTTCACAGTCATTCTGTGAGGCCGATACAAGTGTAGTATTGTATATGTTATTAATGTTATACATGTATTATAAAATTATAGATATTGTTATAGTTGTAATAATGTTGACTTTAGATTTACTGTTAATGTTCTTAATATTCATGTAAGCTCTATTCACGTATACGATATACTGTTTCGGTTCCAGAGACCAATTCTAACGGTTTCTTCCATTATGTGATACAGTCATCTATGTTATAGTATAACTCAATAGATACTGTTACACTTAAGCTGATTTCGTGCATTGAAATCTGACAGTGATGCATCCGTACAATTTGTTAGTTCCAGACCGTACAAGTACAGACTTTCATTAATGGATGCTTACGCATAATGAATAAAAGAATGGAAATGGCAGGACAAAATCACTAACATAGAATTATGGAAATGTACCAGTCAAATACCAGTGGATAAAGAGATACAGTGAAGACGATGTCGCTGGATGGGACACGCACTGCAGAAGCTAACTGAGAGTATTACACAACAGGCCCTTTTTTGGAATCCCCATGGGAAAAGACAAAGAGGAAGACCAAGAAATTCTTGGAGAAGACAGATCGAAGCAGAGATGAATATGATGGGGAAGACATGGAATCATCTTAAAAGAATGACAAGAAACAGAACGGTTGTAAAGTGTTTGTTGAAGACCTATGCTCCACTGGGAGCTAAAAAGTAGAAGAAGAAGAAGGCCGTGCATCGGAGTTCGTCTACGTTGGTCGGGTTCTCTTCGGAGTTTCTCAGTATTTCGAGAAGGTAGAGCACCTATGGGTGTGTCCGGAGTGTAGTGATGACGATCCTAACATAAGATGTAATAACTGCTCAGGTCTGACAAGAGTTTGTGACAACTCAATAACTAGCCTCAATCTCACCAATGGAAATCTTTTTTTCAAAAGTAAATAAAATTGAGTCCGTGCATATCTTCCTGTCTTTACTCTCCCCTGGTTTCTGGGTAGTGAGATCCGATGTCTACCCATTTCTTATGGTGACAAAGAAACAGGAAGCCCCGTGTGCACTGCCACACATTAAAAAACTTGCCAACAGAAAAAAATTAGGCCAAATAATTGGACGAAGTGAAATATTCGGCTGTAAAGGTCTTAAAATCTTTCATTCAACTTTTATCAACATGAAACAATAATGTATCAATAAAGTCCACATCATCATCATGTGCCGTACCGGTTGGCGTTGGCGATCATGTCCTTCCACAATCATCTATCTATAGTGCATCGTATCGGTTCTGTTGTTGATTGTTTTCCATGCCATGACACCAAGCTATCCAGTATTTTCTCTCTTTGTCGTCCGCGATCTCTCTTTCCTTTTATTTTGCCAGTTGTAACCAAGTACTCCAACTTTCCTCTTCTCATGATGTGCCCGAAAAATGTTGATTGCTTCTTTCTGATGTTTTTTAAGAGCTCCCTTTTTGTGTTGTCCTCTTTGAGAACTTTCTCATTGATCTTTTTAGCTGTCCAGGGAACTTTCAACATTCTTCTGAGAAATCCCATCTCTGTGGCCTCCAATCGTCTTTTCATTTGTTTGTCTATTGTCCATCATTCGTTTCCATAGGTCAGAATTGGTTCTATATAGCATCGATGAACTCTCTTTCTCATCTCTCTTGACATAGATTTGTTGCATAAGATATTTTTCATTTTCTGAAAAAAGTCCACAAACCCCTCTATCAGTAAATGATAATGGTAAGATATCATCTTTTATTTATGTCATTGTTGACGGGTTAGTGCCTTCTTAAATGTCAGAAGAACAAAATCATCAGTTAAATTAATAAATTCGAAGAAAAATATTTGTTTTTAACAACCCATCATTAACAATATATGAAGTCATCTATTTAATCACAGCACTCACAATTTACATGAATAAAATCATCTATTTAATCACAGCGTTCACAATTTATATGAATAAAATCATCTATTTAATCACAGCATTCACAATTTATATGAATAAAATCATCTATTTAATCACAGCATTCACAATTTATATGAATAAAATCAAATCATCTATTTAATAACAGCATTCACAGTTGACATGAATAAAATCATCTATTTAATCACAACATTCACAGTTGACATGAATAAAATCATCTATTTAATCACAGCATTCACAATTTACATGAATAAAATCACTTGTTTAATCACACCATTCAGTTTTAACATTCATTTGAATAAAAATCATCTATTTAATCACTGCTTTCACAGTTTTAACACTCAGTTGAATAAAAATAAGCTGCTTAATCACATTATTCACAGTTTTAACATTTACTTGAATAACATCATCTATTGAATGACAACAATCCGAAATCACATGACTGAAATCATCTATTGAATGACAACAATAAGCAAATCTCATGACTAATATCATCTATCACTTATATCAGAAATGACATGACTAAAATCATCTATTGAGTGACAACAATCAGAAATGACATGACTAATATCATCTATCACTTATATCATAAATCACGTGAATAAAATCAACTATTGAATGACAACAATCAGAAATCATATGACTAAAATCACCTATTGAATGACAACAATCAGAAATCACATGACTAAAATCATATATCACTTACATCAGAAATCACATGACTAAAATCATCTATCACTTACATCAGAAATCACATGACTAAAATCATCTATTGAATAACAACCCGAATGACCCGCTTCGCGGATTAAACAAACTGGGTAAAACAAAGAAATCTTTCAGCTTCGCGGACAACACAACCTGGGCAAAACTCCCCAAAAAATGTTTCAGCTTCGCGGACAACACAACCTGGGCAAAACTCCCCAAAAATGTTTCAGCTTCGCGGACAACACAACCTGGGCAAAACTCCCCAAAAATGTTTCAGCTTCGCGGACAACACAACCTGGGCAAAACTCCCCAAAAATGTTTCAGCTTCGCGGACAACACAACCTGGGCAAAACTCCCCAAAAATGTTTCAGCTTCGCGGACAACACAACCTGGGCAAAACTCCCCCAAAATGTTTCAGCTTCGCGGATAATACAAACTGGATAAATCGGCACAAAGTCTTCAACAAAGGTCAAACTTGAAAAAAAAAAACACACACACACACACACACACAAACTGCAGATCCTAAATAGCACAGAGAAATTAACGCAATAAACAGTTGTAGTGTGGTGTTTTAGCTCAATAACTAGGCAAGAATATTTCACAACAAGTAATTTACATGCGACAAGAAAAGAAGGGGAAAAGAAAGCCTGTACAGGTCGACTCAAAAGACATCCAACAAACGACAAAGGGGAGTCAACTACGATTATACATTTAGACCAGCACAAAATATGTACAGGTACTATATTATAGATATGAATATCAAAAAGACTAAAACTATGATCATAAACAAAGAAAATTACTCAAAACCCACAAGTGGATATCAAAATTGAAGGAATAGACCTGGAGACAGTTCAGAACTACAACTACCTTGGACATACTATAACCAGTGATGGAAAATGTACAACTGAAATAAACAAAAGAATAGGAATAATAAAAAGTAATTTTAATGTCATGAAGAACATACTCACATCAAAACAAATAACACCAGGGCTAAAATTAAGAATAGCCAAATGTTATGTCGTCTCAACATTCCATATATGTTGCAGAAACAAGGACATTAGACAGGAAAACAGAACAGAAAATTGAAGCCTTTGAAATGTGGATATATAGAAGAATAGGTAGAATTGGAGGGAAGGAAAAGAAAACAAACGATGAAGTCTTAAAACAACTAAAAATGAAAAGAGAACTACTAAACACAATTCAAACAAGACAAATACGATTTTTGGGCCATGTTAAGAGACACAACAGCCAACTAAAAGTAATCCTGGAGGGAAAAATACATGGTTAAAGAGGCAGAGGCAGACCAAGACTAACATGGACGAGTAACATCAAAAGATGGACAAACCAGCCTATGACAACCTGCACCATCAAAGCAAGAGACAGAGCAGAATGGCGCTCCATGGTAGCCAACCTTCGTTGCGGAGATGGCACTCGATGATGATGAGACCAGCACGGGCCATAAACAAGATGATGCAATTGACGTTATCATTGGTTGTCTCTAGTTTGTTATGCAGAGTTGTTTTCCTTGGCCATATTTGAGTTCTAAGGGTTTCGGAAATCTGCAAACAGCAAGCAAGAATTGAGTTCTAAGGGTTTTGGAAATCTGCAAACAGCAAGCAAGAAAATATGTACATCTGAGATCAAATGGAAGTCCAAAAAAATTAGGTTAAATACTAAATTAGAATTTTCAACTCCAATGTTAGGTCAGTCCTATTAAATGGCTGTGAGACACGGAGAACAAGAAAACTGACAATCATGAAGATACAGACTTTCATTAATGGATGCTTACGCAGAATAAAAGGATGAAAATGGCAGGACAAAATCAGTAACATAGAATTAAGGAAGTGTACCAGTCAAATACCAGTGGATAACGAGATACAGCGAAGGCGATGGCGTTGGATAGGACACACACTGCGGAAACCAAATGAGAATATTACACAACAGGTCCTTTTTGGAATCCCCAGGGGAAAAGACAAAGAGGAAGACCACGTTTAGAAGAGTTCCAGAGTCGATATTTAGTTTATGATTCTCTTGTGCCTTCCAGAGTAGATATTTTGTTCTCAATTCTCTTGTGTGAGTTATTGAGTTATTTGCAGGTCATCATCATTGCATTCCGAACATGTCTATAGGTGCTCAGATCCCCTCCTCAGCAAGTCTCGAAGTGTCCAGCGACTGACGACTCCAGTTCTGTGTTGGTTGATAAGTCTTCTTTCACGCCCACTAAGTTTCTCGTTTCGGGCTGTGCCCATCTTAACTTCCATCTCTTTTATCCGAAGGGGTGACGTGGACTTATGGTTGTTGAAGTCCAGTGTCCTTCCCACATCCTCGGGGTTTTCAGCGATGTTAGGACTGACCACATACACATTTAGATTTATATAGGCCTACGGGCTGATAGGGAATTCCTGGAAAACGGCCCACTAGCAAGACGTTTCCAGCTTTCCGAGCAGGGGTGGTTGTGAGTAGTGTGGTCAGCCGTTTATAGTTCCTATATTTGAATACGTCACTCTAGTTGGTGTCTTTCTCTGTTTTATGTTCTACCCGCGGGCTTTAGAAAATGTCTAGTTGGCTGTAGATTGGCTGTATCCGTCAGTATCGAGTAGTTTCTTGTGGATAAAGTGTATATGCACTCAGTAGCACCATGATGATCTCCAGTCGACCCATCATCATCAAGTGCCAAGTCTGCTGGCGTAGGTGATCATGCCTCTCTAAAATTATCGATCTCGAGAGTTACTTATCATTTTTATTGTTGACCTTTGTGTGAAGAGATAGCTGCAGACCGCAATCTTTGGAAACACACTCTAAAGCTCCAATTTAAACAAGAATCACACAGATTCATCGAAAATGAAAATACACGGCGAAAGAAACAAAATAGCATTTCTAAGGGCACTGAAAAATCCATAGTCAACTATGACACACTAAGGCTACTAATTTTGACCTTCTACTAAGCCATTCTCTTAAGCTGCCTAATATCTTTTCTCTTTGTTCCCTCTGTCTCTTCGCTCCTTAATGTTCCCAGTTATCACAATATATTCCAGCTGTTCCCTTCTCATCACATGGCCAGAAAATGATAATTGTTTCTTCCTTATATTGAAAATTAGAACGTTTTGATTACTCTTCTTAGTTGTCCATTGTATTCTCAACATTCTTCTGTAAAATCACAATTCAGTCGACCCAGTTAAATAGAAAATGTGTACCGGAACCAATCACTTGGGGAAGATAAATGAAACCAAGGAAGAGCACTAGCCCATTCATCTTCAAATACTTATAGTATTTCGACGGTTCACCCAGTCTTTAATAGGTATCGGATTTTTTTTTTTTTCCAGGGACAGTAAAGTGGCGCGGGCGTAATACCGACCGCATTACCCCAAAAATCATGTGTCCAATTTCTGTAAAATTGATGGTCACTAACACCATATTCCCTATACGCCACTTGGCGTGATGGGGGCTCTTTACTTTTTACTTTACTATACTGTGGATTTTAATACTTTTCTTTTCTACATTAAAATATGTCACAGAACACCCGTACTTTATTCATGCATGTGAAGTGACTAGTGCTTCATTGTAAAGAAACGATTTTGTACAGAAAACAATATGTATTGTATTTATTGATGTTATTTAATTGTAACAATTATTAAAGTCGTAATTAATAAAAGTCTAACTGCAATAGAAAGACGCATTCGTTATGTGAATTCCCTTGTGATTTCTTGAGTGTTTCGTCACACAGATCTGTTTGTCAATCATATTTTAGTTGATTTTCTCATTTTATGTCTTTCTGTAAAGACGAATTACATATACTTCTTATGCATTCAAGGAATCAGAAGATGCAGTGTCTTAAAATTCAAAAATAAATTAATCTTACGTGGTTAATCGCTAAGAGTTAAAATGACTTACAGAAATATTGAACATTATAGTGAAAGAAAGAAAAAATAAAGGACTCAGTCTTAATAGCAAAAAGACATATGTAATGGTAGTAACAAAGAAATGTTAGACATTATAGTGATGGAAAGCAAATATAAAGGAATCACCCTAGTAAAAAAAAAAAACAGAAGTAATGGTAGCAACAAAGAAAAAGACAAAACCTCAGTGCAAAATAAAGACAAGTGGAACGATATTAAAGCAGGTAAATGAATTTAAATATTTGGGAACTTTGTTAACCTCAGATGGAAGATGTACAAAAGAGGTGAGATGCAGAATGGCTCAGGCAAAAGCAGCTTTCCCAAAGATGAGGGGGATACTGTGCAATCCATTTTTGACAATAGAAACAAGAAAAAGAGTTCTTAAATGTTATGTAGAGCCAGTCTTAACATATGAATGTGAATCATGGACAATAGGACAACAGATAAGAAAATCACTTAGGGCTGTAAAATGTGGTTTTACAGAAGAATGTTAAGAATAACATGGACAGCTAAGAAGAGTAACAAAAACGTTCTGAAACAGGCCAAAACAAAAAAAGAGCTAATTTCCAAAATTAGGAAAAAAAAACATCATTTTTGGTCATGTAATGAGAAGGGAGCAGCTGGAATATATTGTAATAACTGGGAAATTTGAGGGACGAAGAGATAGAGGGAAGCAAAGAGAAAAGATACCAGACAGCTTAAGAGAATGGCTTGGCAGAAGGTCAACAATAGAAATGATAAATAACTGTCGAGATCGAAAGATATGGAGAGACATGATCACCTATGCCAGCTGGCACGGTACTTAATGATGATGATGAAGTACTGTCTATATCTGCAATGCGCATAAATGTTACTGTCTTTTGTAATTCTTGCAGTGGCCCATATAATTTTACCACTTTCAGATGAAAACAAACAGGTTGGCATTGATTCCTGCTGGTGTTAGTCTGATGTTAAAGAAACTCAGCGCAGTACAAATATAAAGTCAAGAGCCCCCGTCACGCCAAGTGCCGTATAGGGAATATAGTGTTAGTGACCATACATTTTACAGACCTTCAGCACATGATTTTTGGGGTAATGTGGTCAGTATTACGCCCGTGCTGCTCTACTTTCCCAGAAAAAAATCCGGTACCCATTTAAGGCTGGGTGAACCCGGATGCCGTCGGTTGGGATCGAACCCTACCCCTTGTCCGTGGTAGTCCAGTTCACTAACTACTGGGCTATCGCGGCTCCCTTAATTCTTGCAGTGGCCCATATAATTTTACCACTTTCAGATGAAAACAAACAGGTTGGCATTGATTCCTGCTGGTGTTAGTCTGATGTTAAAGAAACTCAGCGCAGTACAAATATAAAGTAAAGTCAAGTAAAGTACCCCTGTCACGCCAAGTGGCGTATAGGGAATATAGTGTTAGTGACCATATATTTTACAGACCTTCAGCACATGATTTTTGGGTAATGTGGTCGGTATTACGCCCGTGCCGCTTTACTTTCCCAGAAAAAAAAAAAAAAAACCGGTACCCAATGTGGAAGCCATCGGATGGGATCGAACCCTACCTCTTGTCCTGTGTGGTCCATTTCACTAACCACTGAGCTATCACGTCTCCGGAGTACATATCATCATCATCATCATCATGTACCCTGCCGGTTGGCGTAGGCGATCATGTCCCTCCACAATCTTCTATCTACAGTGCATCGTATCAGTTCTGTTGTTGACTGTTTTCCATGCCATGACACCAAGCTATCCAGTATTTTCTCTCTTTGTCGTCCGCGATCTCTCTTTCCTTTTATTTTGCCAGTTGTAACTAAGTATTCCAACTTTCCTCTTCTCATGATGTGCCCAAAAAATGTTGATTGCTTCTTTCTGATGTTTTTTAAGAGCTCCCTTTTTGTGTTGGCCTCTTTGAGAACTTTCTCATTGGTCTTTTTATTTGTCCAGGGAACTTTCAACATTCTTCTGAGAAATCCCATCTCTGTGGCCTCTAACCGTCTTTTCATTTGTTTGTCTACTGTCCATGATTCGCTTCCATAGGTCAGAATTGGTTCTATATAGCACTGATGAACTCTCTTTCTCTTTTTTATTGACATAGATTTGTTGCATAAGATATTTTTCATCTTCTTAAATGCTATTTTGGCCTGAGCTATTCTGCTTTTTATTTCTGTGGTGCATCTCCCATCTGATGTAATTAGTGTGCCCAAGTATTTGAAACGTTGCACTTGTTTTAGATTTGTCTCGTTTATTTTTATGCTGCATGATGGTGATGATTGGAGTACATATATACTCGTTATAATAATCTTTAGTCTAATGGTTTGACCATGTATCTACATCATCAGGCTTTCTAAAGACCATTCTGCAAGGAACTGCGAAAGAAGCGAGATGGAGAGAGAGATATGGAAAGATAATATCAAAGGATGGGCATGCACCTTTTTGCAGTCCCAAAGAAAAACTGAAGATAGAAAAAAATGCAGGAGGTTGACGAAATCAGTCAGTGGTGTCCCAACAATACCCAGCTTGACTTAAGTCAGTCAGTGGTGTCCCAACAATACCCAGCTTGACTTCAGTCAGTCAGTGGTGTCCCAACAATACCCAGCTTGACTTAAGTCAGTCAGTGGTGTCCCAACAATACCCAGCTTGACTTAAGTCAGTCAGTGGTGTCCCAACAATACCCAGCTTGACTTAAGTCAGTCAGTGGTGTCTCAACAATACCCAGCTTGACTTAAGTCAGTCAGTGGTGTCCCAAAAATACCCAGCTTAACTTAAGTCAGTCAGTGGTGTCCCAACAATACCCAGCTTGACTTAAGTCAGTCAGTGGTGTCCCAACAATACCCAGCTTGACTTAAGTCAGTCAGTGGTTCCACAATCTTCTATCTACAGTGCATTGTATCAGTTCTGTTGTTGACTGTTTTCCATGCCATGACACCAAGCTATCTAGTATTTTATCACTTTGTCGTCCGCGATCTCTCTTTTCTTGCATTTTTCCTGTTGTAACCAAGTATTCCAACTTTCCTCTTCTCTTGATGTGCCCGAAAAATGCCGATTGTTTCATTCTGATGTTTTTTTAGGAGCTCCCTTTTGTGTTGGCCTCTTTGAGAATTTCCTCATTGGTCTTTTTAGCTGTCCAGGGAACTTTCAACATTCTTCTGAGAAATTCCATCTCTGTAGCCTCTAATCGTCTTTTCATTTGTTTGTCTACTGTCCATGATTCGCTTCCATATGTCAGAATTGGTTCTATACAGCACCAATGAACTCTCTTTCTCACTTCTATTGACATAGATTTGTTGCATAAGATATTTTTCATTTTCGGAAATGCTATTTTGGCCTGAGCTATTCTGCTTTTTATTTCTGTGGTGCATCTCCCATCTGATGTTATTATTGTGCCCAAGTATTTGAAACGTTTCACTTGTTTCAGATTTGTCTCGTTTATTTTTATGCTGCTTGATGGTGATGATTGTTTCTTCGATATAACCATTACTTCTGTTTTCTTACTATTCAGACTGAGACCTTTCTTGTTGCTTTCTTTTACTATTATGTCTATCATTTCTTGTAGTTCACTCTCTGTCTCTGCTGTTAAGAATGTGTCATCCGCATATCGCAAATTATTTATGTTGTGACCGTTGACTTCAATTCCTTTTTTGTCTACTACTGATCTCATAATAGGTTCGCTGTAAAGTGAAAACAAATCCTGCCGACAGAACACAGCCTTGTCTGACTCCTTGATTTATAAGTTGGAATTGTCTTGTTTGGTTGCTAATTCGTTCATACCATACACAACATACATTACAAGAGAAGTTGAGAGAAGAGACTGTATATCATATACAACATATATTAGAAGAGAAGAAAGGAGAAGAGATGTTATACCATACACAACATATATTAGAAGAGAAGAAAGGAGAAGAGATGTTATACCATACACAACATATATTAGAAGAGAAGAAGGCAGAAGAGATGTTATACCATACACAACATATATTACAAGAGAAGAAAGGAGAAGAGATATTATACCATACACAACATATATTAGAAGAGAAGAAAGGAGAAGAGATGTTATACCATACACAACATATATTAGAAGAGAAGAAAGGAGAAGAGATGTTATACCATACACAACATATATTAGAAGAGAAGAAAGGAGAAGAGATGTTATACCATACACAACATACATTACAAGAGAAGATGGGAGATGGACCCGTGGTAGACACAGAGACAGTTTGACTGACAACATCCTAGAAACGCTATAACGACATCAACCATGGTTGAGGCTGTCAGAAGGGCAAGAATTAGAGATCTTTGTCCTCTAGACACCCAAAGGGTAGAAGAGTGAGTGACGAGAGAAAGAGAGAGAGAGAGAGAGAGAGAGAGAGAGAGAGAGAGAGAGAGAGAGAAGTGCTCCAGTCCACTGTTATTGTTTTGACTGTCAGTGATTTTTATGAGAGGAGGAAAGTTGGAAAACTTGGTAACAGCGTGAATTTGAGTTGACATATGAAAAAATGTTTAGATCAAATGAAGAGATAGATAGAGAGAGAGAGAGAGAGAGAGATTAGATAGGTAGACAGGCAGGAAGGAAGGAAGGAAGGGAGGAAGGAAGGAAGGAAGGAAGGAAGATTAGATAGGTAGACAGGCAGGAAGGAAGGAAGGAAGGGAGGGAGGGAGGGAGGCAGGAAGGAAGGAGGGAGGAGAGAGGGAGGGACGGAAGGAACGGAAGGAACGGAAGGAAGGAAGGAACGGAAGGAAGGAAGGAACGGAAGGAAGGAAGGAAGGAAGGAAGGAAGGAAGGAAGGAAGGAAGGAAGGAAGGAAGGAAGGAAGGAAGGAAGGAAGGAAGGAAGGAAGGAAGGAAGGAAGGAAGGAAGGAAGGAAGGAAGGAAGGAAGGAAGGAAGGAAGGAAGGAAGGAAGGAAGGAAGGAAGGAAGGAAGGAAGGAAGGAAGGAAGGAAGGAAGGAAGGAAGGAAGGAAGGAAGGAAGGAAGGAAGGAAGGAAGGAAGGAAGGAAGGAAGGAAGGAAGGAAGGAAGGAAGGAAGGAAGGAAGGAAGGAAGGAAGGAAGGAAGGAAGGAAGGAAGGAAGGAAGGAAGGAAGGCGGATGAACGGACGGACAGACGGACTGACATAGAGAAACACTTTTCGTCCGCTGTCATTGTTCTAATTGTCATGAAAAGACATAGTTGGAAAACTTGGTTACAACTGGCAAAGTGAATTTGAATCGACACCCGAAAGAGTATAAGAGGAGGTGGAGTGAGAAAGAGACAGACAGACAGCCAATAAGACAGGCAAACAGATTTCCAGTTCACTGTCATTGGTTTGGCTGTCTGCTTTTCTTCACGAGAAGACGAAAGTTGGAATGTTTGGTTACAACAGGAAAATCGACTTTGCATCTCCCTCTACACTCGAAAGGTATAAAAAGAAATGATGAGTGAGAGACGAGCGTATGTGTCATATGTTCTACAATAAACTTCATATGCTGCACTAACATACACTTCTATTACAAAAATTAAATAAAAACTGTCGAGATCAATAGTTGTGGAGAGACATAATCACCTACGCCAGCAAGCATGGTACTTGATGCTGATTACAAAAATTAATTAATTAATTTTAAACCAAAAATTAATTGATTCACAAAACATTATTTTTTTTTTTACATATGATAGTTTATTGCATTGCACGAAAACAATGAAACCGGAGGTTTTCTATATGGTGGCTTCACCTACATAATGGTCTCACAGATAAGGTGGCTCCACCTACATAGTGGTCTCACTGATACAGTGGCTTTCATCTACAAAGTGGTCTCACTGATACAGTGGCTTTTACCTACATGATGGTCTCACTGATACGGTGGCTTCACCTACATAGTGGTCTCACTGATACAGTGGCTTTCACCAACATGATGGCCTCACTGATACGGTGGCTTCACCTACATGATGGCCTCACCGATACAGTGGCTTCACCTACATGATGGCCTCACTGATAGTGGCTTCACCTACATGATGGCCTCACCGATACAGTGGCTTCATCTACATGATGGCCTCACCGATACAGTGGCTTCACCTACATGATGGCCTCACTGATACAGTGGCTTCACCTACATGATGGCCTCACTGATACAGTGGCTTCACCTACATGATGACCTCACTGATACAGTGGCTTCACCTACATGATGGCCTCACTGATAAAGTGGCTTCACCTACATGATGGCCTCACCAATACAGTGGCTTCACCTACATGATGGCCTCGCCGATACAGTGGCTTCACCTACATGATGGCCTCACTTATACAGTGGCTTCACCTACATAATGGTCTCACTGATACAGTGGCTTCACCTACATAGTGACCTCACCGATACAGTGGCTTCACCTACATGATGGCCTCACTGATACAGTGGCTTCACCTACATAATGGTTTCACTGATAAAGTGGCTTCACCTGCATAATGGCCTCACTGATAGTGGCTTCGCCTACATAGTGGCCATATTGATACAGTGGTTTCACTTACATCGTGACCTCACCGATACAGTGGCTTCACCTACATCATGGCCTCACTTATACATTGGCTTCACCTACATAATGGCCTCACCGATACAGTGGCTTCACCTACATAGTGACCTCACCGGTACAGTGGTTTCACCTACATAATGGCCTCACTGATACAGTGGCTTCACCTACATAGTAGCTTCACCTACATAGTAGCTTCACCTACATTGTGGCCCCACTAGGGCAGTGGCCTCACCTCTCCACCACACCCGTATCAACAACTTCGTTCATGAATCTGGGTTCGTTATTCAGAATCCACAAAATTAAATGACACAGCGTTATGAAGTTCAAGACAAGACACAAAAATGCATAATAATACTTGAAGACAAGATCCACAACGAGTGCCCCGGTTAATGGCATTTCGTTATGTCTTTTCGCTTAATGAACAAAATTCTCTTAAATAATTTCAGAAGTTCTCGAGAACTATACGCAGATACTTCTGCTCGTTATTTTTTCGTGCGACTTCAGTTATCACTACTTTGATAATCTCAGTATATCACTAATTTTTTTTAGCGTGTGGCGTTTGTAATGTCTAATGTATTATTCAACTGCAGGGGTATATTTTTTTTTAATTAAAAATACGGAAGCATTAATTTCACCCAAGATATGTTTTGTTTCGTATAATTCAGGTCTCACAAACTAGACGATAAAAATATATGGACAGCAACATACTCCTAAACTAGACCAATGAAATCTAATTGCAAGTTTTCTAAAAACTAAACTAGGCTTATATATGGTTATATCCTTAAATATGGCCGCTCTGTGTGGATATGTTTTTCGTACAGTTAATATTTTTTAACTGTTTGCACATAAATATGTTCAAAACTAAGTTAAAATGTATATTATGTACTCGTGTATACCTACACTTGACATAAGCAATTAACTAGATGGAAAGAAGCATGTTCGTTATGCATTAAAAAAAACAAGTAAATAATGCAGAATAAATGTTCGTGTTAAGACTAGGCTGTATATTTACGTCAATTTACAATAATTACGTCACAACTGAAAGTGGTATTTTCTAAACTTATAAAATTGAAGAGTTCATTACAGTGACTTGATTATGTTATTGTTAAATATATAACAGCATATTAATTGTTTTTATACAATAATTCATTCATTAATGTTAAACTATTTGTATACTTCACTCCTATTATTAATTTACTCTAGAAAATTTGACGAATAAAAAATATTTGATGAAAAAGATCATACAGAAACGCATGGGAACTGTTATAATGCGATACTTTCACAAGACGATTTCATTTGTACAATAATCGTTCTGTGATGAAAATACAAAATTCCTTATTTTGTTGTTAGTACTTGATAAGACTTGTTAGTTTCTGGTTGTTACACTTGATAAGACTTGTTAATTTCTGGTTGTTACACTTGATAGGACTTGTTAATTTCTGGTTGTTACACTTGATAAGACTTGTTAATTTCTGGTTGTAACACTTGATAGGACTTGTTAGTTTCTGGTTGTTACACTTGATAAGACTTGTTAGTTTCTGGTTGTTACACTTGATAAGACTTGTTAGTTTCTGGTTGTAACACTTGATAGGACTTGTTAGTTTCTGGTTGTAACACTTGATAAGACTTGTTAGTTTCTGGTTGTTACACTTGATAAGACTTGTTAGTTTCTGGTTGTTACACTTGATAAGACTTGTTAGTTTCTGGTTGTTACACTTGATAAGACTTGTTAGTTTCTGGTTATAACACTTGATAAGACTTGTTAGTTTCTGGTTGTTACACTTGATAAGACTTGTTAGTTTCTGGTTGTTACACTTGATGAGACTTATAATTTCTGGTTGTTACACTTGATGAGACTTATAATTTCTGGTTGTTACACTTGATGAGACTTATAATTTCTGGTTGTTACACTTGATGAGACTTATAATTTCTGGTTGTTACACTTGATAAGACTTGTTTGTTTCTGGTTGTTACACTGATGAGACTTATAATTTCTGATTGTTACACTTAACAAGACTTGTTAGTTTCCGGTTGTTACACTTGATAAGACTTGTTTGTTTCTGGTTGTTACACTTGATAAGACTTGTTTGTTTCTGATTGTTACACTTAACAAGACTTGTTAGTTTCCGGTTGTTACACTTGAAAAGACTTGTTAGTTTCTGGTTGTAACACTTGATAAGACTTGATAGTTTCTGGTTGTAACACTTGAAAAGACCTGTTAGTTTCTGGCTGTTACGCTTGATAAGACTTGATAGTTTCTGGTTGTTACAATAAATAAGACTTATTAATTTCTGGTTGTAACACTTTAAAAGACTTGTTAGTTTCTGGTTGTTACACTTGATAAGACTTGTTAGTTTCTGGTTGTTACACTTGATAAGACTTATTAATTTCTGGTTGTAACACTTGAAAAGACTTGTTAGTTTCTGATAGTAACACTTGATCAAACTAGTTAGTTTCTGATAGTAACACTTGATCAAACTAGTTAGTTTCTGATAGTAACATTTGACAATATAGATAACTAATCTCAAATAGTCTTGGTTTGTAAATTTACTAGGAAAACTCCTATATGAGGTCAAGAATTTATTTGCCTTAATCCCTTATCGGAAAGAGGACACCATGGGAGATAATTTGTATCAGAGTTTAAAAGAAAAACCTGTTTCAAACTGTTAAACAGCTCTTTCTTTTTAATAAAAATAAACTTTGATATCAAACCACTTACAAGTTTCAAGAAAAAAATGAGATTTCTGATCTCAAACCAGATTGGTTGTCAGTCTCTAGAAAGAAAAAAAAACAGAAAAAAAGACGAAAATTTAGGTCTCATACTATTTTGGTTAAGCAGTTTGTAGAAGACATTTCTGTTGTGGTTTTGTGAAGTTATTGTAAGAAGGCTAGCTAGTTCGTGGAATAAAGGTTTGTAACATTCTGCTGGAGAGGTTTGTAAACTTCTACTAGAGAGATTTGTATACTTCCGGTAGAGAGATTTGTAAACTTCCGGTAGAGAGATTTGTAAACTTCCGGTAGAGAGATTTGTAAACTTCCGGTAGAGAGATTTGTAAACTTCCGGTAGAGAGATTTGTAAACTTCCGGTAGAGAGATTTGTTTTGTAAACTTCCAGTAGAGGATTATTGTAAACTTCTACTAGAGAGATATTGTAACCTTCTGCTATAGATATTTTAACCTTCTGCTAGAGAGATTTGTAACTTTTTGCTAGAGAGATATTGCAACCTTCTGCTAGAGAGATGTTGTAACCTTCTGCTATAGAGATTTTAACCTTCTGCTAGAGAGATGTTGTAACCTTCTGCTATAGAGATTTTAACCTTCTGCTATAGAGATTTGTAACTTTTTGCTAGAGAGATATTGTAACCTTCTGCTAGAGAGATATTGTAACCTTCTGCTAGAGAGATATTGTAACCTTCTGCTAGAGAGATGTGTAACCTTCTGCTAGAGGGATGTGTAACCTTCTGCTAGAGAGATATTGTAACCTTCTGCTAGAGAGATATTGTAACCTTCTGCTAGAGAGATTTTAAACTTCTGCTATAGAGATATTGTAATCTTCTGCTATAGAGATTTTAAACTTCTGCTATAGAGATATTGTAATCTTCTGCTATAGAGATTTGTAACTTTTTGCTAGAGAGATTTGTAACCTTCTGCTAGAGAGATATTGTAATCTTCTGCTATAGAGATTTGTAACTTTTTGCTAGAGAGATTTGTAACCTTCTGCTAGAGAGATTTGTAACTTTTTGCTAGAGAAATATTGTAACCTTCTGCTAGAGAGATGTGTAACCTTCTGCTATAGAGATTTGTCACTATTTGCTAGAGAGATATTGTAACCTTCTGCTAGAGAGATGTGTAACCTTCTGCTAGAGAGATATTGTAACCTTCTGGTAGAGATTTGTAACCTTCTGCTAGAGAGATGTATAACCTTCTGCTAGAGAGATATTGTAACCTTCTGCTAGAGAGATGTGTAACCTTCTGCTAGAGAGACATGGTAACCTTCTACTAGGGAGATATTGTAACCTTCTGCTTGAGAGATATTGTAACCTTCTGGTAGAGATTTGTAACCTTCTGCTATAGATATTTTTAACCTTCTGCTAGAGAGATATTGTAACCTTCTGCTATAGAGATATTGTAACCTTCTGCTAGAGAGATTTTTAACCTTCTGCTAGAGAGATATTGTAACCTTCTGCTAGAGAGATGTGTAACATTCTGCTAGAGAGATTTGTAACTTTTTGCTAGAGAGATATTGTAACCTTCTGCTAGAGAGATGTGTAACCTTCTACTAGAGAGATATTGTAACCTTCTGCTAGAGAGATTTGTAACTTTTTGCTAGAGAGATTTGTAACCTTCTGCTAGAGAGATTTTTAACCTTCTGCTAGAGAGGTATTTTAACTTTCTGATAGAGAGGTTTTTAATCTTAAGCTAGAGAGGTATTTTAACTTTCTGGTGGAAAGATCAGACAATTTTTGTTTGGAACGTAAAAGTCTGACTAAAGGTTTCGTAATTTTCTAGCAGGAAAAAATCATTAAATTTTAGTAGAAAGTTTCATAAAATTTTGGTGAGAAGATTCATCTACTGACATGAAGATTTGTAAACGCCAGGTAGAAAATTTTATAAAACTCCAGTAAGTGTTTGTTAAAACTTCTATCTGTAGAATTAAATTTAAGAAAATTAACAAATGGGGGAAAAAATGTGTTTTACTGTAATACCATTACAAAACTAATAACACTAAATTTATTCTAACATCCCGTAATATATTAATAGAAATTCAAAATCTTTTTCGATTCCCTACCGAAATTCGTTTTTTCAGCCCTGAAACTGCATCTATGCGCAAAAAAATGTCATCTATGTTTTGCACGTTCTCCGGGTAGTAATTTGACGAAACTAGTGTGACTATTTTACTAACTACCAGTAAAATAAAACATGTGCATGCAATGAAATAAATAAAAATACCCACAGTTTGTAAACAATTAATCATATTATCACCGTTCAGTGTTGCTTACTATACAGTAGTAACTTTGAAATAATATTTTTTAACATGTTAAATGCAGAAATAAAAATAGAAGCAATGAGCACGGAAATAAAGAAATAGACATGAAATTAAGAGGATAAAAATAGTCTAACTTCTCTTTCCAGGTTAAATATGTATAATCTATTTTAAGATTAAATGTGGCCCGGTTATTCAAAAGCTAAAAATAGAGCAGCTATTCCAATAATTAAAAATCAGTTCCCTAACAAAAGCTAAAAATAGCTCTTTTAGTCTAAGACTTAAAATAGGCCGGCTATTCCAGAACTAAAATAGAACAGCTATTCCAGTAATTAAAAATCAGTTCCCTAACAAAGCTAAAATAGCTCTTTTAGTCTAAGACTTAAAATAGGCCGGCTATTCCAGAACTAAAAATAGAGCAGCTATTCCAATAATTAAAAATAGACCAGCCAATATGATTTTTTTTAAAATGTCGACTATTCAAGATAAAAATAGATTAGTTATTCCATACTAACCATAGATCAGCGATTTTGATATTAAATAAGAGCCCTGCTGTTTCAAGAGCAAAACTGATTCAGCTTTTTCAGATTAAAAAAAAAAAGTTCTGGTATCCCAATTTTAAAAATTAGTTCCCTAACAAAAACTAAAAATAGCTCTTCTGATCCAAAACCAAAAATAGGCCGGGTATTCCAAAACTAAAAATAGCTCTTCTGGTCCAAGACTAAAAATAGACCGGCTATTCCAAGACTAAAGAAAGCGCCTCTTAACCAAGATTACAAATTAATCAGCTATTTCAAGACTAGATACACAGCTAAAGATAAATATTTTTCAGCACACGCAATGCTAAAATTAGCCCTGCTACTCTAATGCTAAAAACAGCTTAACTATTTCAAAAATATACAAAGAAAGACCAGCTATTCCAATATTACATAAAGCTAGGTATTACAAGATTATCTATTTTCCAGCTATTCCAATGGTAAAATTAGCCCAGCTATTCCAATACTAAAATTAGTCAAGCTATTTTGATGCTAATATTAGCCCAGCTTTTCTAATGCTAAAATTAGCCACGTTATTTCAATAACATTAGCCCACCTTTTCCAATACTAAAATTAGTCAAGCTATTTTGATGTTAAAATGAGCCCAGCTTTTCTAATGCTAAAATTAGTCACGTTATTTCAATAACATTAGCCCAGCTATTCCAATACTAAAATTAGTCAAGCTATTTTGATGCTAAAATTATCCCAGCTTTTCTAATGCTAAAATTAGCCACGTTATTTCAATAACATTAGCCCAGCTATTCCAATACTAAAATTAGTTAAGCTATTTTGATGCTAAAATTAGCCCAGCTTTTCTAATGCTAAAATTAGCCACGTTATTTCAATAACATTAGCCCAGCTTTTCCAATACTAAAATTAGTTAAGCTATTTGATGCTAAAATTAGCCCAGCTTTTCTAATGCTAAAATTAGCCACGTTATTTCAATAACATTAGCCCAGCTTTTCCAATACTAAAATTAGCCCCATTTATTTCAATACTAAAATTGCTCTCAGCTATTTCAATGCTAAAGTTAGCACAGTTTTTCCAATACAAAAATTAGCACAGCTTTTCCAATACTAAAATTAGCCTAACCTATTTCAATACTAAAAATAGCCACAGTTATTTAAATACTAAAATTATTCCCAGTATTCCTATGCTAAAGTTAGCCCCAGCTATTCCAATGCTAAAGGTAGCCCCAGCTATTCCAAGGCTACATAAAGCATAACTACTTCAACAGCAAAGAAACAGCTATGCGGAGCCTATATACACACACCCCAACCATCCCAATAGAAAATGTTTTCCTCCCAAGATTTAAAATGGCCCCACTATTTTTAGAATAAAAGTTGTCCAAATATTTTTATGCTAAAAAATATTCTATCTATTCCAAGATATAAAATCTCAGTGTTGTCAAGGTAATTTCTATCATAATTTCTACTGATCTCAGCTTGAAACGTACCACGAGTTTCATCGAAAGCTCCCAGAAATAATGTCTGTCAACATATAGGAAAAAAAAAAGAGTGGTTTAAATAAGTGACTCCATTTTTTTTTAATATACGAATCAAATCACGAAATTTATCCAAAAAAAAAAAATGAAAGAAGGATAAACTAATCTATATTAATTATATATCGATTTTTTTCTGAGTTAATATTATATAGTATTTTCTAAGTATTAACATGAAGTATTTTCTAAGTACTATTATAAAGTATTTTCTAAGTATTATTATAAAATTAACACTCCCAATAGGACACTTTTATCTTTCTATTAATATTCAAATATATATATTTGTTTCAACCAGTTATATTTAGTATTGTATCACGCTATAAGTTACGCACTTACATTTTATTGTTAATATAAAAGTATGAAGAAATGATGATTTGATTAGGATGGTGGAAACCTGTCATTCTGTCATGATTAATTCAACACTGAATATTTAATAATCTTGAATATAACAAATTAACCCACTTATAAATACGTTATCATGTATGATAATGATTACCGGTTACTGCTGGCAATAATTTGTCATAACTACAGTAATAGACTTTTATTTGATAATTTAAAATTAATTGAAATTAATGTGTGTCTTTTAAGCAAAGAAAATTTGTAATCTTTGTTTTTATGAAGTCTTGAAAATGCAACGAAGCAAAACAATTAAGAACTGCCATTCCTAGTTTTTCAAAAGCCGCTGTTTTCTTAGTTTTATATCCTACTTGGAGGGGATCTTAAAAATAAAAAAAAACGAAAGAAATCAGTGCTTCATTTAAAACCATAAAATACTTTTACAACCTACCCGTAAAGTCATAAAGTAGAAAATACAACAACAACTTTTAAAGTTCAAATTTATAACACTTTTTTATATTGAAAAATTAACACTTTGTGAAATAGTTATTTACTTCTTCCAAATACCAGTTTTTAAAATGTTTAATTTAGTTTCGTAAAAATAAAGAATATCTTTTATAATGGACAGGGCAGCATATGAAGTTAAAGCCAATTAAAATGTAACATGATAGTGTACATTAAAATCTGGCCATGCTGGATATAATTAGGTGAATCAACGCAAACTATTTAAATAATCTGGTCTTGTTATTCCTTCACGTTATCCCCTCAATCCATTTCTAATATAGTGGAACAATTTCAAGAAAATTCCACATTTCAAAGAAAGTGAAACAATTCCAAGAAAACTCTACATTTCTAAGAAAGCGTCTGTCATTTTTTTCATATTAAATTTAGAATATAAATTAAGAACAATCCATAGACATGTCATCACTTATGTTTATTGTTCGACTTTAGAATTTTCTTATTCTTCCTTGTGGATCTAAAGAAAAAATTAACACAAGCACTTAATAGTGAATTATGCAGTAGATCTTCTTTCCAATTTCACTGCCGTGATTATTGATTATAATTTTAACTTATAAATAAGAACTTAGACATTTAATATAGACATTAGATAGTTATTCCGGTTGACTGGATATGTTAATACTAAATCTATAAATGTAGATTTCTCCCGGCTATCTGGTGATTAGAAAACTGAGCAAAAAAGTAATTGTAGATTGTATCTATATGTGTGTATGTCGATGTTATGACGACATGTGAAAGTTAATCCAAATATTCACACTTGTTGGTAATGTTGAAACCAGAACCGAAAATGTGGAAAATTATTCTAGAACATCATCAGCAACTAAAACAATAAATGTACATATTGTCATTCAAGTAAATCTTAAATGAAGATGGTATAGATACACATCTAGATAAGTTTTCCACTTTATTTAATCCCGATACTAGAAGTACATTAGTAAATGTTGATTCAACAATTTGTTTATGTATTTACCAGAACTAGAAATACCGATTTTTCTCAAGCTGACGGTAAATGAATATTCTGTTCTTTTGTGCTACATTTAATAAAATGTATGTGCTATACTACAATCTCGGCAAGATTGTTCTTAATGGCGTTTATTTTATCCCAGAAAAATAAATAATTATTGCGGTAATATATTTCTTTGTAACGAAACAAAATTTAAAACAAGATTATTTCGAAATTGGTTTCTAGTTTATCCCTTCTGGCATATCAAATTGTTTACTATCGTCATTGTAGCTAATAACTGTTTTTCGTTGATTTGTTAAATTAAATTTAATCTATTTAGAATATAACCTTCTAAGTGCTACATTTCACATCTTACCTTAGGAATGTTCAGTTTCTATGACGAAAGACCAATAAATATTCAAGACGATGAAGGTTATAATAACCGCCAACAGAACTAGAGCATCGCTTAAACAGTAATATATTATCATCACTGTAAACACTATCTTTGTTTGATGCTTATAATATTTGTTATATTAAATCGTGTCTTATCGTGCGTATTTTATTCATACTAAACTTATTTTAACACAGTTAATAATTCCAAGTATTAATGGTTAAATAGCTATTGTTTTCATTGGGGATTTCAAAATTGTTTTATAATGAAATAATCCTACAATTATACTATAAATAATTTGGTCGTTTGCTGTTAGGTTTTTAATTATACTTAATATACTCAAACTGGACCAAAACGATTTTAAACATCGTTTGTATACAAAATTACCTAAAATGTGCCAAAAGTTTATTTGAAAACTACTTCTTCACAGATTGTAATTAAAAGAAGTAGGCAACGCTAAAATCTTTCATTTAAAAAATATATCTAAATTAGACTGAGTATTTCTAATAGTTCGAAGTTCACAAAATAAGCCTAAACTAAACCTACAAGATTTGTTATTAATTTTAAAAAGTATATAGAAAACAGACCTAGAAAGTTCATTAATAATGTTTTATTTGTTACAACAGAATGGTCTGAACCTTTCCAAAAAAATGCGACAACTAGACTAGCAAAATGAAATAAAATTCACATCGCTGAGAAAAATATGCGTTCATGAATTGCATAATTTATAGACAGTCTAGTGGATACACATATCAAATACCTATGTGTTAAATGCAAATATAAATCTCAACTATATATAGTGATTTATTTATAAAATACAAAAAAATAGCAATTAGATTTAAACTTGTTTATTAACAAGTAGTCACGTAAAAGGACCGAAGACGCTAAACAAATAACTATGATTCTAAACCTGGCTCAGAATGGTCATTTATAACAATTTAACCTGAACTTTACGCAGAATGGAAATTTATAACAATTTAACCTAAACTAGATGCAGAATGGTGATGTATAACAATTTAACCTAAACTAGACGCAGAATGGTAATTTATAAAAAAAAATTTAACCTGAACTAGACTCGGAATGGTAATTTATAATAATTTAACCTGAACTAGACTCACAATGGTAATTTATAACAATTTAACTTAAACTAGACATGGAGTTGTAATTTATAACAATTTAGCTTAAACTAGACGCAGAATGGTAATCTATTTTAAAAAGTAACCTAAACTAGACGCAAGAATGGTAATTTATAACAATTTAACCTAAACTAGACGCATAATATTAATTTATAACAATTTAACCTAAACTATTCTCAGAATGATAATTTACAAATATTTAACCTACACTAGACACAGAATATTCATGTTTGTAAATTTAAATAAATAACGCTGATAGTTAATTATACACATTTACCTAAACTAGACATTTTTTTTGTTTTTGTTTGTACAAACAAATGTTTAAACTAGGCTAAAAATGATTTCATTTATCTGAAGAAGACTAAGAGATTTTACATTTAACAAATATAGACTTAAACATGAGACAACGGGATTTTTTAACGCGATTATAAACTTTAATTAGACATCGAATTTTAATTATTAAATGAAGTTGATACCTAATCTAGACACAGGGAGATAATTACGTGCAAACACGTTCTCAGCATTACCCAATGGTCTCATAATATGCAAATATACAACTAAATTAAGATAATATTAATTGCAAATATTTACACCTAAATTATACACTAACGGTCTTTAACACACAAATATATGTATAATTTAAACGTAAAATATGAACAAAACGCATACTTTAAATTAGTATTATTGTGTTACTTACGACTTCGAGGGGAAGGTGTTTTTGCCCTACTTCTGCCCCTGTCTGTTGGGGTTGGTTCCATTGCACGTACCACACCCCAGTTATGTAGATTATCAACCATATAATAAAAATGATCCAAATATCAAAAATAGTACACATTTAAATGTTGATAACCGTCCGGTAAAGGAGAATATTAAAATGTGCACAATTCTTGGAAATATAGAAACCGTACATATAAACAAAGCGAGACTTGTTGCCAGATATGGTGGTGGACGTGCTGAATTTAATTAATTAATACTGAAATAATCTTTCTAAAAACATTATTATATTTAATCTTTTAAAAAAATAATCCTAAATATAACCTCTACCAATTTGGGCTAATATTAGCATTAAGTTTATATTATTGTTAAAACAACATTTATAATGTTAACTTAATTAAGCTGTGTTGAGGCGTAATGTCTAACATTAACTAAATATCATATTTAATAAAGTACTAAATGCGTAATGTCCTTTATATCCTTCACTTTTGTTATCCCTTAGAATAGTGTATAATATATAAAATATACTAAATTGCAATCTCTAATTTGATTTAAGTTAAACCTCTAATATAATTGTACAAGTAACGTATTATACTGCTAAATATTATTCTAAATATACATCTCTGCAATCCCTAATATCGTTTAGGGCAACCCCTGATATAGCATATTGTGTACTATCTATAAATATCAGCAATTAAAAGCTTATCTTAAAAGTAGTTTACTGTATATAGTTTCTAGAATATTTATAAACGTATAGTATCTAGAACAGTTATAAACGAAATTAATATAAATATAAGTATCTTATGGTTTAGACTATACAAATTATCGCAATTAATAGCTTACAAGGCCTGCTTTCTTTTAGGGCAATTTCTAATTAAATCTGTTAGAATCTAATATAATTCTTGCTTTCCCTATGGGTACAGCAAAGAAAAAAAGTATTTTAAAAGGCCCGAAAGTTCAACAGAGGTTAATACAGAGCGCCTCATCAAAGAAAGCAAAAATCCCAAATGAGTTTGTTAGTTGTCCGTACGCTTATAGTTGATGAATATTTAAATTCAGTTTTGGTTACTATTTTCCTGGCATAAGTTCTGTAAAAAGAAATCAATGATATGCCTGGTTGGTTATCATGATAAATAATATTTTCAATTAGATTTGGCTGAGAAAGAAAAGGATTTAAATGAAACTATGTATTAATGATTTTTGGTCTGATAGGACAGACGTTTCCTTTGCTTCAAACGTAATGCTATCTTTTATAAAAGGCTAACGTTAATAAGTCAGAGGGTTTTTATTTTGTTTGCTGCTGCAAAATTTGCTGACGTGACGTCCTGAACAAACTTCTAGCTTTACTGATTCAAATGCGTTTCAGACTTCATGGACATTGTGCTCCCAGCACGCGATTTAGTTTACGATCTGCGTACTTTCTAGAAAACTTCAGTATGCTCCATGTGGTTCACGATGGTGGTGCGCCTAAAAACTCCATGCTACTGAAATATTGAATATCTTGGCACTATATTTAACATAACTTCAGAAAGTCAATTTAATTCTCTTCAGAATACCTTATGAACATAAATACGTATCTTGACAAATGTCTTCTCTATAATTCTGGCTTCACGACACCGTCAGAATTAAAGAATCCTGTGTTAGTTTAGTTCTATCACTTAATTCTGAAGGGGAAGTAACTCAAATGTATGTACCTGCTCGGCTTGGGTAATCTATCTTGAATCCTGTATGAAAAGTTATAATTTAACGATATATTGTTACTATAAATTTGTGATCACTGTCTGTGAAAGGGCAGAAGTATATGGGGAATAAATCCACAGACTCCCTAGGAATCGAATGCATTAGTTCAAACGGTAGATCACAAACGGTAAAGTCTATATCCTATTTGTTCAACAAATACAAGTTATAGTTGGAACAGTTCTCAAGAACATGAGCAGCAAAAGTTTCCAACTGAATATTTACAATTAACGGTTCTCAAGCTATGGCTATCTTAGGCGTCATCCACCGAGATAAAACTATTGACTGACTCTCACAACGTCAGTCACTTAATTAATTAAAGATTAATTATCTTGCAGATGGACACGGCAAATAGTTTTCAAGATTTGAGTCATATGGATGAGATTATATGCTTAAAATGGAGATATACACAGAATAGGACTCAAACTACACTTTAAAGTTTCTTTTATGTAAATAAGTGTCAAAATAAGTGTCCAAATTAGATTCCAATTATTGACGTTTCCAGTTATGAAAATGAGCTGCAAATGATTCTTAAGCGTTGAGTCTGTTTAGGATCCCAATTCTTGGACACGACAGCGATTCTCAAATCTTGATTGAGGAAGGACCTTGAGTCTAAGATGACAGATGCCGAACGTTCGATATGAGAACCTTACTGTCACAAGATTTTGGGAAATCCTGGAAATAAAAATATAACAAAATATGAATTAACTCTTAGTGTAGCGTAAGTCACATTGTAGATCCGGATAGCGTATGGTCAAAATCCTGCTCGTCTAGCAGTGGACGATTAAGACTTAGTCCTTAATTTTGCAGTTAAACAAAATTATTTCGTTATGCTGATGATGATGTTGTTGTTGCTGTTGTTGTTGTTGTTGTTGTTAAAACTGGATTATCATCACAGCACTCTGGACACACCCATAGGTGCTCCGATATTCTCCTAAAAATGTTCATTACCACACAGCTTGACCCTAGATGCAAGAACAATAAGAAAAATAACCACTACTGAATAGAAATGTGTTAGACAAATGACAGGAAATAACCTGAGATATAAGATCAGAAATGAAGAACTGACGGGAAAAAAAGCAACGAACAACCCCGCCATATAATATATAAAGAAACAACAGATACATGGTTTGCCCACGTTATAGGGCAGAAAGATCAAAACACAACTCAGCGAGCCTTCAATAAATGTTGCGAGAACACCAGATCCAAAGGCCGACCACGAAAAGATGGACTGACGGAATATTAGAAACTCTAGTAAGCATAACAGCAGGAAAAGCGAACAGAAGAGCTAAACACCGCAAATTATATCTTCCCTCGACGCTGTAAGGCAAATGAGGAAGGAAAGAAGAAAAAGAAAAAGGAGGAAGCTGATACTAACAGTGCCAGTCTGGTTGAATTCCTTCACATTTCATCCAATGCAGTATTTCGAAAGTTATTTTCAGCGATTCAGTTTTACAAGTTCGTCTGTTTAAAAAAAAGTGCCCCCGTCACGCCAAGTGGCGTATAGGGAATATGGTGTTAGTGACCATAAATGTTACAGACCTTCGGCACATGATTTTTGTAGTAATGTGGTCGGTATTACGCCCGTGCCGCTTTACTTTCCCAGAAAAAAATCCGATACCTATTAAAGGCTGGGTGAACCGTCGAAATACTACAAAGTATTTGAAGATGAGGGGGCTAGTGCTCTTACTTGGTTTCATTTATCTTCCCCAAGTGATTGGTTCCGGTACACATTTTCTATTTAACTGGTTCAACTGAATTGTGATTTTACAGAAGAATGTTGAGAATACAATGGACAGCTAAGAAGAGTATAGAAGAGCTAAGAAAAAATCCGGTACCCATTAAAGGCTGCGTGAACCTGGAAACCGTCGGTTGGGATCGTACCCTACCTCTTGTCCTTTGTAGTCCAGTTCACTAACCACTGAGCTATCGCGGCTCCCAGATTCGTGTATACCATTTTGATTTGTCGAATATTTGTTCAGATTTCAATTCGGGTGTTTTCCAAGTAACTAAGTTCGTGTCCATGAAAGAAAGTTGATTACTCATTAACATAAGCAGCGACTTTTGACAGAATAATTCATGCAGTTAATTCAATCATGGATTGTTGTTGAAAATAAAGACAACGAATTATCCATCATATTCAGGAGGAAACAATCAAAATTTTGTGGGTACATCATGAGAAGATGATCGTTTGAATGCTCTGTTACAACTGCCAAAAACAAGAGAAAGGGAGATCGTGGACGACAAAGAGAGAAGATACTGGATAGCTTGGTGTCAGGGCATGGAAAACAGTCAACAACAGAACTGATACTACACAATGTGGATAGAAGTTTGTGAATGGATACATACCTACGCGAACTGACATGGTACATGACGATGATGATGATGATGATGATGATGATGATGATGATGATGATGATGATAGTTGAAACGAAAAACTGAGGGGAAAAAAACTTGGAATAATTCCCACTTTAGAGTACATAAAAAAACAACAGATAAAATGATTTTGCCATGTGATAAGGCAGAAAGATAAATTAAAAAAAAACTACACAGCGAGCCTTCAATACACATTACAAGTACACCAGACTCAATGGCCGACCATGAAAAAATGGATTGATGAATATTAGAAACACTAGGAAACATAACAGCAGAAAAGCAAAAGACCGCACATTATATCTCAACAACGACACTGAGGGGCAAATGAGGAAGGAAGGAAGGAAGGAAGGGAGGAAGGAAGGGAGGGAGGGAGGGAGGGAGGAAGGAAGGGACGGAGGGAAGGAAAGAAGGGACGGAGGGAAGTGGCGGAGGGAGGGAGGGGGAGGAAGGAAGGAAGAAGGAAGGGAGGGACGGACGGACGGACGGACGGACGGACGGAAGGAAGGAAGGAAGGAAGGAAGGAAGGAAGGAAGGAAGGAAGGAAGGAAGGAAGGAAGGAAGGAAGGAAGGAAGGAAGGGACGGAGGGAAGGGAGGGAGGAAGGACATGGATTCACAACCCACCAGTAGAGGTGATGATTTGTTTTTTTAATTTTAAAACAGAAAAAAATAATCTGAGGTTTCCTTACGACGTTTCCCTCCCCTGATCTCTTCTGTAATGAGATCCGGTGTCTAGCCCTCTCGGTTAACGGCAATAAACAGGAGATCACGTGTGCACTTGCGCACGTTAAAGATCTACTTGCAGATAAAATCGAAAAGAATAGAAATATGGCCGCTTCCCGCTCTAAATTCTCAGCAAGAATCAATAGTGCATGTTCTATGGAGTTCGTGCACGTGGACTTTCTCGAAATTCTCGAGGGGCAGGGCATGGGCATTTACACCACATTGGCAGACAGAATAGTCAAAGAAGATAGGTTTGTATACGTTATGACCACGAGTAATATGGCGATGGAGGTGATGGAGGTGATGGAGGCGATGGAGGTGATGGAGGTGATGGAGGCGAATGAGGTGATCGAGGTGATGGAGGTGATGGATGTGATGGAGGTGATGGAGGTGATGGGGGTGATGGAGGCGATGGAGGTGATGGAGGTGAGGTGATGGAGGCGATGGAGGTGATGGAGGTGATGGGGGCGATGGATGCGATGGAGGCGATGGAGGTGATGGAGGCGATGGAGGCGAATGAGGTGATCGAGGTGATGGAGGTGATGGATGTGATGGAGGTGATGGAGGTGATGGAGGCGATGGAGGCGATGGAGGTGATGGAGGTGATGGAGGCGAATGAGGTGATCGAGGTGATGGAGGTGATGGATGTGATGGAGGCGATGGAGGCGATGGGGGTGATGGAGGCGATGGAGGTGATGGAGGTGAGGTGATGGAGGCGATGGAGGTGATGGAGGTGATGGAGGCGAATGAGGTGATCGAGGTGATGGAGGTGATGGATGTGATGGAGGTGATGGAGGTGATGGAGGCGATGGAGGCGATGGAGGTGATGGAGGTGATGGAGGCGAATGAGGTGATCGAGGTGATGGAGGTGATGGATGTGATGGAGGCGATGGAGGCGATGGGGGTGATGGAGGCGATGGAGGTGATGGAGGTGAGGTGATGGAGGCGATGGAGGTGATGGAGGTGATGGGGGCGATGGATGCGATGGAGGCGATGGAGGTGATGGAGGCGATGGATGCGATGGAGGTGATGGAGGTGATGGAGGCGATGGAGGCGATGGAGGCGATGGAGGTGATGGAGGCGATGGAGGCGATGGAGTTGACGGAGGCGATGGAGGCGATGGAGGTGATGGAGGCGATGGAGGTGATGGAAGCGATGGAGGTGATGGAGGCGATGGGGGTGATGGAGGCGATGGAGGTGATGGAGGTGATGGAGGCGATGGAGGTGATGGAGGCGATGGAGATGACGGAGATGATGGAGGTGATGGAGGCGATGGATGCGATGGAGGTGATGGATGCGATGGAGGTGATGGAGGCGATGTGATGTAGGTGATGGAGGCGATGGGGGTGATGGAGGCGATGGAGGTGATGGATGCGATGGAGGTGATGGAGGCGATGGAGATGATGGAGGCGATGGAGGTGATGGAGGCGATGGATGCGATGGAGGTGATGGATGCGATGTGATGTAGGTGATGGAGGCGATGGGGGTGATGGAGGCTATGGAGGCGATGGAGGTGATGGAGGCGATGGAGGTGATGGAGGTGATGGATGCGATGTGATGTAGGTGATGGAGGCGATGGGGGTGATGGAGGCGATGGATGCGATGGAGGTGATGGATGCGATGGAGGTGATGGAGGCGATGTGATGGAGGTGATGGAGGTGATGGAGACGATGTGATGGAGGTGATGGAGGCGATGGATGCGATGGAGGTGATGGATGCGATGTGATGGGGGTGATGGAGGCGATGGGGGTGATGGAGGTGATGGAGGCGATGGAGGTGATGGAGACGATGGAGATGATGGATGCGATGGAGGCGATGGAGGTGATGGAGGCGATGGAGGCGATGGAGGTGATGGATGCGATGGAGGTGATGGAGGCGATGGATGCAATGGAGGTGATGGATGCGATGTGATGGAGATGATGGAGGCGATGGGGGTGATGGAGGCGATGGATGCGATGGAGGTGATGGAGGTGATGGATGTGATGTGATGGAGATGATGGAGGTGATGGAGGCGATGGAGGTGATGGATGCGATGGAGGTGATGGAGGCGATGTATGCGATGGAGGTGATGGATGCGATGTGATGGAGATGATGGAGGTGGTGGAGGCGATGGAGATGATGGAGGCGATGGAGGTGATGGAGGTCATGGAGGTGATGGCAGTGACCAAGGCATTCATCTGGTTAGAGTCACAAGACTACACCCATGCATGTATACTGAGTGATACGATGAGCATGATAAGAAAAGTAAAGGCGGGCTCTGTACGCATGCAATGAGTAGAGTCATTGCAGAAGTAAAAAAAAATACGTAGAGCCACCATTGTGTACGTTCCTGGACATGTGGGAGTACGGGGAAATGAAAGAGCGGACAGGCTGGCTAGCTGCACTATTGTTGAGGACGATCAACCAATAAATCGAGCCGACAACATCAATGCCCACCAAGATGTGGGAAGAGCACAGAACTTGGACAACCATGAGTCCATGTCACTCCTTCGGATGAAAGAGATGGGAGTTAAGATGGGCACAGCCAGAAACGAGAAACTTAGTGGGCGTGTAAGAAGACTTATCAACCAATATAGAACTGGAGTATTCAGTCGCTGGACACTGTGGAACGTGCTGAGGAGGGGATCTGAGCACCTATGGACATGTTCGGAGTACAATAATGACAATCCGCAAATAACTCAGAAACTCTATAACTCTTGAGGGGGATATCGGAGCACTTATGGACATGCTCGGAGTGCAATAATGACAATCCACAAATAACTCAGAAACTCTATAACTCTTGAGGGGGATATCGGAGCACTTATGGACATGCTCGGAGTGCAATAATGACAATCCACAAATAACTCAGAAACTCTATAACTCTTGAGGGGGATATCGGAGCACTTATGGACATGCTCGGAGTGCAATAATGACAATCCACAAATAACTCAGAAACTCTATAACTCTTGAGGGGGATATCGGAGCACTTATGGACATGCTCGGAGTGCAATAATGACAATCCACAAATAACTCAGAAACTTTATAACTCTTGAGGGGGATATCGGAGCACTTATGGACATGCTCGGAGTGCAATAATGACAATCCGCAAATAACTCAGAAACTCTATAACTCTTGAGTGGGATATCGGAGCACTTATGGACATGCTCGGAGTGCAATAATGACAATCCGCAAATAACTCAGAAACTCTATAACTCTTGAAGGGGATATCTGAGCACCTATAGATTCGGCCGGTGTGCGGTGACCACGATCCTAACAACAAAACAAACACAAGATAAAAAGACGTTGCCCGATACTTTTACAAGTTCAAGGATTAGCGGATGTGTAGAGCTGTATTTGTGCAAGATTCACTAATCTTGACATCAACATCCGGTTTACTTTCTAAATGTCGTAAACAGAAATAATATTTAGTATTATTGTAAGAGTCAGTTTTCTCACTGATTGCAAATGTTTATATCGTGCTTCCTTGTTCATTATTAAATCATCAACACCTGCTTTAACATTAAAAATGTACATACATGTTATTTGTTAGCGTAAAAACTTAAAGCTTGTCAGTGTTGTGTAAATATCATCATCATCTAGTAACATGCCTGCTGGCGTAGGTGGTCATGTCTCTCCACAACTGTCGATCACGACAGTTATTTTATCATTTCTGTTGTTGACCATCTGCCAAGCCATTCTTTTAAGCTGCCATGTATCTTTTCTCTTTGCTTCCCTCCATCTCTTCGTCCCTCAATTTTCCCAGTTGTTACAATAGATTTCAGCTACTCCCTTCTCATTACAATCCTTCTATTATTCTGTTTCTTCCTAATACTGGAAATTGGCTCTCTTTTTGGTTGGGCACTTTCAAACGTTTCCATTACTCTTCTTATCTGTTCATGGTCCTATTGTCCATGATTGCCATCCATATGTTAAGAGTATATATATATATATATATATATATATATATATATATATATATTACGGTGACCAGGCGTCCCAGTTTGCCCGGGACATGTCCCGGAATTGAATCAGCCGTCCCGGCGTCCCCGAAAGGTTGGGTTTTGTCCCAGGTTGTGACCAGCCGTCCCATTTTGACCGGGACATGTCCCGGAATCAGCCGTCCCCGAAAGGTTCGGTAACGTTTTCCGACGAACTGTGTACTTTTCCCGTACTAGATCCGTGCTGATAGCTTTGCGCGCATTTTATCAAGAGGTCCCGCAATTTGCCCGCAAATCGAGTCGGCAAGAAGAGGAAAATGTCGGAAATTTATTATTTTTTTCAGCAAAGAGTTCGCACTAGATAGACACTAGATTTGTGAATATTCATTCATTGTTGGTTGTTTGTTTAAAAAATGTTTATTTAAATTATTACTAACCAATTTTAATTTTAATTGAAAAGACTGAAACAGTTTATTTTATAACTTACTATTTTTTTAACTTTAACTATTATAAGAATTAGATACGTATTGCTGTACACATGCAGTATGTAGGCTATACATTACATTGTAGATGTTTGCCTCTGCCTCTTCCTTACACTTACAACTGAATTTTACTTTGTTTCTCTTCACAGCTTAGACTGTGACTCAATGTGAGTGAGTGGTCCACTTCTTTTCTATCACTGACACTGTGCATGATGCCAAAAAGAACCTGCAAATTTAATGAGACTTTACAGAAAAAATATCCTTTCATTAAACGCACAACTAGTGAATCTGACGTACTGTGCAACATATGTCGTGCAGAATTTTCTGTAGCACATAATGGCGCGACAGATATTTCTAACCACTTGAGTACAGGCAGGCACACTAGAGCAGTTGGTGCAAGTGCGTCTTCAAAAAGTCTTACAGAGTTCTACGCAAATGCAAGTTGTGGAACAAAAGAAAAGCAGTTAGCTGCTGCGGAAGGTACTTTGGCATACCACACAGTCAGTCACAACCATAGCTTCCGTTCGATGGACTGCACCTCCAAGCTGATCCAAAAAAATGTTTGAAGCAAAGTTTACTTGCTCAAGAACCAAGGCAGAAGCAATTGTTGTGAAAGTTCTCTCGCCACTTGCAATGAAGCATTTGAAAGATGACCTGGAAAATGTAAACTTTGTGTCTATGTTCATTGATGCATCTAATCATAAGGAGGTGAAATTATTTCCAATACTTGTCCGCTATTTTTTGCCATCATCAGGAATTCAAGTAAAACTACTTGAATTTAAAGATTTACCCGGAGAAACATCTGCACTACAGCACCAATATATTATGGAAACACTGGAATCACATCAGCTGTCACAGAAACTTATCGCTTTCTGTGCCGATAATGCCAATACAAATTTGGTGGTGCAGAGAGAAAGGGAAAGAACAATATATATTGCAAACTAAATGAAACACTCAGTCATAAAGTTCTTGGCCTTGGATGTGCGGCACACATTGTTCACAATGCTATTCAGTCAGCAGCGGAATGTCTTCCTCTAGATATTGAATCAGTTGTTCATAAAATATATATGTACTTTTACATATACACCGTTCGAGTTACGGCCTTACAAGAATTCTGTGATTTTGTTTCAATAGAGTATCAGAAGTTACTAAGCTACAGCAAAACCAGATGGCTAGATATGATGCCAGCTATAGAAAGGATTATAAAAATGTTTCCTGGGCTGAATCATATTTTCTCTCATTAGACAAATGCCCTGTCCTGCTACAAGCTTTTTTTGAAGATCCATCTGCAGAGCTGTAGTTATATTTTGTACATAATCAGGCAGCTTCATTTCAAGCAACTGTTCTGCAAATTGAAATCAGACTGCAACATGTATTGAAGTGTACAGATCTTTGAAAGATCTTAATGAAAAATGCAGGGAAAGATCAAGTCAGAAGTTCATTCCCATCATACTTCAAAGTAAGTTGAAGGAGTTGGAGAAAGAGATTGATACCAAGAAGCTCCAGTCACAAATGATTGAATTTTATGAAACAAGTGCAAATTACTTGGACCGCTGGTCCATTCAATTTGAAGAGATAAATATATTTGATTGGGTGCTTTGAGATCGCAAACATCATGGGAAGATGTTCAAAAGTGCGTTGCTTTTGTAAATGGCATATTTCCTGACAAGATAAATGACAATGAACTATTTGATGAGATCTCCTATATCCAAAGATATGTCACGGCAGAAAAAATAATGAGTGGTCTACACCCTCAGCACAAGTCCCAGTAGAAAAACGATGGATGGAAATCTTTCAGCACTTTGCCAATCATTATGTTCCATGTGATAATGTGAAACTCATGGCAGAATTCACATTATGTCTTCCAGGGACAAATGCTCCCACTGAAAGAGTCTTTTCTTTTATCAACAACATTTGGACTCCTGATAAATCGCAACTTAAAGTTGAAACATTAAAACACATGCTTGTTGTTAAATGCAATTACACTAATTTCATGTAACGAGTTCTATGACATGTTATCACAAAATTCTGATGTTCTGAGTGCCATCCACTCAAATCAGAAATATTAGTGTGTCATGATTATGAGGTTGATCATACATGCGTCAGCTGTGTCAATTTATTTTAACATCATGTCATTTGTTAGTAGTTAGTTATTTACTAACAATGTTTTTTTATAAACATTCAAAAGCGAGATGTTCAGCCGCAGACCTAGGAAGATTAATGAATTAAATATTTTGTTTTTAAATATATTATTTAATAAGTTAAACAATTTCTACTTTAATTTACTTTCTCAAATATTTCACCCGCGAATTTTGTATTTTTTTTCACTGGTTGCTATTTCACAATTTGCCCTAGTCTGTCCCAGGTTCGGCCCAAATTGTCCCAGGTTCGGCCTCCATTTGTCCCAGGTTCGGCCCAAAATAATCTGGTCGCCGTATATATATATATATATATATATATATATTATATATATATATATATATATATATATATATATATATATATATACCAGCTTTCACCTCTGACGAAGTCCCTAGAGGCTAGAATCTTAATCCGTTTTTTTCCTGGCAGTCGTGTGCACAGGAGTCCCTCCCCGCACAGGCAGATAACTCCGTTTTCGGAGATACTCATATTTTTTATTTACGTTGATGAGTAATTAACGTTTCAAGCCGCTGAGACCAGGGGATGGTTGCTCAGGGAGAAATCACAAATAAAAATCTCAACCGGTGCAGCCGGGATTTGAACTCACAACCTCTCTCTCTTGAGACCTGGGGTCTTGCCCTGAGACCAACCAGTTCCCCCCCCCCTTCCTTTCCCCCATTGTGTAAATATAAATATATTTTACAACAAGTAGCATTCCTGTAGCTACTGACATGGGCGAGTCTATAGAAATGGTTTTAATTGTAGTTTTGCTTTTCATTTTTTTTCTTAGGTCAGTCATATATTTTCCCCCACTTTTTTGGTAGAATTATGCTTCCAAATATTATTTTTTTAAATGAAAGTTCAGTCAAGTCTATACATTTTTTATATATATATAATACATCACGATAATGTTTGATTTAATGTGTTTGTATTATTATTTTTATTTATTAATTTTTATTTTAGAATTATGTAAACTCTTGGTATATGGTACCAAGAGACTACCATGATGAGCTTATTGTGTGCTACGTCATCGTAGTGGCTCATCATATATCCCTAGACCGGCCGTACGCTAATCTTACGGTCTGTTGTTTGATGAGCGACGGGGGTAATCTGACGATGAACTGTGTGTCTATATGTTCGGAATTGGAGTCAACAACGATGGCCTAACATCATCAAGCACTTTACTTTTTTTTTTTAATATGACGATCATCATTTTCAGGAGGACGTGAACTTCCGGTATATGATGGATAGGCGGCAGGAACAATTGAAGGCTATGCATGAAAAGTGTTCCTTGTTGCAGTTTCCTCATATTCCAAATCCGGCTTGTTGCAGGAGCTACTGAGTTAAGTGCTCTGTGCACACCGTGAGCTGTGTGTCTCATCTGTTTATATCAGTTTTGATCATGTTTCGATATTCCAATTGTTTACGATGAATGATGATATTGTATGACAGGGAACAGTTGGCTGTGTTCACTTCCTGCGCGGTTCCGCCTTATGTCTTTTGGCGTGTGCTGAGACTGCTACGATGGGGACTACATTTACCTTTCTTTGTTTGGGAGATGAGATATTAATTCGGATGATTACGCTAGCACGGGCGGTTGAGCAATTATGGATTTTAATTCGTTTGCAGTGAACGAATTAAAAAAAAACGAGCAGGAACGGTACTTGATGATGATGATGATGATGATGATGATGACGACGATGATGATGAGTCGTTCATCACTTTTAATCCCAGTTGCCGCCGGCGTTGTGTCCCATAATTCTTCTATTTGTGTCTGATATTTACATTTACAAAATCATCACCAACAGCGAAGAACTTAAACTTGTAAGAGGAGGCGAGGGCTCGCATCACAACACCAGAGCTGGAAGTTGTCAGCGACCCACAGCTGATGGCATGCGCCAGGATCGGTGAACCAGAACCATCCAGACCCTGCTCCACCTCTCCGTAGTGCCTCTAGTAACATAGTTACAGACTAACCTGTCTAGTCTGGCCAAGCGAGTAGGGATCGAAGAGAGAAGACAACCCGGTACTCAAAAATGTCGTGCTGAAGTCGGATGTGTTGGGCCGAAAGGCGCAAATATAACAGTTATACTGCAAACTACAACACAACGCAGACACGTCCACTTAACGTCATTTTCAGGGCGGATGACGAAGAGGTGTACTTCTTTAGTCATCGGAGAACGCAATTAAGCAAGCAAACTTGTAAGAAACCATGAATATCTGATATATGTAGTAACTAACAATGGAGACTGTTATAAAGTGATTAAAAGAAGATTTGCAAGAGCAAAACAAAAATAATTGAATGTCACGAAGAACATGGGCACAACACCGGAGAGGCAATAATATTACAATTACCTAGGATATGTCATCATCAACATCATCATCATCAAGTATCGGGCCTGCTGGCGTAGATGATTATGTCTCTACACAACTTTCGATCTCAACAGTTATTTATCATTTCTGTTGTTGACTTTCTGCCAAGTCATTGTCTTGTATTGTTTTCTCTTTGCTTCCCTCTATCTCTTCGTCCCTCAATTTTCCCAGTTGTTACAATATATTACAGTTGTTCTCTTCTCATTACATGGCCAAAAAATTATGACTGTTTCTTCCTAATATTGGAAATTAGCTTTCTTTTTGCTTTGTCCTCTTTCAGAACGTTTTCATTACTCTTCTTAGCTGTCCATGGTATTCTCAACATTCTTCTGTAAAACCACATTTATTAAGACTCCATTGATTTTCCTGTCTGTTGTCCTATTGTCCATGATTAACATCCATATGTTAAGACTGGATCTACATAACATGAGGATATGTATCGTAACGATAACAACATGTGGTTGTGAATCGTGGACAATCTCACAAACAGCAAAAAACAAAATCGATTTATTCGAAACAAAATGCTACAGAAAAGTCGTCAAGATACCTTGGAAAATGTACAAGAGCAGTGAAGATATACTAAAGTATTTAAACATTAAAAGGAACTGGTTTGTAAACACCATTCTACAGAGGAAATTAAAATAATGTGGCTACGTCAAAAGACACAACAGGCTGGAAAGAACAATAATGGATGGCATGGTTCCTAGGACATCAAGGACAGATCAAGAAGAAGGTGGCTTCAGGACATGGAAGAGATCTTGAACATGACAACAGAACAAGGGTGAGATATGGTTAGAGACAGAGATTCTTTTAGACGGGCTGTGGTGGGTTTAACATCCTGTTGGAGATCTGGCTAGAGACAGAGATTCTTTCAGACGGGATGTGGTGGGTTTAACGTCCTGTTGGAGATCTGGCTAGAGACAAAGATTCGTTCAGACGGGATGTGGTGGGTTAGCGTCCTGTTGGAGATCTGGTTAGAGACAGAGATTCTTTCAGACGGGATGTGGTGGTTTAACGTCCTGTTGGAGATCTGGCTAGAGACAAAGATTCTTTCAGACGGGATGTGTGGGGGTTTAACGTCCTGTTGGAGATCTGGCTAGAGACAGAGATTCTTTCAGACGGGCTGTGGTGGGTTTAACGTCCTGTTGAGATCTGGTTAGAAACAGAGATTCTTTCAGACGGGATGTGGTGGGTTTAACGTCCTGTTGGAGATCTGGTTAGAAACAGAGATTCTTTCAGACGAGCTGTAGTGAATGTAACATTCTGTGGAGATCTGGCTAGAGACAAAGATTCTTTCAGACGAGCTGTGGTGAATGCAACATTCTGTGGGAGATCTGGCTAGAGATAGAGATTTCTTTCAGACGAGCTGTGGTGAATGTAACATTCTGTGGGAGATCTGGCTAGAGATAGAGATTTCTTTCAGACGAGCTGTGGTGAATGTAACATTCTGCACAAGACATGTGCCCTGATGATGATAATATTTTGTTTACATTTGATCGATACTTTCCAAGAATGTGTCTCAACGCCATGATGAACGTAGCTCTACAAATGTTAAGACTACAAACGTTTGAAGAAACTGATTTAGATTATCAAAATGCCCGTAACAAAACTACAAGGTACCTTCTGGGACAGCTAACTCTATAGATGATGATGGATGAACTATGTTCTGACATGCCGAGACCCGTCGCGGCAGTCAGGCATGGCAAACGTCACCAAGTGATGTCGTGTTCAGCTGCAATGCTGCACGGTACTTCGTTATCACTAGCTAGTTATTATTTGACTCAAATTGACAAGCTGGAGAAAATACAGAATGAAGCTATGCACATTATCTTGGGATGTACAAAGGACACTCCTTGTGTAGCAAAGAGGTATCTTCTTGACTTTCCAACCAACTTCTTTTCTTCTTTCTTTCCTCATTGCCTTTCAGCGTCGAGGGAGAAATAATTTGCGGTCTTTTGCTCTTCTGTTCGCCTCTGCTGCTGTTATGTTCCTAGTGCTTCTAATATTCCATCGACCCATCTTTTTCGTGGTCGACCCTTGGGTCTGGTGTTCTCACAACGTTTGTTGAAAGCTCGTTGTGTTGTTTTTGTTCTTTCTGCCTTGTCACGTGGCCAAACCATTTTATCTGTTGTTTCCTTATATATTCTATGGCGGGGGCTATTCCTAGCTTTTTCTCAGTTCTTCATTTCTGATCTTGTCTCTCAGACTGTTTCCTGTCATTCGTCTAACACAGATGGTACATTTCATCACAGAAGAGGTTTTTACTTATTGATCTTGCATCTAGGGTCCAGGTCTGGCATTGGTAGCACAACGTCGGGATGATGATTGTATTGTATAGTGCTCGTTTTGCCTCCAGAGTTATTTCCTTGTTGGACAATAATGGTGATAACTGTCCGATGATTTGACAAGCCTAGGATGACAGAATCAAGATCTGGAGAGCACGAGCATACCTGAAGATTAGTACAGATAAAGAGCATCCATTGCACCGAGAGCTCAAAACAGGGAAAGGTGCCAGGCTAAAAAGAGGAAAATCATGGGTGGGCCGAGCAGAAGATGTCATCAAACAAGTCTGTGGGCTTACTAATATCAACGTTGGCGTGGACTGGATACCTGTGCCTACGTCATTCAAGAGGATAATCTCGTGTATTATCACACTCGACAGGAAAAGTAGGGAACAGAACTCAGTCGTGGTTAATGCGGAAGTCAACGGTCTCATCTGCGATAACACCGATGAGAAAGATGCAGTCATCTATACAGACGGATCTGTAATACGACACCAAAGAAGTGCATGGGCATTTACAACACGCTCGGCGGGCAGAATAGTCAAAGAAGACAGCGGTGCATACGTCGTGACCATGAGTAGCATGACAATGGAGGTGATGGCAGTGACCAAGGCATTCAACTGGTTAGAGTCACAAGACTAACCCACACATGTATACTGAGTGATTCGATGAGCATGATAAAAAATGTGGAGGCAGGCTCTGTACGCATGCAATGGATAGAGTCGTTGCAGAAGTCAAAAATACGTAAGGTCACCTTTGTCTATGTCCTGTACTTGCGAGAGTATGAAGAAATGAAAGAGCGGACAGGTTGGCTAGCTGCGCTGTCGTTGAGGACGGTCAACCAGTGGATCGCGCGGACATCATCAATGCCCTCCGAGATGTGGGAAGAGCATAGGACTTCAACAACCACGAGTCCACGTCACCCCTTCGGATGATGGAAATGGGAGTTAAGATGAGCACACCCAGAAATGAGAAACTTAGTGCCCATGTAAGAAGACTTATCAACCAACACAGAACTATATATATATATATATCGAGAGAGAGAGAGAGAGAGAGAGAGAGAGAGAGAGAGACGTCAGTCGCTGGACACAGTGGGACTCGCTGAGGAGGGGGTCTGAGCACCTATGGACATGTTCGGAATGCAATAATGGAGATACGTAAATAACTCAGAAACTCTATAACTCTTGAGGGGGATATCGGAAACCAATGGATTCGGCCGGTGTGCGGTGAACATGACTCTATAACTCAATAACCCTAACCCTTCAACTAACCATAACTATAACTGTGATATTTGCGCCTTTAAGCTCATCATATCCTACTTCATCGCGACATTTTTTGAGTACCCGGTTGTCTTCCTTCTCAATCTCTACTCACTTGTCCAGACTAAACTCATTGCTCTGTTTCTAGAGGCACCGCGAAGAGGTGGAATTGGTCTGGATGGTTCTGGTCCACCGAACCAGGCGCAAGCCATCAGTTACGAGTCGCTGACAGCCTACGGCCCAGTGGCAGTCAAGTCGCCTCTGCCTCTAATTTTTAACAACATCCGCGAATCTGCAATTATGTCTGAACAGAAAGAGCAAAAAAAAAGTGATACACCATGCAAAAGATTAAATGCGGGAAACTAAGGAAGACTAGCAAACCAACATAAAAGTAAAAAAAAAGGAGTAAAGTACCCCCGTCACGCCAAGTGGCGTATAGGGAAATATGGTGTTAGTGACCCTATATTTTACAGACCTTCAGCACATGATTTTTGGGGTAATGTGGTCGGTATTACGCCCGCGCTGCTTTACTTTCCCAGAAAAAAAATCCGGTACCCATTTAAGGCTGGGTGAACCCTGAAGCCGTCGGTTGGGATCGAACCCTACCCTTGTCCTTTGTAGTCCAGTTCACTAACCACTGAGCTATCGCGACTCCCTAAACCAACATAAAGTCGATGTAAAATAATAAAAAATATTAAATGAAAAAATTAAAGGTTTACGAAAAGGCAAACAAAAGAAAAGACGATTAGAGGCTACAGAGATTTCTCAGAAAAATTTCTCTGGACAACCAAAAAGACCAACGAAGAAATTCACAATGACCTAACACAAAACGAGAACTGCTAAAAAAATAGCAGAAAGAAACAAAGGACATTTTTCGGGCACATCATGAGAAGAGGAAAGGTTGAATATTTGATTACAATTGACAAAATTGCAAGGGAAAGATCCGCGCAAGTATTCATCAGTATTATCTCAACTATTTGCTTATTCTTTCGTTTACGTTTTCAATAATCATCATCATCGTGTGCCTTCTCTGCAACGAAGGTTGGCTACCATGGATCGCCATTCTACTCTGTTTCTTGCTTTGATGGTGCAGGCTGACATAGATTGACTTGCCCATATTTTGATGTTACTCGTCCATGTTAGTCTTGGTCTGCTTCTGCCTCTTTTACCTTGTATTTTTCTTTCCAATATTACTTTTAGTAGGCTGTTGTGTCTTTTAACATGCCCCAAAAATTTCATTTGTCTTGTCTTAATTGTTTAGTAGTTCTCTTTTTATTTTCAGTTGTTTTAAAACTCTATCGTTTGTTGTCTTTTGTTTCCATCCAATTCTACCTATTCTTCTATAAATCCACATTTCAAAGGCTTCAATTTTCTGTTCTGTTTTCTTGTCTAATGTCCATGTTTCTGCACCATACAGGAATATTGGAAGACGTAACATTTTCGATAATGCGGACTTGAAAGTGTAAAAATCAGCATCAGTCCCAAGACACCCAACAGCAGTCAGGGACTCTTAAATGATTGGCTAGAGGGGAAGGCGCGCCACCAGGAAACCGAGCTGGAAGTTGTCAGCGACCCACAGCTGATGGTTCGCGCCAGGATTGGTGAACCAGAACCATCCAGACCCTACTCCAACTCTTCGCGATGCCTCCAGTAACAGACTAACCTGTCTAGTCTGGTCAAGCGAGTAGGGATCGAAGAGGGAAGACAACCCGGTACTCACAAATGTGCTAATGTCGGATGTTTTAGGCCGAAAGGCACAAATATCACAGTTATACTGCAAACCACAACACAACGCAGACACGCCACTTAACGCCCTTTTATGGGTGGATGACGAAGAGGTGTGCTGCCATAGTCATCAGGAGAACACAAGCAACACATGCAAGCATGTGTTTATCATGTGTTACAGAAAGAAACGGTCGACCCAGCCGTTTGGCAGAAATGGGTACCAGGGTAGTACTCTTGGAAGGTGAGGTATGTCGCTTCGCGTCGAGAGTTTCGATGCTTGAAGCGACACTATCCAGAAGTTTCCGAACACTTCTGCAGAGGCGGCCGAGCACATATGGGTGACAACTCGTGTGCTAAGACGCCTGTTCAAGTCTCGTACTTTACCTTGAATCTTTACATGCAAGCAACTGTCTGGTTTGCATCGGGCTCAGCAAACCAGAACTGATAAAGATTCATATCCATCTTGCATTACTAAAAGACCAGCGAGAATATTTCCCAACGAGGCCAACCCAAAAGTGAACTCCTAAAAAAAAAAAACTGAAAGAAACAATTAATATTTCTTAAGCACAACTTGAGAAGAGGACAGTTTGAATATTTTATTACAACATGCAAAATACAGGGAAAGAGGGATCGTCGAATGAATCATAATGAATGTTTTGTATGAATGTAAATTATGAGAAAGTTCAAAGTGAAAGAGAAATGAAGATACTCCGATTTCACAGGAATATGATAAAATGCGAGGCCTCTGCAAAATTGAACAAAAGGTAGTAATTGTAAAAAACATCTGAAACAAATATTACTTTGTAATGTTCTCTTTTAGTAAAGATATCACATACAATTGTATGTTTATATATGTATTTTTTTTTTCGGTGAAGAAATCACTTTTCGAGGTAACTCCATCCCTGTCAGAACCCCAATTTAAAGAACAAAACGCCCACTTCCGCCCACTTTGTGCATTGTGGGACACACTTCCGGCTACCTCTTCCTGGGACGATCACGGAAGAGATACTAAACTTCTCTACAACTTCATAGAAAACCTTCACTTATTTCGGTAATTATGTCTATTTTTTCACACTTCAATATCCAAAATTCATTATTGCAGTAAAATATTCAGCTAGCCACAGTTAAACACACTAAAACTATATGTTATTCCTGTTCTGATGTACAGTCATAGTCTAATTATGACTCAGCTGCAGAGTCCATCGACTGCTGCTTATTTTTAGAGGAGGGTCTTCGCCGGTCTTTGTAGCCAACTTTTGAGAGAAATGTCATTTACAATTTACATGATCTTGCTGTAGTCGTCACGATAGTAAAATACAGTGGAAGTGTTTAGGTTTGGTCATCGGAATATGTATTCTAAACAAATCTTTAGTAGTCTATTTAATTTCCTGACTGAGAAGATTATATTTGTTTGTTTCCAGTTGTAAACTTTACTATCACTAAGTTTGTACCTGTAGTAACTGTTCACTGTTCTCTAGACAATAGACAACTTCTAGAGTTGATGTTGAGTTATTCTATATTCTGGCACTCTCTCATAAATTTCAACTTCGACCCAGGGAATACACTTTTTATAAGGTTTTCTTTTTTGTACTGATAAAGTTAGTATGTTGATGTATGTTTCTAATTTGAATCAAGTAGCTAAGAGGTACTTACTTACTAATACTTGTGCCTTGTGGCTTGTGGTATTGAAATTATCTTACTAGACAAGGAGAAAGGAAGTGATACTCCCCTAAAAAAATCCAGTGCTATTAGAAGTTAATGAGTTTTGTTGAGGATTGCTGTCCTGATTCTAATCTTCATGTATGTATCTAAGTGGATCTTTCTTATGTTTTTTTTGTACATGAGTAGATGAAGATTAAATATTAAACCCTTCCTTCAAGGACTTGCCCTCAGATAAAGATTTATAAGTGGCTAGAATATAGAGACCTCAAACCTTTTAGGGACTTGTGTGCATTTACTGATCTAGACACGATTGGATGCACAGTTGAGTACATAGGTTAGAACTTATTGCATCTACTTTTTTGCACATGAAGGTGTTTGCTTGAGAAAGATCACAATGTGATTTTATAGCTGTGTGTACAAGGAAATGAGTTACAAGAAATGTTAGACATTATAGTGAAGGAAAGCTAAATTAAATGACTCAGTCTTAATAGTACAAAGACAGAAGTAATGGTAGCAACAAAGAACAGGACTTCACTGCAATGCACAATAAAGACAAATGGAAGAATATTAAAAGAAGTAATGAATTTAAATATCTGGTTGGTTGTGATCGCCCGATGACTAAAGTATTCTAGAGTATTGTGGTAGACTAGAATATTCCTGTTATAATTCCTTTTCATCATCCGCCCTTACACGGACATAGTGGACGTGTCTGCGTTGTGTTGTGGTTTGTAGTATAACTGTTATATTTGCGCCTTTCGGCCCAACACATCCGACTTCAGCACGACATTTTTTAGTACCGGGTTGTCTTCCCTCTTCGATCCCTGCACGCTTGGCCAGACTAGACAGGTTAATCTGTTACAGGAGGCACCACGGAGAGGTGGAGCAGGGTCTGGATGGTTTTGGTTCACCGATCCTGGCACAAGCCATCAGCTGTGGGTCGCTGACAACTCTGGTGCTGGAAGGATCTGAGAACAATGTTAACCTCAAATAGTGGAGGTGAGATGCAGAATGGCTCAGGCAAAAGCAGCTTTAAAAAAAATGAGGAAGATGATGTGCAATCCATTTTTGACAATAGAAATAAGAAGAGTTCTTAAATGTTATGTAGAGCCAGTCTGAACATATGGAAGTGAATCATGGACAATAGGACAACAGACAAGAACAAAATTGGAGGCTGTAGAAATGTAGTTTTACAGAAGAATGTTGAGAATACCATGGACAGCTAAGAAGAGTAATGAAAACGTTCTTAAAGAGACCATAGCAAAAAAGAGAGATAATTTCCAATATTAGGAAGAAACAATCATCATTTTTTTGGCCATGTAATAAGAATGGAACAGCTGCAATATATTGTAACAACTGTGAAAACTGGGGGACGAAGAGATAGCAGGAAGCAAAGAGAAAAGATACCAGACAGGTTTTTGTTTGTTGCTTTCAGGAGGTTGCCTTGGTGAATTTTAGACTTTCCCATATCTGCTGCACCATTCTTTCCAATAGCTAGTGCAATATGTTTCTGTAGATTGTCCAAGTTTCGCCCTGTTTAAGAGTTCTTTATCTCTGCCCATAGAGCTTTTTCTCTTTGTCTCACACCAACTTCCTTCATTCTGCTATGAAGTTTGCTTTCCCATTCAGTCTCCTTCCATTGTAAATTTGTCTGACAAATTATTACTCATTAAGATCTAACATTTATCTAACATAACTATTGTCAGGTCGGGTAATTTTATCTGCTACTGTATGCAGTAAACAATACAACCTGTGGCTGCCCTGCTGCCTTGCAGGTGAGCTCGGGAGAGTAAAAGGCTAAGAGAGGGTACCCCAAAGTAAAACAACCCCACTGCCTTGTAGGTGGGACTTTTTAGAGAAAGGTTAGCAGAGCCAACCGTAAACAAACCGGTGGAAGGCAACAGAAAACCACCGTCGTAACTTCTTTGTACAATCATGAATCACCACAATATCAAAGCAGGTAAATGAATTTAAATATTTGGGGACTTTGTTAACCTCAGACGGAAGATGTACAACAGAGGTGAAATGCAGAATGGCTCAGGCAAAAGCAGCTTTCCAAAAAATTGAGGAAGATACTATGCAATCCAACCTTAAACAATCATCATTTTTTGGCCATATAATGAGAAGAGAACAACTGGAATATATTGTAACAACTGGATAATTGAAGGATGAAGAGATAGAGGAAAGCAAAGAGAAAAAAATACCAGACTGCTTAAGAGAATGGCTTGGCAGAAGGTCAACAACAAATGATAAATAATTGTCGAGATCGAAAATTGTGGAGGGACATGATCACCTACGCCAGCAGGCCTGGTACTTGATGATGATGAAGATCTAAGAAAGGAGCTAAGAGATTGCTGCTGAGTTGTCTTCAAATGTTGCCATATGGCTCTAGACAGGAGCACAAAAAAAATCTGGCCTAGAGCTGTGAAAGTAAAATATGGTATGGAAAATACTGTAAAATAAACGTAAAATGGTATTAAGTAGTTAAACCTGTAGAGAGATCTCTGTATGCATGCAATGGTTAGAGTCATTGCAGAAGTCAAAAATACATAAGGTGACCTTTGTCTATGTCCCTGGACATGCGGGAGTATGGGGAAATGAAAGAGCGGACAGGTTGGCTAGCTGTGCTGTTGTTGAGGACGGTCAACCAATAAATCGGGTGGACATCATCAATGCCCTCCAAGATGTGGGAAGAGCACAGGACTTTGACAACCACAAATCCATGTCACACCTTCGGATGCAAGAGATGGGAGTTAAGATGGGCACAGCCAGAAATGAGAAAGTTAGTGGGTGTGTCAGAAGACTTATCAACTAACACAGAACTGGAGTCATCAGTCGCTGGACACTGCAGAACTTGCCGAGGAGAGGATCTGAGCACCTATGGACATGTTCAGAGTGCAATGATGATGACCCGCAAATAACTCAATAACCTGTAGAGTGATTAGACAATCCACGTCTCTGCTAAAGCCTTTGTCTGGTAAATAAATAACATATTTTAGCATATGTTATTTTGTTCATCAAGAGCCGCAGGAATCTGCTCCCTCAATGAGATAGAGCTGCTTGCACAGAACAGAGACAAATGGCGAGATTTGATAAAATATCTTTAAAAGAATTGAAAACTGCTAGACCAAAAATTCAGATAACAGGAGTATCTTGGTCTACGCCCTATGGGCCGGCTACGGCTTGAAAGGTCAATAGATAGATAGATTTTGTTCATGATGAAGGCTGTTGCTGTGACGTTATAGATTGTCTTGTCTCTCTATAGGTTTAGCTTCTTAACTCTTTCCGTACTGAAGCTTTTTATCACTGCAACGGAAGAGATTTCAGACACAAAATTTGTCATGGTTTTAAGAATCAATCTACATATTTATATTTATCTAACACATAACATATTGTATATGAATTTTTAGATAATTGAACAAGGTATTTGATTTCACCAATACCAAGATGATACAAGATATGTAAAAAGAATACGGTTTGATGGTTCACACTAATCAAATTAACAGTGGCACACTATGCAGCGAGACGTATGGGGGCGAAACGTATGGAAAGAGTTAATACTATTTTGTTTATTTACATGTTTTCCTCAGCTATACTTGCAGACCAGCGTATGATCTAATATATTTTATATTTGTCCTTATCACCTTGAAAATAGAGAATCAATATTTAGTCTAAGAAATTTGGTGGCACCAGAATGTATCTATCTGCTTGCACAAATAAAACAGTTATATTCTACACCCTCTCTGCTTTTTAGTTATCTCTCAATGTAAACATTATGTAGCTCTTGTTATTTATGCTAGTGTGTTTTTGTACATCTGCTGATCACTGTATTTCAAATTATTCTTTGCACAATACCTTATTGTTTTGCTAGTGTATGAAATATCTAATTATATTTCTTAGAATTAACCAGTGCCATGTTTAAGCTAATTTCTTTGAATTAATCCTAGATATACTTTAAGTTTATTTCTAAATAAAATTATTTTCATGAAATATTTAAATTCTTTGCTTTAAATTAGTCCATCACATATTTAAGTTTATTTTGTATTTAATTAAATTGGTAGAAATTTATTTATTTAATTTAATTAAATTTGTAGAATATTTAGTTTATATTTTTTAATCAATCTGTTTTATGTAATATGAAATATTTAAGTTTTCATCCTTGAATTATTCCATTATATTGATTGCCTCTCCTCAATTTGTGCAGGGCAGTCAGGTAATAATGACTGTAGCTTTTTATATTGTTGCTGTTGTTGTTCAATTAATCCCTTTTTCTTTTTTTAAATTATTGTAAGCAAGTATCTTTATGTTGACACTTAATAGTTCCCCTTGTACAGGCCAGGGTTTTGGAGTTAGTCACTAGTAACCAAACAACGAATTTGTACTTTTTTTTTTATTATCCATTTCAAACACTAGCTCCTTTAAAATTAATGCAGCCATCTTATTTTTTAACATTTCAATGCATTTGGGTCAAACCAGGATTTGAACCAGGGACCTCTCTCCCAGAAAGCAAAAACCATACCCCTAGACCACTTGGCTTCAGCTCCAGAATTTCTGTACATTATGGCTAACGTATTATTTATGACAAAAAGGTCATGCTTTTTACATTAAAATAAAGATCAGTTTAATAGGAAGACCTGAGATTTATGACAAAAAAATCATGTTTTATAAAATGAAAGTCAGCTTAAAAGGAAGACCTGAGATTTATGACAAAAGATAATTCTTTATAAAATGATCACTTTAAAAGGAAGACTAGAGAAAAGAAATATTTTCACATAACCCAACTTTCATAATTGTGTCTAGGAAGACCTGAGATTTATGACAAAAAGATCATGTTTTTAAAATAAAAGTCAGCTTAAAAGGAAGACCTGAAATTTATGACAAAAAGATCATGTTTTATAAAATAAAAGTCAGCTTAAAAGGAAGACCTGAGATTTATGACAAAAAGATCATGTTTTATAAAATAAAAGTCAGCTTAAAAGGTAGACCTGAGATTTATGGCAAAAAGATAATTCTTTATAAAATGGTCAGTTAAAAGGAAGACCAGAGAAAAGAAATATTTTGACGTAACCCAACTTTCATAATTGTGTCTGAGACTACACAAACCTAATACTAACTGCATCAGAGATTGTCTATTCTGGCATGTTATGTTTTGTTCTTAGTTGTGCATGTTTCCAACAACGATGTTGAAATTAAGATTTAACTTCTTGTTCTTGAATTTTGTAACAGTTGTGGTATTGTTTTTAACGAGAGATATCCCCTCATAAATTACAGTTCGGTATCCTCAGATTAACTCTACACTATGATGCTGTTGTAAAAATTCATCATCATCATAGAGTGCCATCTCCGCATCGAAGGTTGGCTACCATGGAGCACCATTTCATTCTGTCTCTTGCTTTGATGATGCAGATTGTCATAGGTTGACCTGTCCATCTTATGATGTTACTCGCCCATGTTAGTCATGGTCTGCATCTGCCTCTTTTACCCAGTATTTTCCCTTCCAAGATTACTTTTAGTAGGCTGTTGTGTCTTTTAACATGCCCCAAAAATTTATTTGTCTTGTTCAAATTGTGTTTAGTGGTTCTCTTTTCATTTTTAATTGTTTTAAAACTTCATCATTTGTTTTCTTTTCTTTCCATTCATTTCTACCTATTCTTCTATAAATCCACATTTCAAAGGCTTCATTTTTCTGTTATGTTTTCTTGTTTAATGTCAATGTTTCTGCACCATACAGGAATATTGAGAAGATGTAACATTTTGCTATTCTTAGTTTTAGCCCTGGTGTTATTTGTTTTGATGTTAGTATATTTTTCATGGCATTGAAATTATTTTTTGCCATACCTATTCTTTTGTTTATTTCAGTTCTTCATTTTCCATCACTGTCTTGAAATTTGATAGTCTTCTGCGAGCAAACATTCCTCACTTTCCTGTACTCTCCTAATTACTACTTTCGTTGGCCCCTGAGTGTTGGATTTGTTTTTTTTTTATGTTAATTTTTTTTCAACTGTGTTATAAAAAGTATGATGGTATTGTAAAAAAGAGCTGTTTTTTTTTTATTTCACTAATTTTCAATAATTTTTAAAAGTTTCTTATGATGGGGGAAATCTCCCCAGCAGTTGACAAGACATCAAACAAACTATTTTAACACATGATAAACAGCGAACATCACGTAGGAGAGCCAAACATATGGCTGAATCCGCAGTGTCAATAAATAATGCAATACTTCGGGTAGCCACAGAGTCATGCATTCTAATTTCAAGCCATAAATCTAACATAACCCAGGAAATGATTAGAAGGGTCTGATTCCCATGTCTCTCTGCTGGGTAAACACAACTGTGTAACAAAGCAAAGAAAATACTTTTTTTTTTTTTAAACTCCAATGTAACAATTAAGGGGGAAAAAAAAAGTAAAGAGCCCTGTCACGCCAAGTGGCGTATAGGGAATATGGTGTTAGTGACCATAATTTTTACAGACCATCGGCACATAAATTTTGGGGGTAATGTGGTCAGTATTATGCCCATGCCACTTTACTTTCCCAAAAAAAATCCAGTACCCGTTTAAGGCTGGGTGAACCTGGAAGCCGTCGATCAAGGTCGAACCCAAACTCTTGTCCCTTGTAATCCAGATCACTAACCACTGAGCTGTTGTGGCCACATGTACAATTAAGTGCTGATAATTTTTACGACGGTATCGTGAAAATGTGACCCACAAATATGTTTTGCAATCTAGGGTTAAATGTTTTTGACATTTTTTACTTTTAACGTAAATCTTTCCTATCAAGAGCTTTGATAGGAAGGTGATGAAACAATACAGAGTAAAGGCATCAAGATACATAGAAATGTGAGGTGCTGTAAAGCTGATGATAATAATGACAATTTAAAAAAAAAAAAGAGAAAAAGTGGTATGGTAACAGCTCTGCATAGGTTAGAAACGAAACAAAAGTCGAACAGCGTTTCGACCAAGTAGGCCTTCAGCTGGAACAACATACAATGCAAACATATATATAAGGATATACACAGAAATCTAACTACATGGCGATAATATGCTAGATACTCATTAAGGAAAAAAAGTCACTTCCTCGCGGTCCAGAGCTTGGTCAGCCACCGACAGAACTAAAATTGGTGAAAGGAAGTGGCTTTTTTAATTCCTTTCTTGAGAATCTAGCATATTATTACCATGTAGTTAGATTTCTGTGTAAATCTTTACATATACATATATATATATATATATTTTTGTGTTGTTGTTTATTGTTCCAGCTGACGGCCTACTTGGCAGAAAGTTGTTTTACATTTGTTTTGTTTCTCACCTACGTAAAGCTGTTACCACCATACCACCTTTTTTTTTCATTTTTATTTATTTTTCCTTTTTAAAATTATTTAAATTGTCATTCAACCAAGGCAAAATGAAAGTCATTTTAAAAGGAAGACCTAAGATTTACGACAAAAAAGATAATACTTTATGAGATGAAAGTCAGTTTAAAAGGAAAACAAGAGAAAAGAAATATTTTCACGTAACCCAACTTCTCATAATAAAGAGATATATTCCAGCTGTTCCCTTCTCATTACGTGGGCAAAAATTTTTTTTTCGCCTATGTAAAGCTGTTACCACCATATGACTTTTTTTTTTAAATTGTCAATGTGGGTATGCCCCAACTGCAGTGAAGCTGATTCCATATATATATTTTTTTTTTTTTGGGAGCCGCGATAGCTCAGTGGTTAGTGAACTGGACTACAAAGGATAAGAGGTAGGGTTTGATCCCAACCGACGACTTCCGGTTCACCCAGCCTTTAATGGGTACCAGATTTATTTTGGGAAAGTAAAGCGGCATGGGCGTAATACCGACCACAGGACCCTAAAAAAAATCATGTGCCGAAGGTCTGTAAAATTTATGGTCACTAACACCATATTCCCTATACCACCACTTGGTGTGACGGCAATGTGTGTCCTATCCAGTGCCATCATCTTCGCTGTGTCTCTTTATCCACTGGTATTTGACTGGTACATTTCCATAATTCAATGTTAGTGATTTTGCCCTACCATTTCCATCCTTTTATTCTGTACAAGTATTCATTAATGAAAGTCTGTATCTTCATGGTTGTCATTTTAATATATTATTGTGATCTAGGGTTAATTGTGACATAATATATAATATATTTGTAAAGAACCACTGTGACAAAGTGGTTCATGCACACATATAGCCTAACTGGTTGCAGGTTAATATCACATTAGCACCATACTAACACAGCTTTGGGTTTCACTAGCTACTTAAAATAGCTACCAGAGATTTTTCTGAGATAGCCTAGTGTATTGCTGACCATATCACACATAAATATGCTGATGAAACTATCTTTACAGCATTATCACTTTTTGACTTGACTTGACTTAATCTCCTTGTTAGCCGTGAGCTATGAGCTCTTTACAGCTTAATGCCTCTCGCATGAAGGCGCAGGTCCTTCTCAGTTGTACAGCTGCAGAGTACAGTGTGCTATTGATGGATGGAAGTAGTGGGAGTAACATGCTCCGTCGGTTTGTAAATGGGACAGTGTAGTAGCAGGGGATCTACTGTCTCAGATTGTTGATGGCAGTGTCTGCACATTGGATCATGTTGTGTTTTTATTCTGCTCAGGTGTTGATTGGTAGGAGCATGGCCTGTTCTCAGCTGGAATATCAGGCTTTGATCCCTTCGTCTGAGCTCCCCCACAGGGTCAAGGGGGTCTGATTTTGTTTGATATCTGTAGAGTAGGCGTCCAGTCTTAGCTGAAGCCCACATATTTAACCATTCCTCGTGGTAGCTACCATAGATTTTTCTGAGATTGCCTAGTGTATTGCTGACCATATTACACATAAATATGCCGATGAAATTATCTTTACAGCATTATCACATAATGGAGTCTCCGGGGTGGTGGGGGGCGGACATATAGGACCTGAGAGTAAAGGCCGCTTCTCCTGGGCGGTCACCATGAACTGTTTGGGTCTCAGTTTTTATTTCATCCCTGATTTAAAAAAAAAAAACTTTTGATCCCACTGGGGTTTGATCCCTGTTCTCCTGGTTTGGAGAACGATGAGATTCAACCACTCATTCATCCTCACTGATGATCATTGAAAATTATAGGCATTATATCATATCTAGAAGTGGAGGGCCGGTTGGTCTCGAGGCAAAACGTTTTTTTTCTCCTCTCTGTAATATCATTTATGTCATCATCATGTGCCATACCGGTTGGCGTAAGTGATCATGTCCCTCCACAATCTTCTATCTACAGTGCATCGTATCAGTTCTGTTGTTGACTGTTTTCCATGCCATGACACCAAGTTATCCAGTATTTTCTCTCTTTGTCGTCCGCGATCTCTCTTTCCTTTTATTTTGCCAGTTCAAGTATTCCAACTTTCCTCTTCTCATGATGTGCCCGAAAAATGTTGATTGCTTCTTTCTGATGTTTTTTAAGAGCTCCCTTTTTGTGTTGGCCTCTTTGAGAACTTCCTCATTTATGTACAAAAGAAATAATGTTGGTGACAAAACTACTCCTTGGGTAGCTCCAAAGTTCTTTTCCTGCTGGTCAGCACATTTACATGTACTCTGGCTCTGTTTTCAAATTAGTGACAAATCCATTTGTTTCGTATCCTGCATTCGTATGATTCAGGAAAAGTAACATGTTATAATGTTTTTAGAATATTTCGGCTAGAGATTCGAAAGGCTTTTACGATTGACTTCATCAGGAATATAGTTAATTTGACCTGTCCTGAATGGAAAATCGTGAGGGGTAACAAAGGTTGGAACACACTGGTGTAAATGAAATATAATTATTTACCATCATCATATTTCTTATTTTATAACTTTTATTGGCAATCAAAGTACATCATGTATATCCATCTATAGAGGAGTTGTAACAATCATTTGTTCAGTTGATGGAAAAAAATTGAAACAGAATGTGTAGATACAGTGTCTTTGTTTTGTTTAATATTGGTGACATTACTTTTGGAATGCTTTTGATGTTACTTTAGTTTTTGTGTTGTGCATTCAATTTCAGTTTTCTGCCATAAATGTAGATTTAAGTATTTATTTTAACAACTTGAATATGATTTTATTCTCATTTTTCCACCCTGATTGTAGAAAAGTATTATTTTTTGTTTTATTTATTTGTATATTTATTTCTTTTGTATGTATATATTTTTTTTAATATCGTTTTATATATATATAATATGTATTGTTATTTATATGTATTTTTAAGTATTATTTTTTTTTTCTGCCACAAACAGTAAATTTATGTTTTCCAAAGTTTTCCCCATTTTTCTACTACAAATATAGTAAGTAGATCTTAATTTTTCCCCACTTGTTATTTATTTTGTTATTTGTGCGGGTGCGTGTCTAATAGGAGATTTTCAAGAATTGTACAGCAGTCTTTTATCACAGGGGAGATCCTGATAATAAATATCTGAATAAAAAGTAGTTCCTAGCTTTGTGTAGGAATATTTTGCTAATTATATAGCACTATTTTGTGTTGCGAACTAACATTTGTGTGAATCACATCTAATCTGTTGCTGCTTGTGTGTTTTAAATGTATTCCTTGACATCTAATTTAACCATTTATTTTGCTCCCTTTTATTGTTTGTAGGTCTGCACTTGAATATTTAATCTTTTATAACATCAGGGTTACTGTTTGATGAAAGTTGTAATTTAGAATAGATTTTCAATCTGATGAAAGTTGTAATTTAGAATAGATTTTCAATCTGATGAAAGTTGTAATTTAGAATAGATTTTCAATCTGATGAAAGTTGTAATTTAGAATAGTTTTGTAATCTGATGAAAGTTGTAATTTAGAATAGTTTTTGTAATCTGATGAAAGTTGTAATTTAGAATAGATTTTCAATCTGATGAAAGTTGTAATTTAGAATAGTTTTGTAATCTGATGAAAGTTGTAATTTAGAATAGTTTTGTAATCTGATGAAAGTTGTAATTTAGAATAGATTTTCAATCTGATGAAAGTTGTAATTTAGAATAGTTTTTTACTTATTCTTTTCGTGATAGCATATTTCCAATTATGATTACTGATTAGGTATTAACTTCCTGAATAGAGGAATCATATGCGCTATATCTGTGTTGTTTTATTTGCAACACTGTGGAGTTAAAATTTGTCAGGTTTCATGCAAAACACATTTTTTTATCACCATCTTTCATCTCTCCCAGACCATAGAACTGAATTTTGCATGTTAGTTCTTTTTTCTTACACAAGAGTCCCTTGTTGGACATGTGATGAGAAGAGATAATAACCGAATAGCAAAGCAAGCCCTCATATGGGAAACAACAGGTAAGAGAAAAAGAGGAAGACCCAGGGAGACACTGAGAAGAACATTGATGAGAGAGGCAAGAGCAGCAGGAATCGGCTCCCTCAATGAGATAGAGCTGGCTTGCACAGAACAGAGACAGATGACGGGATTTGATAAAATATCTTTAAAGAAAACTGCTAAAAAAAAATTTAAATAAGAGAAGGTGTATCTTGGTCTACGCCCTATGGGCCGGTTACGGCTCGAAAGGTCAATAGATAGATAGAAGGGTCCCTTGCCGCATATGTTGATAACTCCAACTTGGCAGGTACTCATATTTTTTCCATCGATGAGTAATTGATAGAATCAAGATACAACAAAGCTTGTCAAATCATTGGACAGATATCACCACTATTGTCCAACAAGGAAATAACTCTAGAGGCAAAACTGGCACTGTACAGTACAATCTTCATGCCAATGTTGTGCTACCAATGCCAGTCCTAGACCCTAGATGCAAGAACAATAAGAAAAATAACCTCTACTGAGATGAAATGGGTCAGACGAATGTTAGAAAACAGTCTGAGAGATAAGATCAGAAATGAAGAACTGAGAAAAAAGCTAGGAATAGCCCCCATCATATAATATATAAAGAAACAACAGATAAAATGGTTTGGCCACATGACAAGGCAGAGTAAAACAAACACGACACAACGAGCCCTCAATAAATATTGCGAGAATACCTGACCCAAGGGTCGACCACGAAAAAGATGGATCAACGGAATATTAGAAGCACTAGGAAACAACAGCAGCAGAGGCGAACAGAAGAGCAAAAGACTGCAAATTATATCTTCTCTCGACGTTGAAAGGCAAATGAGGAAGGAAAGAAGAAGAATGAGTAATTGATGTTTCAAGCCAGACCTCGCTGCTGAGGCCAGGGGTGGGTTGCCACAGAGAGAAATCACAAATAAAAACCCCAACTGCTATAGCCGGGATTTGAACTCACAACCTCTCTGTCTCGAGGCCGTCGTCTTGCCTCAAGACCAAACAGTCCCCCTTGGGTACCAAATGAGATAGTTGTGGAGAAATTCTCATCCAGTGCACACATGAAATAAAATAGAAAACTGTCTAAAGATCAGATAAGATAAACACACTTAGAAATTGACAGTAAACCCGTGTGATGTTTGCTGAAAGTTTACAATGTATAGAGTGCATAAGAAGATAATGCTTTCTCTGTAATTTGATGCCTAAAAAAATCACACTGCATTATTTAGCTTGTCTGTGTCAAACATTTCACAAAACGTTGCAGAATCTTGGCAGATGCTAGGTCAGATTGACTGAATTCATTATAGGTGGTTACCCTAAGGGTTTTTTTTATGGAACCAATCAGATTTGAGATAAAATTGGATATAGGTTGCCTGTGTTTAGGCGAGGAGTTACCTTTTAGTATGGTACATGGAATTGCAATATTTTGTGTATTAAAACACTTGTTGTTAAGGTGTAATCATTGCCTATTTATTTTTAGCAAAGCACTTAAACATGCTTGTGTGGGTGTGATAAAGTTAATTTTTTTTTTTACATTGAAAAAAGTAATTTTCTGTTAAAATTCTAAATTGAAGATATAGAGTACAAGTGTACTCTATATCTGCTTATCATCATCATCAAGTACCGGGCCTAGTGGCGTAGGTGATCATGTCTCTCCACAACTTTCGATCTCTGCAGCTATTTATCATTTCTGTTGTTGACCTTATGCCAAGCCATTCTCTTAAGCTGTCTGGTATCTTTTATCTTTACTTCCCTCTATCTCTTCGTCCCCCAATTTTCCCAGTTGTTACAATATATTCAAGTTGTTCTCTTCTCATTACATGGCCAAAAAATGATGATTGTTTCTTCCTGATATTGGAAATTAGCTCTCTTTTTGCTTTGACCTCTTTCAGAACCTCATCATTACTCTTCTTAGCTGTCCATGGTATTCTCAACATTCTTCTGTAAAACCACATTTTATCTGCTTATAATATATTAGTAACAATATCACATTGAATAATAAATGAGTGGTCTAAAAATACGACATTGGCCTCTGGACAGAAAGGACCTGTGTTCAAAGCTCACCACAAGTTTTGGTGATTTTTCAAAAATAGAAAAATTCATCCACGTTTTGTTCATGGAGTTACTTTCTCCTGATCTTTTTGGTAGTGAAATGTGATGTCTAGACCTCTCAGATAACGGGAATAAACAGGTGGTCCCGTGAGCACTCGAAGGCTTTAAAGATCCTTTAGTAGTTAAAAGTCGAAAAGTAAAATTAAAGTATAGTACTCTCTCATATGTTGAGATGTGATGAGGAGAGATAATAACCGAATAGCAAAGCAAGCCCTCTTATGGGAAACAACAGGTAAGAGGAAGACCCAGGGAGACACTGAGAAGAACATTGATGAGAGAGGCAAGAGCAGCAGGATTCGGCTCCCTCAGTGAGATAGAGCTGCTTGCGCAGAACAGAGACAAATGACGAGATTTGATAAGATATCTTTAAAGGAAAACTGCTAGAATAAAAATTCAGATAGGAGAAGGTGTATCTTGGTCTACGCCCTATGGGCCGGCTACGGCTCGAAAGGTCAATAGATAGATAGACTCTGTCACACCGCATGGCTTATAGGGAATATGGTGTCAGTGAAGATAGTTTTTACAGACCTCCTGCACAGGATTTTTGGGGTAATATGGTTGGTATTAAGCCTGTACTGCTTTACTTTCCCAGAAAAAAAATCTGGAACCCATTTAAGGCTGTGTAAACTCGGAAGCTGTCGATCAGGATCAAGCTTAAACTCATGTCCTTTGTAGTTCAGTTCACTAACCACTGAGCTATCGCGGCTCCCTAAAAATTGAAAAGAGTACACTATAAATCTGGCCGCTTTCTGGGCAAAATTGTCAGCAGAAACGTATCCTGGCCAAGCTACAGAGTTTGTGCACATTGATCATGGCTCTCCTATGATTTTCTCAAGGATATCGAAGCACCTCTGGATTCATTTGGTGTACATTGATGATGATCCCAAGTGATCTCCAGTAATCAAGAAAAGACGATGGTTATATGTTGGACATGTGATGAGTAGAGATAATAACTGAATAACAAAGCAAGCCCTCATGTGGGAAACAACAGGTAAGAGGAAAAAGCCCAACCCCGAGAGACACTGAGGAGAACATTGATGAGAGAGGCAAGAGCAGCAGAAATCGACTCCCTCAATGAGATAGAGTTGCTTGCACAGAACAGAATAGCGAGATTTGATAAAAGATTGTTACAAGGATTGAAAACAGCTAGAATAAAAATGTAGGTAAGAGAAAGAGTATCTCTGTCTATGCCTTATGGGCTGGCTATGGCTCGAAAGGGCAATAGAAAGATAGATATATCGGTAGTAACACTGAGAAGAACATTGATCACAGAGGCAAAGAAAGCAGGCATCGGCTCCCTCAATGGGATCGAGATGCTTGTACAGAAAAGAGACAAATGTGGAGATTTGACAAAGTTTTTTTGCAAGGATTGAGACTGTTTGAAAGATAATTTAGAAAAAGAGAAAGAGTATACGAGGTCCTATGGGGCATGACTTGAAATGTCAATAGATAGATATATCTGTGGTAGAAAAAAAAAACTGGGGGAGCGGGTTTTGGGAACAAGTCCAACAGAAAATATTTTCAAGAAATAGCTGTGTTTAAGGATTTTTTTTTTACAGTAGAAACTCTTTATAGTAAGACAGGCTAAAACGAGTATCCTCTTTTAAATTCAAACTATAAAATCCTCTAATTTTTTTTTTCTTATATTATATATTTATTTTTTTTTTTAGAAAATCTTTTATAATGCTATTACGCAGCCCCCCCCCCCCCCCCCCCCCCCAAAATACCTGTTAATAGTGTTAACTTTGCTTGTCGGTGTGTAAATTGTGTGATATGGCCCATCCTTATTGAAGAGGGAAAAGAGCTGGCTCTGAGAGTCTGATGCCTAGTGATTACATAAGAGGCAAAAGAGCTGGCTCTGAGAGTCTGATGCCTAGTGATTACATAAGAGGCAAAAGAGCTGGCTCTGAGAGTCTGATGCCTAGTGATTACATAAGAGAGAAAAGAGCTGGCTCTGAGAGTCTGATGCCTAGTGATTACATAAGAGAGAAAAGAGCTGGCTCTGAGAGTCTGATGCCTAGTGATTACATAAGAGAGAAAAGAGCTGGCTCTGAGAGTCTGATGCCTAGTGATTACATAAGAGAGAAAAGAGCTGGCTCTGAGAGTCTGATGCCTAGTGATTACATAAGAGGGAAAAGAGCTGGCTCTGAGAGTCTGATGCCTAGTGATTACATAAGAGAGAAAGAGCTGGCTCTGAGAGTCTGATGCCTAGTGATTACATAAGAGAGAAAAGAGCTGGCTCTGAGAGTCTGATGCCTAGTGATTACATAAGAGAGAAAAGAGCTGGCTCTGAGAGTCTGATGCCTACTGATTACATAAGATCAAACTTTTTGTAAGGGGCATAACCACAAAACCTGTGTCTGAAGTTTACATGGTACATTCCCCTATTATTAAACCTACACTGGATGACGAGATGTGGTTATAATGACATGTCAGTGATCTAGATGATCTCATTATATACCAAATTATACTGTATTTTAAATAGATGGAATAAATGGCGTCATAAGGGGAATAGCACAGCAAGGTTGTGGGGAAATGACAACTAGGGAAGGATGGGATATTAAGATAACAATGGAATGAAAACAACCTGAGAGATAAGATCAGAAATGAAGAACTGAGAAAAAAGCTAGGAAATTCCTGCTATAGCGTACATAAAAAAACAACACATAAAATGGTTTTGGCCATGTGATAAGGCTGAAAAAGTAAAAGAACATAGCACAACAAGCCTTCAGTAAACATTTCAAGAACACCAGGCTGAAGGGCTAATCATGAAAGAAATGGATTGATGGAATATTAGGAACACTAGGAAACATAACAGCAGGAGAGGCCAATATTCAAGTAAAGATCGCACATTATACCTCCCCTTGACGCTGAAACGGCAAATGAGGAAAGAAAGAAGAATTGGATGAATTAAAATAGGAAGGTATTTTTCCAGGTATCAGGAGGTCACTAGATTCTTGTAGATGTTAAGTGAGGAAAAACTATTTTTTCAAGTCATTGTCTGGAGGAAAACTGGGTTACAGGAAGTAGCATCATCATATGCCATAATGGTTGGCGTAGGCGATCATGTACCTCCACAATCTTCTATCTACAAAGCATCATATCAGTTCTGTTGTTGACTGTTTTCCATGCCATGACACCAAGCTATCCAGTATTTTCTCTCTTTGTCATCCGCGATCTCTCTTTCCTTTTATTTTGCCACTTGTAACCAAGTATTCCAACTTTCCTTTTCTCATGATGTGCCCGAAAAATCAATTGCTTCTTTCTGATGTTTTTTAAGAGCTCCCTTTTTGTGTTGGCCTCTTTGAGAACTTCATCATTGGTCTTTTTAGCTGTCCAGGGAACTTTCAACATTATTCTGAGAAATCCCATCTCTACAGAAAGTATAAACTACAAATAGTAGTTAATTGTAGTAATTCTGACTTGTAAGAGCTTTAGTTGTAGATAGGCTTTCTTATCAGCTGTAGGAATGCTTGATTGTTGGAGGCTATCATTTAATGTTTAATTATTTTAATGGGAATTAATGTTAAATTATTGTGTTAATTTATTTGATAAATGTGTAATTTTTACTACATAGGAAATATGAACATTTGGAAAACTTCCACATTTTATTCTTTTGTAGTCTGCTGGATGTGAGGCTCTGCTTGGGATTGTACACTTCCCAAATGTTTTAAATGTGCTATCTATCTGTGGCATGTCCAGTTGCTTTTAAACTAATTTCTCTTATTAGTTTATTTGTGTTGCTAATTAGATTTGCATGCACGTTTACTAAATAGTTTTATGTGTAACACACACAGTTTGTGTATCTTTTGTATATATGTATATATAGTAACATTCTAGTCTGGCGTCTTTCTGCTGGGAGTAACTTCCCCTTGCACTTTAATAGATCATTCTCTAATCTGTTAAAAGAGGACTCCAGGGTTAGTGCTGGTAGGGTGTGACCTAACCCTAAACCATGTTGGGAAAAAAAGTGTAATTAAATATGCAAAAACTAGTAGTTAACTCTTTCAGTACGGAAGGTTTTTCCAATTTAGCGGTAAAGATTTTAGAGACAAAATTTTTCATGTTTTTAAATATTAATCTACATGTTTATATTTATCTAACACTTAACATATTATATATGAATGTGAAGATAATTAAACAAGGAATTATGTTTCACCAATACCAAGATGATACAAAACATATAAAAAGAATATTGTTTAATGACAATTTACACTAATCAAATTGAGAGTGACGCACTGTGCGGCTAAACGTACATGACCGAAATCGGCAGGGTGCGTCAAAACGTACGGAAAGAGTTAATACATTCAAAATATGTGCAGTCAATCAGGAGAGAACGATCATTTAGCAGAAAGACACTAAACTAGGATTTTATCTATAAGGGTATATTTATTTGCTAGTCTGCACATCCAACTTGAATGACAATGTTTAGTTGAACCAGATTATAATTGAATGGTTTATGAAAAATATTTTGACTTTGTTAGTAGTTTTTTTTTCTTAATATATTTTATACATTACTGTTGGCATGTGTTCCTCCGACATCCAGCATATAATAAGAAGAAACATACAAAAGTAGTATCCCTGTTGTTTGCCTACATTTTTTGTACTTTGTTTGCCCTACGCTTTCTTGTCCTGTTTGTAAATTCTGTCAGACTATTTGTTATTTATTCATCTTCTTACTTTCCCATCTTTGACCTTGCTGTCCTCTTGTCTTGGTAGTGCATTCTGACAGACTGTTGTCCATATCATGATGTAACTTTTTAAAATATAGCTCTGTCATTCTCTTGTCTTGGTGGTACATCCTGACAGACTGTTATTTAGCTATCTCATGATGTAACTCTTTCAAATATAGCCCTGTCATCTTCTTGTCTTGGTGCTACATTCTGACAGACTGTTGTCCATATCATGATGTAACTTGTTCAAATATAGCTCTGTCATTCTCTTGTCTTGGTAGTGCATTCTGACAGACTGTTGTCCATATCATGATGTAACTTTTTCAAATATAGCTCTGTCATTCTCTTGTCTTGGTGGTACATTCTGACAGACTGTTATTTAGCTATCTCATGATGTAACTTTTTCAAATATAGCTCTGTCATTCTCTTGTCTTGGTGCTACATTCTGACAGACTGTTATTTAGCCATCTCCTGATGTAACTCTTTCAAATATAGCTCTGTCATTCTCTTGTCTTGGTGGTACATTCTGACAGGCTGTTGTCCATATCATGATGTAACTCTTTCAAATATAGCTCTGTCATCCTCTTGTCTTGGTGCTACATTCTGACAGGCTGTTGTCCATATCATGATGTAACTCTTTCAAATATAGCTCTGTCATCCTCTTGTCTTGGTGGTACATTCTGACAGGCTGTTGTCCATATCATGATGTCACTTGTTCAAATATAGCTCTGTCATCCTCTTGTCTTGGTGCTACATTCTGACAGACTGTTATTTAGCTATCTCATGATGTAACTCTTTCAAATATAGCTCTGTCATTCTCTTGTCTTGGTGCTACATTCTGACAGGCTGTTAATTATCCATCTTATGATGTAACTCTTTCAAATATAGCTCTGTCATCCTCTTGTCTTGGTGCTACATTCTGACAGGCTGTTAATTATCCATCTTATGATGTAACTCTTTCAAATATAGCTCTGTCATCCTCTTGTCTTGGTGCTACATTCTGACAGGCTGTTAATTATCCATCTTATGATGTAACTCTTTCAAATATAGCTCTGTCACCCTCTTGTCTTGGTGCTACATTCTGACAGACTGTTATTATCCTTCACTTGATGCTACTGTCTCATCTATAAATTTGTCTTTTTGCCTTGACGATACATTCTTTAAGGTTTTTATTTTTCCTGTTATTTCCCATTTAAGAACCTCCTTTGTTATTTTCACGTTATCTAGTAACAATGACTTTCTTTGATCACAAGTCTTTGACAACTCTTATTTTTCTACAAATCTCTTCAAATTTTTTTTTTTTTTTTTTTACAGCTTTGCTGCTCCATTTTTCTACAACCTGAGCCCAATTATGCTCATCTCTTTTTCTACAACATTACTGCAACTTTGATCCTTTTTTTTTTTTTTTTTTTATTTTGTTACCTGACTCTACAACCTAAATACAACTCTATTCTTCTATTATTTCTATGATCTGACTCCAGCGCCTCTATTTTTCTATTGTCTAACTTCTAAATCCTCTCATTTTTTGTTTCTTCCTCTTTTCTGTGTCACATATTTTCTACTGCTCCAATTTTTCTATTTTTTACTTTCTGAATGTGGCTACTCTATTTTTCTACTCAAATACATTGGCTCCTCGATTTTTCTTTACATTGGCTCCTCGATTTTTCTACTCCTTTACATTGCGTCCTATTTTTCTACCCACTAACATTAGCCCCTCTATTTTCTACTTTCTAACATCAACTCCTCTGTTTTTCTACTTTCTAACATCAACTCCTCTATTTTTACTCTCTAACATCAATTCCTCTATTTTTCTACTATCTAACATCAACTCCTCTATTTTTCTACTATCTAACATCAACTCCTCTATTTTTCTTCTCCCTAACATCAGCTCCTCTATTTATCTACTCCCTAACATCAGCTCCTCTATTTTTCCACTCCCTAACATCAGCTCCTCTATTTTTCCACTCCCTAACATCAGCTCCTCTATTTATCCACTCCCTAACATCAGCTTCTCTATTTTTCCACTCCCTAACATCAGCTTCTCTATTTTTCCACTCCCTAACATCAGCTTCTCTATTTTTCCACTCCCTAACATCTTTTCCTCTACTGCTTCCAACTCTATGTTAACAACTCAATGGTTGTAAGTGAATAAATGTAATTTGTAGCTAGCTTCACTTTATGATTGGTGATACAACAGATTAGGACATGACTACTCCCAGAGAGTTCAACCAGTCCTGACTTCTATCCTAGATGCAGACAAAGGACATCATGTTCTCACTGACGGAGCAGTAATGTTCTGCTGTTGTTCTAAAGAACCCAACACTCATCCGGCGGAGAATTCGAACCAGAAAGCTAAAGGAACAGCGCAGGCCAACTCCACAGCTGGAAAAGGAACTGTCGTGACATCTGATCAACAATCTTCTGCGACCAACAGCCACAAGTCTCCAGTCACAGAACAACCATCAAACAAGACCATCACCTCCCAAGCTAATAATCATCAATCCACAAATATCCGAGCTGAATCCACGCCTAGAAAACCTGAAATTATTAATTCTAATTCTGTAGAAGTATCCGATGTTCATTTGACGATCGCTGGTATTGAATCTCCTAGTAAAACTATCGGAAAGTCTTATATACCTTCTAGTGTTAACGTTAAATCTACAGAAAAACAAAATTTTGACTCTCCTAAAAAATCTCAGTTTGTAATATCTAATATAATGAGTAATGAGCTGTTAAAATCTATAAACACAGAGATAGACAAGTTAGATAAGTCTGTTGACGAGGCTGAGAAAAAGTCCCAGTGGGAAGCTAAAAACTCTGTCAATAAACTAGCCAATCAGCTGAAAGCTTTAAACTCGCAGGTGCTAACGACTGCCAAAGGATCGGGGAACATGGCTGATAAAGCTGTGGAGGCATTGGTGTCCAGGTTGGAGGCTGTGACGACCCGTTTGGAAACTCTTGCATCAAAATCTGGGGGAGAACAATCAGCAGGCGGGGATTCAGGTAAGTGTTGATTATTATTTTGTGAATTAGGAGGTAAAGTCTAGCAGTAGATAATTAGAGGAGTTATCAAAGTTATGAATTCAAGACAGTTTATAAAAGTTATGAATTCAACACAGTGGATAAATTGATGGGGGTCAGAGTTTTAGAGTTTGGCTGCAGAAAAATTGAGGGGGTTGGTGCTATAGGTCTGGCAGTTGGAAATTGAGGGGGTCAGTGTTTTAGAGTGACCACGAAAAAAAAATAATGGATTGATGGAATATTAGAAACACTAGGAAATTAACAGTAGCAGAGGTGAACAGAACAGCAAAAGACCGCACATTATATCTCCCTTCGACTCTGAAAGGCAAATGAGGAAGGAAAGAAGTGTTTTAGAGTCTGGCAGTTGATGGAAGGGGTTAAAGTTACAAAGTGGATAAACTGAGGGGGTCGGCATTGTATAGTTTGGTGGTAAGGAATTGAGTAGTTTGGATTTTCACAGAGTTTAACTGTACATAAATCTTTAATATGTTTTTCATTAACTCTTTCCATACGGAAGCTTTTTATCGATGGAACGGAAGAGATTTCAGAGACAAAATTGTTCATGGTTTTAAGACTCAATCTACATATGTATATGTGTCTAACATATAACTTATTATATATGAATTTTTAGAGAATTGAACAAGGTATTGGATTTCATCAGTATCAAGATGATACAAGACATGTAAAAAGAATATAGTGTGGTGACACTCACATCAATCAAATTGAAAGTGGCGCACTATGCGGCTAAACGTATGGAAAGAGTTAAGCACAGATTTCAAATTTTGCTTCAATTAAACATTTTTAGTAGCAATCTTCTCTCTCTCTTTCCCCCCCCCCCCCCCCCCCATTTTTTTTCTTGTTGATTTTAATATAAAAGATTTTTATAATTTTAATTTTAATATAAAAGATTTTTATAATTTTAATTTTAATATAAAAGATTTGAGGGTTCTGATTTGAGAACATTTAAAATTGATCCCACCTTTAGTAAACGTTCAAATTATTTGTTTTGATTATCTATCTATCTATCCATTGACATTTCGAGCCGTAGCCAGCCCATAGGGCACAGCATAGACCCAGATACTGTTTCTCTTATCTAAATTTGTATTCTAGCAGTTTTCAATCCTTGTAAAGATCTTTTATCAAATCTCGTCATTTGTCTCTGTTCTGTGCAAGCAACTCTATCTCATTGAGGGAGCCGATTCCTGCTGCTCTTGCCTCTTTCTTGTTCTTCTCAGAGTCTCGCCTTTTTAATGTTCTTCTCAGTGTCTCTCTGGGTCGGCCTTTTCTCCTCTTACCTGTTGTTTCCCACATGAGGGCTTGCCTTGCTATTCGGTTATTATCTCTCTCATCACATGTCCAACATGTTACATGATTAATATAGCACGTTAGAAATTAATCAGCATGACAAATTAGACTAAATTATAAATGCATGGAGGTTTATGTAGTCCCAGCAAGTCTAGGACTATCTAATTTTCTATGTTTTTCTCTTAGATTCGGTTTCCCCGTTTGTTCTTGCCTATGATGACATAGTGTCCGGCCCTCTGGCTAAGTTTCTTTCCCTTTCCTCTGATTTAAGTGGAGATGTCAAGAAGCAGGTAAGAACCTCTAGTGGAGGTGAAAGGAAGATATGGTGTGCTTGTTTGATTACAGGTAATGTTTCAAGACCAATACCTCACTATTGGGGGCCTTGGTAGCCTAGTTGGGAAAACTACCTGACTGGACTACCGACGTTCGGACAACCCGTGTTCGATTCCCGCTGGGAGCAGTGTGAATTGTTCTCGTGGTTGGAAATAAAGTACACCCATGGTCGACCCAGCTGTTGGCAGAAATGGGTACCAGGGTATTACCCTGGGAAGGTGAGGAATGTTGCCTCACTTCATAATTTTCAATGCTTGAAGTAACACTATCAAGAAATCTCCTAACATTTCTGGATAGGTAGCCGAGCACATATGGGTGAAAACTTGCGTGCTAAGACGCCGGTTCAAGTCTCGTACTTTACATTTACCTCACTATTTTGTTACCAAATCTAGTGAGTCCTTCTGTAGCAGGATTATGGTTATGGAAGGCCCCGGTATCACTGCAAATGGATTAAAATCCATAATTTATCCAGATAAAACTGGCCCATGCCAGTGGAATCATCCGAATTAATATCTCATCTCCCAAACAAAGAAAGGTAACTGTAGTCCCCATCACAGCAGTCTCAGCACACGCCAAAAGACATAGGCGAAACTGCACAGAAAGTGAACACAGCCATCTGTTCCCTGTCTTACGATATCATCATGCATCGTAAGCAATCAGATTATCGAAACACACAGCTCACGGTGTGCACAGAGCGCTAAACTAAGTATCTCTGGCAGCAAACCGGACTTGGAATATGAGGAAACTGCAACAAGAAACACTTTTCAGAGAAACTACAAAATACTTTATCCTACAGCAGGATGTCTATTTGAGATGCATGACACGTGGGGAGGCCCCCTGATATGACCCATGCTGAACAGCAGCAGAGGCCAACAGAAGAGCAAAACCCGCAAATTTTTATCTCCCCATCAGCACTGAAAAGTAAATGAAGATAGAAAGAAGAAAGACGAAGATTGTTCTAGAATTGAAAATGAGAAGAGCCACATACACACGTGCGCGTGCGCACACAACACGCACACGTGCACACACTCACTCTCTCTAAGTCTTCTCTCTAAGTCTCTCTCTCTCTAAGTCTCTCTCTAACTCTCTCTCTGTCTCTCTCTCTCTCTCTCTCTCTAAGTCTCTCTCTCTCTCTCTCTCTAAGTCTCTCTCTCTCTCTATCTAAGTCTCTCTCTCTCTATGTCTCTCTCTCTCTCTCTATCTAAGTCTCTCTCTCTCTCTCTTTTAAGTTAACTGGAGAACATCAAATTGTGATCAAATCTGCATCCTCTTTACCACCAACCATTACTACTACACTATTGATGCTGACAATTAGAATCAGATATTTTTTGCTTTTACATTATGAATAAACAAAGGGAGATTACTTTCTTTTAATGTGTACCACTTCTTTTTGTGCTGCAGATTAGTTCAAGACATCCTCATCTACTTCTTGTATTGCAGATTAGTTCAAGATATCTTCATCTACTTCTTGTGTTGCAGATTAGTTCAAGACATCTTCTACTTCTTGTGTTGCAGATTGGTTCAAGACATCTTGTATCTTCATCTACTTTTTGTTCTGTATATTCACTCAAAGTATCTTCATCTACTTTTTGTTCTGTATATTCACTTAAAGCATCTTCATCTACTTTTTGTTCTGTATATTTACTCAAAACATCTTCATCTACTTTTTGTTCTGTATATTTACTCAAAACATCTTCATCTACTTTTTGTTCTGTATATTCACTTAAAGCATCTTCATCTACTTTTTGTTCTGTATATTCATTCAAAACATCTTCATCTACAGTATTCTGAACACTTTGTAGAACCACATTAAAAATAATCTTCATGTTTGTTCATTATTTGGCTGCTGCTTACTTCTTTGTGGCATGGCAGGATCTTAGTAAGATCTAAAAAATATAGCATGATACATCCAGAAGAGAAGATTATTGATCCTATTTTAATCATCATTTCTTTGTCTGCAGGCTGACCTGGTTAAGCAGGCATTTGATGCCCAGAGAAGCTTTCTGGTGGTGGCATCTAAGAGTAAACAGGCAGATCAGGTGAGTGAATTTGTTTTGATTGTCCATTGAAGAGCACATCTCTATATGGTCTCGTTAACTCTTTCCGTACGGAAGCTTTTTATCGACGCAACGGAAGAGATTTCAGAGACAAAATATATTCTTGGTTTTAAGAATCAATCTATATATTTATATTTATCTAACAAATAACATATTATATATGAATGTTTAGATAATTGAGCAAGGTATTAGATTTCACCAATATCACGATGATACAAGACATGTAAAATGAATATGGTCTAATGGCGTTCACACTAATAAAATTTAGCGTGGCGCACTATGCGGCTGAACGTACACAACCGAAATGGAAATGGCGCACCATGCGGCTGAACGTACACAACCGAAGTGGAAATGGCGCACCATGCGGCTGAACGTACATAATGGAAATTGCGCACCATGCGGCGGATCGTAGGGAAAGAGTTAATGAACCCTTTTTTTCCCCTCACCTTACTGTATAGGTTATGATTTGTAACAGCAGCGCATTAATTGTCACAGCAACATGTAGTTGTAGTTAGTCGAAGGCTATCACTGCAAACGAATTAAAATCCATAATTGCTCAACCGCCCATGCCAGTAGAATCATCCGAATTAACGTGTCACCACATTGAAGGAACCAAACAAAGAAGGACAGCTGCACTTCCCTTCATAGCAGCTACCGCACACGCCAAAAGACATAATGCATAACCGCACCAAAAGTGTACGCAGCCAAACAATCATTCGTCATACGATATGATTCATTGTAAACAATCGGAATATCAAAACACGATCCGGATGAAAAACACAGCTCACAGTGTGCACAGAGCACTAAACTCAGTAGCTCCGGACTTAGAATATGAGGAAACTGCAACAAGAAACACTTTTCAGAGAAAATACCAAATACTTTATCTTGAAGCAGGGTGTCTAGTTGAGATATGTGACGTGGGAAGGCCCCCTGGTATGACACATGCTGAACAGCAGCAGAGGCCAACAGAAGAGCAAAACCCCCCAAATATTTTTGTCTCCCCATCAGCACTGAAAAGTAAATGAAGATAGAAATAAGAAAGATGAAGATTGTTCTAGAATTGAAAATGAGAAGAGCCAGTTACCAATATATATAAATTTATATATATATATCATCGAGAAGAGCCAGTTACCTATATATATATAAATTTATATATATGTATCATCAAGTACCGGGCCTGCTGTCGTAGGTGATCATGTCTCTCCACAACTTTTGATCTCGACAGTTATTTATCATTTCTGTTGTAGCTCCGGCAGCAAGCCCGACTTAGAATATGAGGAAACTGCAACAAGGAACACATAAATTGTCACAACACACAGCCGCACTAAAATTGTCATGGCACGGTGAACAAACCTTAAGTAAACTGTTTTCTTCATTTTGAGAGCCGTGATAGCTCGCTGGTTAGTGAGTTGTACTCCAGAGAACAACAGGTTGGGTTCTATCCTGATTGGTTGCTTCCAGGTTCACCCAGCCTTAAATGGGTACCAGATTTTTTTCTGAGAAATAGAAGCAGCACAGTCATAATACTGGCCTCATTACCCCAAAAATAACATGCCAATGGTCTGAGTTTTCTTTTTCACATCCCGCTAGAAAAAACTTTTGGCCCTGCCATAATTCGAACTCGCACTTTCCTGGTTTGGAACACAGCAAGTTATAAAAACAACTGCAGGGAAAATTCTGACCATTATTAGATGGTGTGATAGGATAAGATATGAAGAAATCTCAGCACAGACGGAATAAGGGGCCAAAATATTATGAATAGAAAATAGAGGCGGATTAAACACACATTATGAAAACCTGATGCCAACATAGCAAAACATATATTATCATGGAGCCTACAGGGAAAGAGGAAACAAGAAAGACTTAGGAATATGTGGAAAGAAGATATCATCAAGTACCGGGCCTGTTGGTGTAGGTGATCATGTCTCTCCACAACTTTTTTTCTTGACAGTTATTTATTATTTCTGTTGTTGACCTTCTGCCAAGCCATTCTCTTAAGCTGTCTGGTATCTTTTCTCTTTGCTTCCCTCTTTCTCTTCGTCCCTCAATTTTTCCAGTTGTTCTCTTCTCATTACATGGCCAAAAAATGATGCTTGTTTCTTCCTAATATTGGAAATTAGCTCTCTTTTTGCTTTGACCTCTTTCAGAACATTTTCATTACTCTTATTAGCTGTCCATGGTATTCTAAACATTCTTCTGTAAAACCACATTTCTACAGACTCCAGTAATTTTCTTGTCTCTTGTCCTATTGTCCATGATTCTCATCCATATGTTAAGACTGGCTCTTTATAGCATTTAAGAACTCTTTTTCTTGTTTCTATTGTCAAAAATGGATTGCATAGTATCTTCCTCATTTTTTGGAAAGCTGCTTTTGCCTGAGCCATTCTGCATCTCACCTCTTTTGTACATCTTCCGTCTGAGGTTAACAAAGTTCCCAAATATTTAAATTCATTTACCTGTTTTAATAGTGTTCTACTTTCAGGCAAGTAGTTATATTTTGCACTGAGGTGATGTCTTTTTCTTTGTTGTTACCATCACCTCTGTCTTTTTGCTATTAAGGCTGAGTCCTTTATTTTTGCTTTCCTTCACTATAATGTCCAACATTTCTTGTACTTCATTTTTACTCTTGATAGATAAATAAATAACAATAAAAAGATTTGTAGAAATAATTTCCAGTTTTCATGTTTCTTTTCCAGAACACTCTTTCAGAGTTGTTGAAACCATCTGCTGGCAAACTGCAAGCTGTGCAGGTAAGGGTCAAATGTTCCAAATATCACTAAGATATCCACATAAATGTTCCAAATATCACTAAAATATCCACATAAATGTTCCAAATATCAATACAATATCCACATAAATGTTCCAAATATCAATAAAATATCAACATAAATGTTCCAAATATCACTAAAATATCCACATAAATGTTCCAAATATCACTAAAATATCAACATAAGTGTTCCAAATATCACTAAAATATCAACATAAATGTTCCAAATATCAATAAAATATCAACATAAATGTTCCAAATATCAATAAAATATCCACATAAATGTTCCAATAAAATATCCACATAAATGTTCCAATAAAATATCCACATAAATGTTCCAATAAAATATCCACATAAATGTTCCAATAAAATATCCACATAAATGTTCCAAATACCACTAAAATATCCACATAAGTGACAATATCAACAAGATACAAAATATCATGGCAAATAAAGGAAAAATTAAAAAATAGAAAAAAATAGTATGTTAGAAGCTTTACGTGATTAGTGTAGTGAACGACACAGATTGAACGACGTTTCGGCCCAATAGGCCTTCAGCAGGAACAAAAAAAAAAAAAAACACACGGATATGTAAGTTAAACTAATAACGAAACATCCAAAACAAAAATAATCAAAATATGTTAAAGAAAATAAAAATGTCTATCCTGTGTGTCAGGCCGAGGTCAAAATGAAAAGGAAATGGTAAACTGAGTGTGGCTGTCGTGAATGTGCAGATATGTGCGCAGATGCACACAGAACCAGAGGAGTTCACACAGGGGTCAGAAAAATAAACTGTGTACAATGGATAGAATTCAAGACTAATATAGAAATAAGAGAAATGGCCATGCAACCAATGATCTCATCTACATTTAGGAAGAGAAGATGTGTCAGACATGTTGAGAAGAGACAACAAGAGAATTCCAAAACAAGCTTTTCTGTGGGAAACATCAAGATGCAGGAAAAGAGGAAGACCTAGAGAGCAACATTTATAAGAGAAGCAATGTTGGCAGGCATAGACTTATTAGATAAGATAAAACATCTCTCCAAGATTTGGGTCGTCTTTACCCTATAAAAGTTGTAGCCCACTAACCTTGGCTATCATGATGATGTACATCTCTATCCTTTATTTATTTTTTTTGTGTAACATATTATCTCCAGCTTTACTGCATCCTTATGTACATTTATGCTCACCCTACTGTTCCTGTCTGCCTCAGATTCTTTTGCCCCTCATTTTCTTTTACATTGTGCCACGGCTATACAAATAACGCTTGTAATAAATTTGCATATCTGATCTCCAGGAATTTCGCGAGAACAATCGTAAAAGTGACTTCTTCAATCACCTTTCAGCAATTAGTGAGTCCATAGCTGCCTTAGGATGGGTCACGGTTGTAAGTATCTGTCTATATTACATCAGCTATTTGCTTATTTTTTTGTTTGTTTTTGGCAATACAGACTTGAAAGTGTTAAAATCATCGGGCTCAAGAAACACAACATCACTAATTCTGAAAGCGGTCACTGACTCTTAACTGACTGGCTTGCATCAGGATCAGTGAACCAAAGCTGATGAAGATTCAAATCCATCTTCTAGTGCTAAAAAGACCAATGAGTCAATTTCCCAGCGAGGCCAACACAAAAAAAAGAGAACTCTTTAAAAAATCTGAAACAAAGAATTTACATTTTTGGGGGGTGCATCAAGAAGATGAAAGTTGGAATACTTAGTTACAACTGGCAAAATAGAGGGAAAGAGGGGCATAAGATGACAAAGAGAGAAGATACTAGATAGCTTGGTGTCATTTCATATTAAATAGTCAACAATAGAATTGATATATGGCTGTGAAACATGGAGAACAACAAAATTGACAATCACGAAGATACAGACTTTCATTAATTGATGTTCACGCAGGATAAAAGGATGGAAATGGCAGGACAAAATCACTAACATAGAATTATGGAAATGTACCAAACACCAGTGGATAAAGAGATACAGCGAAGACGATGGCGCTGGATAGGACACACACTACGGAAGCTAACTGAGAGTATTACACAACAGGCCCTTTTTTGGAATCCCCAGGGGAAAAGATAAAGAGGAAGACCAAGGAATTCTTGGAGAAGACAGATAGAAGCAGAGATGAAGATGATGGGGAAGACATGGAATGATCTTAAAAGAATGGCAAAAAAACAGAACGACTTGGAAAGTGTTTGTTGAAGACCTATGCTCCACTGGGAGCTAAAAAGGTAGAAGAAGAAGAAGAATAGAATTGATATGATGCACTGAGGACAGCGAATTGTGGGAGGACATGATCGTCTATACAAGCTGGTATGACACATAGTGAATGAGCTTGAAAGTGGACTTTATCAGTCTAGCCAAGTGAGCAGAAAGAACACTTTATCTACTTCTATCAATATATTCCCCATATGCCTCAAGTGGAAAGAACACTTTATTTACTTCTAGCATCATATTCCCCATATGTCTTAAAAAGTACTTACATAATTAGTAGATTCTGTGAATATTGTCAGTTGTCTGATGGGCGGAAAGAACACTTGATGCTGCTTTTAAAGATCATTACAGTTGATTTCACTTTATGACAAATTATTGAGCAGTTGCATCAAAAAACACTGAGAACATTAAAAGAGAGGCAAGGAGAACAGCATTGACTTTATTGAGATTGAGAAGCTTACCCAGTTTAGGGACTTCGGTGCAAGATAGACTCTGAGCCTTGTGTGACATCTCAAGGGTGTTAAATGAAAGATGTGCCCACAAGTGACATGTCACCTTCCACTTACTTTCCTGGCACTAAATTTTATTCAGTCACCTTTAACATTAATTAGAATTTTAAAATTTGTTCATTGGGTGCCATTTCCACGTCGAAGGTTGGCTACTATGGAGTGCCATTTTACTCTTCTCTAGTCTTGATGGTGCAGATTTTCATAGGTTCATCTTCTACCTTTTAATGTTATCAGTCCACTTTAGTTTTGGTTTGCCTCTGCCTCATCTATCTTGTACCTTCCCTTCTAAGATGACTTTTAGAAGGCTATTATCTCTTTGCATGTCCAAAACATTTCAATTGTCTTTTTCAAATTGTGCTTAAAAGTTCTTTTTCATTGTCAGGTGATAGCAGAACTTGTTTGTTTGTTTTTTTCAAATTCTGCAGTAAATAAAGACACTACTTTTTCTGGGTTATGTTTTCATCTCTTTATTTTAATTAGCGTAATATCATTATGAATGTCACTTTTATTATTATCATTGCAATATTAACTTGGTGCCAGAGTCTCCATTACCATCAATCTGTGAACACATTGGGCAGTGCTGCTCTATAGTGTGACCTATTTATATTTCCCTGAATCATTGACTTTCTTCACAGTCCCCGGCGCCAGCACCTTTTGTGAAAGAAATGGTTGATGCTGGAACTTTCTACACCAACCGTGTCTTAAAAGACTTCAAGGAGAAGGATCCTAGACATGTTGAATGGTCTCGCTCCTGGATCCAGACGCTGACGGAGCTGCAAGCATATATCAAACAGTTCCACACAACTGGCTTGTCGTGGAATCCTCGGGTATGTGCTTTTCTTTCATTATTTTAATTTTTGGCTTTCATCTGAAGGTTACTTTGATCTTACATTAGGGTTGGGGGGGCAGGCTGGGTGGTTTCGAGGTAAGACATTGGCCTCTTGACAAGAAAGTCCAGAGATCAATTCCTGCCACAAGTGGTGGGTATATTTCTCTTTGAATCCATGGTTTGAGAGGTCAAAGCACCTCACAGCAGGAGAGCTGGAAGTTGTCAGCAACCCAAAGCTGATGGCTTGTGTCAGGATTGGTGAACCAGAACCATGTAGACCCTACTCCACCTCTTCACAGTGCTTCCAGAAACAGACTAACCTGTCTAGTCTGGCCATGTGAATACAGATTGAAGGGGGAAGACAACCGGTTCTCAAAAATAACATGCTGAAGTCTGATGTGTTGGGCCGAAAGGTGCAAATGTCACAGTTCTACTACTGCAAAGTACAACACGAAATATCTATGGCCACTAAAAAGGAATCCGCGGTTTCTTTTTGGCCGTACCCTTCCCCAGTCACTGCACTGTAGTGAGATCCAATGGATAATGCTGAAAACAGTAGGTCCCAAAGTGTACTCAGCACATGTTAAAGTACTTTTATCATTTAATCCTAGATTAGGATACCTTTGTAAAAATGTTGATCTCAAAGTAAACATTCTTGGAATTTGACAGTTCGCCACATGTGAAAATGTTTTCACGTCTTATACCTGCCTAATGATTCCTGCCAGTGACTGCTGGCAAGTTTTTGCTGGCGGATTTTTTTTCAAGCACTACGCATGCAAAGTAAAAAAATGTAGTTAATGTCAAATTGTGGCTTTTTTTATGTGTAAAAATTTAGCCGTAGGTGCAATAAATTTGTTTGTTTCTTTTACTTCTGTCTGCAAAATTCTCTTACATTGTCAGTGAAATTCTCTTGCATTGTCAGTGAAATTCTATTGCATTGTCAGTGAAATTCTCTTACATTGTCAGTGAAATTCTCTTGCATTGTCAGTGAAATTCTATTGCATTGTCAGTGAAATTCTCTTACATTGTCAGTGAAATTCTCTTACATTGTCAGTGAAATTCTCTTACATTGTCAGTGAAATTCTCTTACATTGTCAGTGAAATTCTCTTACATTGTCAGTGAGACATCAAACAAACCTTTGTATACACTGGATAGGCAATAAACGACCATATAGATAACAGCAAACATACAGGCCACCGTGACACAGATAACAGCAAACATACAGGCCACCGTGACACCCGTGTCAAACAATGTGCCATGTCGATAGACATCGTGCTATGTGTCGAATTCCTGGACAAAAATCGAGCATAAGCAGGAAGAGAATTACCACATGCATATTATTCCTACGGCTCTACGTAGATGAACATATAGATTAGTAGCAAAAGTTCAATGAAAATATTTTTTCTCGAAATTACAATGCGTGTATTTTGAGTAGTAAGTTTCATGAACGTATTGTAATAATTTCTCTCACAGATGGATGTCGTAATCTAGTGTTTAATGTCTAAAGAGAAGGCCAGTATGGTTGGCTAAAACCTAAGTAGCTAAAAATCTACCCACGTTAAAGGCAGTTGTTTTTGGGGTCAACATGTGCAGACATCACGGCTTGCCATAAAATAGTGTCAATGTATCCACTCCCAAATTATGGGTGAAAATCGAAGGATTTAAATTGTCCTGCTCGTAGCTTACAACAGAATGTGCTTATATAGCAGTGAATGGAAGGAGATCATGTAGGAATGTGATGAAGACAGTAATTAAAAATTAGCAGATATTTAATGTAAAGGAAACTCAAAATACAAGGAACAATCTTAAATTACACAGGACTCAGGTATTGAGTGGTTTAGCGGTAAGATTCTGCCCTCAAGCCAAGAGGGTCCCAGCTTCAATTCCCACCACATGCAGTGTAAAATTTTTTACTTTTTAAAAATTGAATCGTAGTTTTTTTTTTTTTTTTTTTTTTTTGTGGCTTTACCCTCCTTTGGTCTATGGATAGTGAGATCCAATGTCTCACCTTCTTAGATTGTGGCAAAATAACAGGAAGTCCTATGTGCACACTAAAGAACTCTTGGCAATTGGAAATCAAAAAGTTTAAACTAAAAATGGCCACTACCCAGGAAAAATTAATAGGAAAAATCTACCCAAAGCCTTAAAACTCTCAACAGGGGACTGGTTGGTCTCGAGGCATGACGCCGGCCTCAAGGCAGAGAGGTTGTGGGTTCAAATCCTGACTACACTGGTTGTGATTTTTGTTTATGATTTCTCTCTGCAACAACCACCCCTGGTCTCAGCAGCGAGGCCCGGCTTGAAACGTCAATTAATCATCGACGGAAAGAATATGAGTACCTCTGAAGTCTTGAGTTATCTGCCTGTGCGGCGAGGGACACCTGTGCACACTTCTGCAAGGGAAAAATGGATTAACACGCTAAATTGAGTGCCTAGTCTCTCTGGACTTCGTCAGAGGTAAAAGCTGGTAAATGAAAAAAAAAAAGACTCAACAATTAAATTAGAGTACCTTGAGTTCGGAGGATATCTCATGTATGGTGAAGGACGCCTGAGAACATTTTTGAAGGAGTGCACAATGAATAAAGATATTCACTCTTCTGTTCATGAAATCAGATTCACGGCAGTTAGGAATTTCCAATGTCTGCTCCAGCACGTCACCAGCATACAACCAAAGTGTTTTGGCAAATTCTGTGCAGCCCTAATTGGTAGCACAGGTGATTTGCATGTAAATTAGGAAGGTACATGGTGTAAATAAACATTATCACAAGTGGATATTTACACTGTGATCGTAATCTATGAATGACACAATCATAACATTTCATCTATATCGCCAAATTAACACAATCATAACAATTCATGTATTTCACCAGATTAACACAATCATAACAATTCATGTATTTTGTCAGATTAAAACAATCATAACAATTCATGTATTTTGCCAGATTAACACAATCATAACAATTCATGTATTTTGCCAGATTAACACAATCATAACAATTCATGTATTTCACCAGATTAACACAATCATAACAATTCATGTAGTTTTAATTGCTGTTCTTTTCCTGATGATCAGGGTGGAGATGCCAGGTCTGCTCAGTCTAGTGGAAGCACATCAGCTCCTCCTCCGCCACCAGCCGGTGGGCCACCTCCTCCACCTCCACCAGGACCCCCACCTCCACTTAACATCAGCTCCAGTAAAGCTTCAGACGATGGTCCTGGGAGAGCAGCGCTGTTTGCTGAACTCAGCAAGGGAGAGGATGTTACCAAGGGTAGAAATATGCTGCCTCTAACACTTTTTATATACTGTCTGCACTTTTTTATGTACTGTCTCCATCTGTCTGCACTTTTTTATGTACTTACTTTATGTCAGCACTTTTTTATGTGCTGTCTCCGTGTGTCAGCACTTTTTAATGTGCTGTGTTCATTTGTCTGTACTTTTTTATGTACTGTCTCCATGTGTCGGCTCTTTTTATGTGCTGTCTCCATGTGTCTGCACTTTTTTTATATGCTGTCTCCATCTATCAAAACTTTTTGCTTTTTTTTCCACCTATTGTCTCCACTGTCACCATGTTTTTGTACTGTCATCACTGGCCATCAGCACTTTGTATGTACTGTCATCACTGGCCATCAGCACTTTGTATGTACTGTCATCACTGGCCATCAGCACTTTGTATGTACTGTCATCACTGGCCATCAGCACTTTGTATGTACTGTCATCACCAATTATTTGCACTTTTCTCAAATGCTCTCTACCAATTGATCCTTTTCTGTATCTCCTTTACCTTCTCACTTGGGTCTGTCGCATAACAGTCCTTGTGATTATCAACCCTTTCCGTATGTTTCGCCGCATAGTGCGCCACGCTCAATTTGATTAGTGTGAACGCCATCACACCATATTCTTTTTACATGTCTTGTATCATCTTGATATTGGTGAAATCTAATACCTTGTTCAATTATCTAAAAATTCATATATAATATGTTATATGTTAGATAAATATAAATATATAGATTGATTATTAAAACCAAGAACAATTTTATCTCTGAATGAAATCTCTTCCGTTGCGTCGATGAAAAGCTTCTGTACGGAAGGAGTTAAGGATACATGACACTATAACCCCATGCATGATTGAAGATTTCAATTAGTCTTCACATCATAGCAACCAAGTGAATAGATATGAACAAGTTATCATTATACGCCTCAGAACAGGACACAATCGACTCTGTAGTCACATGTATACAACACTCAAGATATGGGGCCTCAACTACATGTACATGTGGACAGGCGCCCCAGACTGCTGAACACATACTTCAAGACTGCACTGAATATAGTAAACTGAGGAAAATCCATTGACCCATAGATACAACACTAGAGACAAAACTATATGGGCCACTGCAAGAATTATAAAAGACAGTAACATTTATACAGGAAACGACATTGCAGATATAGACAATACTTCAGGCGAACGAAAGATAGATAGCAACCAAGTATTCCTGTAATGAAACCCAAGAAGTCAGTAGCATTGCATACAAAATTATCTCATTCCGGGCTTAACTTGTGTTTAGACTTTCTCTATGTTTAGACCAAATTAATGTGCAAACTACAACATGATGCAGACACGCCCACTTAACTCTTTCCACACTGCAGCTTTTTATCAATGCAATGGAAGAGATGCCAGAGAGTAAAATTATTCACGGTTTTAAGAATCAATCTACATATTTATATTTATCTAACATATAACATATTATGTATGAAGTTTTAGATAATTGAAGAAGGTTTTCACCAATACCAATATGATACAAGATATGTAAAAAGAATAGGGTATGAAGATGGTCCACGCTAATAAAATTGAGTGACGTACTAAGCTGCAAGACGTACGTAAAAAATTAATGTCCTTTTAATGGAGATGATGAAGAGGTGTGATCCTTTAGTATTCAAGCGAGCGCAAACGAATGAACGACCAGAGTAATTTTAAGTTTAGAAAAAATTCCATCACGTCTTTTTCATTTTACAATTGCACACAACAATATAATTAAATGTGGTATGTGTTATATATCACCGAAAGAAAATGTTTGCAGAAAATGAAAATGGTTATATACTGATGATGTGTGAAGGAAAAGATATATTCATTATTATCAATAGTATAAAATATTCCAAAGCAAATAATTTTAAATTCAGAAATTTGTATTTCATGTACCTGTATTGTCCCATGTCTAGAACTGTGTTGCTATTCATTCTTATTGAAATTTTGCACACAGTATTCCAAAGTTCTACAAGATTAACTTTACTTGATGCTTTTATGTTCACAAAAAATGAAATTATGCACAAGAAATATTCGTAGTCGGTGTGGCCACTATTTTTCAGAAATAAACACACACACGTAAATAGAAAATTAAACTAATATTCAACACAGTGAACACATATGGTAATCAACATGAAGTAATTAAGAATTTTTTCTAGGCATCGAATACAAGTATTGGTGAATATAAATACAAAGTCGTCTCTTTACTTTAAAATATTCAGCCATACCCCTGTTTAAGCCGATGAGTCGATTTTTGGTCCAAAAGTCTGCTTCTACAGCGAACTGATGTGTTGTTAGTAGTCTAGAAAAAATTTAAGAGAATATTATCTTTTTAACATTCCTGTATGGTGCAAAAACATGGACATTGAATAAGAAAACAGAACAGAAAATTGAAACCTTTGAAATTTTGATTTATAGAATAGGTAGAGTTGAATGGAAAGGAAAAAAAAAAAAACAATCAGGTCTTAAAACAACTAAAATTGAAAATAGAACTACTAAACATAATTCAAACAAGACAAATGAGAATTTTGGGGCATGTTAAAATACACAGCAGCCTACTAAAAGTAATCTTGGAAGGGAAAATACAAGGTAAAAGAGGCAGACCAAGGCTAAAATGGACAAGTAACATCAAGAGATAGACAACTCACCTACAACAACCTGCACTATGAAAGCAAGAGGCAGAGTGGAATGTTGCTCCATGGTAGCCAATCTTCGATGTAGAGTCTGCACTCAATGTGTTGAAATGTAATTTTGTTAAAAAACTTTTTTTTTCTATTGCCCTATTCCGTCTATTGCCATGCATCTTTTTCTTGACTTAAACATTACAATTTTATGTTTATGATCTCTGTTATAAAGTTCTCTTTTACAGGACTGAAAAAGGTTACAGACGACATGAAGACGCACAAGAATCCAGGTCTCCGCCAAGGTCCAGCTCCATTCAAGCCAGCAGCAGGCCCGAAGCCTAACGCCTCCCCAAAGCCTGGTGCCAAGGCTCAGGCTGCACCAAGTCGCCCACCAAAAACAGAGCTTGAAGGAAAGAAATGGGTTGTTGTAAGTCCACATGTTGTTTTGTTGTTTCATCTCAAGTTTTCTATACATTCTCCTGATGGGGTCGCTTTCTCCACACAGTCTAACTACTTTCCATTATTTTTTTAAACCACATACTTCTGAAGAAGAGCTTGTGTGTCCCATTAGATAGATCAATCTTGCCTAGCTCTTAAAATTGAATATGCATTTTTTTTGGTCATATTTTTTTATTTGTTCATTCTTTATGTTAGTGTCCAAAATGTAGAAGACTTGGGCTTCTTGTTTTCCCCCTTATTCATTTCTATTTCATATTTTTTTCTTGTTAATTTTTTTAAACCCATGTTTTTTAAACATTTCATTTCCACTAGCTCGGAGGCGAAGGCGCGCCTACCAGCAACAGACAGAGCTGGAAGTTGTCAGCGACCCACAGCTGATGGCTTGCGCCAGGATCGATGAACCAAAACCATCCAGACCCTGCTCCACCTTTTCGTGGTGCCTCCAGTAACAAACTAACCTGTCTAGTCTGGCCAAACGTGCAGGGATCGAAGAGGGAAGACAACCCAGTACTCAAAAATGTCGTGCTAAAGTCGGATGTGTTGGGCCAAAAGGCGCAAATATAACAGTTATACTGCAAACCACAACACAACACAGACACGTCCACTACGTCCTTGTAAGGGTGGATGATGAAGAGGAATATTCTAGTCTACTACGATATTCTAGAATACTTTAGTCATCGGGCGAACGCAACCAACCAACCACCACCACCATTTCCACTAGCTCAAGCTTTAATGCTGGTCCACTTAACACATTACCTGTCCCCCCTCTGTTAATTGTCTCCCTTTACTTCAACAGGAGTACCACAAGAATGTTGTTCTGATCAATGTTGACATTAAACAATCAGTTTACAATTGTCTCCCTTTACTTCAACAGGAGTACCACAAGAGTGACAAGAATGTTGCTCTGAGCAATGTTGACATTAAACAATCAGTTTACATCTACAAGTGTGAAGACTCTGTCATCAAGATCTCTGGCAAGATCAACTCTATCGTAGTTGGTGAGTTGGTATCTCTTAATTTAACCATACATTTTTATATGTTGTAAAAATGAGTGCTTTAAAACATATTTTCTGTCGGATCACACAGTTTGCCATGCACACATTTCTTTTCTTGTGGTGTACCTTCCTAATTGTTTCTACATCAATGAAGACTTTGAAGACATGGGATAGGCAACAAATGGCTGAAAGATAAAAGTGCAGGACCAGTAATGATACATGAAGGGACAGGTAGTAAAACAACTCTACACAGTCATGGGGGCCATATAATGGACTGGATCGTGCCTACTGTGCCACTTGGCCTTATGTATTTTAGCATGTGCTGTAGCTGCTATGATGGGGACTGCAGCTGCTTTTATTTGTTTGGATCCTTCAATGAGATGAGTTTTAATTTGGATTAATCCACTGGCACAGGCAGTTATGGAATGCAATTATGGATTTTAATTCATTTGCAGCTATACCGTGGCCTTTGACTAACCATAACTATAGTGACCCTTGTGCTTGCAAATGATCAAAATCCATCTTCACAATGCCCTACAAAGGTTAATACATTGATTTGTAGCAAAAAAATTATTTTTATTCCACATTATGAGTGTGTTTATTGAGTCGTAAGTTTGCACGTTTTGACACAGTAGTAGTAATAACTGATTTAAAATCGATAGCTATAATCTAGAGTTAACCCTCTTATCCTGTACGCTGATTAACTCTTTCCATACGTTTCGATGCACCATGCCGATTTCGCTCATGTACGTTTAGCTGCACAGTACATCGCTCTCAATTTCATTAGTGTAAACTTTCATCAAACCATATTCTTTTTATACGTCTTGTATTATTTTGTATTTGGTGAAATTCCTTGTTTAATTATCTAAAAATTCATCTATAATATGTTAAGTGTTAGATAAATATAAACATGTAGACTGATATTTAAAACCATGAAATATTTTGTCCCTGAAATCTTTACCGCTAAATCGATAAAAACCTTCCGTACGGAAAGAGTTATGGATGCTAGCACTTGTATTTGTCTGTCCCTAAACAAAATGTGCTGTATAACATATCTGACTCTAAAGGTTGATGACTCTCCTTAACCCTCTGGTTGTCTAGGGGTATGACATCGGCCTGTGGATAGGAAGGACCTGGGTTCGAAGCTCACTATAGGCGGTGAAGATTTTTTTTAAGTAGGAAAAATTCATCTGTGATTTCTTCATGGCATTACCCTCCCCTGATCTCCGGGTAGTGTGATCCAATGCCTAGTCCTTTTTTATAATGGCATTAAATGTCTGTGTGCACTCTCAATTGTTAAAGAACCTATCTATCTATCTACTGTCCTTTCGAGCCGAAGATGACACATAAGACAGAACCACAATCTCAAAAACAGAAACCTTGCGTGCCAAAATGGCACATATTGCAGAGATTACTGCTTCTAAAATCTATGGTTCTGTTTCCATAACAATACTTTTTACAATGACAACTTGTCAGGACATCAATCAACCTCCTTAGTCGCCTCTTACAACATGCCTGGAAGGTCACGGTGTCACTATTCTTTACTTCCCACATAATGAGGCCCCGGTAACACACGCTGACCATTAAAATCAGGGAAAGAAGTATATTATTAGTTTGGCTGTTGCCTAGGCAAAATTCTCAGCAAAAAAACATATATTGGGGATTCCAAACAATGCTGCAGAGTATGTACACATGGCTTAAGTACTCATGGCATAAGTTTTCTCCTTAGATTTTCTAGAGGGAATATCTGAGCACTTATGGTTTATTAGGTATGCTATGGTGATGATACTATCAACATTAACCCATTGATCTGAGATATAACATATTTGTCTTGTGAGCTTGTTGACTGTCATGACCAACTGACCCCGCCCACATTAGCTTAACTCTATGGATCTTAGAAAGGGAAATAACTCCACAAAATGTGGACATGTCGACTTTAAAACGCGTTTGTAAAATAACGGCTACACTTAAAAATTAATAATTATAACTTAAAAGGAGAATTGAACGCAATTTAATAAAAACCAAGACTTATCACAATGCGATCATTCGTTTGTTTACAGTTAAGAATAAAATCAGTCGAACAAAAAAAAAAAAAAATTTGTTGGAGAAATCACAAAAGTTGTGTGAAAAAAAAGCATATACATGCTAAATAAAAAAATATTTACTCACCGGACATCACAGGTTCAATTCCGCATGATACTTGGCAAAGCAGTCCCCCTTTCCCAGATGAATTTGACACAGACTGCAGCCAAAAACAGTCGCATGTGGTCGTTTGCCAGAATGACCCGACTTCGCACAAAAATAACACACTTTTTTTAGGCCATGCATCCGAATCATCCTATGCTCATTGAGACTACTTGTACCCACACCTGAAGTCAAGGGCTGCTGGGATGACTTCCTTTTCCTACAAATATTGCCCTTCAGGAGATCTGAACTCAAACTGAGTCTAAAGGATAACTGGGAACTATCCTTTGACTTAGGGTGTGGGCGATGAGAGCAAGAATACACTATCCATGAATTGACAATCGCTGTTTGCACAAGGAACGAAACAGATACCTCCACCATTTTACAGACTTCCTTCCAACAGGTTAGTAGGAAGTAAGCTGGTCAAACCTATCCACTCCACCCATGAACTGGTTATAGACAGACACTGGAGTTGGTATCTGAACGTCCTCTCGGCCACCTGCGGTACGTCTTGAGACCTGTGTCATTCCTGACGTAGTGTTAGAGCTGATCAAACTGACAACTTTCTTATCCTTCCATACCATAGCCACAACATTTCCCTGCTGCTTGAACTGCACATCCCCCCTTTTCAACTTTTTAGTGGCTTTGGCTTGAAGGCAGCTGGCCACCTTTGCGGTTTGCTCTCATCGTTCCACATGAATATGTTCTCTCAACGAGCAAATCTTTGGTAAGTTGAGCGATGAGAAATAATTGTCAAAGTAAAAGTGATGGTATTTACCAAAAAATTGTCTGCCTAACTTTGTCACGACATAATGCCCTGAACCATGGGCATTGGTTCAGCTACTTTGCCAACATAAACATCAAAATCAAGTAAGTATCCGTTGATGAATCTGCTATACACCAAACTTTGATGCCCCAGGGATTCGGCTTACCTTTGATGTATTGTTTGAAAGATAGGCGACCATTGTAAGCAATCATTGCTTCATCAATACTGATGTTTTTGCCAGGGGAATAAATAGATGCTATATTCTTTCTGACCATATCCAATAATGGTCTAACTTTATATAGGGGGTCATAGCCTACATGACCCTTTGGCTGCTGTTTACTGGCATCATTTAGGTGAAAATATTGAGAAATCTTCTCAAATCTTGATTTTCCCATACAACTAGACACCCCTGGCACACCAAGACGATCATCAGTACTCCAATACATAGTGTATTCAGGCAAGTGTGAATGCCCATAACAATGTAAATATGCAAAAAAAGTTTTATCTCAGCAGCAGAAACTGGGCTCCAGTATTGATCTTCTTTCCCAGTCCGCTCAGCACGCTGAGTTGCATACAAATTAGTCTGATCAGCAGCAAACTGATAGAAAGATTCTTCAATAATCAAACTAAAATAATCATATGGGCTCGCACCTGCATCAAGATTGTGCATAGGCCCTGGTACACCAAGGAAATCCTCGACTTTGACAGAAGAAATTACATCGCTCCAACCATCAACATCCACGCCACTAGACCTATATTTTCTACATTATCGCCATGATGTCCATCACTAGAATCACTTTCACTATCACTACTAAACTGACACGGCAAAACATTTTCTAAGTCACTCTCAGCATTATCTTCGTGGAAATCATTATCTAATTCCACAATATCATCTTGGAGACTGGAAGATGAACCCGGAAATGAAGTTGAAAAAGCCATCGATCACAATTTTTTTCACCGATTTTCAAACAAAGATTTCTAAATATAATAACAAGCTCCAAGCGTGGTTCTTTGACGGAAATGATAGTAAATTTACTATTCTTTCACACAGAAGAGTTCTTATAACCGGCTTAATTCAAAAACTATGCGCTCCGAGCCAGTTTTAACGGAACACACTAAAACGGCGCAAAACGGTGCATTAGGGCTGAAGGAGTTAAGAGAGAATCCAGGCAAACATTGTTTCACACAGACACTTCTCATTAAATACAGCTAAACAGACTATCAGAAGCCTTGTAATTTTAATGCCATGAAAAATATACTAACAACAAAACAAATATCAGCAGGGCTGAAACTAAGAATGGCAAAATGTTATGTCTTCTCAATATTCCTGTATGGTGCAGATACATGGACATTAGACAAGAAAACAGAACAGAAAATTGAAGCCTTTGAAATGTGGATTTATAGAAGAATAGGTAGAATTGGATGGAAACAAAAGATAACAAACGATGAAGTTTTAAAACAACTGAAAATAAAAAGAGAACTACTAAATACAATTAAGACAAGGCAAATGAAATTTTTGGGGCATGTTAAAAGACACAACAGCCTACTAAAAGTAATATTGGAAGGAAAAATACAAGGTAAAAGAGGCAGAGGCAGACCAAGACTAACATGGACGAGTAACATCAAAAGATGGACTAGTCAATCTGTGTCAGCCAGCACCATCAAAGCAAGAAACAGAGTAGAATGGCGATCCATCGTAGCTAACCTTAGTTGCGGAGAGGGCACGCGATGATGATGATGATGATGAAACAGACTATAAACTTCAACAGTAGAGATAAGTGGCTGAATGGATGGCCCATGAGAAAAGCAGGAAGAGATCTTTTAAATACATGGCGAAGTCAAATCCTCACGACAACATTAACAACCTAATTGGAATAGATCAAAGGCTAAAAAAATCTCTCTCTCTTTCTCGCTCCTTCCCTCCCCCCCCCCTTCCCCCACCTCTCAGTTTCATTATTGTAGTCTGTCAGCACTCCATTATTAATTGTTTATTTTATCTAAGAGCTTTTTATCATTTATGTTTTATATTTTTTTTTAGATTTGTTTAAATTTGGATTTCTAAATTTGTTTAGTAGGCTTAGATATAAGCCTTTTAGTAGGCTTAGATATAAGCCTTTTAGTAGGCTTATATAAAGTGACAGAATGATGACGTCATGGGACGCACCAAGATGGAAGTTCGTCCGAGTTCTAGCCGTGGTGTATACAATGCTGATCTTGAACATCGCGCTGTCTGTTGTCACTGCGAGTTGGCGGATTGTTAGAATTGTAACCACGGGTTTGAAATAATTGTTTGTGCACATTTAGTTAACCACCGCTGTAGATCAAGTCTTTATTCTGCTGGCTTTGTTTGCGACATTGAAAGCTAATGACCTAACTGCCTAACTTGTGTAGACGGTTGGTTTGGGGCAAATTGTGCGTTGCAGTGTCACTGCTAAAATCGCTCAGTTTGTGACAGGGCTACAGGGACATGCACAAACGGTGACAGTTGTCGGCAAGAGCGTTTCAGACCCCAGTGTCAGTACTTTGATCTAGTTTGCAAATACGCCTAGGGATCTGGACCTGCAGATCCGGACAGTTTCATGGTCTAATCAACATGTTACGGATTGAAGGGGCGATAGTTGCAAATATCTGCTCCATCTACATTGGCGGGGTCGGAATGTGGCTCTCAAACAGAACGCAAACCAGACCGACACATTTAATGCTTGATATACAGTGGACGGGTGTGGACCAGAGGCCGCGGTTAATGGCAAAACAAAGACCAATCTTTATGACAATGACTGCACACACACACAATTGAGAAGTGGAACCAATTCTGTTTACTGGTATCTGAACTTTGACACGTCCCAGAAGACTCACACTATTCAAATTTATCATCGAGCTAGCACTATGATTCGGGTAAAGAATGACACTCCAAAGGCTTTCTCTGACAGTGGCGGTGTAGTGTTCCAGTATAATGATATATCATACCCAAATATTTCTGTGAACACTATTGTAGTCACCATACAAGCGACAATGGCACACAGTAAGTTTGAGTTCTCACCGACCTTTTCACAGGACGAGAGTGCACTGACGGTGTGTGAGGTGCAAACATTTACAGGCACCTATTGTCTGGACGGGTATTCTTGGTCGTTTTGTACAGTGTGTGGTGGGAGTAGCAAAGGCTGCACCGTCATCATCGGTACGTGTCACTTCAACTGTTCACATGGGATTTATGGACACGACTGCTCCGGGTCTTGTCTTAGTGTCAGTTCTTTATGTGAGGAAAATCCGGAAAATGCCAACATTGCAAACATCCTGGCTATACCTGTGATGACACTTGTCCTGGTGGTAATTTTGGGCTACAGTGCGAACAGACGTGTTCTGATGGCTGTGACATCATATGTGACACAGAAAGAGCAGACTGTACGCGCAAGGAAGCGTACTACGGGCCAGACTGCACTCTCAAATGTCCTGACCACTGTTTCAACGACACCTGTGAACAGTCAACCGGGATCTGTTCATGCAAGGAAACGTTCTACGGGTCAGACTGCACTCTCAAATCTCCGTACAACTGTTTGGACGATATCTGTTAACAGTTCATGGGGGCCGGCGTCTCGTATGTCGATGATTCCCACGTTAAGAAGAGTCTCTACAACAAACCCAAGCATATGGATACCTTAATGTGTACTGGATATTTTCTTTCTGTGCTGGACATGGTTCATTTCTTGGTGTGTTTCATTGCTAGTCAAGGCTCATATCTTGGAGTGTCTGTCCATGTTAATCATGTCTCATATCTTTAAGTGTGTATGTGTTTAGTCATATCTCATATCTTAGTGTGTATCTGTGTTAGTCATGTGTCATATCTCTGTGTGTGCATGTTTGGGCTAGTGATATCTCATATCTCTGTGTGTATGTTTATGTTAGTCATATCTCATATCTTTGTGTGTGCATGTCTGTATATGTCACATCTCATATCCTTGTGTTTGCATGGCTATGCTAGTCACATCTCATATCTTTGTGTGTGCCTATCTATGTTGGTCATATCTCATATCTTTCTTTGTGTGCATGTCCATATTAGACCTGTGTAATTTCTTTGTGGGTGCATGTCTATGTCAGTCATATCTCATATCTTTATGTGCATGTTTATGTTAGTCATGTGTCATATATCTTGATGTATGTCAGTGTTAGTCATGCCTCGTATCGCTATGTGCATGTATGTGTTTGTCACATCTCATATCTTTGTGTGTGCATGTCTGTGTTAGTCACCTCTAGTGACTCGGGCAGATGGTGCTCGTAAACCTGGGAGGGCCGACCATCTAAGGGCAGAATCCCCCTACAGAAAAGATCACCTGCTGCCTTGCAGGAAGATTGGGCACAATCAAAGGCTAGGGAAATCGGATGCACTGGGCCACTGGCGCAGAACACAGTGCAACGTTTTTAACGGGTGTTCAATCAGAGTGGATCTGGCAGACTCTAATTGTGATGTTCTGTTTGTAACACACCTAACCTGACAGCTGAGTTCATGTGAGGAGCTGGAATCCTACTCGGATTGGGTCCTGATCGCAGAGAGAGAGAGAGAGAAATGACAGAATAGCTAAAGCAGCAATGTCTTTCAGAAGCCTTGAAAAGTTGTGGAAATCAAAACTCATCAGCATAAACACAAAACTTAGACTATTCAAATCAAATGTACTATTAACCCTTACATATGCGTTCGAAAGCTGGAAAACAAGAGACATAGAAACAAAGTTGAATGCATTTGAAAATAAATATCTAAGGAAAATACTTGATATAGCGTGGAACGAATTCAAAACAAACGAGGAAATTAGAGAAATCGCCAATCAACCACTAATATCTTTAGTAATCAAGAAAAGACAATGGTCATATGTTGGACATGTGATGAAAAGAGATAATAACTGAGTAGTAAAGCAAGCCCTCATGTGGGAAACAACAGGTAAGAGGAAAAGAGGAAGACCCAGAGAGACACTGAGAAGAATATTAATGAGAGAGGCAAGAGCAGCAGGAGTCGGCTCCCTCAATGAGATAGAGCTGCTTGCACAGAACAGGGACAAATGGCGAGATTTGATGAAATATCTTTAAAAGAATTTAAAACTGCTAGAGTGGAAATTTAGATGAGAGGAGTAGTATCTTGGTCTACGCCCTATGGGCCGGCTACGGCTCAAAAGGTCAATAGATAGATAGATATAAAGTGAAACTTTGTTTCACAACCAAGAAGTCTGGGAAATGACCCTCTGAGCACTATTTATTTTTTTTAAGAAATCACTATATGTGTGATTACCATCCTCAAAACGACACCTACCGCAAAAAGGCAATAGCAAACCAGTGACATATAATGCCTAGAAAATTACACAGCTAAAAAATTGCTGGGATAACAGCAACGATCTGTAAACGACATGATGCTTACGCTTTTTATTTTCCTCTTTTTTTTTTTTTTTTTTTTACCTCAGAGTTTCCTCAAATTTCTCGTTTTTATTTATATCTCAGAGTTTCCTTAAGTTTCTCATTTCTTATATCTCAGAGTTTCCTATTACTAATTGACTTTGTTGTATGATGTCCTCAGACTCATGCAAGAAGACTGGTATTGTGTTTGATGACCTGCTGTCATCTCTGGAATTTGTGAACTGTCAGAGCATGCAGGCCCAGGTAAGTTCTCACCTGTCCAAGGTGTTGTTATATATTTCTTCATGCTTGTGTTTTTTATTTCATGGTGCTGTCTCTTATCTCCCAAGACAGTGCTATCAATCATCTCTCAAGATAATACTGCCTGTCATTACCAAAGGTGATGCTGTCTCTCATCTCTCAAGTTAATAATGTCCGCCTTTACCAAAGGTAGTGCCGCCTCTCATCTCTCAGGATAATACTGTCTGTCATCCCAAAGGCAGCGCTGTCTCTCATCTCCAAAGATAATATTGTTTGTCATTACCAAAGGTGATGCTGTCTCTTATCTCTCAAGTTAATACTGTCCGTCTTCACCAAAGGTGATGCTGTCTCTCATCTCTCAAGTTAATACTGTCATTACCAAAGGTGACGCTGTCTCCCAACTCTCAAGTTAATACTGTCTGTCATTACCAAAGGTGACGCTGTCTCTCATCTCTCAAGTTAATACTGTCTGTCATTACCAAAGGTGACGCTGTCTCTCATCTCTCAAGTTAATACTGTCCGTCTTTACCAAAGGTAGTGCTGTTTCTCATCTCCCAAGATGATGCTGTCTCTCATCTCTCAAGTTAATACTGTCTGTCATTACCAAAGGTGACGCTGTCTATCATCTCTCAAGTTAATACTGTCCGTCTTTACCAAAGGTGACGCTGTCTATCATCTCTCAAGTTAATACTGTCCGTCTTTACCAAAGGTGACGCTGTCTATCATCTCTCAAGTTAATACTGTCCGTCTTTACCAAAGGTGACGCTGTCTATCATCTCTCAAGTTAATACTGTCCGTCTTTACCAAAGGTGACGCTGTCTCTCATCTCTCAAGTTAATACTGTCCGTCTTTACCAAAGGTAGTGCTGTTTCTCATCTCCCAAGATGATGCTGTCTCTCATCTCTCAAGTTAATACTGTCTGTCATTACCAAAGGTGACGCTGTCTATCATCTCTCAAGTTAATACTGTCCGTCTTTACCAAAGGTAGTGCTGTTTCTCATCTCCCAAGATGATGGTATCTCTCATCTCCCAAGATGATGGTGTCTCTCATCTCCCAAGACGATGCTGTCTCTCATCTCCCAAGATGATGCTCTCTGTCGCGTCTCTCCTTTCTCTAACCCCACAATTTGTTTATTGTGCCATTTTTTATATTATAAAGCTTGTCACTAACTTTTTCTTTCATTTCCTCTACAGCACTACCACTATAAACTCCCTGTGAAATTAAGCCTGCAGGAAAGAAACCCAAATGACATCCAATTAAATTATGCCTGCAGGAAAGAAACCCAAATGACATCCAATTAAATTATGCCTGCAGGAAAGAAACCCAAATGACATCCAATTAAATTATGCCTGCAGGAAAGAAACCCAAATGACATCCAATTAAATTATGCCTGCAGGAAAGAAACCCAAATGACATCCAATTAAATTATGCCTGCAGGAAAGAAACCCAAATGACATCCAATTAAATTATGCCTGCAGGAAAGAAACCCAAATGACATCCAATTAAATTATGCCTGCGGGAAAGAAACCCAAATGACATCATCCAGTTAGATTATGCCTGCAGGAAAGAAACCCAAATGACATCCAATTAAATTATGCCTGCAGGAAAGAAACCCAAATGACATCATCCAGTTAGATTATGCCTGCAGGAAAGAAACCCAAATGACATCCAATTAGATTATGCCTGCAGGAAAGAAACCAAAATGACAGCATCGAATTAGATTAAGCCTGCAGGAAAAAAAACTCAAATGACATCATCCAATTAGATTAAGCCTGCAGGAAAAAACTCAAATGACATCCAATTAGATTAAGCCTGCAGGAAAGAAACCAAAATGACAGCATCGAATTAGATTAAGCCTGCAGGAAAAAAAACTCAAATGACATCATCCAATTAGATTAAGCCTGCAGGAAAAAAACTCAAATGACATCCAATTAGATTAAGCCTGCAGGAAAGAAACCCAAATGACATCATCCAATTAAATTATGCCTGCAGGAAAGAAACCCAAATGACATTCAATTAAATTATGCCTGCAGGAAAGAAACCCAAATGACATCATCCAGTTAGATTATGCCTGCAGGAAAGAAACCCAAATGACATCATCCAATTAGATTATGCCTGCAGAAAAGAAACCCAAATGACATCATCCAATTAGATTATGCCTGCAGGAAAGAAACCCAAATGACATCATCCAATTAGATTATGCCTGCAGGAAAGAAACCCAAATGACATCATCCAATTAGATTATGCCTGCAGGAAAGAAACCCAAATGACATCATCCAATTAGATTATGCCTGCAGAAAAGAAACCCAAATGACATCATCCAATTAGATTATGCCTGCAGGAAAGAAACCCAAATGACATCATCCAGTTAGATTATGCCTGCAGGAAAGAAACCCATTGACATATAAGTATAGTGGTGTTAGTGCCCAAAATTGTTGTTTCTATCTTGGCACTTTTTAAAAAATGTAATGTGTGGCAAGCCTTGCTCTACTGCCAGATTTATTTCCCCTAAAAGCCAATGCTCATTTAAGACTGGACAAACACAGAGGCTGCCAATCAGAATTAGCATTTTTTGTGTGGATCTCTCCGAGTGCTCTCAACATACCAGTCTCTTTCCTCCTATCTCTCTCTCACTCTCTCTCTGTTCCCTCCCCTTTTCCTCTTTCCATTCTTCCCTTTCCCATCAGCTTGGTTATCTGCACCATATGCATTTATTATTATTTATCTTCAGTTAGGATTGGACCTGACCTTACTTCCTCAGTAGACAAGTAGGTTAACCCTTTCACCTGTGACCTTTTTGTTATTGCGATTTAAAAAATATTTTATGTGGTTCGATCACAGCAATGACCCCTTACAATAATACAAAATGCATCAACCCGGAAAAATTATAAGCACATTTTTTTTTATATGAGGTGAGACTCTTTAAAGTTCTGGGACCTCGGTAGCCTAGTTGGGAAAACCACCCGACTGGGCTACCAACATTCGGACAACCTGCGTTCGATTCCCACTGGAAGCAGTGTGAGTTGTACTTGTGGTTGGAAAAAAAAAATACCCTCGCGGTTGACCCAGCCGCTGGCAGAAATGGGTACCAAAGTAGTACTCTGGGAAGATGAGGAATGCCGCCTCACATCGTGAGTTTCGATGCTTGATGCAACACTATCCAGAAGTCTCCGAACACTTCTGGATAGGCGGCCGAGCACATATGGGTGAAAACTCATGTGCTAAGACGTCGATTCAAGTCTCGTACTTTACCTTTATCTAACTTCCTGACAGGCCTTCATTATCTTGTATAAATGTAGAAGGATGAAAAACAAACCAGCTAGAGAATTTGGAAACGAATGTAAATGACCTCTTTCTGGGAGGTTATGTTGCCACCGCCAGCTGTTAGCGATTCCCAGTCATACTAGCTTGCTGTATCTACAAGTTCTGCCAGGAAACAATGCTTGTTAACTGAGCTAATGTAGCAAATATAAAGTGAGGCTTTTAGGTCCTATTAAGGCTGAAAGGGTTGAAAACCCTGTGAAGTAGGTGACTAGCAAGCTGTCCATATTCCCTTCAAATCATTTCAGGGGAAGTAGTATCTTTACAGCACTCGAAAAAAAATCACAATCAATCAACAGCAGGGAAAAAAAAAAAAAAAGAATAATAAATGGTCCGAAGCAGGATCGAACCCACACTCCTCGGTACAGTGCCGTGCCACAAGAAACCAACTGCTAGAGCACATGGCCATTGTTTGTGATTTCTTTTTCTTAGTACCTCTTCCCTTGAAATGATTCGCTTATATATTGCCTCTGAAGTTTCCCTGCGTAATAATATTTATTTATTATTATTTGTCTCCTGTCCATTCTCCTACTTGTTTAGAGTGGTTGGTGTATGAACTGTGGGCTGTAATGAAGCCTGATAACATATTAGGGTCTGAAGGGGTCAGCCTGCTATAAGCCACAGCACAATGCAGCTATTTCCATTTAGTGAGAAACCTAAATTGTACTCCTTGTGTGACTGCCAGTTTCTCCTTACCCAGTGTTGATCAGAGTGATGAATGTGTGAATTACAAATCTAGCAATTCCTCTCACTCAGTATTGATAAGAAAGATTTATATATGATGAGTTGTAAATCTAGCAATTCTAGCAATTCCTCTCACTCAGTATTGATAAGAAAGATTTATATATGATGAGTTGTAAATCTAGCAATTCTAGCAATTCCTCTCACTCAGTATTGATAAGAAAGATTTATATATGATGAGTTGTAAATCTAGCAATTCTAGCAATTCCTCTCACTCAGTATTGATAAGAAAGATTTATATATGATGAGTTGTAAATCTAGCAATTCTAGCAATTCCTCTCACTCAGTATTGATAAGAAAGATTTATATATGATGAGTTGTAAATCTATCAATCCTAGCAATTCCTCTCACTCAGTATTGATAACAAAGATTTATATATGATGAGTTGTAAATCTATCAATTCCTCTCACTCAGTATTGATAACAAAGATTTATATATGATGAGTTGTAAATCTATCAATTCCACTCACTCAGTATTGATAACAAAGATTTATATATGATGAGTTGTAAATCTATCAATTCTAGCAGTTCCCCTCTCTCAGGATTAATAGGAAATATTTATATTGGATGAGTTATAAATCTATAAATTTAACCCATAAGGATGATTGATGAGTTACTGTGAGTTATAAATCTATAAATTATACTTCCCAGGTGACTGGCAAACTCCCTACACTTAGCATTGATAAGACTGATGGGTGCATGGTGTACCTCAGCCCTCAATCTCTGGATGTGGAGATCGTCACTGCTAAATCCTCAGAGATGAACATTTTAGTGCCCATTGGTAACGGAGACTACGTGAGTGTGTTTGTTATTTGTTTAGCATTAAATAAAACACTTCCGTCTTTTTGTACGGAGAGCATAAGGTGACTGGTGGTTACCACCACAAGTTTTGTTTTTAAATGCCAAGGTGTCTTAGATGGCATGTCAACAAAACTTCAACTTCATCCTACAGAATTGCCCCCAACACGCTTGCCTGGGGAGGCCAATATGACCCACAACCCTGAAATAAATTCTACAATGTGCTAAAATCATTGAAAGAAGACAGCCTTTATAAGAGAGTCCTGAATCCTAGTCTAAATGATATGATCATAGAAGAAGAATTAAGTTTTTCACAGTTCTATTTTTTTCTTTTAAAAGTTGAAATAACAGAAAGTACACATTTTATTTTTCCTTTGCCAGCTTTTACCTCTGATGAAGTCCCTAGATACAAGGAGCTGAATTTTGCGTGTTAATCCATATTTTTCCTGGCAGCCGTGTGCACAGGGGTCCCTCGCCGCACAACCCCGACTTTGGAGGTACTCATATTTTTTCTATCGATGAGTAATTGATGTTTCAAGCCGGGCCTCAATGCTGAGACCAGGGGTGGTTGCCGCAGAGAGAAATCATAAATAAAAATCCCAACTGGTGCAGCTGGGATTTAAACCCATAACCTCTTTGTCTCGAGGCCGGCTTCTTGCCTCGAGACCAACCAGTCCCCCCGAAAGAAAGTAGCGAAGATTGATCTAAAAACATGGTTTGTGGAAAATTTGTTCAGGAAGGCGGAAAATATATTAAATAAGAGTGACAGTGTTTTAGTGGAAATAATTGCGGAAACATGCTCAGGGTGTACATGGGATCTCCCTATTTTTCACCATTATCTGAGAGGATGAGATATCTGATCTCACCACCTTGAGACCAGGGGAGGGTAAAGCCATGAAGAAACCACTGATTTCTTCTATTTCCTTCTTCTTCCTTTTAGCTTCCTGCTGAGCATCTGTCTTCAACAAATGCTTTCTAAGCCATTCTCTTTCTTGCCATTCTTTTAAAATCATTCTTTGTCTTTCCCATCCTCTTCATCTCTGCTTCCACCTGTCTTATACAAGCATATCTTGGTCTTCCTCTTTTTCTCTTCACCTGGGGATTCCAAAAAGGGCCTGTCATATACTTTTGGTTGGCTTCCGCAGTGTGTGTCCTTTCAGTGCTTCGTCTCTTTGTCCACTAGTATTTGACTGGTGCTTTCCCATAATTCTACATCAGTGATTTTGTTCTGCCATTTCCATCTTTTTATTCTGCACAAGCATCCATTAATGAAAATCTGTATCTTTGTGGTTGTCTTTTTTTTTTTATTCTCTATGTTTCACAGCTATATAATAGATTTAACATTTGAGTTAACAGTTTTTATTTTTATATTTAACCTGATTTCTTAAACCACTGATTTGGAATATTTTCTACTGCCAGTGTTGGGATTTTAACCTAGAACCTTTCAGTCTAGATACTGATGTCTTATCTCTATGACATCCTATCTCTCTATCTTTCTGTTGACCTTTCGAGCCGTAGCCGGCCCATAGGGCAAAGATACTCCTTCTCTTATCTGAATTTTTGTTCTAGCAATTTTCAATTCTTTTAAAGATATTTTATCAAATCTCGCCGTTTGTCTCTGTTCTGTGCAAGCAGCTCTTATCTCATTGAGGGAGTCAATTCCTGCTGCTCTTGCCTCTCTCATCAATGTCCTTCTTAGTGTCTCTCTGGATCTTCCTCTTTTCCTCTTACCTGTTGTTTCCCACATGAGGGCTTGCTTTGCTATTCGGTTATTATCTCTTCTTATCACATGTCCAACATATGACCATCGTCTTTTCTTGATTACTGAAGATATTAGTGGTTGAATGGCGATTTCTCTAATTTCCTCGTTTGTTTTGAATTCGCTCCACGCTATACCAAGTATTTTCCTTAGACATTTATTTTTAAATGCGTTTAACTTTGTTTCTATGTCTCTTGTTGTTTTCCAGCTTTCACGCGCATACATAAGGGTTGATAGTACATTTGATTTGAATAGTCTAAGTTTTGTGTTTGTGCTGATGAGTTTTGATTTCCTTTCAACTTTTCAAGGCTTCTGAAAGCCTATTCTCTTATTCTCTATCGTTTCTATGACATCCAGCTCCGCATAAATTACTCTAAAGATCATAAACAGTCTTAAATGTATTTGTTGATAACCTCATATGATCATGTTTTTTGATCAACAGAAAGAGTTTGCCCTACCAGAACAATACAAGACTAAGTATGATGGGAAGACGATAGTTACCACCCCAACGGATATCGTATAGAGTTCAAGAACTTGACCTAGCCAGTGTTCGTGTGTGACAGGACGATCTGCTAGATTTCTTTTCTGTCTGTCTGCTTCGGAGATGAACGTTACGCAAGATGTACATGGACTTAATCTTGATGATTTTTTTTTTATTCTGTTCTGTGTGATTTCAAGAAATTGACAATTGGCCTTTTCTCTTTTGTTACATTGTTATAAATTACCTTTGTTATTGTTAGATGAGAAACATAATTGTGAGAGGCTTTTAGTTATATGGACTGGGCTGTTGATTCCCATTCAAGTGAGTATGGATTTGATGCTCAATAGGATAACAAACACAAAATTTTTTCAGGGAATAAATAAAACTTTATTCTATTCAATCATTGGAATCAATTTCATTGCAGTTTGTAGTCAGAAATTCCCTAAATCTGGAAATTCCCTAAATCTGGAAATTCCCTAAATCTGGAAATTCCCTATATCTGGAAATTCCCTATATCTGTTCCAACTCATGTCACAGAATCTCTCGCCAGAGAACTGTTGACATGGTCGACCTTCGTATTTGTCCTATTTGACTGCCAATGTGATGATTCCAAACAACTTCCAACGAGAAGAGAGTATTTGCAGTCATTTCCTCACTCCAGTCCCCTCAGAAAACACACTGAAACAAAACAAAGCAACTGTAATGGTTTCAACAATGAAATTTGCACAAATCTGGCAGCATCTTGAGGCACCATTGTCAGTTTTAGAGTTAGCGATGTTGAACTTCATGCAGGCCATATTCAGCTGCATAGTCGACAATTTCTAGCAACATCACTGAAAATAGTGTACCTACAGCCGCATCACCTCTCTGGTGCACTCATAACAAGAATTAAAAACCCACGTCAAAAACATCAAATAACCAAAATCTGATGTTAGTGAATGCACTTCTTATGATCCAGTGAACATGGAGACCATTTTTTTCAAGAAATAGATAAAAATGTAAACCCATACAACACATGGCAGCTGTAATGTGACACTGCTTAATTAACAATTATAGATAATGCTTAACAATTATAGATATAGAACTTGTGAAGAGACCTGCAGCATGATGGTGGTTTTTCCAAACAATAGACTCTAAAAGGTGGACTGTGCACAGTGGAATGTTTTCTAGTATGGATTTTACAGAATACCACCCAGAATACAGTGGACAATGATAAAAAAACAAATGTCAATTTAGCAGAAATTTTAATTGCTAAAGAACACAAAAAGTAAACGTTCCCTCCATGCCAGGTGCTAGGTGTATGGGGAATATGGTGTTAGTGACCACATTTTTTATGACCTCAGCACATTTTTTTATTTTTACTTCCAAGAAAAATCTCTGGTACCAATTTTTTGTGTCTGGGTGAACCCCGGAGCCTTGTCAGTCCAAAAGAAAGATCTGCCACTGCTTGGGATCGAACCCGGACTCTTCTGGTCAGGAAGTGAGCACATTAACCACTCAGCCACCTAGGCTTCCAAAAACATAGTAGAAAGGAAAATCAAATAATTTGAATCATCAAAAGTTACGTGATGACCTAATGAAGATCATATTAATATTTTTTTTTTTTTTTTTTTGGCCAAGCTGTTGAGTATAGCTCCGGAGTCATGTCAGAGAAATGCAGTACAGACTGATCCACTCTGGTTCACCGAATGTGTCTCATAGCCTCAATCAAGCAACGATATCCGAACTGAAATGCTCAAATTCAAGCTTCTGTATTTATGACCAAGGATAATTCTTTTCAAAAAGTATATTATCTTTTTGGGAGGATTTGTGTTTCTATGTGGTCTCTGATCCTTAAGTCAGCCTTTAATTTGCTACAAACCAAATGAATATTTCTGGCATGATTTTTTTACACATATTTATGTCTTACTATTGTATGCGTGATATGATATGGAACAATGTAATCGCTGGTGAGGTTTGTTTTACATATTTCTTATGGAGCTTTGTAGTTTGTATAAATTTGGTGCAAGTTCTTAGCAGATTTACATATCTACCATACATATATGATTTGTCAGGTAAGCATTTTGAATTATTTCTCAAATATTTGGTATTAGAAAAAAGTATATACAGTTTTAGGATTGTGTTTTTCTACTTCTTTTACCATCATATTTCACAAGGAGGAATTGCCAGTTCAGATTTTTTTTTTAAACAAGGATTTCTTGTTTCATTTTTGACCCAAAAAAAAATTAAAAGTAAGTAATTGAAGTTTTAGAATTACATTTATATTATTTTTCCTCTAAACATGGTATTTTAGAAGAAAAAAAACCAGTTAATATTTTTGGATTATTAAGGAAGTGTATTATTAAGGAAGAATTTACAAATCAATTTTTCTACCAACGCTGTGCTATCAGTGCCAGAATTGGACGCTGGACTCTAGAACAATAAGAAAGATAACGACCACCGAAGTGAAATGAGTCAGAAGAATGACAGGAAACAGCTTAAGGGACAGAGTAAGAAACACTGACCTGAGGAAGAAACTCGAAATAGAACCAGCCATCGAATACATAAAGAAACAACAGATAAATTGGTTCGGCCATATAACAAGACAAAAAGAACTAACAATGACTCAAAAAGCCATAAACAAACGCTACGAAAACGCCAGATTAAGAGGAAGACCGAGAAAGAGATGGATAAAGGGAATACTAGAGTCACTAGGAGGAATAACATCAGAAGAGGCCAACAGAAGAGCAAAGAATCGCAGATTGTTTCTCCCCTCGACGTCAACGACAGCAGAGGAAGGATAGAAAAAGATGAAGAAGGAAGTGTAAATGATTTCTTTTTTGTCATTAGAATTTATACAAAAAATGGTGATATTGGCCAGTGAGACCTTAAGATAATTTGATAAGTTTATGTGAGTGTAACAATATTTGAAGCTCAGTTGTTGGCGCTTTGATTCAGAAATCATTTTAAGTTGATGACGCTGATTTAGAGTTACTGAATTATATTAAGCTCATCAATAAACTATGTCCGAAGATGCACAATTATTTTACAATCAAAATAAGGAACATTGATTTGTAGATACAGAGATATTCAACAATTGTTTATGTTGATTTAAAGGTTCAAATTTATTTTTCATTCACTGAGATGTTATACGAAAGATACAAAAATACCACCATATACAAAGGAAGGTAATGCACCTCGTACATCATGTAATTTTAATAAAAAAATGTTTAAACTTTGTCCTAATCCTGACAGCAAGGAATTGACAACAGCCTGTACTGACATTCAACACATATTGAGGCATATAATCTGTTGCCTATAGTTTGTTATGATATTCTGAGAGATGTGTATGAACAGAAAGTGTACAAGTTTGCCACTAAAAGTTCAGAACTTTGCTGAAAATCCAGCAAACTAATCAGAAGATAAGGAGATTATTTTCAAAGTCATGACTAGATTCAGGTCATCTGTTTTTATACATTTTTTTTAGATTATAACTAAAATATCACTTTAAGATCAAAACAAACAACTGTGTATGATGATACACTTCAATGGTCAATTACAAACATAACTAGACAAGCTGTCGTCTGGAACCCACAGAGAAAGAAAAAACAGGGAAGATCTATATTTACGTGGAAACAACCTTGAAACGGAAAGATTACAAAGATAAATTACTTCTGGAGAAGAATTGACAAGACGGCAAACGACAGAAAGGAATAGAGAGCTTTAGTTTTTAATCTATTCCCCAATTTAGGGTAATAAAAGGCTGGAAGTTCCTTGATTGTTAGACATTCATATCATATTCATTAAATTCAACATATATTCCAGCTTATAAGCTTGAAGTTAAATTATTACATATGTGAGCCGCAGGCGTTATATTAGTATCATAATGTATGCTAAATTTATGGTTTAAATATTGAATTGTTTCTTGTGTGTGGTTTTTTTAAAGTGGCTATTCCGACTTCACTTACTAAGTTATCTATCCCACTCTTATGGTTTGGCTATAAACCAAGATTTTACAGAGAAAAATATGAATGTAACAACACTCAGGGGTCACATGAAGTAGTAATTAGGTAAACTGTAACATTTTGAAGAATTTGTGTTTAATGCAGTCATTTTTACTACAGTATCGTAATCTCTGAAAGTACTATCACTACTATTATCTACTGCTAATTTACACATTAGGCGCTGGATAGGACACACACTACGGAAGCAAACTGAGAGTATTACACAACAGGCCCTTTTTTTGGAATCCCCAGGGGAAAAGACAAAGAGGAAGACCAAGGAATTCTTGGAGAAGACAGATAGAAGCAGAGATGAAGATGATGGGGAAGACATGGAATGATCTTAAAAGAATGGCAAAAACAAAATGACTTGGAAAGTGTTTGTTGAAGGCCTATGCTCCACTGGGAGCTAAAAAGGTAGAAGAAGAAAAAGAATTTATGCATTCTGTATCAGGTCTACATTTCATTAACAAATGCGTTTTTACGATATTGGCTTATTAGACCAACATTTAGAAGGAAAAGAGGCCGACCCAGAGAAACATTGAGAACATTGATCAGGGAGGAAAAGACAGCAGAAATCAGCTCCCTCAATGAGATTGAAATGCTTGCACAGAACAGAGTCTTATGACGAGATTTGATAAATGTTTTTTGCAAGGATTGAGACTGCTAGAAAGAAAATTTCAAAACAGGGAAAGAGTATCTGGGTCTATTCCCTATGAGCCGACTACAGCTCAAAAGGTTGATAGAACGATCGTAATCTAAGGTTATCTAAGAGGTAGACAGAACATAAACTAAACATTTCACCCGCAGACCTTCAACAGTATGAGAAAATAATTAACTAATAAACATGTGCACGTTTACATAGAAAAATCTCTGCATAGCTTGGAGAGGCATTGCCACACAGTCCAGGCGGGGGGAGCGAATAACAGGGATTGAAAAATCTTGCAACTAGGGAAGAACAAGACATTCTTCATCATCATCATTGAGTGCCTTCTCCGCAACGAAGGTTGGCTACCATGGATCGCCATTCTACTCTGTTTCTTGCTTTGATGGTGCAGGCTGTCATAAATTGACTTGTCCATCTTTTGATGTTACTCGTCCATGTTAGTCTTGGTCTGCCTCTGCCTCTTTTACCTTGGATTTTTTCCTTCTAATATTACTTTTAGTAGGCTGTTGTGTCTTTTAACATGCCCCAAAAATTTCATTTGTCATACATTCTTAGTTTGGGATATTTCTGTTGTTGTATCGTGTATCTTCGTGTTGTTGTATCGTGAAATTAGAGAAATCGCCAATCAACCACTAATATCTTCAGTAATAAAGAAAAGACGATGGTCATACGTTGGACATGTGATGAGAAGAGATAATAATCGAATAGCAAAGCAAGCCCTCATATGGGAAACAACAGGTAAAAGAAAAAGAGGAAGACCCAGGGAGACACTGAGAAGAACATTGATGAGAGAGGCAAGAGCAGCAGGAATCAGCTCCCTCAATGAGATAGAACTGCTTGCACAGAACAGAGACAGATGGCGAGATTTGATAAAATATCTTTAAAAGAAAACTGCTAGAACAAAAATTCATATAGGAGAAGGTGTATCTTGGTCTACGCCCTATGGGCCGGTTACGGCTCGAAAGGTCAATAGATAGATAGATCGTGTATCTTCTGCTGCGCTCACTCAACGACTGTTTCTCTTTATCATTTGCCCTTAAAAGAACATTAAAGTAGGCATGGATACATTGTGTTGCTAGGTTACGGCGTAGCCACAGTATTTGTCTCTTTTGCCCCAACACTTCTGTCTTTGACATAGAATTTTGTTTGGGTAACTGGTTGCATTCCCACTTCAATCTCTACCCTTATGGCCAGAATGTGTAATCTGTTAACAGGGGCACCACTGGGATGTGGAGTATTGTCCGGATCAGATATGTAGCTGAAGTATACAGTCAGCTGTGAGTTGCTGACTGCTCTGAGGTGGGTGTCTTGACCCTTATTTCCATATCTAAAAATAGCATAATTTGTGAGTTTAGCGTTCTGTGGGCACATTTTAACAGGTCCAATTTTTAAGTTTATCAAATCTGGTTCATTTCATTTGATTGGTTTATATTTTTACAATATATCGATTTGCTTTTTGTTTTGTGACTTGGTTAATATCCTCTAATATATTCATTCTTGATAGTTCATATCAAGTATATAATTCATTTGACCAGTTTATATTTTATTGGAATATCTAATTACGTGATATATCTAATTTATTTCCTTTATTCTGTTAATATCCAGTTTATGTTCACTTATCATTTAGAAACTTTCTAGTCTAATTTCCCCCCCCCCCCCCCCCCCCACCAAATTCATATTTTAATAGAATTTACATTTCTGGTTAGTTTTTATTTTAAGTTAATCAGTTGATATTTAGTGATATATAGATCTGTAGTTAAACGTTGAATTTTTCAGTTAACTGGTTCATGTCCTACTATGAGATGATTGATGGTTGGAGTTTAGTTTATTCCATTTAACTGGTTCGTGTTAAAAAATATATGTCTATTGATTGTACAAGGTAACCGGTTCCTGTTTTAATATCTTAATTTATTATGGCGGATTAGTTTATGTAGATAACTTGTTAATGCTTTAGTAAATAAATAGATATGGTTACATTTTAACCAGTTTTATAAAACCAGTCTTTATTTATAAACGTTGGTCAAACTATCTTTTTTCTTATTATTATGCTAATTAATGCATGTATTTGATTCAGTTATGATTTGTATAACTGGTTTGTATATTTTAGTTAAGGTGTAGTTAATAGTTAAAAATCTGTCATCATTTGTAACCAGTTTCTGCTATTTTGCTATGTTAATATTATAGTTAAAACCTATCTTGTCTTGTCATGTCTTTGAATGTATAAGCTAAACCCTATCAAGCTCTGCCATGTCTATTTAATTGAAATTGTAATTACATTCTATCAAGTATTGACTAAGCAGTTTTTTTTCCCTTGCCTACATTAAAATTATGTTAAATTCTAAGATGTTATTTAAATGGTTTGTTTGTTTGTTAACTGAGTTAAAATTGTAGTTAAATTCTATAATTTACCATTGAAGATGGTTAATTCCTTAGACTACATTAAAGCTCTTAATGTTTAATTATAATTTGCTGATATGATGAGCCAAAATATTTGTTACCACAAATGCATTTGATATCAGAAAAATAAAAAGTAACCCTGAGAGTGTTTTGAATAAAAGTTTGCACGATGCACATATCTCTGTTGAGAATCTCAAATCTCTGTATGCTTATATGTGGGTACTTGGCACTGTTTTATGTCTTCATTCCCAGTGCATTTGTCTTCAACATACTTATTTTTGAGGGGACAGTTTTCTTAGCCTTTAGTATTGAATTTTCCTCTTCTGCCTTTCAGCTTCCTGTAGAGCATAGAGGTCTTCAGCAGATACTTTCAGCTTCCTGTGGAGCATAGGTCTTCAGCAAATACTTTCAGCTTCCTGTGGAGAATAGGTCTTCAGCAAATACTTTCAGCTTCCTGTGGAGCATAGGTCTTCAACAAACACTTTCAGATTCCTGTGAAGCAGATGTCTTCAGCAAACACTTTCACCTCCCTGTGGAGCATAAGTCTTCAGCAAACACTTTCACCTCCCTGTGGAGCATAGGTCTTCAGCAAACACTTTCAGCTCCCTGTGGAGCATAGGTCATCAACAAACACTTTCCAAGCCATTCTGTTTGTTGCCATTCTTTTAAGACCATTCCATGTCTTCCAAATCATCTTCATCCCTGCTTCCATTTGTCTTCTCCAAGAATAATTTGATCTTCCTCTTTGTCTCATCCCATGGATTACAAAAAAGAGCCTATTGTGCAATACTCTCAGTTGGCTTCCACTGTGTGTGTCCTATCCAGCGCTATAACTTTCAAGTATTTCTTTATCCATTTATATTTGACTGGTACTTTCCCATAGTTCTAAGTTAGTAACTTTGTCCTGCCATTTCTATCCTTTTATTCTGCACAAGCTTCAATTAATGAGGGTCAGTATCTTCATGATTGTCATTTTTTTCCCTCCATTTTTCACAGCTATATAATACGACTTTATATTGTTGAAAATTGTTATTTTTGTATATAACTTAATTTCTTTGGATTACCATATGTTTTCTAGTGCAACGAAGCCTCCACTTGCTTTTTGTATCCTTACTGAATATTGCGTGATAGGATTCTTCAGTTTAGTTTAGTCAAAGGATCATTTTCATTGGGGACCGCGGTAGCCTAGTTTGGAAGACAACCCGATTGGGCTACCAACATTTGGACAACCTGTGTTTGATTCCTGCTGGGATCAGTGTGAATTGTACTGGTGGTTGGAAAAAAATACCTCCGCGGTCGACCCTGCCACTGGCAGAAATGGATACCAGTGTATTACTCTGGGAAGGTGGGGAACTCCGCCTCGCATCGTGAATTTCGATGCGTGAAGTGACACTATCCAGAAGTCTCCGACCACTTCTGGATAGGCAACCGAGCACATATGAGTGAAAACTCACGTGCTAAGACACAGATTCAAGTCTCTTACGTTACCTTTACTTTATACCTTATCTTATTGCATGTCTTTAAGTGCTGGGACCTCCTCCACTGCATGTCCCTCGGTGTGTGGAGTCTAACAACTCCAGCTCTGTATTAATTTGCCTTTTGTGCCTCCCCAGATAGCACTTTATTCTGACTTCTCTTTTGGTCGGATATTCATGCAGTCTAGACATGGTTGTAGATTCATGATCATTGTTTGAGTTGTTAGCTTGCCTTGCCTCCCTGACATCAAGCAGAATATTCCGTTGAATGTTCGTTGTTCATGATCATTGTTTGAGTTGTTAGCTTGCCTTGCCTCCCTGACATCAAGCAGAATATTCCGTTGAATGTTCGTTGTTCATGATCATTGTTTGAGTTGTTAGCTTGCGTTAGCCTCCCTGACATCAAGCAGAATATTCCATTGCATGTTCGTTGTTCATGACATCTGTTCCAGCAAGGCTGTCAGTTCATTGTTTCCTTACATTCTCAAGTGCTGAACCATGAAAATGAAATAGATCCTAGTCACTTCTGAGTTACCTAGTGACTCCAACCACTGCCTTTGAGCCCAGCCCCCTTCAATTTTCCTGAGTATACTCGAATCATTCTTCTTATTTTACCTTTCAGCTCCCTGTAGAGCATAGGTCTTCAACAAACACTTTCTAAGTCGTTATTTTTCTTGCCATTCTTTTAAGATCATTCCATGTCTTCCCCATCATCTTCATCTCTGCTTCTGTCTTCTCCAAGAATTCTTTGATCTTCCTCTTTGTCTTTTCCCCTGGGGATTCCAAAAAGGGCCTGTTGTGTAATACTCTCAGTTGGCTTCTGCAGCGTGTGTCCTCTCCAGCGCCATCGTCTTCGCAGTATCTCTTTTTTGACTGGTACATTTCCATAATTCTATGTTAGTGATTTTGTCCTGCTATTTCCATCCTTTTATTCTGCGTAAGCATCCATTAATGAAAGTCTGAAGTCTGTATCTTCATGATTGTCAATTTTGTTGTTCTCCATGTTTCACAGCCATATAATAGGACTGACTTAACATTGGAGTTGAAAATTTTTATTTTTGTATTTAACCCAATTTCTTTGGACTTCCATATGTTTCCCAGTGCAACGAAAGCTCCTCTTGCTTTTGATATCCTTATTTTGTATCATTTTCTGTTCCTCCCTCTTTATTTATATTACTACTCAGATATACATAAGATTGTACGTCTAGTAGAGGTATTTCTCCTAATTTTATTTGGTTATTGGATACTGCCTTATAGCCATACTAGAATCATACGTAAATAAAAGATTGTTTCTAAACAGGACATCTCTTTAACTACTACCACGATTTCCATGGTCAAACTAGTTACGTTACAAAGAGAGCACAGATTTCCTCCTTTATTGGTCTTCCTTTGACCTGAGCCATGAAGGTCCATGAGCTCTTGACTGTTTTGAACAACAGACCCATCAGTGTAGATGACTGACGAACCCTCAGGTTAATTCTCATAGGCCAAAGTCTGCACCTCTGCCTCCACAACCGCAGGGTTTTGTTGTGTGAATTCTCTGTTCAAAGTGAATTCTCATAGGCCAAAGTCTGCACCTCTGCCTCCACAACCGCAGGGTTTTGTTGTGTGAATGCTATGCACCAACCAACGATAAAGATGACTCAGTTAAAGATGATTTTTATAAACAGCTACAATGGCAGATGGATGCAGGGCGAGCCAAGGATATTATAATCTTGATGGGAGACCTAAATGCTAAGGTAGGATCAGACAACAGAGGCTTCGAAGAGATTATGGGAAAACATGGACTTGGAGATATAAACGAGAATGGAGAGATATTTGTGAATTTCTGCGCCCTTAATCAAATGAGCCTAGGAGGAACAATATGCCAACATAAAAGAATACACAAAGCTACATGGGTGTCACCAGATCATAGAACGGAAAATCAAATTGATCACATATGTATTAATAATAAGTTTAAGTCATCCTTACAGGATGTAAAAGTATATAGAGGGGCAGATATAGCTTCTGATCATCATCTTCTGTTAGCCAAACTTAAAATTAAATTAAAAAGGTATAATACAACGAATAAGGGTAGAAAGTATTTCAATGTAGGGTTTCTTAAAGAACAAGGAATTAAAGATAAATTCGCAGTCACAATATCAAACAAATACCAAGTCCTCCAACAACTAGAAAATACAATAAATATAGAAGATCATTGGAAGCGGGTAAAAAATATATGGAAAGAGACATGCGAAGAAACACTGGGGAAAAGAGAACGCCAGAATAAGGCATGGATGATAGCAGAGACCCTGGATAAAATTAAAGAAAGAAAGAACAAGAAAGCAGACATAAATAAAAGCAAAACAAGAAGTAATAAAGCCAAGACACAGGAAGCTTACACAGAGGTGAACAAAGAGGTGAGAAGATGCATTAAAAGGGATAAGAGGAAATATATAGATGAACTAGCTAGGGAGGCAGAGGAGGCAGCGGATAAAGGGAATATGAAAGGGCTGTACAACAGCACAAAGAAATTAGGTGGAAAATACAAACAGATCAACGCCTTTATCAAAGATAAGAAAGGAAATCTGCTTAGTAATATAAGGGAACAAATGGAGAGATGGAAAGAACACTTTGAAGAACTTTTGAACAGACCCGGCTCAAATAATCCTCCAGATATACTACCAGCGGAAGAGGAGTTGCACGTTAACTGCGGAAAACCAGGCAGAGAAGAAATAATGAAAGCCATCAAATTATTAAAAGATGGTAAAGCCACAGGACCAGATGAAATTCCTTCGGAGGCCATCGGGGCAGATATTGACACCTCTACCAGGATGTTACAGGATCTATTGGATAAAATTTGGGAGAGGGAAGAAATACCTAAAGACTGGAGAGAAGGTTATATGATCAAACTACCAAAGAAAGGAAGTTTACAGGAGTGCACAAATTATAGGGGAATTATGCTACTATCAGTGCCAGGAAAAATATTAGGCAGAATCATTCTGGAGAGACTAAAAGAGGCTATAGAGAAACACTTGAGAGATGAACAAGCAGGTTTTAGGAAGAACAGATCATGTGCTGATCAAATAACTACCCTACGTATAATAGTTGAACAAAGTTTAGAACTAAAATCCCCACTATATATTGGATTCATAGATTACGAAAAGGCATTTGATAGTTTAGACAGAAGAATGCTTTGGAAGTTGCTGAGTCATTACGGAATCCCCATAGAGTTTATTAACCTGATAAAAACAATGTATGAAGGAACAAAATGTAGTGTGGTGCATGAAGGACAGCTTACAGAAGCATTTGAAATAAGAACAGGAGTAAGGCAAGGATGCCTCCTGTCTCCATTTCTCTTTCTACTGGCCATAGATTGGATTATGAAAATAACTCAAAACAACAGAAATGGGATCCAGTGGTCACTGACCAAACAACTTGATGATTTAGACTTTGCTGATGACATAGCTCTCCTATCACACAGCCATCAACAGATGCAGGATAAAATGAGTATATTAGATGAGAGATCACAACAGCTAGGACTAAAGATTAATAGAGATAAGACCAATATTATGAGAATTAATGCAGTTGGCAATAACCATATAAAACTAGGAGAAATACCTCTACTAGACGTACAATCTTATATATATCTGGGCAGTAATATAGATAAAGAGGGAGGAACAGAAAATGATACCAAAATAAGGATATCAAAAGCAAGAGGAGCTTTCATTGCACTGGGAAACATATGGAAATCCAAAGAAATTAGGCTAAATACAAAAATAAAAATTTTCAACTCAAATGTTAAGTCGGTCCTATTATATGGCTGTGAAACATGGAGAATGACAAAATTGACAATCACGAAAGTACAGACTTTCATTAATGGATGCTTGCGCGGAATAAAGGGATGGAAATGGCAGGACAAAGTCACTAACGTGGAATTATGGAAATGTACCGGTCAAATACCAGTGGATAAAGAGATACAGCGAAGACGATGGCGATGGATAGGACACACACTACGGAAGCCAACTGAGAGTATTACACAACAGGCCCTTTTTTGGAATCCCCAGGGGAAAAGACAAAGAGGAAGACCAAGGAATTCTTGGAGAAGACAGATAGAAGCAGAGATGAAGATGATGGGGAAGACATGGAATGATCTTAAAAGAATGGCAAAAAACAGAACGACTTGGAAAGTGTTTGTTGAAGACCTATGCTCCACAGGAGCTAAAAGGTAGAAGAAGAAGAAAGTCTGCACCTCTGCCTCCACAACCGCAGGGTTTTGTTGTGTGAATTCTCTGTTCAAAGTGAATTCTCTGCTCCACACCGAAAATGACGTAGAGCACCCTGCTAGCGCTCGTATCCACTCTTCCTCAGACTCAAGTGTCCCCAAGTGGACAAATCTGTTGAACAATGTCCCCAAGTGGACAAATCTGTTGAACAATGTCACCGAGTGGACAAATCATTTAAACATTGTCACCAAGTGAGCAAATCTGTTAAACAATGTCCCCAAGTGAACAAATCTGTTAAACAATGTCCCCAAGTGGACAAATCTGTTAAACAATGTCCCCAAGTGAACAAATCTGTTAAACAATGTCACCAAGTGGACAAATCTGTTAAACAATGTCCCCAAGTGGAAAAATCTGTTAAACAATGTCCCCAAGTGGACAAATCTGTTAAACAATGTCACCAAGTGGACAAATCTGTTAAACAATGTCCCCAAGTGGACAAATCTGTTAAACAATGTCCCCAAGTGAACAAATCTGTTAAACAATGTCCCCAAGTGGACAAATCTGTTAAACAATGTCACCAAGTGAACAAATCTGTTAAACAATGTCCCCAAGTGGACAAATCTGTTAAACAATGTCACCGAGTGAACAAATCTGTTAAACAATGTCCCCAAGTGAACAAATCTGTTAAACAATGTCCCCAAGTGACAAATCATTTAAACAATGTCACAGAGTGAACAAATCTGTTAAACAATGTCCCCAAGTGAACAAATCTGTTAAACAATGTCCCCAGTGAACAAATCTGTTAAACAATGTCCCCAAGTGGACAAATCATTTAAACAATGTCACAGAGTGAACAAATCTGTTAAACAATGTCCCCAAGTGAACAAATCTGTTAAACAATGTCCCCAAGTGAACAAATCTGTTAAACAATGTCCCCAAGTGAACAAATCTGTTAAACAATGTCCCCAAGTGGACAAACCATTTAAACAATGTCACAGAGTGAACAAATCTGTTAAACAATGTCCCCAAGTGGACAAACCATTTAAACAATGTCACAGAGTGGACAAATCTGTTAAACAATGTCCCCAAGTGGACAAATCATTTAAACAATGTCCCCAAGTGAACAAATCTGTTAAACAATGTCCACAAGTGGACAAATCATTTAAACAATGTCCCCAAGTGAACAAATCTGTTAAACAATGTCCCCAAGTGGATAAATCATTTAAACAATGTCCCAAGTGAACAAATCTGTTAAACAATGTCACCAAGTGGACAAATCTGTTAAACAATGTCCCCAAGTGAACAAATCTGTTAAACAATGTCCCCAAGTGAACAAATCTGTTAAACAATGTCACCAAGTGGACAAATCTGTTAAACAATGTCCCCAAGTGGACAAATCTGTTAAATAATGTCACCACGTAGACAAATATGTTAAACAATGTCCCCAAGTGGACAAATCTGTTAAACATTGTCCCCAAGTGAACAAATCTGTTAAACAATGTCCCCAAGTGAACAAATCATTTAAACAATGTCACCGAGTGGACAAATCTGTTAAACAATGTCACCAAGTGGACAAATCTGTTAAATAATGTCACCACGTAGACAAATATGTTAAACAATGTCCCCAAGTGGACAAATCTGTTAAACAATGTCCCGAAGTGGACAAATCTGTTAAACAATGTCACTGAGTGGACAAATCTATTAAACAATGTCCCCAAGTGGACAAATCTGTTAAACAATGTCACCAAGTGGACAAATCTGTTAAACAATGTCACTGAGTGGACGAATCTGTTAAACAATGTCCCCAAGTGGACAAATCGTGATCACATAAGGGTGAAAACTCACGTGCAAAGACCCCGATTCAAGGTATTGAGTTATTTTCGGGTCATCATCATTGCACTCCGAACATGTCCATAAGTGTTCAGATCCCCTCCTCAGCAATTCCATCAGTGTCCGGCGACTGACGACTCCAGTTCTGTGTTGGTTGATAAGTCTTCTTACACGGCCACTAAGTTTCTCATTTCTGGCTGTGCCCATCTTTACTTCCATCTCTTTCACCCGAAGGAGTGATGTGGACTCATGGTTGTCGAAGTCCTGTGTCCTTCCCACTTCCCTGAGGGCATTGATGATGTCCGCCCGATCCATTGGTTGACCGTCCTCGACAATAGCGCAGCTAGCCAACCTGTCCGCGCTTCCCGAGGTCCGAGTATTGGCACCAGCTGGACTTTGTCCAAGTTCGCAGACAACACTTAAATAATGTTAGAATAACCAGAGCATACCATGACACAGACAACACTTAAATAATGTTAGAGTAACCAGGGCATACAATAGCGCAGACTGTGACACAGACAACACTTAAATAATGTTAGAGTAACCAGGGCATACAATAGCGCAGACTGTGACACAGACAACACTTAAATAATGTTAGAGTAACCAGGGCATACAATAGCGCAGACTGTGACACAGACAACACTTAAATAATGTTAGAGTAACCAGGGCATACAATAGCGCAGACTGTGACACAGACAACACTTAAATAATGTTAGTGTAACCAGGGCATACAATAGCGCAGACTGTGACACAGACAACATTTAAATAATGTTAGAATAACCAGGGCATACAATAGCGCAGACTGTGACACAGACAACACTTAAATAATGTTTGAGTAACTAGAGCATACCATAGGGCAGACTGTGACACAGACAACACTTAAATAATGTTAGAGTAACCAGGGCATACAATAGCGCAGACTGTGATACAGGCAACACTTAAATAATGTTAGAATAACCAGGGCATACAATAGCGCAGACTGTGACACAGACAACATTTAAATAATGTTAGAATAACCAGGGCATACAATAGCGCAGACTGTGACACAGACAACATTTAAATAATGTTAGAGTTGGTTGGTTGCGTTCGCCCGATGACTAAAGTATTCTAGAGTATCGTGGTAGACTAGAATATTCCTCTTCATCATCCGCCCTTACAAGGACGTAGTGGACGTGTCTGCGTTGTGTTGTGGTTTACAGTATAACTGTTATATTTGCGCCTTTCGGCCCAACACATCCGACTTCAACACGACATTTTTGAGTACCGGGTTGTCTTCACTCTTCGATCCCTGCACGCTTGGTCAGACTAGACAGATTAGTCTGTTACTGGAGGCACCACGGAGAGGTGGAGCAGTGTCTACCATAGCATACCATAGCGCAGACTGTGTGACATAGACCACTCTCTTATCATGAGTAGAGTGAAGGCAACCACCAAAAGGATATACAAATCTAAAGAACCATCAAGGCCGAAGATTAATATCGCAGCAACATAATTACCCGACAGCCAAGTCATGCTCAAGAATGCCTTCCAGAAATGCATGGAGATAGCAGCCAAAACAAAATTGTATGGCGAACTTAAAAAAGTAAAAAAGTAAAGTACCCACGTCACGCCAAGTGGCGGCGTATAGGGAATATGGTGCTAGTGACCATAAATTTTACAGACCTCCGGCACATGATTTTTTGGGTAATGTGGTCGGTATTACGCCCGTGCCGCTTTACTTTCTCACAAAAAAATCCGGTACCCATTTAAGGCTGGGTGAACCCGAAAGCCGTCGGTTTAGATCGAACCCTACCCCTATGGCGAACTTAAGGACGGAAAAAGTACAAAGGACAGACCAGTGATGAGATATAGTTATATTTGCATGGCTTTCTTGAGTGATATCTCTATTAGCAAAAGAAACTGGGAAAATCTGACTGCAGATCGTAGCACATGGAGAACACAAATAAAAGATAGCACATCAACTTTCGAGGTAGTGCTGATATCAAATTCAGAATATAAAATAAGCAGGAGAAAGGAGACGAGGCCAGGCACCACAAATACAACTTGTTCGTTCTGCGGATGGATCTCTTCATCTTCTTCTACATTTTTAGTTCCCAGTGAGCATAGGTCTTCAACAAACACTTTCCAAGTCGTTCTGTCTTTTGCCATTCTTTTAAGATCATTCCATGTCTTCCCCATCATCTTCATCTCTGCTTCCATCTGTTAGAATGGGAAGCACTAGGACCGAGACTAATGAGAGCAACATTTAAAACAAACAAAAACAAAATAAAATTACACAATGCTGTGCACCAACCAACGATAAAGATGATTTAGTTAAGAAATGCGGATGGATCTGTCTATCCAATATTGACAGATTCAGCCACGAGAGAAGTTGTTCAGCAAAGCAGCATCCAGCACAAGACACTAATTTTGTTACCAAACTACTGACTTATCATGGTTAAGGTTATGGTTAGTCGAAGGTCCACTGCAAACGAATTAAAATCCATAATTGCTCAACCGCCCGTGCTAGTGAAATCGTCCGAATTAAAACTCATCCAATTAAACGATCAAAACAAAGAATGGCAGCTGCAGTCCCCATCATAGCAGCTACAGCACATGCCAAAAGACAAGGACAAGCGGCACCGAAAGTGTCGCAATTGAACTATCCTTCATCATACGATATCACCATTCATCGTAAGCAATCGGAATATCGAAACAACGTGGATGAAAAACACAGCTCACCGTGCGCACAGAACACTAACTAAACTCAGTAGCTCCGATAGCAAGCCGGACTTGGCGGAAACTGCAACAAGGAACACCTTTCAGAAACAGCCTCAGCGGTTCCCAACGCCTATCCGCCATATTGATCGAAAGTTTCAGAGTTTACATGATTGCTTGCTACCAACCGTCTGTCAAGGCGCCAAAGGCCATATATACTGTGGATAGAAAATTGTTGAAGGACATGATCGCCTACGTCAACCGGTATGGCACATGATGATGATGACAAAACTATCATTACGGCACTTTCCAATTTCTGGGGTTTGTCAGGGAAAATTGTAGGACCGGAGAATGAAGGTCGCTTGTCCAGCGCAGTCGTGCGATAAACCTTGAGGTGTTTGGGTCTGCATTTTTATTAGACCCCCGATGTAAGAAAAAAAATGAAAAGATGATTGTTAGCCTCAGGGATGTGATTTCTTAGAAGAATGTTGAAAGTTCCCTGGACAGCTAAAAATACCAATGAGGAAGTTCTCAAAGAGGCCAACACAAAAAGGCAGCTCCTAAAAAAACATCAGAAAGAAACAATCAACATTTTTTTCGGGCACATCATGAGAAGAGGAAAGTTGGAATACTTGGTTACAACTGCAAAAAAGGAAAGAGAGAGATCGCGGAAGACAAAGAGAGAAAATACTGGATAACTGCGTGTCATGGCATGGAAAACAGTCAACAACAGAATTGATACGATGCACCGTAGATAGAAGATTGTGGAAGGACATGATCGCCTACGCCAAACGGAATGGCATATGATGATAGGGAAAAAATTGGTTTAGAGTCCGACAAGTTATCGATAGGCGCTGTCTCTCTCTCTCTCTCTCTCTCTCTCTCTCTCTCTCTCTCTCTCTCTCTCTCTCTCTCTCATGAGGATAATACAATATTATATTTTTTTGTGGAATGCGATAGTTGTCCATTCGTCTCACGTGAGCAAACCACCGTATTCTCTTAAGTGTTGCAATGACAACTGACAGTTCTAGCTAATACCACTGCGGGCGGACATGTTTTATAAGCTCCATTTCTAAGAGAAACTGACATGCGAATCATAGGAGAAAGAGGTATGTATTACAGCACTCAGAAAAAAAATGGCAAACAACAACAGGAAAAAAAATTTAAAAAAATATATGGTCCGAAGCAGGACCGAACCCGTACTCCTTGGCACTGCGCCATGCCACGAGAACGCTAGGGAAAACTGCCACTCAGCTAACTATATTACTGAGAAACTGACATCAGCATTATCATCAAGTGCCTGGCCTGCTGGCGTAGGTGATCATGTCTCTCCACAACTTTTGATTTCAACAATTATTTATCATTTCTGTTGTTGACCTTCTGCCAAGCCATTCTCTGAAGTTGTCTGGTATCTTTTCTCTTTGCTTCCCTCTATCTCTTCGTCCTTCAATTTTTCCAGTTGTTACAATATATTCCAGCTGTTCCCTTCTCATTACATGGCCAAAGAATGAAGATTGTTTCTTCCTAATATTGGAAATTAGCTCCCTTTTTACTTTGCCTCTTTCAGAATGTTTTCATTACTCTTCTTTGCTGTCCATGGTATTCTCAACATTCTTCTGTAAAACAACATCTCTACAGACTTCTATCTGCAGATGCACTGTAGATAGAAGATTGTGGAAGGACATTAACGCCTACGCCAACTGGTATGGTACATGATGAACAGACTCCAGTGATTTACTTGTCTGTTGTCCTATTGTCCATGATTCGCATCCATATGTTAAAACTGGCTCTACATAACATTTAAGAACTATTTTTCTTGTTTCTATTGTCAAAAATGGATTGCATAGTATCTTCCTCACTTTTTGGAAAGCTGCTTTTGCCTGGGCCATTCTGCATCTCACCTCTTTTGTACATCTTCCGTCTGAGGTTAACAAAGTTCACAAATATTTAAATTCATTTACCTGTTTTAATATTGTTCCACTTGTCTTTATTTTTGCACTGAGGTGATGTCTTTTTCTTTGTTGTTAACATTACTACTGTCTTTTTGATATTAAGGCTGGGTCCTTTATTTTTGCTTTCTTTCACTACAATGTCTAACATTTCTTGTAACTCATTTTCACTCATAGCGATTAAGACTGTATCATCAGCATACCTTAGATTATTTATATTATGACCTCCAATAGTTATTCCAGGCATGCCCCTTATGGATCTTAAAATAATCTCACTATAATATTAAACAAATCTGGTGACAGCACACAATCTTGTCTAACACCCTGTTTTATTTGTTGAAACATTCCCATTGGTTTCCAGTTCTTATGGCCGCTGTTTGTTGCCAGTAGGGCCTACATGTTCTTTATTATTCTTGGATCTTTGCTGTCTACGTTTATGCTTTGCTAAAATTTTGATTATTTCTTGGTGCTTTACTTTGTCAAACGCTTTGGTATAATCTATGAAACATAGTTATAGATCTGTTTTCACCTCTATGGCTCTTTCTACTAAAGATCTTATGATGTATATGGCATTGCTCGTTCCTTTACCTCCAACAAAACCACACTGTTCATCGCTAATTTCTGGAATGATTTTTGTTTCGCACTCTTCACATGATAATTCTTATAAAATATAATAATATCTTAATCATGTGACGAAAACGCCAGATTAAGAGGAAGACCGAGAAAGAGATGGATAAAGGGAATACTAGAGTCACTAGAAGGAATAACATCAGAAGAGGCCAACAGAAGAGCAAAGAATCGCAGATTGTTTCTCCCCTCGACGCCAACGGCAGCAGAAGAAGGATAAAAGAAGAAAAAGAATCATGTGACTCATAAGGCTTATTGTGCGATGATCATCGAATTCAATCGCACCAGATTTCTTTGGTAGAAATTGATATGACAGGTTAATGAACAATTACATATTGAAGATTAATATAAACAGCGAACCAAAAAGTAAACGACGATCAAACTGCGTTTTGCATGATCAACGTTGACTGTTTTTTAACTGCTAAGGCTTAGAACAGAATTCATGACTGTAGTTTGTTGTATAATCCGATACAAAGCCTTGTTCACGTTTCAAGTCAGATATTTGACTGTCTCATCCACTTATAGTCTAAACTAACATGATAAAATACATTGTTTAAGTATTTCTTGTGCACTTCGATAATTAAAACATAAAATAGAATTTACCATTGTATATTCCATTTGAATTTGTTCGTTTGTGTTCTTATTTATCATTATCAGTGATTATATCGAGACAGATCAAATTCAAAACGCACTTAATGAAAGAATGTAATGAAAAACACCAACATATATATATAATTATCGATTGATGCTATTCAAATTGAAATTTCAATGGTTCGGCGGATGGTAAGTAATTTTTAAAAATAAAGAAGGGACTTTTATAAAATAGTCATTAAAGTCTTTTCAATGAACACGTGATAGTTAGATATTAGATATCCCTTATTATACTTCAGATATCGCCACCTGTGCAACAAATACAATTAAATTAAATACAAAATTAGCATTAGAAAAAAAAGTTATGTTTTGTACGAAGTGAATTAATTTGTTGTAGTAAATTAAGAGAAACATAGAGGAAAATATAATGAGGCCCATTTGTTGGGCCGTTGGCCGAGCGTAGAAAATTGAGAGTTGACTCTGTGGACATGGTATGATGATGGTTTTTAGAATTTAGAGGCATAGACTCCGTCTTATAATGATGTATTTAGACGCTATTAATAATTAGTTGCTTTCACATTTCATCCACATATACGTAAAGGACGCTGAATTTAAAAAATCCATTGCTATTGTTATCAGTGTTATACTAGTAAATTATTTTTTAAATTGTGAAAAAAAGCCGAATTATAATTAATTATTCATTCTGAGGCATGAGATGATTTCTTAACACAGGTGTTCCTCTTAAACTTATTATTTGGACATGACTTAATGAACAGATTGCTTTCAAATTGTGCGTACTTATGTTTAAATAAAAATAAATGGATGCTGAATTTAAGAATCCATTATTTTAATGCTATACTTATATATACTATGCATTATATTGATTAATTGAAACTTATTTTTAAAAAAAAAGCTCCATTAGCTCTGCTACAGCTTTCAATTGCAAATATCTTTAAAACTGTTACCTTTCACCTAATATATATATTTTATGTGGGTGCGTACATGGATGTGTGTTATATATATATTTTATGTGGGTGCGTGGGTGTATGTTTTTTAACAAGTCATGTGAGATCTTTGGAAAATGTTTTAAAGCTAAGCCCCATTAGCCGATTTCAACAACTTGCTGGCAATGTAGGAATTATTTTTTAAAAATCTATTTTGGGATTTCGCTGCATTCGGAAGTTACAAACTTACAGATTATCAAAGTGCCAAAGTAAAGTAGTAAACTAGTAGCAAAATATTTGCTTGGACTTATAATTATAATGTATTGTGCCACTGACTGTTCATTGTTTTGTTGTTAGACTAGAATAAGTTAGAGTAATAGATGACTTATACAGAGTCTCTGATGATGATGATTTTGCCTTTCTTATTCTATCCAATCATGTAGATTAGGGCTGTACTTTAAGACATGTTTTTGACTCATGTGAGTGTAGGTAGTTCACAGTCCACTCATGCCACAGCTCCTTTCACGTCACAGCTCTACTCATGCCACAGCTCCATTCATGTCACAGCTCCATTCATGTCACAGCTCCATTCACATCACAGCTCCATTTACGTCACAGCTCTACTCATGCCACAGCTCCATTCATGTCACAGCTCCACTCATGCCACAGCTCCATTCACGTCACAGCTCTATTCATGTCACAGCTCCACTCATGTCACAGCTCCACTCATGCCACAGCTCCATTCATGTCACAGCTCCACTCATGCCACAGCTCCATTCATGTCACAGCTCCACTCATGCCACAGCTCCATTCATGTCACAGCTCCACTCATGCCACAGCTCCATTCACATCACAGCTCCACTCATGCCACAGCTCCATTCATGTCACAGCTCCACAAATGCCACAGCTCCATTCACATCACAGCTCTACTCATGCCACAGCTCCATTCATGTCACAACTCCACTCATGCCACAGCTCCATTCACATCACAGCTCTATTCATGTCACAGCTCCACTCATGTCACAGCTCCACTCATGCCACAGCTCCATTCATGTCATAGCTCCACTCATGCCACAGCTCCATTCATGTCACAGCTCCACTCATGCCACAGCTCCATTCACGTCATTGCTCTACTCATGCCACAGCTCCATTCACATCACAGCTCCACTCATGTCACAGCTCCATTCACGTCACAGCTCCACTCATGCCACAGCTCCACTCATGCCACTGCTCCATTCACGTCACAGCTCCATTCACGCCACAGCTTCACTCATGCCACAGCTCCATTCACATCACAGCTCCACTCATGCCACAGCTCCATTCACGTCACAGCTCTACTCATGTCACAGCTCCCTCCAACAAAGCTCAATGGCAAAATCTGTTGATAAGGTCAACTACCATGCAGTCCTAATTGACATGGCACATAGGCGACGATTTCAAAAAAACTTCTTTCAGATAGAGAGAACACAATTCTTCACTCCAGTTTTCTTCAGAAATCATCATCATCAAGTACCGGGCCTACTGGCATAGGTGATCATGTCTCTCCACAACATTCAATCTCGACAGTTCTTTATCATTTCTGTTGTTGACCTTCTGCCAAGCCATTCTCTGAAGCTGTCTGGTATTTTTTCTCTTTGCTTCCCTCTATCGCTTCGTCCCTCAATTTTTCCATTTGTTACAATATATTCCAGTTGTTATCTTCTCATTACATGGCCAAAAAATGATGATTGTTTCTTCCTAATATTGGAAATTAGCTCTCTTTTTGCTTTGGCCTCTTTCAGAACATTTTCATTACTCTTCTTAGCTGTCCATGGTATTCTCAACATTCTTCTGTAAAACCACATTTCTACAGACTCCAGTGATTTTCTTGTCTGTTGTCCCATTGTCCATGATTCACATCCATATCAAATCCTCAGAAAAACACACACTTAAAACAAGAACAAAAAGGTTTAAACAATTGTATCAGACACTGCACAAACAGGGCTATGTACCACACATATAGTCCAGTGCAAGTGAAGATGGCTGCGCGTGGACGACAATTTCAAATGACATCGCCAAAAAGAAAGTGTCTACAGTCACTTCCACCTCCAAATCACTTGAATAAATAGAAAACAATACACATAAAAAACTGTCAAAATACTGGAAAACTTTTAATGATGGCTTTCTCTAAATGGACCTGCGAGCATTGTCACTTTCTTTCCTGAAGATTAGGTAGGTTTGATGTCTCTGCATATTTTATTCATGTTGAGGGCAGTTGATTCATACAAGTTCTTGTCAACTCTAGTGTAGGTTTCATGCCTCTAACAAAATGTATTAGGCGCAGACCAAGAAGGTGGTGGTTTCAAAACATCAAAGAGACCTTGAACAACAGAAGTGAGGAATCTGGCTAGAAACAGATTCTTTGAGACAGACTGTGGTGAATGTACCGCTCTGTAAGAGATATGGCTAACGACAGAGATTCCTTCTGTTGGGCTATGATGAGAGCAAGTTTCTGTGGATGATCTGACTAGAGACAGAGATTCCTTCAGACAGGATGTGATGAGAGCAAGTTTCTATTTAAGATCTGGATAGAGACAGAGATTCCTTCAGACAGGCTGTAATGAGAGCAAGTTTCTGTGGATGATCTGACTTGAGACAGAGATTCCTTCAGACAGGATGTGATGAGAGCAAGTTTCTGTGGATGATCTGACTTGAGACAGAGATTCCTTCTGTTGCACTATGATGAGAGCAAGTTTCTGTGGATGATCTGACTTGAGACAGAGATTCCTTCATATGGGCTGTGATGAGAGCAATTTTCTATGGAAGATCTGGCTGGAGACAGATTCCTTCAGTCGGGCGTGATAAAAGCAACGTTCTGCAAAGGTCACACAATGTGATAATGATTTCCTGGTATATGGGGAAGGAGGTACTCCAGATTATTGTAAAAGACAATGGGCCTAACACATTAATGATTCATTACCCACTATAATCCCAGATTCAGGCAGTACAGCCGGACAATGAACAACATTCAAACTGGTAGTTAAATGAGTATTTTTTTTCAACTGGATGGGCTACAATTAGGTAGGTGTGATTATGCTAATTTGTATGTTGTCTGTTGTTTTCCCTCCAGGTGTTGATGTTGACAGAGCTCCAGTGGATGTAGTCGCAGAACTCCCAAATTGTATTTCTTAATAATGAAGACCACGTTCATGCTTGCTTGCTTGTTATGTGTGCTGTTTATCAGCGCCAACTTTGCCAACAAGGTCTGTATTTTGAGATCTTGTAGAACATCTTGCACAGCTGTTTCTTATAGATATCTTAGTTGATTTGCTCATGTGTGTCTTTAGTTAGAGGTCAATGCAAATAAATGCATAAAAATGTGAAACTGCAGTAAAGCTAAATGTGAAGGAGAATTGAATAATAAATAGAAAAAATAGTATGGTTATAGCTTTATGTAAGTGATGGACAAGATGTACAACAGAGGTGAGGTGTACAATGGCTCAGGCAAAAGCAACTTTCCAAAAAATGAGGAAGATACTATGCAATCCATTTTGACAATAGAAACAAGAAAAAGAGTTCTTAAATGTTATGTAGAGCCAGACTTAACATATGGATGTGAATCATGGACAATAGGGCAACAGACAATAAAATCACTGGAGTCTGTAGAAATGTGGTTTTACAGAAGAATGTTGAGAATACCATGGACAGCTAAGAAGAGTAATGAAGAGGTTCTGAAAGAGGCAAAGCAAAAAGAGAGATAATTTCCAATATTAGGAAGAAACAATCATTTTTTGGCCATGTAATGAGAAGAGAACAGCTGGAATATATTGTAACAACTGGGAAAATTGAGGGACGAAGAGATAGAGGGAAGCAAAGAGAAAAGATACCAGACAGCTTAAGAGAATGGCTTAGCAGAAGGTCAACAACAGAAATGATAAATAGCTTTTTAGATCGAAAGTTGTGGAGAGACATGATCACCTTCGCCAACAGGCATGGTACTTGATGATGATGAATTGATGGACGACACAAATTTGAATTTCGTTTCGGCTCAATAAGCCTTCAGCAGAAACAAACAAACAACACACATACAGATATGTAAGTAAATAAAACTAGTCCTACGAAGTATCTGAAACAAAATAATGAAAACTAGTTCGAGAAACATAAATTCCTTCCCTGTGTCGTGAACCGTGGCAGAAGGAGAAAGAACAAGTGATGGATACACACTGCAATTGTCCTGCCAATGAGAACGTCAACAGCATGTAAAGGGTTTTAATAATATGTTTGAGGGGGGGGGGGGGTGGCACTATCTAGGTTGCTTCAACTACTACACCACCGGCAATGTCTATACACACCTACATATATATACACACATATATAAACGTATTATGTATTATTTTATGATAATTACATGCCACTTGGCGTTATGGGGCTCTTTACTTTACTTATGAATATTTAAAAAAAAGACTAAAACTATGATCATTTACAAAGATAACACTCAAAGCCTACAAGTGGATATCAAAGTTGAAGGAATAGACCTGGAGACATTTCAGAGCTACAACTACCTTGCGTATACTATAACCAGTGATGGAAAATGAAAAACTGAAATAAACAAAAGAATAGGAAGTGCAAAACAGTAATTTTAATGTCATGAAAAGTGTACCAACATCAAAATAAATAACACCTAGGCTAAAACTAAAAATAACAAAATGTTATATATTCTTAACATTCCTGTGTGGTGCAGAAACATGGACATTAGACAAGAAGACAGAACAGAAAATTGAAGCCTTTGAAATGTGGATTTATAGAAGAATAGGTAGAATTGGATGGAAAGAAAAGAAAACAAATATTGAGTTATTGAGTTATATGCGGGTCATCATCATTGCACTCCGAACATGTCCATAGGTGCTCAGATCCCCTCCTCAGCAATTCCCTCAGTGTCCAGCGACTGACGACTCCAGTTCTATGTTGGTTGATAAGTCTTCTTACACGGCCACCAAGTTTCTCATTTCTGGCTGTGCCCATCTTAACTCCCATTTCCATCATCCGAAGAAGCGACGTTGATCTGTGTTTGTCGAAGTCCCGTGCTCTTCCAACATCTCGGAGTGCATTGATGATGTCCGCCCGATCCATCGGTTGCCCGTCCTCAACGACAGCGCAGCTAGCCAACCTGTCCGCTCTCTCATTTCCCCGCACTCCCGCATGTCCAGGGACATAGACAAAGGTGACCTTACGTATTTTGGATTTCTGCAACGACTCTACCCATTGCATGCGTACAAAGCCCGCCTCCACTTTTTTTATCATGCTCATCGAATCACTCAGTATACATGCGTGGATGTAGTCTTGTGACTCTAACCATTTGAATGCCTTGGTCACTGCCATCACCTCCATTGTCATGCTACTCGTGGTCATGGCGTATGCACCACTGTCTTCCTTGGCCATTCTGCCTGCCGAACGTGCTGTAAATGCCCATGCACTTCTTTCGTGTCGTCTTACAGATCCGTCTGTATAGATGACTGCATCTTTCTCATCGGTGTTATCGCAGATGAGACCGTTGACCTCAGCATTAACCACGACCGGGTTCTGTTCCCTACTTTTCCTGTCGAGTGTGACAATACATGAGAAAGTCCCCTTGAATGTCGTAGGCACCGGTATCCACTCCTCACCAACGCTGAGATTGGTAAGCCCACAGACCTGTTTGATGACATCTTCTGCTCGGCCCACCCATGATTTGCCTCTTTTTAGCCTGGTGCCTTTCTCTGTGTTGAGCACGTGGTGCAATGGATGCTCTGTATCTGTACTAATCTTCAGGTATGCTCGTGCTCTCCAGATCTTGATTCTGTCATCCATGGTTGGAAAGTCAAGAAGATACCTCATTGCCACACAGGGAGTGTCCCTCGTACATCCCAGGATAATGCGCATGGCTTCATTTTGTATTTTCTCCAGCCTATCAATTTGAGTCGTACTAACAGTAAGAATGGCCAGGGCATACTCGATTGGTGCGAGGACTAATCCCTGGAACAGAAGAGTAAGTAGCCTCTGCTCGATGTTGGCAGCTGCCATGACCTTCAAGGCGGCTAATCCTTTGCGGGATTTTGTTATCACATGGTCGACGTGGTCCCGAAAACACAGGCTGCGATCAAACTTAACTCCGAGGTATGTCATCAACTTGTCCCTGGTCACCTCATCAGCTCCCATTCGTACTACCGGTGTGGTCGTATTAACGATATGATTGTTAAGGGAGAACCATGAAACTGATGCTTTATTAGGATTAACCAAGGCACCTGAAACCCCACACCAGGAAGAAATGCGATCGAGTTCGTCTTGCATTGTGGAGGCGATTCCCCGTCTGTCTCTTCCCTGTCGATATACCAGAGTATCATCAGCAAAAGTCATAGTTCTTCCCCTCCCATCCAGCTGTTGGGACGTGATCGTTATTGTGTACACATTAAATAGAACTGGTGACAATGGTGAGCCTTGTGGCAGCCCAGGACAAATGGATGTAAAGTGTGCTCAGAAAAATCGCTAGCAACATTCTGGCACCTTCATCAGTGCATGAATGGCACACCACGACACAGAGGTATACCAGACTTTCAGAGCACAGACCAGATATGGCACAAATCTGATGAGAGCAAAGGGAAGGCCCTGCTTGCCCGCTACATTGAGCAGACGGACCAAAGAAATGAGGCTGTAAGAATGAGGATACGGGAATCTTTGTCAAATTTGTGTAAGGATGTAGGGCTGGAAGAAGATCTCACAATCACAACCGATACCATTCGCGCGACACTTAAAAGGTCACACAACACTGCTCCTGGTCCAGATGGTGTTCGGTATGATGACATAGGCGATTTAGCTGATGACGACTTGTCAACACTGGCCAATGAGTTTAATGCCAGTATTCGGAGTGGCCAGATTAAGGAGGAGTGGCTACACAGCTACTTACTACCGCTACCGAAGCCAAACAAGGACCATTCTCAGATCAGTGCCTACAGAATCATCACAATGCAGAACACTGTGGGCAAGCTGCTGGAGAAAATATTTGCCCGTGTCCTCACGTGTCGCCTTGAACAGAAACGCGTATTCCCATCCACACTCGGAGGTTATAGATATAACAAAGAGACATGGCTCAATGCGGCAGTATTTGCATATGACGTCTTCGAAGGCTTCCACAGACGAGAGGAGACATGTGCTGCTGCTATAGATCTGGAGGATGCATACAACAGGGTACCATTTGAATATCTCATGCATATGCTTCTCAAACTGGCGGTGAACCCCTTCCTCATAAGATGGATCGCCGCGGCACTGTTTCAGAGGAAGGTGATACTCAGATGTGGAAGTTGGTCTTCCGAGCCAACATCCATTTGTCCTGGGCTGCCACAAGAAAACAAATAATGAAGTCTTAAAGCATCTAATAATTAAAAGAGAATTATTAAACACAATTCAAAAAAGACAAATGAGATTTTTGTGGCATGTTAAAAGACACAACAGCCTAATAAAAGTAATCTTGGAAGGGAAAATACAAGGTAAAAGAGGCAGAGGTAGACCAAGACTAACATGGACAAGTAACATCAAAAGATGGACAAGTCAACTTATGACAACCTGCACTATCAAAGCAAGAGACAGAGCGGAATGGCACTCCATGGTAGCCAACCTTCGATGTGGAAACAGTACTCAATGATGATGATTATTACATTAAGTTTGCTTGAACTTTACAAAATGCTACAACTTTACAAAATGCTACAACTTTACAAAATGCTACTACTTTACAAAATGCTACAACTTTACAAAATGCTACAACTTTACAAAATGCTACAACTTTACAAAATGCTACTACTTTACAAATGCTACTACTTTACAAATGCTACAACTTTACAAAATGCTACAACTTTACAAAATGCTACTACTTTACAAAATGCTACAACTTTACAAAATGCTACAACTTTACAAAATGCTACAACTTTACAAAATGCTACTACTTTACAAAATGCTACAACTTTACAAAATGCTACTACTTTACAATACATTTGCTTAAACATGAGTAAATGCCTCTACAATACATTATCTTTGGTAGAGCATGATTGCTTGTTGAAGATCTTACCCTAGGAGTCGTATGGTTAAAGGCAAACTGTGTGGATGATACTGGTGCTACGGATGGAAGAGTAACATCTAGAGATGGACAAATAACAGTCTGTCAGAATGTATCATCAGGACAAGAGGAGGCCAGTGCTATAGATGGAGAATAAAACACCAAGAGATGGACAAATAACAGTCTGTCAGAATGTAGAACCAAGACAAGTAACAAAAGATCATCTTTACATACTTTGTACTTGAATGAATATAGGGTTATTTATTGTTTATGTTAATTCCTGTTTTTTTTTCTCTTAACTTAGTATGTCCTGTCTGTGCTGAGGTTCACATATCCAACCATCTTCCAGGGGTATGTATGTCACGTCCATGTTTGTGTATGTCACGTAGTCATTTGTCATTGATTTTTTAGTTGTTTCGTTCTATTTTCATTAATAATAACCATAGATGATTTTGCCACTGAACGTCGATGCTGTGGATGGTCTAGTCTCACGTGCGCTCACTCAGTCGCACGGTATCCATACTTAGTGGCCATGTAAGAAGACTTATCAACCAACATAGAACTGGAGTCGTCAGTCGCTGGACACTGCGGGACTTGCTGAGGAGGGGATCTGAGCACCTATAGACATGTTCGAAGTGCAATGATGATGACCCGCAAATAACTCAATAACTTAATAATAATAACCAAATATGATCCCTTTATTATGGTACATGCAAGTTTAGCAGACGTTCGTGCTGTTTTGTGTTGATATTTGAGTTGGCCTGTTCTGTTACTTATTTCATAAATAATAGCTGCATATGATTGTTTTATGGTACATGCAAGGTTAGTAGATGTTAGTGCTGTTTTGTGTTGATAGGACTTCATCTGAAAAGTGTTCCTTGTTGCAGTTTCCTCATATTCCAAGTCCAGCTTGCTGCCGAAGCTACTGAGTTTAGTGCTTTGTAGACACTGTGAGCTGTGTTTTTCATCCGAATCATGTTTCAATATTCTGATTGCTTATGATGAATGATCGTATCGTATGATGAAGAACGGTTCGGTTGCGTTCACATTCATTGTCTGCTGATATTTTATTTGTCCTGTTCTATTACATATTTTTAATCGCCAATCAACCACTAATATCTTCAGTAATAAAGAAAAGACGATGGTCATACGTTGGACATGTGATGAGAAGAGATAATAATCGAATAGCAAAGCAAGCCCTCATATGGGAAACAACAGGTAAAAGAAAAAGAGGAAGACCCAGGGAGACACTGAGAAGAACATTGATGAGAGAGGCAAGAGCAGCAGGAATCGGCTCCCTCAATGAGATAGAACTGCTTGCACAGAACAGAGACAGATGGCGAGATTTAATAAAATATCTTTAAAAGAAAACTGCTAGAACAAAAATTCATATAGGAGAAGGTGTATCTTGGTCTACGCCCTATGGGCCGGTTACGGCTCGAAAGGTCAATAGATAGATTACATATTTCAGCAATAGTAACTTACCTATCCCAATCATCCTAGATGTAGTAGTATTTATCGGTGTTTCATCATTTGTTGTCGTTATTGTTTTGTGAAGCAGGCCACCTGTAGGCTGAAATGTGAGTATTTTGTTGTGTTCCTTTTTTGTAAAGTTGTCACCGTATCTTGTAGGAGTGTACATTACACCCCACTCCTGACTCCATTCAGCAATAACTGTATATGATCCCATTATAGTACTTCCATGTTTAGTGGTAGAAGTTAGAACTAAAGTTGTACAGAGATTTTTGGTGGAAAAATATTGTTTTCTGTATTTGAAACAGAGACACAATCACAATTATCTTAGTGAGAGGTATGCACTTTACCATGATTGCTGTCTAGTTTCTCAATTTACATCTGCTCTTCAGCTTCCTTTTACCCCAGTGTGGATGCCGATGCTGTGTGTTGCTATTTAATTGCAAAGTTGCGACACATCCATCTTTGGCATGGTTAGATTTGCGTAACAATTTTCCCAGGGCAGCAGCCATTTTTGGCCTGCTCATTTTTTACATTTAACTGCCAATGGTTTTTTAATGTGTGTCAATGCACATAAGATAAAGTACCCCCGTCATGCCAAGTGGAGTATAGGGAATATGGTGTTAGTAACCATAAATATGGTAATGTGGTTGGTATTACTCTCGTACTGCTTTACTTTCCCAGAAAAAAATCCAGCACTCATTAAACGCTGGGTGAACTGAAGACGTCGGTTGGGATCGAACCCTACCTCTTGTCCTTTGTAGTCCAGTACACTAAACACTGAGCTATCGCGGCTCCCAAGATCTCCTGTAATTTCCATTATTCGAGAGGGCTATCAATCAACCTCATTACCCAGAGGAGTGTAAAGCCATGAGAAAACAGTGGATTCAAAGTTATAAATTCCCACTGCTTCTGGCAGGTTTCAAACCCAGGACTGGGGATTGGTTGGTCTTAAGGCAAGACCTGGTCTAGAGTCGGAGAGGTTGTGAGCTCAAATCCCAGCTGCACCAGTTGGAATTTTTATTTGTAGTTTCTCTCTGCAGCAACCACTCCTGGTCTCACCAGCAAGGCCCGGCACGAAATGTCAGTTACTCATCAAAGGAAAAAATATGAGTACCTTCGAAGATGGAGTTATCTGTCTGTGCAACAATGGGACCCCTGTGCACATGGCTGCTGGGGGAAAAAAAACCAGGACTTTTCTATCCAGAGACCAACATCTTGTCTCTCCCACTTCAGCTTCAATCCGTCACTAAATTAATGTCCTCTGATTTCTATTTTATTATTAGTATTTTAATATGTAATTACACTTTTCTCATGATGTTGAAATTAAGAGAATTTTAAAAATTAAGTCTGAGACATCAGTATAATTAAGTCTGAGACAACTCTATAATTAAGTCTGAGACAACTTTATAATTAAGTCTGAGACAGCTGATAATTAAGTCTGAGACAACTTTATATATAATTAAGTCTGAGACAGCTGATAATTAAGTCTGAGACAACTTTATAATTAAGTCTGAGACAACTTTATAATTAAGTCTGAGACAGCTGATAATTAAGTCTGAGACAACTCTATAATTAAGTCTGAGACAGCTGATAATTAAGTCTGAGACAACTTTATAATTAAGTCTGAGACAGCTGATAATTAAGTCTGAGACAACTTTATAATTAAGTCTGAGACAGCTGATAATTAAGTCTGAGACAACTTTATAATTAAGTCTGAGACAGCTGATAATTAAGTCTGAGACAACTTTATAATTAAATCTGAGACAGCTGATAATTAAGTCTGAGACAACTTTATAATTAAGTCTGAGACAACTCTATAATTAAGTCTGAGACAACTTTATAATTAAGTCTGAGACAACTCTATAATTAAGTCTGAGACAACTTTATAATTAAGTCTGAGACAGCTGATAATTAAGTCTGAGACAGCTGATAATTAAGTCTGAGACAACTCTATAATTAAGTCTGAGACATCTGTATAATTAAGTCTGAGACAGCTGTATAATTAAGTCTGAGACAGCTGATAATTAAGTCTGAGACAACTCTATAATTAAGTCTGAGACAACTCTATAATTAAGTCTGAGACAGTTGTATAATTAAGCCTGAGATAGCTGATAATTAAGTCTGAGACAACTCTATAATTAAGTTCTGAGACAGCTGTATAATTAAGACTTCAAAATATGTTTAAATTAATACTTTGGGACTATTATGTAATTAAATTCTTAAAACGTGTGGGGCCTCGGAAGCCTATTTGGGAAAACCACACGACTGGGCTACAGATGTTCAGACAACCCGTGTTCGATTTCTGCTGGAAGCAGTGTGAATTGTACTCATGGTTGGAAAAAAAAAATACCACTGCGGTTGACCCAGCCGCTGGCAGAAATGAGTATCAGGGTGTAGTACTCTGGGAAGGTGAGGAATATATCCTCGCATCGTAAGTTTAAAATGCTTGAAGCGACACTATCCAGAAGTCTCAGAACACATCTGGATAGGTGGCCGAGCACATATGAGTGAAAACTCATATGCTAAGATGCCAATTCAAGTCTCGTACTTGACCTTATCTTTAAAACATATCTATAATTAAGATTTTCAGACATCTTTATATTTAGGGTATCATCATCATCATTAAGTACCAGGCCTGCTGGCGTTGGTGATTATGTCTCTCCACAACTTTCGATCTCGACAGTTATTTATCATTTCTGTTGTTGACCTTCTGCCAAGCTATTCTCTTAAGCTGTCTGGTATTTTTTCTCTTTGCTTCCCTCTATCTCTTTGTCCCTCAATTTTGCCAGTTGTTACAATATATTCCAGCTGTTCTCTTCTCATTAGATGGCCAAAAAATGTTGATTTTTTTCTTCCTAATATTGGAAACTAGCTCTCTTTTTGCTCTTGCCTCTTTCAGAACATTTTCATTACTCTGCTTTGCTGTCGATGGTGTTTTCAACATTCTTCTGTAAAACCACATTTCTACAGACTGCAGTGATTTTCTTGTCTGTTGTCTTAATGTGCATGATTCACATCCATATGTTAAGACTGGCTCTACATAACATTTAAGAATTCTTTTTCTTGTTTCTATTGTCAAAAATGGATTGCATAGTATCTTCCTCATTTTTTGGAAAGCTGCTTTTGCCTGAGCCATTCTGCACCTCACCTTTGTTGTACATCTTCCATCAGAGGTTAACAAAGTTCCTAAATATTTAAATTCATTTACCTGTTTTAATATTGTTCTACTTGTATTTATTTTGCACTGAGGTTATGTCTTTTTCTTTGTTGTTACCATTACTTCTGTCTTTTTACTATTAAGGCTGAGTCCTTTATTTTTGCTTTCTTTCACTATAATGTCTAACATTTCTTGTAACTCATTTTCACTCTTAGTGATTATGACTGTATCATCAGCATAGATTATATTATTTATATTATGACCTCCGATTGTTATTCCAGGCATGTCCCTTATGGATCTTAAAATAATCTCACTATACATATTAAACAATTCTGGCGACAGCATGTAAAAAAAAAAGTAAAGGACCCCCGTCACGCCAACTGACGTATAGGGAATATGGTGTTAGTGACCATAAATTTTACAGACCTTCGGCACATGATTTTTGGGGTATTGTGGCCGGTATTACGCCCGTGCCGCTTCACTTTCACAGAAAAAAATCCGGTACCCATTAAAGGCTGGGTGAACCCGGAAGCCGTCGGTTGGGATCAAAACCTACCCCTTGTCCTTTGTAGTCCAGTTCACTAACCACTGAGCTATTGTGGCTCCTGACAGCATGTATAGTGAGATTTTTTTTTAGGGTATAAGACAGCTATACAAATAAGAAACTGAGACTCGTTTATAGTAAAGACTTTCTTTCAGATGGCAAACTCTGGTTGGGATAGTCATGTTCAAGGCTCTTATCTCTACAGGCCATGTTGAGAATCTTTTACAAGGCAAAGAGTGGTAAGTATTTCCTTCTCAAGCTCATCATCATCATCATCAAGTACCGTGCCTGCTGGCGTAGGTGATCATGTATCTCCACAATTTTCTATCTCGACAGTTATTTATCATTTCTGTTGTTAACCTTCTGCCAAGCCACTCTCTTAAACTGTCTGGTGTCTTTTCTCTTTGCTTCCCTCTATCTCTTTGTCCCTCAATTTTTCCAATTGTTACAATATATTTCCGCTGTTCCCTTGTCATAACATTGCCAAAAAATTATGATTGTTTCTTCCTAATATTGGATATTATCTCTCTTTTTGCTTTGACCTCTTTCAGAACGTTTTCATTACTCTTCTTAGCTGTCCATGGTATTCTCAACATTCTTCTGTAAAACCACATTTCTACAACCTCTAGTGATTTTCGTGTCTGTTGTCCTATTGTCCCTGATTCACATCCATATGTTTATATCCAGTATCTTCCTCATTTTTTGGAAAGCAGCTTGCACAAAAATGAAAATGTGCGCACATAGCACGCAGTAACAGAAGTTTCCGAAAACAGGTCAGTGTACATATGCAAAGTTAATATATTACACGATTAACTTTACTGCAGCTTTGAAACGTTATGCATTTATGTGCACTTCTTTGCCTTAACCCACCTGGGAAAATAGCTGGCAATCTGATCATCAAATACTTGTGCGAAAGACATTGTCCATTATAGCTAATTTTTTGGTTAGCTGAGTGGCAGTGTTCCCTAGTGTTCAGCTTCTCGTGGCATGGCGCAGTGCCAGGGAGTACGGGTTCGATCCTGCTTCGGACCATACGTTGTTCTTTGATTTTTTCTGTTGTTGTTTATTTTTGTCTTTTTTTCTGAGTGTTGTAATACATACCTCTTCCTCCTATGATTCCCTGAATTATCGCCTCGGAAGTTTCCTTCTATAATAATATTCATTTATTATTATTTGTCTCGAGTATAAAACCACAGGAAACTACTATTCGTGCAGTTTCGTCCTATAAATGTTTGTCTGCAACACAAGTATTCAGCCCTACTGGGAAATACTTGCCTTAATAGGAAAGTACAGAAATACAATTTATTTCCGAGCTGTGATCGTAACTCTATGTTATAGTCATGAGAATACCTGCGCGAAAGACATTGTCCATTATTGCTAATTTTTAGTTAGCTGAGTGGCAGAGTTCCCTAGCGTTCGGCTTCTTGTGGCATGGCCACAACATGTGCCAGAGAGTACTGGTTCAATCCTGCTTCGGACCATATGTTGTTCTTTGTTTTTTTCTGTTGTTTATTTGTCATTTTTCTGAGTGCTGTAATACATACCTCTTCCTCCTATGATTCCAAGATCAAAGTATTGAATAGACTTTGATTGTTGACCACTTTGGAGAAAGTCCAGAGAAACCTAAAACAGGTTTTGGAATACTGATCACTAGAAAAAAAAACAGTAGTCAGGAATCTGATGTGTCCTAATATGATTGGCACAGCTATGAGACACAAAAGCTGTATGTATTTAGTTTTGTACAGGACGTTTGGCTTAGAGCTTACAGTGAGTGACAACTAGATAGTGAAAGCAGTCTGAGGTCTACGGCCATTTATCTATCTATCTATTGACCTTTCGAGCTGAGGACGGCACTTAGGGCAGAACCAATTTTAAAAACAGAAACCTTGTGTGCCAGAATGGCACATATTGCAGAGATCATCTGCTTCTAAAATCTATGGTTCTGTTTCCATAACAATACTTTTACTTGTCAAGCCATCGATCAACCTCCTAAGTCGCCTCTTACGACATGCCTGGAAGGTCACAGTGTCACTATTCTTTACTCATAATGAGGCCCCGGTAACACACAGGCGCTACCACGTTTAAAATACCGGTTCTCGTCCGATCACCGAAGTCAAGCAACGTCGGGCATGGTTAGTACTTGGGGGCTTCAGTAGTCTAGTTGGGAAACCACCCAACTGGGCTTCGACATTCGGACTTCCCACGTTCAATTTCCGCTGGAAGCAGTGAAAGTTGTACTCGTGGTTAGAAAAAATACCCTCATGGTCGACCCAGCCGCTCGCAGAAATGGGTACCAGTGTAACACTCTGGGAAGGTGAGAAATGCTGCCTTGCATTGTGAGTTTTGATGCTTGAAGCGACACTATCCAGAAGTCTCTGAACACTTCTGGATAGGCAGCCGAGCACATATTGGTGAAATTTAGAAAAGGAGCACAAATGCTAATACGCTGATTCAATTCTCGTACTTTACCTTTACCTTTAGCGGTCTGAGTTCAAATTCTGTGGCAGTTTTAGTTTGCAATTGGAAGTCAGTTCAGAATTAGTACAGTTTACAGTCAACCTAGATAGAGTTAGTACAGTTTACAATGGACCCAGACAGAGTTAGTACAGTTTACAGTCAACCCAGACAGAGTTAGTACAGTTTACAATGGACCCAGACAGAGTTAGTACAGTTTACAATGGACCCAGACAGAGTTAGTACAGTTTACAGTCAACCCAGACAGAGTTAGTACAGTTTACAGTCAACCTAGATAGAGTTGGTACAGTTTACAGTCAACCTAGATAGAGTTAGTACAGTTTACAGTCGACCCAGACAGAGTTAGTACAGTTTACAGTCAACCTAGACAAAGTTAGTACAGTTTACAGTCGACCCAGACAGAGTTAGTACAGTTTACAGTCAACCCAGACAGAGTTGGTACAGTTTACAGTCAGTTCAGACAGAGTTGGTACAGTTTACAGTCAGTTCAGACAGAGTTGGTTTAGTTTACAGTCAGTTCAGACAGAGTTGGTTCAGTTTACAGTCAGTTCAGACAGAGTTGGTTCAGTTTACAGTCGGTTCAGACAGAGTTGGTTCAGTTTACAATCAGTTCAGACAGAGTTGGTTCAGTTTACAGTCGATTCAGACAGAGTTGGTTCAGTTTACAGTCAGTTCAGACAGAGTTGGTTCAGTTCACAGTCAGTTCAGACAGAGTTGGTTCAGTTTACAGTCAGTTCAGACAGAGTTGGTTCAGTTCACAGTCAGTTCAGACAGAGTTGGTTCAGTTTACAGTCAGTTCAGACAGAGTTGGTTCAGTTTACAGTCGGTTCAGACAGAGTTGGTTCAGTTTACAATCAGTTCAGACAGAGTTGGTTCAGTTTACAGTCAGTTCAGACAGTTGGTTCAGTTTACAGTCAGTTCAGACAGAGTTGGTTCAGTTTACAGTCAGTTCAGACAGAGTTGGTTCAGTTTAAATCAGTTCAGACAGAGTTGGTTCAGTTTACAGTCAGTTCAGAGTTGGTTCAGTTTAAAATCAGTTCAGACAGAGTTGGTTCAGTTTAAAATCAGTTCAGAGTTGGTTCAGTTTACAGTCAGCACTTGCAACTAGTTTATAGAGATCAATAACATGAAGTTTGATTATTTGAAAGCAACACAGTTTACTTTACATTATAGGGAAGTGAGAGTTTATGGTTGAAAAAAAAATTGTTTCAAATCTTTACAGCATTTTCCAATTACTGGGGTCTGCTAGGGAGACTTAAGTAACTAGAGAATAAAGGCTGCTTGTCCAGTGCATCGTTGTGTTGTGTTCAGGTCTGAGTTTTTATTTCAACCCCAGTTGAAATAACTTTTGACCCTACCATAATTCTAACTTACATTCTCCTGGTAGTTTAATGACAAACAATAGGAAGTTTAATGACAAATAATAGGAAGTTTGATGACAAACGATAGGAAGTTTGATGACAAACGATAGGAAGTTTGATGACAAACGATAGGAAGTTTAATGACAAACGATAGGAAGTTTGATGACAAACGATAGGAAGTTTAATGACAAACGATAGGAAGTTTGATGACAAACGATAGGAAGTTTAATGACAAACGATAGGAAGTTTAATGACAAATGATAGGAAGTTTGATGACAAACGATAGGAAGTTTAATGACAAACGATAGGAAGTTTGATGACAAATGATAGGAAGTTTGATGACAAACGATAGGAAATTTGATGACAAATGATAGGAATTTGATGACAAATGATAGGAATTTGATGACAAATGATAGGAAGTTTGATGACAAACGATGGGAAATTTGATGACAAATGATAGGAAGTTTAATGACAAACAATAGGAAGTTTGATGACAAACGATAGGAAGTTTAATGACAAACGATAGGAAGTTTAATGACAAACGATAGGAAGTTTGATGACAAATGATAGGAAGTTTGATGACAAACGATAGGAAATTTGATGACAAATGATAGGAATTTGATGACAAATGATAGGAATTTGATGACAAATGATAGGAAGTTTGATGACAAACGATGGGAAATTTGATGACAAATGATAGGAAGTTTAATGACAAACAATAGGAAGTTTAATGACAAACAATAGGAAGTTTAATGACAAACAATAGGAAGTTTAATGACAAACGATAATTCTCAAACAGCAGAGACAGAATCAAGATGCAACAAAGCTTGTCAAATCATTGGACAGTTATCACCACTATTGTCCAACAAGGAAATAACTCTGGAGGCAAAACGAGCACCACACAATACAATCTTCATCCCAACGTTGTGCTACCAATGCCAGACCTGGACCCTAGATGCAAGAACAATAAGAAAAATAACCTCTACTGAGATCAAATGTGTTAGGCGAATGACAGGAAAATGAGAGATAAGATCAGGAATGAAGAACTGAGAAAAAGCTAGGAATAGCCCCCGCCATAGAATATATAAGGAAACAACAGATAATATGGTTTGGCCACGTGACAAGGCAGAAAGATCAAAACACAATGAGCCTTCAACAAACGTTGTGAGGACACCAGACCTAAGGGTCAACCACGAAAAGATGGATCGATGGAATATTAGAAGCACTAGGAAACATAACAGAAGAGCAAAAGACGCAAATTATATCTCCCATCGACGCTGAAAGGAAAATGAGGAAGGAAAGAAGAAGAAGAAGATTCTCCTGGTTTGGAACATGATGAGTTATTGATTTGGCCACCAGCTCTCTTCTTGGTTGTTGATTTCTTAGAAAATGTTAATTATTTTGTGAAAGTACATTTTCAGCTCTGTCTACAAAATTTAACAATTTTATTTTAAAGTAACATTTGTTCTCTCTCCCAAGGCGTGATTGTGCAGTGTGGTTACCTGGCATGATGTTGTTTCTGATCTCCATTTATTCTGGCTCAAGAGCAATGGCCAATCTGGTATGTTTGGTAGTTTACTGGAATTTGTGTGTTGGTCTCAGCCTACCCAAATGGAAACTGCAACCATTTATTATTATTATTATATAGTATATATTTATAATATATTACAATGATGATGATTATGATACTTTATTTTAAAAGATAAACAAAACCGAAGTAATGGCAATAGCGAGAAAGAAAGAAAAACTAAACATCATAGTAAATAATACGACTCTGAAGCAAGTAGACAATTTTAAATATCTGGGTAGCACATTAACACAAGACAATAACCAAGAGACAGAGATAGATATAAGGTGTAACAAAGCATGCCAAGTTATAGGCCAAGTATCAACACTATTGAAAAACAAAGCAATAACTACGGAAGCAAAAAGGACAATATACAAATAAATTTTTCTACCAACTCTGTGCTATCAGTACCAGAATTGGACGCTGGACTCTAGAACAATAAGAAAGATAATGACCACCGAAATGAAATGTGTCAGAAGAATGACAGGAAACAGCTTAAGGGACAGAGTAAGAAACACCGACCTGAGGAAGAAACTCGAAATTGAACCAGCCATCGAATACATAAAGAAACAACAAATAAATTGGTTCGGCCACATAACAATACAAAAAGAACTAACAATGACTCAAAGAGCCATAAACAAACGCTACGAAAACGCCAGATTAAGAGGAAGACCGAGAAAGAGATGGATATAGGGAATACTAGAGTCACTAGGAGGGATAACACCAGAAGAGGCCAACAGAAGAGCAAAGAATCGCAGATTGTATCTCCCCTCGACGCCAATGGCAACAGAGGAAAGATAGAAGAAGAAGAATTTAAACCCTAATTACGATACTTGTCCATGAGTCACGTCTGTACAATGTGTTTGTAAAAATTGCTTAATTGTTGCTTTTAGAGTTTGGAAAATAGTATTTCTTTGAACTTTTGCTACACATCTGTGTGTTTGCATAAGGAGAGAAATGGGAATTGGATGCAGTATTCATTTCCTGACTTAGGTTCAATTTGTGACCTGAAACCCTGGAGGTGTTACTTGGTCTAATCACACATCAGCAGTCTATCCAGCCCTTATGTTTGGCTTACTCTAAGGGTCGTTCGCTGCCTATTCCGTGTTACAAAGATTTGCTTGATGTCTCACCGACAGCCGAAGATTTTTCCCTCATCATAATAAAGAGAAAAAAAAGAAAAGAAACAAATTTTTTGAAAATTGGCCAAATTTATACAAATTACAGCCCCAATTTTGCAATATCTTCTTACTTATTATGAAATGCACATTGGTGATCTTTTGCTCAAAGTAGGTGTTACAAATTGTCAGCCTGTTGTCTTCACAAAATTATATTCATCTTTCTCCTCTTACCACCCGACTGAACTACTGATGTTCGGACAACCCTTGTTCGATTTCCGCTGGGAGCAGTGTGAATTCTACAATACCTATGTGGTTATCATTCTGCTTCTAAAATAAGATTTTCAAATTTTCCTTCTTTGTAAAGTCCTAACATTCCATGTACATATTCGTAGCTCTTTCTTCTGACATAAATTATAATTCCTCTCCATGGCTTTCTATGGAATGGTACGTGATGAGGCTCCAATCTCTTTCACAGTGGACAGCCATATTCATCCTTCATGCCCTGAATATGCCTCATGTGTACCACACACTTTGCTGTTTTCACTTTCTGGGCCGTTGATCATTTCTGATTTTTCCACCCCATCTACTGCCACAGACTTTGTACATTCGGAATGGACATTCCCGCTAGACGCCATTGTTGTCAAATTAGATGTTTGCCTGTCAAACCACATTGGCTTATCAAGGATACGTTACATACAGACACAAAAAGAATAAATAATATTCCACTGAAATATTGATAAAGTTCACAGTCATCCACTCGTCAGAAGTAAACATAACTACAATGGGGAATAGCATCACATTATTTCACACCTAGGCCTATATTACTTCCCAGATATGTAAAAGTATGGTCACTAACACTATATTCCCCAGCAAGACATGAAGGGAACCTTTACTTTTTCTTCACTAGTCACTAAACATCTGCATTGTCATGAACTATACCAGTACACAGTTTCACTAATGTAACTATCAGGTCATATGTGCTCGGCCGCTCAAGTGTTTGAATCTGACGACTAACTGTGTGTCTATATGTTCAGAATTGGAGTCAACAACGATGGCCTAACATCATCAAGCGCTATACATTTAAAAAAAATATAATGATCATCATTTTCAAGAGGAACTTCCGGTATATGGTGGATAGGCGGCGGGAACAATTGAAGGCTATGCATGAAAAGTGTTCCTTGTTGCAGTTTCCTCATATTCCAAGTCCGGCTTATTGCAGGACCTACTGAGTTAAATGCTCTGTGCACACCGTGAGCTGTGTGTCTCATCCGTTGTGATCATGTTTCGATATTCCAATTGTTTACGATGAATGATGATATTGTATGACAGGGAACAGTTGGCTGTGTTCACTTTCTGCGCGGTTTTGCCGTATGTGTATGAGTTAGTAATTTGGATGATTCCACTGGCACGGGCGGTTGAGCAATTATGGATTTGAATTCGTTTGCAGTGATACCAGGGCCTTCCATAACCAAATAACTATCAGGTTCTGCAGCAAGATTAAGCAGTCATTGATTTCTAGAATTTCCTATTTTTGACGTTGCCTATAAGTTTTGCTGCTCACTTTCCTCCATACTACAATGTTAGGCTTTCCAATATATTTCTTTTCTCCTTCCATGTCCCAATGTTGGGCTGTCCAATACATTTCCTTGCATGTCCCAATGTTGGGCTGTCCAATACATTTCCTTCCATGTCCCAATGTTGGGCTGTCCAATACATTTCCTTACATGTCCCAATGTTGGGCTGTCCAATACATTTCCTTCCATGTCCCAATGTTGGGCTGTCCAATATATTTCTTTCTGTCTCTCCTACTATGTAACACTGTTAGGCTGTCCAGTATATTTCTTTCTGTCTCTCCTACTATACAACACTGTTAGGCTGTCCAGTATATTTCTTTCTGTCTCTCCTACTATGTAACACTGCTAGGCTGTCCAGTATATTTCTTTCTGTCTCTCCTATTATCCAACACTGTTAGGCTGTCCAGTATATTTCTTTCTGTCTCTCCTACTATGTAACACTGTTAGGTTGTCCAGTATATTTCTTTCTGTCTCACCTACTATGTAACACTGTTAGGCTGTCCAGTATATTTCTTTCTGTCTCTCCTACTATGTAACACTGTTAGGCTGTCCAGTATATTTCTTTTTGTCTCTCCTACTATGTAACACTGTTAGGTTGTCCAGTATATTTCTTTCTGTCTCTCCTACTATACAACTCTGTTAGGCTGTCCAGTATATTTCTTTCTGTCTCTCCTACTATACAACTCTGTTAGGCTGTCCAGTATATTTCTTTCTGTCTCTCCTACTATGCAACTCTCTTAGACTGTCCAGTATATTTCTTTCTGTCTCTCCTACTATGCAACTCTCTTAGTCTGTCCAATATCATTATAGTATCCAGACTTTCACTGCATGACTGGCATTCAGAGGTGAATTTCTTGAATTATTCTGTCACATTCATCATTAGTTTTTATTAATTGTATGTGGCATTCTTACCATTCTTCTGTAAAACTTCAACATCTCCAGTGAACTCTTCTAGCTTATCTACTGATTGTCCTTGATGTGCAAGTACAACAGGTTTTGTATATGCATGTTTTTGTTTTTGCAGCCAATTCCTGTATTCTTTGTGATGCACAATTTTACATTGATCTTCAAGGCAACAGCAGACCTGATATTCTATAGACAGGTGAGTCTGTGGAGAGATGAGTTTGATGTTTTAAGATGTGATGTGGAGAAATGAGTTTGATGTTTTAAGATGTGATGTGGAGAAATGAGCTTGTTGTCTTAAGATGTGATGTTAAGAAATGAGCTTGTTGTCTTAAGATGTGATGTTAAGAAATGAGCTTGTCTTATGGTTTTCTGTAGAAAAGTGATGTGTGGTTAAAGGGTGTTTGTTTTTTTAGAAACGCTTAGCTTGTGGTCTTTAAAAATTAAATAGTATTTCAACTACCCATTAAATATTAAATAATATTTCAACTACGTTGAAAGTTATGTGGCACGGGTGTCATACTGTCCACATTACCTAAAAAATCATGTGCTGAAGGTCTGTAAAATTATGGTCACTAACACCATATTCACACAGTGTGACGTTATGGAGCACTTTTTTTTTGGTCTCACATCAAACCAATCCTGTACCAAAATAATTAACTCTTTCAGTACGGAAGCTTTTTATCAACGCAATGGAAGAGATTTCAGAGACAAAATTTTTCATGGTTTTAAGAATCAATCTACATATTTATATTTATCTAACATATAACTTATTATATATTAATTTTTAGATAATTGTACAAGGTATTAGATTTCACTAATATCAAGATGATACAAGACATGTCAAATGAATATGGTTTGATGGCGTTCACACTATCAAATTGATCGTGGCACACTATGCGGCGAAATGTACACTGCTTGTATCAGCATGGCGCACAGTGCGGTAAAACATGTGAAAAGAGTTAATTAGTGATTTTTGCTCGTTCATCTCTTCCCCCAGGTTACATCTATATACTCGTACATCATGTTGATGTTGTCTGTGAGTTCTGCTGTTGCTGTAGCCAAAACTGATCCACAATATGACTCAGACGGCTATTTCTGGATGTCCATACATGTTCTCAGTATAGGCAAGTAGATTGCTTTGTTGTTGCGATTTGTTGTGGCATCTTTGTGGAGATTTTTTTTATTTAAAAAAAAAAAAAAAAAAGAAACGAGCGCAGCAGTTTATTATTGAGCCTGTCTTGATATGTGGAAGTGAATCCTGGACAATCTGACAACAGGTAAGAAAAGAGTCCACAGAAATGTGTTTCTTTCCTTTTCAGAAGTGTATTAATACTATATTATGATCACCATCATTGAGTGCCCTCTCCGCATCGAAGGCTAGCTAGCATGGAACGCCATTCCACTCTGTCTCTTGCTTTGATGGTGCAGATTGTCATAGGCTGACTTGTTCATCTTTTGATGTTACTCGTCCATGTTAGTCTTGGTCTGCCTCTGCCTCTTTTACCCTGTATTTTCCCTTCCAATATTACTTATAAAGGCTGTTGTGTCTTTTAACATGCCCCAACAATTTCATTTGTCTTGTTCTAATTGTTTTTAGATGTTCTCTTTTTTTATTTGTTTTAAGACTTCATCGTTTGTTTTCTTTTCTTTCCATCCAATTCTACCTATTCTTCTATAGATCCACATTTCAAAGGCTTCAATTTTCTGTTCTGTTTTCTGGTCTAATTTCCATGTTTCTGCACCATACAGGAATATTGAGAAGATGTGACATTTTGCTAATCTTAGTTTTAGCCCTGGTGTTATTTGTTTTAATGTTAGTATATTTTTCATGGCATTAAAATTACTTTTTTGCCATACCTATTCTTTTGTTTATTTCAGATGTACATTTTCCATCACTGGTTATGGTATGTCCCAGGTAGTTGTATCTCTGAACTGTCTCCAGATGTATTCCTTCAACATTGATATCCACTTGTAGGTTTTGAGTATTATCTTTGCATATGGTCATATTTTTAGTCCTTTTGATATTCATATCTAATTCATATTTTTTGCTTGTCATGTTTATTTCACTAAGTAATTGTTGTAGATATACCATTTTGCTGTTCTTAGACTTAGCCCCGGTGTTATTTGTTTTGATGTTAGTATACTATTCAACCACTAATATCTTCAGTGATAAAGAAAAGACGATGGTCATACGTTGGACATGTGATGAGAAGAGATAATAACCGAATAGCAAAGCAAGCCCTCATATGGGAAACAATAGGTAAGAGAAAAAGAGGAAGACCCAGGGAGACACTGAGAAGAACATTGATGAGAGAGGCAAGAGCAGCAGGATTCGGCTCCCTCAATGAGATAGAGCTGCTTGCACAGAACAGAGACAGATGGCGAGATTTGATAAAATATCTTTAAAAGAAAACTGCCAGAACAAAAATTCAGATAGGAGAAGGTGTATCTTGGTCTACGCCCTATGGGCCGGCTACGGCTCGAAAGGTCAATAGATAGATAGATACTTTTCATGGCATTAAAATTGATGCTGTTGTAAAAATTACCACATCAAAACACAAATTCTTCCAAATTTGACAGTTTGCCCTGGTCAAACATTACCCTCCTCCGTCTACTGTCCTAATTACCTCTTCTGGTGACCCCTGAGTGTTGGATTTGTTTTTATTGCTGTAGGATTTTTTTTTTCTATTTCATGAGAAACGATCTCATAAAATTTGAAGAAAAAAAAATCCCCAAATTTCGAGAAATTTGTTGTTTTTAATTTTTTTTCTTCTTTGCTGTGATTAGGGAAATCTCCTTGGCCGTCGACTAACATCAAACAATTCTTTGTGACTCAGGAAACACATCAAACAATTCTTTGTGACTCAGGAAACACATCAAACAATTCTTTGTGACTCAGGAAACACATCAAACAATTCTTTGTGACTCAGGAAACACAGCGAATAACTCTTTGTGACTCAGGAAACACATCAAACAACTCTTTGTGACTCAGGAAACACAGCGAATAACTCTTTGTGACTCAGGAAACACATCAAACAACTCTTTGTGACTCAGGAAACACATCAAACAACTCTTTGTGACTCAGGAAACACAGCGAATAACTCTTTGTGACTCAGGAAACACAGCGAATAACTCTTTGTGACTCAGGAAACACAGCGAATAACTCTTTGTGACTCAGGAAACACAGCGAATAACTCTTTGTGACTCAGGAAACACAGCGAATAACTCTTTGTGACTCAGGAAACACAGCGAATAACTCTTTGTGACTCAGGAAACACATCAAACAACTCTTTGTGACTCAGGAAACACAGCGAATAACTCTTTGTGACTCAGGAAACACATCAAACAACTCTTTGTGACTCAGGAAACACAGCGAATAACTCTTTGTGACTCAGGAAACACAGCGAATAACTCTTTGTGACTCAGGAAACACAGCGAATAACTCTTTGTGACTCAGGAAACACATCAAACAACTCTTTGTGACTCAGGAAACACATCAAACAACTCTTTGTGACTCAGGAAACACATCAAACAATTCTTTGTGACTCAGGAAACACAGCGAATAACTCTTTGTGACTCAGGAAACACAGCGAATAACTCTATGAGGTAGCTGAACATACTGACAGTCTTACTGCGACCGTACCGATAGACATTATAACACGTCCGGTCCACACTGTTAAATTTCAGGTGATAAATCAACCTGAGACGGGAAATCCGAGTCCACTTGTCTCGCTTAGTGTAAACACACAGCTGTGTGTTGAAAGTTCAAAGAAATTACTATTTTTAGAGCTCCTAATGTTACATTTAAGCAGTAGTAATTTCTACTACGGTGTCGTAAACATGTCAGTCACTTTTAGGTATCGTAATCTCGAGTTAAGAATAATATGGACAGCTAAAAAGAATAATTAAGATGCCATAAAAAACATCAAAGCAAATATGAAAACATATTTCTAACATTAGGAAAAAGTATAATAATTTATTTTTTATCTTATAATGAGAATAAAGCAACTGGAATATAGTGTTACAACAGGAAAATTGAGACCAGGTGTAGTTGCCGCAGAGAGAGAGAGAAATCATAATTAAAAATCCAACCAATGCAGCCGGGATTTAAACCCACAACCTCTCTGTCTCGAGGTCGGCGTCTTGCCTTAGACCAACCAATCTTCCCTACCAAGATATATATATATAGTGGTCTACTCTTTCTGTTGTCTTATTTTTTAGATATATATTGCCCTCTTGAGTATTATTTTTCATTATTTTTTTTTATCCCCGTTGATTTAAAGTCCTATTTTTTCCGCCGTGGGTATCTATGATATTTTGCATCTTGTTGATATTATCAAGTGTCACTTAGGACACTATTTCATCTGCAAAATCTACATCTCCCAGGTAACTCTTGTTGTACCATTACTTTGAGAATGACAAGTATTATATACATTTAATCCATCATCAAAGGTCAGTATCATGAAAAATGGAAACGAGAACACCCAAAGCATAACGAGAGGGATGGAAACCTCCAACTATCAAGGAGGGATCAAGTCATCATAATTCGCCTACGCACTGGCCACAATAGAATGAGAAACCACATGTTCACCAAATTCAAAATAGGTACAACCAGCCTATGCCACTGTACACTGGACAATATGACAACAAAACATGTTCTACAGGATTGCCCCCAGTACACAGACCTGAGAAGAGCAATGTGGTCCACGCCCACCTCCCTGGAAGAGAAACTATATGGGGCAACTGAATCGCTTAAACAGACTTCATTAGATTTCATAGACAACATTTCCAACAGATTTCATAAGAGAGTCTGGAATCCTACTCTGATTGAGACTTGATCGCAGAGAGAGAGAGAGAGAAATACATTCAACCTCCTTCAGTTTATGAATACTTGATTTTAAAAAATACTGGTATATTCTACAGGTATTTCTGATGTATATACAAATTTGATGAAAGGGCGGTTAAAATTGAGGTAAGAAGTTGTAATTCTTGATGTCAGAGCATTGGTTATTGAACTAATTTTGATAGGGACAAATACAGTAAAGTCTCGATTATGCGGTACTCAATAATCCGGAATTCTCAATTTAACGGACTTTCTTTTTTTTTTTAATTATTATAGGGAGAAAGCTTGAATCATGTTTTGTTCAGTTAAATTAAATGCCTTTATCCGGAAATCGAAAACGCTACAACACGGTTTGTGCGCTGCGCTTACTTCTACAGGCTCTATCATTACACAATATTGCGTTTACAATAGTGTATTTACAGTAATATACATGTACTTCAAATAGGAGCGAACATATTTTATTCAATCCAGACATTGTGTCTCCAAATATTCCAAGTAAAAGCGACAGACAGTCTATATCTTCACTAAATGTTTTTGTCGGGAAATCTTAGTCGTGCCAAAAACACTTATCTACATGATTTTACAAATTTGCTTAATTTTCTCATAGCCTGCTTTAGATCTAAAGTTGGTCATGAATTTGTCAAAAATATGGCGTTTGACAGTCTGACCGAACATTAGAAGCAGACGTATTGTTTGTGAAAATTGAAGAGCCCATAACTTTGATGATTATAAATCAAAGGTTGAGCAGCCGGCGTGCAGTGACATAGAGATGGTGAGAAGAAAGGGGGAGGGGTTCAAAAATTACCGACTGGAAATTCAAAAAGAGTAAGATACAGAGTTTGACGTTAGTTTGTCTCAGACATTTGTGCAAGCTGAAATTCGTTCCATCAGTATAAATTATACATGATATGCTATAAACGCATGTGTGCATACTTTTTAACGGAATACATTTTTGTGTTAAATAATGGCCTCTGCGAGTGCAAACCACACCTCAATTTCCCGCAAAGGTAAACGCAAGCGAACTGTATTGACACTGAACCAGAAGATTGAAATCGCTAGTAGACTTGAAAAAGGCGTTAATCGCAACGTTTTGATGACTGAATTTGGCATAGCCTCTTCAACATTATATGACATACGAAATCAAAAAGATGAGTTGTTTAAGTTTGCGTCGGAGTCTGAAAGCAGCAACAATATACACCAGAGACGAAGTATGAAACGGCCAAAATTTGAAAAACTCGACGACGTCCTTTATGTGTGGTTTTTAGAAAGAAGAAGAAAAGAAATGCCAATATCAGGACCCATGTTGATAGAGAAAGCTAGTGAATGTCACACGAATTTAAATATTTCTGAGCATTGCAATTTTTCAATCATGTTTTTTCATAAATTTTGAGTTTGGTTTTCTTACTCTCGATTATCCAGAAAAATTCAATTATCCAGAATGGGTTCTTCCCCGAGCATTCCGGATAATCGAGACTTTACTGTATATCAAAAGTGGGGGTAAATAGAAGGCTATAGTAACTGTCAGTTTGTTTATTTTCTTTGTTAATTTTCTTCTTCTTCTTCTTTCCTTCCTCATCTGCCTTTCAGCATCGAGGGGAGAAATAATTTGCGGTATTTTGCTCTTTTGTTCTCCTGTGCTGCTGTTATGTTTCCTAGTACTTCTAATATTCCATCGATCCATCTTTTTCGTGGTCGACCCTTGGGTCTGGTGTTCTCACAATGTTTGCTGAAGGCTCATTGTGTTGTGTTTTGATCTTTCTACCTTGTCACGTGGCCAAACCATTTTATCTGTTGTTTCCTTATATATTCTATGGCGGGGGTTATTCCTAGCTTTTTTCTCAGTTCTTCATTTCTGATCTTATCTCTCAGACTGTTTCCTGTCATTTGTCTAACACATTTCATCTCTGTAGAGGTTATTTTTCTTATTGTTCTTGCATCTAGGGTCCAGGTCTGGCATTGGTAGTGCAACATTGGGATGAAGATTGTATTGTATAGTGCTCGTTTTGCCTCCAGAGTTATTTCCTTGTTGGACAATAGTGGTGATAACTGAAATCTTGGTGATCTACTTAAAAACAGTAAGTAAAGGTTTCTTCCCCTGCCTTGGCAGGTGTATGGGGGATATGGTATACTATCTATCTATCTATCTATTGTCCTTTCGAGCCGAAGACGGCACATAGGGCAGAACCACAATCTCAAAAACAGAAACCTTGCGTGCCAAAATGACACATTTTGCAGAGATCACTGATCTAAAATCTATGGCGCTGTTTCCATAACAATACTTTTTACAATGACAGTCTGTCAAGCCATCGATCAACCTCCTTAGTCGCCTCTTACGACATGCCTGGAAGGTCACAGTGTCACTATAATATAAATTATAATAAAATAATACAATATGGTATTAGTGACCATATTTTTCCATGACCACAGCACATTTTTGGGTGATGTTGGTATCATGCCAGGTTGGCTTTTCTTTCCCAGAAAAATCTCTGGTGCCCATTATTAGAGGCTGGATAAACACTGGAGGCTGAAACACTTGAATGGGTTCCATGGGTTCCATGGGAATGGAAGAAAGAAAGAAAGAGATAGTGAGCTTAGTAGCTGTCATTCCTGATTAAATCTGACCTCTTGTCCTGAATAGATCCATTCACAGCCCACCGTTTTACTTTAACTTGAATGTTATTGATGATTTCTAAAGAAAAAAATTATTGGTCTTCCCAGATAGAAGAACAAACTAGAAAAAAAAAATAACCTTAACCTGCCAAAAATCAAATGAACAACCACCAATTTAACAAATGATTGATTTTTATCCTTTCAGACACCTTCTCCTCTCAGAAGGGAGACTACTATAATTATTTATTGCTTACTCATTTATAATCAATTTTTGTGTTTCTTTTCAAAACAGGGCTACGGAAAGGCTTTTCTGCTGCTATTTTTACAGGTAATTATTTTAAAATATTTTAGGGAAACTGGGGGTATCCATTTTAAAATATTTTAAGAAAACTTGATGTAACTATTAAAAAATATATGAGAGAAACTTGAGGTAACTATTTAACAATATATGAGAGAAACTTGGGGTAACTTTAAAAATATTTTAGAGAAACTTGAGGTAACTATTTAAAAATATTTTAGGGAAACTTGATGTAACTATTTAAAAATATTTTAGAGAAACTTGGAGTAACTATTTACAAATATTTTAGGGAAACTTGAGGTAACTATTTAAAAATATTTTAGGGAAACTTGAGGTAACTATTTACAAATATTTTAGAGAAACTTGAGGTAACTATTTACAAATATTTTAGAGAAACTTGGAGTAACTATTTAAAAATATATGAGAGAAACTTGAGGTAACTATTGAGACACACAAACTGACTCCAGTTACCAATATTGTTTTAAACCCTGGAACCAGTTTTTGTGACTTTTAATTGATTGACTTTTCACAATTATATCCACTTCTTCTTCCTTCCTTTCTCATCTGCCTTTCAGCGTCAAGGGGAGATATAATTTGCGGTCTTTTGCTCTTCTGTTCGCCTCTGCTGCTGTTATGTTTCCTAGTGCTTCTAATATTCCATCAACCCATCTTTTACGTGGTCGACCCTTGGGTCTGGTGTTCTCACAACGTTTGTTGAAGGCTCGTTGTGTTGTGTTTTGTTCTTTCTGCCTTGTCACGTGGCCAAACCATTTTATCTGTTGTTTCCTTATATATTCTATGGCGGGGGCTATTCCTAGCTTTTTTCTCAGTTCTTCATTTCTGATCTTATCTCTCAGACTGTTTCCTTTCATTCGTCTAACACATTTCATCTCTGTAGAGGTTATTTTTCTTATTGTTCTTGCATCTAGGGTACAGGTCTGGCATTGGTAGCACAACGTTGTTTGCATATAGTATCCACTATAGTATCCATATTATGTCCACTGAAACCTTATAACTCTCTTATTTAACATCTTTTCCAACTTCTAGAGCAAATTGCCTGAATGAGCTGTGTATTTTAGACTAATTTTCATTTATTTTCTCGCTGTTATGTCAAAGAATAAAAATTAGCATACAAAAAAATGGAAAAAATGGTTGTGCCATAGTGTGTAAAATCTTTAGGTAAGGAGTATGTTAAAAATATTTCAGGAAAACATGCAATCATCCTAGATGTAGTAGCGTTTATCTGTGCTTCATCGTTTGTTATCGTTGTCCTCGTTCTCTGAAGAAGGCTGCTTGTAGGCCGGAACGTTAGTATTTGGTTGTGTTCTTTTTTGTAAAGCTGTCACCATACCCTCTAGTAGTGTACGTTACACCCCACTACTGGCTTCTTGCTACCAGCTTTACTGCAGCACTGCAATTATTTGCCCCTTCCCCTATGTAATTTTAGTGGAAGAGGTGGAGCTGAGTTTGTGCTGATATTTTAGTTGTTTTTAGCTTCAGAAATAGGGTGGTCACCCTACTGTTAAGGTTGTTAAGATGCGTGCCTCACAGTCAGGTGCAAGCTTCAAACCATATTGGAGTGAGACTCCTGATAGATTAAATAAAGTCCCTGTTCAAGTTGAACACATAAAAGAACATTTTGCAGTTTAAAATTGTAAGAAATAAAGGCTGCATACTGCTGCCCAGGTCAAATTTCACAGACAAATGTAAAATTCCTACCATATTTCACAATTATAAATTATCCAGCTTTCCGTAGTTACTCTTGGAGTCCTAACTCACCTATGTAGCAACCAGGGCTATGAATGCAGCCTGCCATGCAAGTTGTATGAGGTAACAGTTGTGGGATAAGCCAAAGATCTGTCAACAGTGAAAAAATTCACAAGTTACACAAAAAACACAGTTAAAGAAACTAAATAATCTCTCCTTAGACCTTGTCTGTGGTTCGTACTCCCGAAGAGGAAGTGACCTTTGATTGATCTTTGCTGGTGTTATGGAGTTCATGCACTGTACACAGATGATATTTATTTGTTATCAGGAAGTAGATTGGAGTGCCTACAGAGAGGAGAAAGCCTGAGTGGGCCAGAAATTCACAGTGAAGAGAAGTCATGGAAATCCTGAAGAATATTAGCCTATACTGGAGAGAAGTAGAGAAAATGTCCCAGAAAAGACAAGAATGGAGAAAGTAGAAAAATAATAATAAATGAATATTATTATGGAGGGAAATTTCTGAGGCGATAGATCAGTGTATCATTTCAGGGGAGGAAGTATGTTTACAACACTCAGAAAAAAAAAATAATCAACAACAGAAAAAAAACAAAGACAATAGATGTCCAAAGCAGGATTGAACCTGTACTCCTTGGCACAGCGCCTTGCCACGAGAAATCAAACATTAGAGCACAAAAAATATTCATTTATGGTTTCCAGTGGAAACTATTATTCGTGCTGTTTCGTCCAATAACTGTTTGTCTGCAATGCAAGTATTCAGCCCTACCCTATCTGGGAGATATTTGTCTTAATAGGAAAATACAGGTATACAATTTATTCCAGAGTTGTGTTCGTACCCCTGTGCTATAATCATGAGTAGACACGCGTGAAAGGCATCGCCAATGATAGCTATTTTTTTAAGATAGCCCAGTTGGCGATGTGCTCTAGCGTTTGGTGCCTCAAGCGTTTTTGTGCTCTAGCGTTTGGTGCGTTTGGCAAGGCGTTGTTCCAAGGAGTATGAGTTTGACTCTGCTTCAGATCATCTATTGTTCTTTGTTATTTTTCTGTTGTTGATTATTTGTGATTTTTTTCTGAGTGTTGTAAACATATCTCTTCCCCTTAAATGATTTGATGAATGGAGGCACCTTGTCCATGGGCTATGTTTCAAAAATGGGTGTAAAGAGCTTTGATTGATTGGATGGACACTGTCTAGGATGATATTTCTAGGAGAAAAATAAAAACAGTTTCTGAAGTGATAAATTAATATTGATTATTTTATGGTTCATCCAAGATTTATTGAAATGCTTAAATATAGGTCTTTGTAAATGGTGCTCAATTGTAGGTCTTTGTATATGGTGCTCAAATATAGGTCTTTGTAAATGGTGCTCAAATATAGGTCTTTGTAAATGGTGCTCAAATGTAGGTCTTTGTAAATGGTGCTCAAATGTAGGTCTTTGTAAATGGTGCTCAAATGTAGGTCTTTGTAAATGGTGCTCAAATGTAGGTCTTTGTAAATGGTGCTCAAATGTAGGTCTTTGTAAATGGTGCTCAAATATAGGTCTTTGTAAATGGTGCTCAAATGTAGGTCTTTGTAAATGGTGCTCAAATGTAGGTCTTTGTAAATGGTGCTCAAATGTAGGTTTTTGTATATGGTGCTCAAATGTAGGTTTTTGTATATGGTGCTCAAATGTAGGTCTTTGTAAATAGTGCTCAAATGTAGGTTTTTGTATATGGTGCTCAAATGTCAATTTTTGTAAATGGAATTGTTTATTAACACATTCTGTACCCTGAGCTGCAAGACGGGGCTCTAGTAACCAAAGTGGGAAACTCGTAAGCCACGTTTTCTGGCTTTTAATCTATTTACTGTTTCTGCAATTATTCCACAAAAACCTTGTCATTCTCATATTTAACCCATTTTATTTTATGTCATTCTCGTATTTAACCTACTTTATTTCCAGCTTCCTGAGCAAATTCTCTGAACAAACCATGTGTTTTAAATTAATTTTAATTTATTTTCTTGCTATTATTTAAAATTTAAAAAAAAAAAATTTTAACAATTTGGTAACCCCTTTGGTAGCGAAAACGTTAATTCCACAAGTTACGGCATATAACGATCATCTGCTTTCTCAAACCACTACTCTCCTCCTCTGTTTCAGTGTTCTAGTACTTGCACCATGCAGCTACTTCCTTGGAGATGCATTGGATGTGGTTGCATTCCCTTATTTATACTTTGCCAAGTTCTACTTAGGATGTGTATTAAGGTATGTAGTATTACTGTACTATGCCACCAAGATCTGTTTAGGATGTGTATTAAGGTATGTAGTATTACCGTACTGTACCACCAAGATCTGTTTAGGATGTGTTAGGGATCCTGCATCCCTAATTGGCAGCGTCGGTGATGATTCCAAATTATTTCCATCAAATAGTGAGTCTATATGTTCGGGATTGGAGTCATCAACGATGGCCTAACATCATCAAGTGCTACGACGATCATCATTTTCAAGATGACGTGACTTACCGGTATATGGGGATAGGCGGCGGGAACAGCTGGAGGCTGTGCATGAAAAGTTTTCCTTGTTGCATTTTCCTCATATTACAAGTCACATGTCTGTGTTAGTCACATCTAGTGACTCTGGCAGATGGTGCTCGTAAACCTGGGAGGGCCGACCATCTAAGGGCAGAATCCCCCTACAGAATAGATCATCTGCTGCCTTGCAGGAAGATTGGTGACAATCAAAGGCTAAGGAAAGCAAACCTGAACAAAATGCTGGCTGAAATCGGATGCACTGGGCCACTGGCGCAGAACACAGTGCAACGTTTTAACAGGTATTCAAGCGGAGTGGATCTAACAGGCTTAAACAGACAACTGTCTTCGTGTGAAAGTCTGGAACCCTACTGTAATTGAGTCCTGATCACAGAGAGAGAGAGAGAAATAGTAAGTACACAGTCGCTCTCTTACTTAAACCCTTAAATACAAAACTACAGACATAACTATATGGGTCTCTGCAAGAACCACAAAATATAGTAACATTTATGCAAGCAACAAAATTATATTTTATGTATATGGAGGGACTGGTTGGTCTCGAGGCAAGACGCCGGTTTCGAGACAGAGAGGTTGTGGGTTCAAATCCCAGCTGCACCAGTTAGGATTTTTATTTATGATTTCTCTCTGCGGCAACCACCCCTGGTCTCAGCAGCGAGACCCGGCTTGAAACGTCAACTACTCATGGACGGGAAAAATATGAGTACCTCCAAAGACGGAGTTATCCGTCTGTGCGGTGAGGGACACCTGTGCACACGGCTGCCGGGGAAAAATGGATTAACATGAAAAATTCAGTTCCTAGTCTCTAGGGACTTCGTTAGAGGTTAAAAGCTGGCGAACGCTTACATATATACATACATACATACATACATACATACATACATACATACATACATACATACATACATACATACATACATACATACATACATATCTTCATTAACTTAATGTTTTCTTTTACTGGCAGTGGAGTACTGGGTATGATGCTTAATTTATGCATAATCCGTCTTCATGATATAAAGTCAACACACTCGATGCTGAATGTCAATGCTGTTCAAGGTGTGGCAAAGGTAGGTAACTCAGTGGAAATAAAACTTTCTAAAACTATAGCTAAGATAACCAGGTGATAGATAAACAGATATTATTATGTTATGTTATCCATAACAGGGTTAAACAGGGTGTTAGGCAAGGTTGTGTGCTGTCACCAGATTTGTTTAATATTTATAGTGAGATTATTGTAAGATCCATAAGGTGCATGCCTGGAATAACAATTGGAGGTCATAATATAATTAATCTAAGGTATGCTGATGATACAGTCTTAATCGCTAAGAGTGAAAATGAGTTACACGAAATATTAAACATTATAGTGAAAGAAAGCAAAAATAAAAGACTCAGCCTTAATAGCAAAAAAGACAGTAGTAATGGTAACAACAAAGAAAAATACACCAGGAAGATGTACAACAGGTGAGATGCAGAATAGCTCAGGTAAAAGCAGCTTTCCAAAAAATGAGGAAGATACTATGCAATCCATTTTTGACAATAAAAACAAGAAAAATAGTTCTTAAATGTTATGTAGAGCCAGTCTTAACATATGGATGTGAATCATGGACAATAGGATAACAGACAAGAAAATCACTGGAGTCTGTAGAAATGTGGCTTTACAGAAGAATGTTGAGAATACCATGGACATCTAAGAAGAGTAATGAAAATATTCTGAAAGAGGCCAAAGGAAAAAGAGAGCTTATTTCCAATCTTAGGAAGAAACAATCATCATTTTTTGGCCATGCAATGAGAAAAGAACAGCTGGAATATATTGTAACAACTTGGAAAATTGAGGAACGAAGAGATAGAGGAAAACAAAGAGAAAAGATACCAGACAGCTTAAGAGAATGGCTTGGCAGAAGGTCAACAACAGAAATGATAAATAGCTGTCAAGATCTAAAGTTGTGGTGAGACATGATCACCTACGTCAGCAGGCCCGGTACTTGATGATGATGTTATGTTATGTTACTGCACTCTGGACATATGTATGGGTGCTCTGATCTTCTCCTCAAAATGTTTATCGACATGAAATGACTAAATGGAGGAAAGGTGCCTAACAGTAACAGAGCTGTTAAGTTTTCAGCGACTCATAACTGATGATGTTCACCAGGTTCGGTGAACCAGAATCATCTAAACTTTACTCCACCTCTTCACAGTGCCTCCAGAAACAGACTAACCAGTCTAGTTTGGTCAAGCAATTAGGGATCAAAGAGGAATGACAACCCGGTACTCAAAAATAATGTGCTGAAATTAGACGTATTGGGCCGAAAGGCACACATATCATCACAGTTCTAATGCAAACTACGACACAATGCATCTATGTCCACTTAACTGTTTCCGTTCGTTTCAACATACAGTGCATCATGCTGATTTCAGTTTCGTGCGTTTAGCCACAGAGTGCATCACTGTCAATTTTATTTGTGTAAACGTTATCATTATTATAATATAATAATATCGTTATTGTAATAAAGAAAAGACGATGGTCATACGTTGGACATGTGATGAGAAGAGATAATAATCGAATAGCAAAGCAAGCCCTCATATGGGAAACAACAGGTAAAAGAAAAAGAGGAAGACCCAGGGAGACACTGAGAAGAACGTTGATGAGAGAGGCAAGAGCAGCAGGAATCGGCTCCCTCAATGAGATAGAACTGCTTGCAAAGAACAGAGACAGATGGCGAGATTTGATAAAATATCTTTAATAGAAAACTGCTAGAACAAAAAATTCATATAGGAGAAGGTGTATCTTGGTCTACGCCCTATGGGCCGGTTACGGCTCGAAAGGTCAATAGATAGAAACATTATCAAACCATGTTCTTTTTACATGTCTTACATCATCTTGGTATTTATCTTCTTCTTCTTCTACCTTTCAGTTCCCTGTGGAGCATAGGTTTTCAACAAACACTTTCCAAGTCGTTCTGTCTTTTGCCATTCTTTTAAGATTATTCTATGTCTTCCTCATCATCTTCATCTCTGCTTCTATCTGTCTTCTCCAAGAATTCCTTGGTCTTCCTTTTTGTCTTTTCCCCTGGGGATTCCAAAAAAGGGCCTGCTGTGTAATACTCTCATTTGGCTTCCGCAGTGTGTGTCCTATCCTCATCTTGGTATTGGTGAAATCTAATTCCTTGTTCAATTTTCTAAAAATGTGTTTATAATACGTTATGTGTTAGATAAAGATAAAACATGTAGATTTAATAGTTTGATATTTAAAACCAAAAGGTCCATGCAAAATTTTGTCTCTGAAATCTCTTCAGTTGCATTGAAAAAAAACCTTCTGTACCGAAAGAGTTAACGTACTAGAAAGTACAGATGATGAAGATGACTATCCATTCCTTTAGTAGTCATCCGGTGAACTCAAGAAAGAGAAACGACTAACTTGCCAGTTCTGTGTTGGACAACCATTTCTTTCTTTCGTCCAGAATGTCATTCTGTTCTTGCAATGCTGACTCTTTCACCCCTAGTTCACACACTCCAGAAACAATGAAGTACTCTTTGCTCTGCAGTTGTAAATGACATGTAAATAGGCATTTTTTTCTTTCTTTTTTTCTAGTAGCGGTGACTTGCTTCCAGATTGGACGGATCCACTTCAATTCCCAGATGTGAAGGAATTTTTTTTCAGATCGACAAGGCTTCAGCTTTCATCCATCTGTCTGTCTATCTATGTAACGTATAAGACGTCTTTATCGTCTTTATATAAGGATAACTTTGTATATTTAATATATTCCCATATATTTAAATCCATTTATAAAGTACACTACCAGGCATAATTATACCCTAGTCATGTTTCAGAACTTATAAAACTTCCCAAGGCTACTAATATATCATCAACAAATAGCTGTGATGGGTCAACACAAGTAAGCAGTAGTGCCTGTCCACATCAATAAACCAATATTTTGTGACAAACATAACATTTTTGACATTTTGTGATCTTCTGCTTTCAGATACTTTGTTCGTGTGCTTCTCTTGGCTTCTATGACATGAAGATGACACATTCCTTTATATGTTTGTGAGTATCTTCTTTATAATTGTAAACATCTCTGTTATTGAGTTATTTGCGAGTCATCATCATTGCACTCAGAACATATCCATAGGTGCTCAGATCCCCTCCTTAGCAATTCCCGCAGTGTCCAGCGACTGACGACTCCAGTTGTGTGTTGGTTGATAAGTCTTCTTACACAGCCACTAAGTTTCTCATTTCTGGCTGTGCCCATCTTAACTCCCATTTCCATCATCCGAAGAAGTGACGTGGATCTGTGTTTGTTGAAGTCCTGTGCTCTTCCCACATCTCTTCGGAGGGCATTGATGATGTCCGCCCGATCCATTGGTTGCCCGTCCTCAACGACAGCACAGCTAGCCAACCTGTCCGCCCGATCCATTGATTGCCCGTCCTCAATGACAGCGCAGCTAGCCAAATATCTCTGTACATGTGACTGATGTATTATTTTTGTGCAGGTTGTCATATGCTGACTTGTCCATCATTTGATGTTGCTCGTCCATGTTAGTCTTCGTCTGCCTCTACCTCTTTTACCTTGTATTTTCCCTTCCAAGATTACTTTTAGTAGGCTGTTGTGTCTTTTAAAATGCTCCAAAAATCAAATTTGTCTTGTTTGAATTGTGTTTAGTAGTTTCCTTTTCATCTTTAATTGTTATAAGACTTCATCGTTTGTTTTCTTTTCTTTCCGTCCAATTCTTCCTACTCTTCTATAGATCCACATTTCAAAGGCCTCAATTTTCTCTTCTGTTTTCTTGTCTAATGTCCATGTTTCTGCATCATACAGGAATGTTGGGAAGATATAACATTTTGCTATTCTTATTTTTAGCCCTGGTGTTATTGTTTTGATGTTAGTATATTTTTCATGGCATTAAAATTACAGGATCAACATGTCCTCCATTAATATTGAATCAGAAATCTAAACTCTTGTCATCCATTAATATTGAAACAGAAATCTAAACTCTTGTCATCCATTAATATTGAAACAGAAATCTAAACTCTTAAATAGAAATGAGGAATTCCATCTAGGATCTCCCAGTATTTTAAACTTTTTGGCCCTAAAATCATGTACATTTGATGAGAAGAGACAACAAAACAATCTCTAAACAAGCCCTAAAATTGGAAATAGAGGGTAAAAGAAAAAAAGAGGTTGACCTCAAGAAAGGAAAACCTAAAATCACTGAGGCAGGAGACAACAGCAGGCATCAACTCCCTCACTGAAATTGAGCAATTTTTCCTGACCAGAACCATGTAGCGAAACACGATGCAGGTTCAGTGCATGGTCTGACACTTGAAAGATCATCACACGCAAGAGACTGGGATTTCTGCCCCATGGTACCAGATTCAACTCAAAAGGACAATAGATAGATAGAATGGCAATCAAATAGATAGATAGAATGGCAATCAAATAGATAGATAGAATGACAATCAAATAGATAGATAGAATGACAATCAAATAGATAGATAGAATGACAATCAAATAGATAAATAGAATGACAATCAAATAGACAGATAGAATAACAATCATTATAAAGATAAATAGAATGGCAATCAAATAGATAGATAGAATGACAATCAAATAGATAAATAGAATGACAATCAAATAGATAGATAGAATAACAATCATTATAAAGATAAATAGAATGGCAATCAAATAGATAGATAGAATGGCAATCAAATAGATAGATAGAATGGCAATCAAATAGATAGATAGAATGGCAATCAAATAGATAGATAGAATGGCAATCAAATAGATAGATAGAATGGCAATCAAATAGATAAATAGAATGGCAATCAAATAGATAAATAGAATGGCAATCAAATAGATAGATAGAATGGCAATCAAATAGATAGATAGAATAACAATCATAAAGATAAATAGAATGGCAATCAAATCAAAACCTTTTGAACCCCTTTTTGGAGCGTATGCCACAGACAAGGTCCTCCATCCATCTCTATTCTTACACATTTTTCTCTATTACTGTCCACTCTAAGCCAGTATTCATGGTTTCCATGACTTCTATCCTCCGTGTATTCATTGGTCTTCTTGCTTTCTCATTCCTTGTTGGTTCCATGATAGTCCCTATCTTGCTATGCTGGATTCAGGTTTTCTTGGGGTATGTCCAATCCATCTCTACTTTCACCTTCATAATCTGTTGCATTGGATATATCGATATAGCAATCTTATTTGTCACTGGTAATGTCCCTTTTTTTTGCCATTAATTTTTTTAATTCTTCTTGCAGCATTGCCGTCAACCTCATTTGCAGCTTTGGATTCTGGGAAAGCACCAAACCGGTGAAGTCACAAGTAATGCAACCAGAATACAGCAAAGTGAGTTCACAGGTTTGTGCCTTTATATTTTTGGTCACTTCTCCCAGAAAAATCCTGGTATGTTCGACAAAACTAGGGAAACCAATGTTTTCACTCTAAAAGATCTTATTAATTTTCTTATTATTATTCACCCATTAAGCTTGCGTGAATACGTTGTATCATTTATGGCAATACTGCTATATATGCCCCTTTGGCCTGACATATCTGTCTTCGGCATGGATGAGTAGATTTCCTTAGCAAATTGTATCCAAACAGCGGCCATTTTTGGCCTGCTCTTTTTTACTTTTAACTGCCAAAGGTTCTTTAACGTGCACATGCCCACCTATTTATTTTTTTATTTTTTTTTAAATTTATTGTCCTTTCAAGCCGAAGACGGCACATAGGGCAGAACCACAATCTCAAAAACAGAAACTTTGCATGCCAAAATGGCACATATTGCAGAGATCACTGCTTCTAAAATCTATGGTTCTGTTTCCATAACAATACAGCTTGTCAAGCCATCAATCAACCTCCTTAATCGCCACTTTGACATGCTTGGAAGTTCACAGTGTCACTATTCTTTACTTCCCTCATAATGAGGCCCCGGTAACACACAGGATTTATTTTTAGGGGCCTCCTGTTTTTCACTATTTTCCAAGATGGCTAGACATCTGATCTCCCTTCTCAGAGGCCAGGGAAGGGTAAAGCCACAAAGAAACCACAATTTCAATTTTTGAAAAAATTCCCCCTTCCTGTAGTGGAGATCAAACCTGGCATCTTCTTGTCCAGAGGCCAGTGTCTTACTTCTGGACCACCCAGTCTCCCCTTTCCTAGGAACAAATACAAACCAAACTAATTATCATACTTTAACGTCTCATTCATGTCTGAGAAACCACATGGTCACCAAGCTCAAAATAGGAACTACCAGTCTATGCCTTGGTATCCAAAATGATATGACAAAAAGACACATCTTATAAGATTCCCCCCAGTACAGAGCCCTGAGGAAAACAATGTGGCCCACACCCACCTCCCTGGAAGAGAAACTCTACGGTGTACCCGAATCACTGAAACAGACTGCTGCCTTCATAAAGGAGTCCAGAATCATAGTCTGATTAAGCCATGATGGCAGAAGAATATCTGTCTATGATTATTGTGTAATTCCAAGATGGTGGAACTAGTTCACGTTCTCTCGATTGCTGCAGAAGTTGCATTTGTGGTCTGATTAATTTCGGCTCTCCATTGCAATTTTCTGCGTTAAAGTCAAAATGATGTTCTACTTAACACATCTGCGCTGAGGAAGCGGGGTAGTACGCACGGCAATATTCCTTTTTTACAAATCACGTGTTGTGAAGGCAACCTTCCACCGTCTAGAGTTGATCTGCTGTTTACGTCACATTGAGTGCTGTTCAATGACTGTTGTTGGAATTGTTTGACGCAAGTCATTTACATGTTACAACTCATTAATGTGGATTGCTCCATGTAGTCAGCCAAAGTTTTATCTCTTTAGGGAATTTGCACCGTGTTTCATTTGTTGTAGGCTGCATTCACTAGAGTAATCAGGAATATATGGGCGCAGCCATTGTTGTGTGTGCTACGTCATCATAATGGCTCATCGTATATCCCTAGACCAGCCATACACTAATCTTATGGTCTGTAGTTTGATGTGCGACGGGGATAATCCAATGACTGTGTTTTATATGTTCAGAATTGGAGTCAAAAACGATGTCCTAACATCATCAAGCGCTATACTTTAAAAAAATATGACGATCATCATTTTCCGGAGGACGTGAACTTCCTGTCAATACGGTGGGTAGGCGGCAGGAACCATTGAAGGTTATGTATGAAAGTGTTCCTTTTTGCAGTTTCCTCATATTCCAAGTCTTGCTTATTGCAGGAGCTACTGAGTTAGGTGCTCAGTGCACACCGTGAGCTGTATGTTTCATCTGTTTTGATCATGTTTCAATATTCCAATTGTCTACAATGAATGATGATATCGTTTGGCAGAGAACAGTTGGCTGTGTTCACTTTCTGTGCGGTTTCACCGTATGTCTTTTGGCGTGTGCTGAGACTGCTATGATGGAGACTACAGCTACCTTTCTTTGTTTGGGAGATGAGTTAGTAATTAGGATGATTCCACTGGCACGGGCGGATGAGCAATTATGGATTTTAATTTGTTTACAGTGATACAGGGGCCTTCCATAACCAAAGAACCAAATGTGTAACGTTTACTTTCTTATTTCAGAATACTGATGAAAATTTATTTATATGTGTCATAATTATTGTCATGAAAAGACTAAGGTCATAAAAAGCTTAATTCCAACAGACGACAGAATATACATGGAAAACAAACCAGTCGAAGAGATCGATCACTTTATCTATCTTGGAAGTCACATTGATCGAGAAGAGGATACAAGTAAAGAAATTAGAATCAGAATAGCTAAAGAAGCAATGTCTTTCAGAAGCCTTGAAAAGTTGTGGAAATCGATACTCATCAGCACAAACACAAAACTTAGACTATTCAAATCAAATGTACTATTAATCCTTATGTATTCATGTGAGAGCTGGAATACAACAAGAGACATAGAAACAAAGTTGAACGCATTTGAAAATAAATATCTAAGGAAAATACTTGGTATAGCGTGGAACGAATTCAAAGCAAACGAGGAAATTAGAGAAATTGCCAATCAACCACTATCTTCAGCAACCAAGAAAATGTGATGGTCATAGCAAGCAAGCCCTCATGTGGGGATCAACAGGTAAGAGGAAAAGAGGAAGATGCAGAGAGACACTGAGAAGAACATTGATCAGAGAGGCAAGAGCAGCAGGAATCGGCTCCTCAATGAAATAGAGTTGCTTGCACAGAACAGAGACAAATGGCAAGATTTGATAAAAGATCTCTACAAGGATTGAAAACTGCTAGAATAAAAATTTAGATAAGAGGAGTATCTGGGTCTATGGGCCGGCTACGGCTCGAAAGGTCAATAGATAGATAGATGATTATTGTGCCTGTAATGTGTAATGTTTACTTTCTTATTTCAGAACACTGAACAAAATGTATTTATATGTGTCCATGATTATTGTGCCTGTAATGTGTCATGTTTACTTTCTTATTTCAGAACACTGAACAAAATGTATTTATATGTGTCCATGATTATTGTGCCTGTAGTGTGTAATGTTTACTTTCTTATTTCAGAACACTGAACAAAATGTATTTATATGTGTCCATGATTATTGTGCCTGTAATGTGTAATGTTTACTTTCTTATTTCAGAACACTGAACAAAATGTATTTATATGTGTCCATGATTATTGTGCCTGTAATGTGTAATGTTTACTTTCTTATTTCAGAATACTGATCAAAATTCAGCGGAGAACAGCTTTTTATCTGGTCAAGGTTCATTTATTCTGAAACGGCACGAGCTACAACAGGATATGCTGCGTGTGGAGATTGGATAATGCCGATTACAATAATGACCTTTTGTTTCGTAAATTATTTTTCACAACAATGAGAAAGGGAAAAAAAAAAACGAGATAAGGATGTGTTTAACAAGCAGCAAAGAATAATTATGAGCAAGAAAAGTTTAGTTTAGTTTAATCTACAGATCTTCTTCATTACACTAAGGACAACTCCGAAGTGCTCAGATCCTCTTCTCAGCATGTTACCCAGTTTAAAGCACACCCGCCACACGCGGGAAAGAATGGAGTTAGTCCAAAAAAAAAAAAAAGAAAGGCGGTGATGTGAGCTAGTCACTCTAGTCAGCCCAGGGCTTCTCTTGTAAGGGTTGCTGTGTTCAGTTGTATTGTTAATGTTGTACAGAAGAAAGAAAGATAAACTTCTTAGAAACAAAATGTATAACAAGCTAATAATAATAACTCAAGGATTATTTGTCAATTACAAAATTACTATTCAATGATGAGTTATAGTACAAAAGATGCTGACAAACACCTATACATCCAGTGGAACACCAATTCTAGACAAATCTGGATTAATGCTAACAACAAGCGCAGACATAAACGCCCGTTGGGCGGAACACTTCAAAGAAATTCTTAACCGTCCACTACCTCACAGTTTAATAGATTTTGAAGTTGAAACACCAGCAGCAGAATTAGATGTAAATTTAGATGACTTCACCTTGAGTGAAATAGAAACCACCTTAAAGCTAATGACCAATAACAAGGCTGCTGGAGAGGATAAGTTAACAGCTGAGATCCTCAAGGCAATTGATAGCCATAATTTAATACATCTCCAAAAAATGTTCAACATCATTTGGAAAACAGAGAAGACGCCTCATAAATGGAAAAAAGGAATCATTGTTAAGATCCCAAAAAAGGGCAATCTTAGAGATTGTAACAATTGGAGAGGCGTGACACTTTTGTCAGTTGCCTCAAAATTATTCTGTAAAATCATCCTAAATAGAATAAAGGATTCAATAGATACAGTAATGCGTGAAGAACAGGCTGGGTTTAGAAAAGGGAGAAGCTGTCTTGACCACATTTTCACTCTACGACTTATATTGGAGGAACACATTGAAAAGCAAAAACCTTTTGTACTTAACTTCATCGACTTCAAAAAAGCATTTGATAGTATTCATAGAGATTCTTTGTGGAAAATTCTGAAGCAATATGGCTTACCATCAAAAATCATAAATATTATCAAAGACATGTATGATGGTTACACATGTGCAGTTCGAACAGAGGAAGGACTGAGCGAATGTTTCCCAATAGAAACTGGGGTTAAACAAGGATGTATTTTATCGCCCTTGTTATTTGGAATTGTTATGGACTTCATAATGAAGAAATGCTGCACTGGTAATAAAGGCATCGAATGGATACAAGGAGACCATTTGGAGGACCTCGACTTTGCTGATGACATAGTTCTCATCAGCAGTCAGATAAAAACGATGCAGGAAAACACAAATGAACTATCATCAATAGCCAGCAAAATTGGGCTTGAGGTCAATCATGAAAAGACTAAAGTCATGAAAAGTTTAATTCCAACAAGTGACAAAATATACATGGAAAACAAACCAGTAGAAGAGATCGATCACTTTATCTATCTTGGAAGTCACATTGATCGAGAAGGGGATACGAGCAAAGAAATTAGAATCAGACTGGCTAAAGCAGCAATGTCTTTCAGAAGCCTTGAAAAGTTGTGGAAATCAAAACTCATTAGCACAAACACAAAACTTAGGCTATTCAAATCAAATGTACTATCAACCCTTACGTATGCGTGTGAAAGCTGGAAAACAACAAGAGATATAGAAACAAAGTTGAACGCATTCGAAAATAAATGTCTAAGGAAAATACTTGGTATAGAATGGAACGAATTCAAAACAAACGAGGAAATTAGAGAAATCGCCAATCAACCACTAATATCTTCAGTAATAAAGAAAAGACGATGGTCATACGTTGGACATGTGATGAGAAGAGATAATAATCGAATAGCAAAGCAAGCCCTCATATGGGAAACAACAGGTAAAAGAAAAAGAGGAAGACCCAGGGAGACACTGAGAAGAACATTGATGAGAGAGGCAAGAGCAGCAGGAATCGGCTCCATCAATGAGATAGAACTGCTTGCACAGAACAGAGACAGATGGCGAGATTTGATAAAATATCTTTAAAAGAAAACTGCTAGAACAAAAATTCATATAGGAGAAGGTGTATCTTGGTCTACGCCCTATGGGCCGGTTACGGCTCGAAAGGTCAATAGATAGATAGATGAGTTATAGCAAGTTATTTGTCAATTACAAAATTACTATTCAAGGATGGATTAAAGCAAGTTATTTGTCAATTACAAAATTACTATTCAAGGGTGGATTAAAGCAAGTTATTTGTCAATTACAAAATTACTATTCAAATGTGGATTAAAGCAAGTTATTTGTCAATTACAAAATTACTATTCAAGGGTGGATTAAAGCAAGTTATTTGTCAATTACAAAATCACTATTCAAGGATGGATTAAAGCAAGTTATTTGTCAATTACAAAATTACTATTCAAGGGTGGATTAAAGCAAGTTATTTGTCAATTACAAAATCACTATTCAAGGATGGATTAAAGCAAGTTATTTGTCAATTACAAAATGACTGCCTTTTCACTTCAGTAAAGCCAAGAGGTTTTTTTAAAAATCTATTTTAGGGTGAAATTTAAACTTGAACGTGTATACAACCTGGCAACTGCACAAGGCACGTAGATTTAATTAATAGTCTTTTAACTCTTACTGTACCACAAGACGCAAATGCTGGCTGTATTTACCGATGCATTGAACCTGGGAGTCAGTTTTTCTGTGGCTTTTAATTTATTGGCATTTCTACAGTTATTCTAATAAAATCTTGTTATTCTTTCATTTAACTTCTTTGGGGCCTCTGTAGCCTAGTCAGGTGGTTTTCCCAACTAGACTTTTTGTTGTTAGACTTCCTAGATATTTAAGTTCCTCCACTTGTTTCGTCTGCCTTCTATCGTTATTTTGATGTTCTGTTTTTCTTTGGAGATATTCGTGACTTCTGTGTTGTTAGTGCTGAAGTTATTATTGGAAGGCTATCAGAAAGTTGTGCTCGGCAAGAAGTGCAAAAGGGGTCTCGGTAGCCTAGTTGGGAAAACCACCCGACTGGGCCACCGACATTCAGACAAGCTGTGTTTGATTCCCGTTGGAAGCAGTGTGAGTTGTACTCATTTTTTTTTGGGGGGGGGGGGGAAGTACCCCGCGGTTGACCCAGCCACTGGCAGAAATCGGTACCAGCGTAGTACTCTGGGAAGGTGAGGAATACCACCTCACATCATCAGTTTCAATGCTTGAAGTGACACTATCCAGGAGTCTCAGAACACTTCTGGATAGGTGGCCGAGCACATATGGATGAAAACTCTCGTGCTTTAACGCCGATTCAAGTAAGTGGCTATGTCAAACTGTGTTAAGCCCTTTGTTTAGGAATGTGTTAATGAACAAACCCCAGAGATGTGGTAATGCCGTGATAGAATTTTTATTTTACCAGTTTAGAAATTCAATAGAAATTGTGGTAATGAATGTGATGTAATTAGACCATATGGTATTTGAAATCCACATATGAAAATTCAAGTGATTTATTTTTCTTTTCCAGTGAGTATATGTTATCATTTTTAGGTAAGAATAGAAATATATAAGCAACCATCTTCTTGAATGCATTTAAAAGAAGAAAAGACAGTCTTGTCTATATAAATATAACAAAGCGACTTGTTGCAATAATTTATATTTGTTATTGTTGTACATAATAGTTATTGAATTATAATCGTATATTATAATTTATATTAGAATTATAATTTCAATTATTTGTACATATTTATTATGTACAGAAATGGTGAATTTGTTTTTTGGACCAACGAGGCTCTGGAGTTCGCCCAGCCTCTAAAAATTGGTACCAGTGATTTTTCTTGAAAGTAAAGGTGGCCTGGTGTGATACCAACCATATCACCCAAATATGTGCCGTGGTCATAGAAAAATATGGTCACTAACACCTTATTCCCTGTACGTCGAGCATGGCATGGAAGGAACCTTTATTTTGTACATATTTATTATAATTTTTTGGGTTTTTTAAAAATGTTCTATGGGTTTTCCATTATATGAATTCCTGCGTGTTACCTTCCAGGCATGTCACAAGAGGCGACTAAGGAGATTGATCAATGGCTCGACAAGCTGTCATTGTAAAAAGTATTGTTATGGAAACAGCGCCATATATTTTAGAGCCGTGATCTTTGCAATATATGCCACTTTGGCACGCAAGGTTTCTGTTTTTCAGATTGTGGTTCTGCCCTATGTGCCATCTTCGGCTCGAAAGGACAATAGATAGATTATGTGAATGGAAAAAAAATATGAGGTAATTTTTCTGTTTCTTTGTTACGGGCATCTGCTTTGAATTAAAAGTAAGAGCATAAAAGAGGTGAGACCTCATAACGTGTGTCCTATTGAGAGAGGTGAAATCTTACGATATACCTTTGCAATTTTTCATTCAAAGTCAAACTTCTCACTCAAGTAAAGTAGAATCTCCCTTGGGAGAAGCTACTCAAGAAGGTGTTTGTGTTAGAAATGATCAAAGGTCAATGGCAGCCTTCTTCAAACAGTTACAATGAAAAAGGCCATGATTTTCATGTTGTATTTTTTTTTGGCCTGCGCTGCTGTGTCAGACGAATGACAGGAAACAGTTTGAGAGATAAGATCAGAAATGCAGAACTGAGATAAAATCTAGGAATAGCCCCCTCATAGAATATATAAAGAAACAACAGATAAAATGGTTTGACCATTTAACAAGGCAGAGTAATCAAAACACAACACAACGAGCTCTCAATAAACGTTGTGAGAATACCAAATCCAAGGGTCGACCACAAAAAAAGATGGATCGATGGAATATTAGAAGCACTAGGAAACATCACAGCAGCAGAGGCAAACAGAAGAGCGAAAGACCGCAAATTATATCTCCCCTTCGTCGCTGAAAGGCAAATACAGAGAAAAGAAGAAGAAGGATACATATGCAATTTTTCGTTCAAAGTCAAATTTTTCACTCAAGTTCGTTCGCTTTCGTCAGCTTTGACCTCTGACGAAGTCCCACCCACTCAATTTTGTGGGACTGAATTTTGCGTGTAAAGTCTGTTTTATCCCATTACAGGATGCCCCTCGCCATGCAGGCAGATTTACTCCGACTTCAGAGGTACTAATTTTTAGGGAATTAGTAAAACCCAGGTGTCCTCGCCAGGGTACGAACCCCGGCTGTTGCCGTGGTAAGCCAACTGCCTATCGATTGCGCTAACCGGACACCCTTTCACTCAAGTAAAGTAGAATCTCCCTTGAGAGAAGCTACTCAACAAGTTGTGTGTGTTAGAAATGATCAAAGACCAATGCCAGCCTTCTTCAAACGGTTACGATGAAATAGGCTATATAGTTGTTTCAAACTGAGCAATCTCTTGAGTGGCAATATGAGTGGATGGGTTTTGGTTCTCTTGCAAGGCAGTTACTTTAAAGTCAAACATTGTTGAAAATTGACTATTTCATGCCATAAATTCATACGTTGGCTAAAATTGACTATTTCATGCCATAAATTCATACGTTGGTGAAAATTGACTATTTCATGCCATAAATTCATACGTTGGTGAAAATTGACTATTTCATGCCATTAAGTCATACGTTAGTGAAAATTGACTATTTCATGCCATAAATTCATACGTTGGTGAAAATTGACTATTTCATGACATAAATTCATACGTTGGTGAAAATTGACTATTTCATGCCATAAATTCATACGTTGGTGAAAATTGACTATTTCATGCCATTAAGTCATACGTTGGTGAAAATTGACTATTTCATGACATAAATTCATACGTTGGTGAAAATTGACTATTTCATGACATAAATTTTATACGTTGGTGAAAATTGACTATTTCATGCCATAAATTCATACGTTGGTGAAAATTGACTATTTCATGACATAAATTCATACGTTGGTGAAAATTGACTATTTCATGACATAAATTCATACGTTGGTGAAAATTGACTATTTCATGACATAAATTTTATACGTTGGTGAAAATTGACTATTTCATGCCATAAATTCATACGATAGTGAAAATTGACTATTTCATGCCATAAATTCATACATTGGTGAAAATTGACTGTTTCATACCATGTCATATGTTGTTGAAAATTTACTTTTTCAAACTGGAAAGTCATATAAAGTCTTATGTTGTTAACAATAGACTGTTTCATACTAGAAAATCATATAAAGTCATATGTTGTTGAAAACTGACTGTTTCGTACCAAGTAATATGTTGTTGAAAATTGGCCATTTCACACCAGGAAGTCATATAAAGTCTTATGTTTTTTAAATTTGGCCATTTCACACCAAAAAGTCATATAAAGTATTATGTTGTTGAAATTTGGCCATTTCACACCAAAAAGTCATATGTTGTTGAAAACTGACTATCTCACATAAGAAAATCATATAAAATCAATTATTGACCTGCCATATCATCACATACTGGAACAATCTATGCTCTGAAATACAGAAAGCCTCAGACAGGGGCGACTCAAAAACCATGCATGACAATATAAAAAAGGCCCTTGGACCAAAAATAACAAAATTAGCCCCCCTAAAATCCAAGTTTGGAGAACCTATTACTGACAAGGGACAACAAATGCAAAGATGGGTTGAACACTACTCTAATCTATACAGTGACGACAGACCAGCAAACACAGCTCTAGCACAATCAATACCCAAATATCCTACAATGTTTGATATTGAGCCTACTATGAACGAACTTGCTGACGCTATAAATGCCCTCTCAAGAGGAAAAGCTGCAGGAAATGACAACATTCCCACAGATGTACTAAAGGACAACCTAAGCGTACTACTTCCACACCTATACAAACTGCTAATTAAATGCTGGAGAAACGGAGAAATACCTCATGATATGAGAAATGCCAAGATTATAACGCTGTACAAGAATAAAGGAAACAGGGGCGACTGCAATAATTACAGAGGCATTTCTCTCCTTAGCACAACAGGCAAAGCTTTTGCTAGAGTCGTACTTAATCGCCTGCATAGACTTGCAGAACGGGTGCTTCCCGAGTCCCAATGCGGTTTCAGACCCGGGAGATCAACCATAGATTTGATCTTCACTCTTAGACAACTGCAGGAAAAATGTCGGGAACAAAATATGCCGCTCTATATTGCCTTTGTGGATCTCACAAAGGCATTCGACACAGTAAACAGAGATGGTCTCTACAAGGTGTTAGAAGGCATAGGCTGCCCTCCTAAATTACTTAGGCTGATAATTTCCTTCCATGAAGACATGAATGGCAAAGTCCATTTTGATGGGAGTCCATCAGAGAATTTCAAAGTCAACAAAGGAGTGAAACAGGGATGTGTCCTCGCCCCTACCCTTTTTGGTATATTTTTTGCTGCCCTCCTAAATTACACCTTCGAAAACAGCTCAGGAGATATTTACATTCGCACTAGACCAGATGGCTCACTGTTCAACCTAGCACGACTAAGAGCAAAACCAAAACAAATGTTGCCCTACTTAAAGAATTTTTATTTGCTGACGATGCAGCCCTAGTCGCTCATAGTGAGGCCACCCTACAGTCGCTGATCAACAACCTGGATGAAGCATGCAACCTTTTTTCACTGTCAATTAATGTTCAGAAGACAGTAATACTAAATCAAGGTGACTTCAAACCTCTATCTATTACTCTAAAAGACTGCCCACTAGAATCAGTACAGAAATTTACATATCTTGGATCCACAGTTACGCAAACCATCTCTCTTGATGAAGAAATAAACTGTCGAATTGGTAAGGCAGCTACGACCTTCGGCAAACTCACAAAAAGGGCATGGAACAACACGAAACTAACTCGAAAGACTAAACTCCTAATATATCAAACATGTGTGCTTAGCACACTACTATATGGATCCGAAACCTGGACAACATACTCAAACCAGGAAAAAAGACTAAATGTCTTCCACATGCGATGTCCGCAGAATAATGCACATCAAATGGCAGGACAAATTAACCAACTTAACTGTCCTGCAACGTGCTAAGACCCTAACAATCATGTCGATGCTCAGAAGTCGAAGGCTAAGATGGCTGGGGCATGTCCAACGGATGGAAGAAAAACGCATTCCTAGGCAAATACTATATGGCGAGCTAAAACACGGAAAACGACAAATCGGCAGACCTAAACTACGATATAGAGATATCTGCAAATCATCTCTGAAAGACTTCTCCATCTGTGAAAACGACTGGCAACATCTGGCAAGTGATCGCACATCATGGAGAGCACGTATAAGGAACGGTATAACAACATTTGAGACTGTTCTAAGACAGGACTTAGAAGAGAAGAGACTCATGAAAAAGGATGGTAAACCCTGTGGACCAGCGAGCCTGACCTGTTCATTATGTGACCGCGTGTGTTTGTCAAACATTGGTAGAATTAGCCACGAGAGAAGCTGTTCGGCAAAAACAATACCTCAAAAAATACGCAATAGCCTCCACTAGACCGTCTGACAAGACGAAAAGGGCCATATATATATATATATCATCACAATTATTTTTTTTCATTCGCCAGCTTTCACCTTTAGCGAAGTCTCTAGAAACTAGAAACTGAATTTGACTCGTTAATCTGTTTTTCCCTGGCAGCCGTGTGCACAGGGATCCTTCGCCGCACAGGCAGATAACTCTGTCTTCGGAGTTACTCATATTTTTTTGCCTTTGATGAGTAATTGACGTTTCAAACCGGGCCTTGCTGCTGAGACCAACGGTGGTTGCAGCAGAGAGAAATCACAAATAAAAATCCCAACTGGTGTAGCCGGGATTTGAAATTTGAACTCACAACCTCTCTGTCTCGAGACTGGCATATTGCCTCAAAACCAAACAGTCTCTCCTCTTTCTTCCCCCCCCCCCCCCGCCCCCATCACAAATATAATTATTAATCTGCCGTATTATCATAAATATAATTATTAATCTGTCAAAGTATCACCAATAGTCATTAATCTGCCAAAGTATCACAAATATAATTAATCTGCCAAAGTATCACAAATATCATTAATCTGTTGAAGTATCACAAATATAATCATTAACTTATTAAAGCATCACAACTATAAACATTAATTAAGCTAAATCAATCCACAATTTTCTTTAATGTCACAAAATGGAACCGTTTAAATATGAATTCCTAAAGAAAATGTAGTAGATTCACTGTTTCATGAAACATACAGAAAACTAAAATAATGTCCTTTGACAAAATAAAAAAAGACCAAGAGGAAAACCCAGAAGAAGATGGATAGATGCAGTGATAGAGACATGTAACAACAAAGGAAAATCACTAATTCAGACAGTTCGAGCAGCTCAAGATCGACAAATGATATAAACCATGACACCTTTTAGGTATCAGCGAAAAGAGAAAAGAAGAAGATAGATAGATGCAGTGATAGAGACATGTAACAACAAAGGAAAATCACTAATTCAGACAGTTTGAGCAGCTCAAGAATGACAAATGATATAACCATGACACCTTTCGGTATCAGTGAAAAGAGAAAAGAAGAAGATGGATAGATGCAGTGATAGAGACATGTAACAACAAAGGAAAATCACTAATTCAGACAGTTTGAGCAGCTCAAGAATGACAAATGATATAACCATGACACCTTTCGGTATCAGTGAAAAGAGAAAAGAAGAAGATGGATAGATGCAGTGATAGAGACATGTAACAACAAAGGAAAATCACTAATTCAGACAGTTTGAGCAGCTCAAGAATGACAAATGATATAACCATGACACCTTTCGGTATCAGTGAAAAGAGAAAAGAAGAAAATAAAACAAAAGCCAACCCAAAACCTTGTTGTTCGTTCCTACCCCTCCATCATGAAACAGGACAAAGAATCAAGTTCGCATGATCACAAGACTTGAACGCTGAAGAAAAAGTCAAGATACCTGTGATGTCATTTCTAAGCAACAATGAATTAACATATGTATTCTTTTCAATTTTTTCATTGGTCCTGTAACTGTGATGGTCTTTGGAACAGCCTTGACAACATAGTTTGTTTTCAACCTTCAGTGATGTAAGAGCTGAGATGTGGTCATCAACCCAATATCCATCTATTTCATGCTTCCATTGTCTCACACCCATAAAGGAATATTTGATCTATGTGTGTGTCTTTTATGTGTGTATATATGTATATACATCCACATATTGGACCTATATACAGTACTACAAGACCCCTTTCCGTCTCACCCATATCGTTAACACTTTCATTGTCCATGCTACACATCCACATATTGAATCTATATACAGCACAACAAGACCCATTTCCATCTCACCCATATCTTTAACTCTTTCATTGTCCATGCTACACATCCATAATTCTGTATTTGATCTATATACAACACTATAAAATCCATCTGTTTTTCATCTGTTGCCAGAGAACATTCATACATGCTAAGTATTAATACAAAGGCCACAGCAGTCCAGCTGCTACGTCATTCACATCATAGTGTATTGAGATGTGGATGTCATTTGATTTGTCATATGACAACGTGAAATATGTCATCATGAGATTACTTTGTCTGCAACAAATGTATAGTATTTGTATTGCTCTCAGACTTCTCTCATTCAGTTTGAAGTCTGGGACTTCTCTCATTCAGTTTGAAGTCTGGGACTTCTCTCATTCAGTTTGAAGTCTGAAACTTCTCTCATTCAGTTTGAAGTCTGAAACTTCTCTCATTCAGTTAGAAGTCTGAAACTTCTCTCATTCAATTTGAAGTCTGGCTCACCTATGGGGGGGGGGGGGGGGGGGGTAATCATCTTTGTGATGGCTTTTGGCAGATATCTCTCACAAAATCACATAATTTTATGTCATTAATTGGATTTGTTGTCTCAAATTTCAATTTATCTGATTGGTGGTCTGTCTTAGATGACTCCCACAAAATCACATCAATTTATGTCTTTAACCTTAAATTACGATGCATAGTAAATATTACACTGTGACCTTCCAGGCATGTCGTAAGAGGCGACTAAGGAGGTTGATCGATGGCTTGACAAGCTGTCATTGTAAAAAGCATTGTTATGGAAACAGAACTATAGATTTTAGAAGCAGTGATCTCTGCAATATGTGCCATTTTGGCACACAAGGTTTCTGTTTTTGAGATTGTAGTTCTGCCCTATGTGCCATCTTCGGCTCGAAAGGACAATAGATAGATAGATAGTAAATATTACCATCTATTTTGTATTGTGCATCGAAACACAAATTCCTCAAAATTTGATATTTTGTCGTGTTGAAACATTAACCACCTCTGTGTACCTTCCTAATTACCACTTCTGGTGAGCCCTGAGTGTTTCATTTGTTTGCGGTTTTTTTTTTTTTTTGAGATTGTTTAATGCTTTAAAAAATCACCAATTTTGAAGAAATTTCTCTTTTTTTTAAATATTTCTTTCTTTTTTTTTTTTTTGGTTGTTGTTGTTGTTGTTGTTGTTGTTGTTGTTGTTGTTGTTGTTGCTGTGACCAGGGAAATTTCCTCAGTTGTCAGCAGACATCAAACACCTTTTGTAACTCAGGAAATACAGCGAGTAACGCTATAAGGTAGCCGAACATACTGGCAGACTTACGGCGACCATATCGACAGACATTGTAGCATGTCCGGTCCATGGGATGAAACTCATGTCATATATCAACCTGAGCCAGGAATTTCGAGTCCCCATGTTTTGCCTAGTGTGAACACATGGCTGTGTGTTGATAGTTCACAGAAATTACTATTTTTAGAGCACTTAATGTTACATTTAAGTGGTAGTAATTTTTACTACGGTGTTGTAACTGGGAGAGTTTCAGATAGGTATAATAATCTAGGTTTAATATTGTGGTCTGTTTCAGATGTCCCTCATAAAATCACATCAATTTGTGTCATTAATTTGTTGATCTGTCTCAGATGTCTCTCATACAATCACATCAGTTTATCTAATTAGTTTGGTGATCTGTCTCAGATGTCCCTCATAAAATCACATCAATTTGTGTCATTAATTTGTTGATCTGTCTCAGATGTCTCTCATACAATCACATCAGTTTATCTAATTAGTTTTGTGATCTGTCTCAGATGTCTCTCATACAATCACATCAGTTTATCTAATTAGTTTGGTGATCTGTCTCAGATGTCTCTCATACAATCACATCAGTTTATCTAATTAGTTTTGTGATCTGTCTCAGATGTCTCTCATACAATCACATCAGTTTATCTAATTAGTTTGGTGGTCTGTCTCAGATGTCTCTCATACAATCACATCAGTTTATCTAATTAGTTTTGTGATCTGTCTCAGATGTCTCTCATACAATCACATCAGTGTATCTAATTAGTTTTGTGATCTGTCTCAGATGTCTCTCATACAATCACATCAGTTTATCTAATTAGTTTGGTGATCTGTCTCAGATGTCTCTCATACAATCACATCAGTTTATCTAATTAGTTTTGTGATCTGTCTCAGATGTCTCTCATACAATCACATCAGTTTATCTAATTAGTTTTGTGATCTGTCTCAGATGTCTCTCATACAATCACATCAGTTTATCTAATTAGTTTGGTGATCTGTCTCAGATGTCTCTCATACAATCACATCAGTGTATCTAATTAGTTTGTTGGTCTGTCTCAGATGTCTCTCATACAATCACATCAGTTTATCTAATTAGTTTGTTGGTCTGTCTCAGATGCCCCTCATATAACTATATCAATTTATTTCATAAATTTTGACTTCTCTCATATATTCACATCAGTTTCTTTCATAATGTTGGAAGTTGAGAAAGATCACATCTTCATTCTACCCTACTTTGAAACAAATAGTTCCTGCAGGATTTGTTCTATAGCTTCTTTGCTCTCCCCTCATGGAACATTTATTAGTTCTCCACTTATTAACATATCTATATGTTCTTCCCTCATTAATATGTCTATTTGTTTTCCACTCAGTAACATATCAATCTTTTCTCATCTTATGGACACATTTATTTGTTCTATCATGGGAGCCATCCTGTAGAACATGTTTTATTGTCATGTTTTCCAGGATTCAGTGGCACTGGCTGGTAGTTCCTATTTTGAGTTTGTTGAACATTTCTTATTCTGTTGTGGCCAGTGCGTAGGTGAAGTATGATGACTTGATCCCTCCTTGATAGTTGGAGGTATCTGTCCCTCTCGTTATACTTTGGCTGTTCTTGTTTCCATTTTTCATGATACTGGCCTTTGATGATGGATTTGGCTTCATCGCGGATGACCAGATGGTTCTCTTGTGGTAATCTCCCTCCCTCCCTCCTTAGCTAGTTTGTCTGCACATTCGTTTCCTTGTATATTACAGTGTGATGGTATCCACTGAATGATAACTCTCTGGAAGTTATAGCACAGTTGGTCTAGAGTTGTTCTCAAGTCATCTAGCTCACAGTTTCTGGGGGTTTTGATAGCTGTTAGAACTGACAGTGCATCAGTCAGTATTACCAATTACATGTTCACGTTATTTTTGTTTTGGATAGATGTTGGGTTCAAATACTAATCAACAGCTTCTAGGTTCACCCAGCCTTAAATGGATAACGAGATTTTTTCTCTGGGAAGTAGGGCAAAATGGTGTGATACCAACCATAAAATGCGTCATTGGTTTTTTTAAAAATATGGGCATTAACATGATCTCCTTCAGATGTGTAAAGCATAAGCTGAACCGTTTACTGAACTTTTTTATTTTATTTATAAAATGTGTCCTTGGTTTTTTTAAAAATATGGGCAATAACATCATCTTCCTCAAATGTCTAAATCATAAGGTGAACCGTTTACCAAACTTTTTTATTTTTTTTTATTAAACTCTGAGGCTCTTTCAATCTATTGATTGGCCAGGTTTTTTTTAGAATTGCCATATGACCTCAATTTATTGCAAACTATAAAGTTGATATATTATGTGAACTGAACTACAGAGTTTGTACAGTAGCAAATGATATATGTGATATAAGCATTTCAAGCAGCTCTTTTTAAAATAAATGTGGGATACAGTAAACCAGTGAATATTTTGTTCTTACTTACTTGATTTTTGTTATTTCTATTTAGAAGGTCAATACTTTTGTTTTAGTAACAATCGATGTTTCACAATGGTGATTTGTTACATCACCAAGGTCAAGGTAAAGTACGAGACTTGAACCTGCATCTTAGCATGCGAGTTTTCACTAATATGTGCACGGCCATCTAACCAGAAGTGTTCTGAGACTTCTGGATAGTGTTGCTTCAAGCATCGAAACTTACAATGTACGGCATTCCTCACCTTCCCAGAGTACTGCCTTGGTACCCATTTCTGCCAGCGGCTGGGTCAACCGCGGGAGTATTTTTGTTTTAACCACAAGTACAATTCACACTGCTGCCAGTGAGAATCAAACATGGGTTGTCTGAACATCGGTAGCCCAGCTGGGTGGTTTTCCCAACTAGGCTACTGAGGTCCCCCATGTCACCAATCATCTAGGAGTTGGAGACAAAGGTGGCTGGGTTATGTGAGATGCATGGAAAACAATTGGCTTCCCGAACAAATGTTGCCCCAACCCTATTTGGAATCATTTTCGTAGTTCTTTTAAACAATGCTTTTGAAGCTGCCTCTAAAACCTACCATCATCAAGTACCAAGCCTGCTGGCGTGGGTGATCATGTCTCTCCACAACTTTCGATCTCGACAGTTATTTATTATTTCTGTTGTTGGCCTTCTGCCAAGCCATTCTCTCAAGCCGTCTGGCATCTCTTCTCTCTGCTTCCCTCTGTCTCTTCATCCCTCAATTTTTCCAGTTGTTACAATATATTCCAGCTGTTTCCTTCTCATTACATGGCCAAAAAATGATGATTGTTTCTTCTTAACATTGGAAACCAGCTCTCTTTTTGCTTTGGCCTACTTCAGAACGCTTTCATTACTCTTCTTAACTGTCCATGGTATTCTCAACACTCTTCTGTAAAACCACATTTCTACAGACTCCAGTGATTTTCTTGCCTGTTGTCCTATTGTCCGTGATTCACATCCGTATGTTAAGACTGGCTCTAGAACCTATATCCGAACAAAATTTGACAGCTCCTTATTTAATCTAGCACGTCTGAGGTCAAAATTTAAGACAACTGATACACTAATCAAAGAGCTTCTGTTCACTAATGATGCAGTCCCAGTTGCCCATGATGAAACTGTTCTGCAGTCAATGATTGTCAATCTGGCTAGATCATGTGATTTATTCTCCCTTTCAATAAGTCTTCAGAAGCCTGTGGTGTTTGAACAAAGCATAGCCCACAACCATAACATTAAATAATACACCACTTGAATAAGTGTGGAAGTTTACCTGCCTCAATTCTATGGCCACAACCACCATCTCCCTTGAAGAAGGGAGAAATTCCTGAATCAGAAAGGTGGTTTCAACATTTGGTACACTTAAAGATAGAGCATGAATTAACACTCAGCGCTAAGATTCTAATTTACCAGAGTTGTGTGCTTCATCATCATCATCGTGTGCCTTCTCCGCAACGAAGGTTGGCTACCATGGATCACCATTCTACTCTGTTTCTTGCTTTGATGGTGCAGGCTGTCATAGATTGACTTGACCATCTTTTGATGTTACTCGTCCATGTTAGTCTTGGTCTGCCTCTGCCTCTTTTACCTTGTATTTTTCCTTCCAATATTACTTTTAGTAGGCTGTTGTGTCTTTTAACATGCCCCAAAAATTTCATTTGTCTTGTCTTAATTGTATTTAGTAGTTCTCTTTTTATTTTCAGTTGTTTTAAAACTTCATCATTTGTTATCTTTTGTTTCCATCCAATTCTACCTATTCTTCTATAAATCCACATTTCAAAGGCTTCAATTTTCTGTTCTGTTTTCTTGTCTAATGTGCATGTTTCTGCACCATACAGGAATATTGAGAAGACGTAACATTTTGCCATTCTTAGTTTCAGCCCTGCTGATATTTGTTTTGTTGTTAGTATATTTTTCATGGCATTAAAATTACTTTTTGCCATACCTATACTTTTGTTTATTTCAGTTTTCCATTTTCCATCATTGGTTATAGTATGTCTCAGGTAGTTATAGCTCTGGACTGTCTCCAGATGTATTCCCTCAACTGTGATCTTTAATTGTAAGTCTTGAGAATTTTCTTTGTTTATGATCATAGTTTTAGTCTTTTTGATATTCATTTCTAGTCCATATTTTTTGCTTGTTATGTTTATCACATTAAGCAATTGTTGTAGGTCTTTAGGATTTTCTGCTAGTAGAACAGTATCATCAGCATATCTTAGGTTAATGATTATCTTTCCATTAATGTTTAGGCCTGGCATCTCAGTGATGTTTTTAAAGATTTGTTCAGTGTATAGATTGAACAAGCTTGGTGATAGGATGCATCCTTGTCTCACTCCTCTTTTTATGTTCATGGGTGTAGAGTTCTCCTTGTTATATCTTATTATTGCTGTTTGCTCCCAGTACAAATTACATATTAGTCGTATGTCTGTGTCGTCTAGATTTATATCCTTTGTATAGACTTATATCCTTGTGTGCTTAGTACACTTTAATACGGATGAGAAACTTGGACTACCTATGCAGGGCAGGAGAAAAGGTTAAACAGCTTTCGTGTGCCCTGCCTTCTCAAGATAATGCAAATCAAATGGCAGGACAAAGCAACCAATTCAAATGTCATGCGAAGAGCTGAACTCCCATCATCATGGCAACACTTAGGAGTCGGAGGCTAAGGTGGCTGAGTCATGTATGAAGAATGGAAAGCAATGGTATTCCCAAACAAAAATTGTATGGCAAACTTAACGATGGAGCTAAAGGGCAAACCAGTTCTGAGATATAAGGTTTACAGGGCTTCCTTGGAGCATTCTCTATCAGCAAAAGAAACTGGGAAAGTCTAGTGTTAGATCGCATTACATGGAGAACATAAATACAAAATGGCACAGCAAAATTCGAGGAAGCATTAATGTAAAACTCAGAAGACAAAAGGCATCTTGTTCATTCTGCGGTCAGATCTGTCTATTTAATATTGGCAAATTCAGCCACAAGAGAAGCTGTTCAGTAAAACAGTATCCAGAATAAGACACTCATATTTTACAGTCTACTGACAAATCATGATTGCTTGCTACCAATCATCTTTCAAGATGCCAAAGATCATATAAATAATCCAACCATTCAAAGCAGGATGAAGAAAATAATTCTCCATCTTGGAGCGGAACCAAAAGCCAATCGTAGATCTCTTCAAATATCTCAAAAGTTGCTTAGATCAAGAATATGTCAAAAGCAGAATTGATAACTGCAGACAGACAGAAAGTTGTGGAGAGACATGATCACTCATGCCAGCAAAAAATTATACTAACCCATTGAGAGTGCTAAATTCATTCTGATAATATGACTACAGACTTCTTTCTTTCACAAAATGGTTCTTAATTAAATTTGAAGTATTAATTCTCTCCGTACGGAAGCTTTTTATCGATGCAATGGAAGAGATTTCAGAGACAAAATTTTTCATGGTTTTTAAGAATCGATCTACATATTTATATTTATATAACATATTATATATGAATTTTTAAATAATTGAATAAGGTATTAGATTTCATCAATACCAAGATGATACAAGACGTGAAAAAGAACCAAAAGCCAATCGTAGATCACTTCAAATATCTCAAAAATTGCTTAGATCAAGAATATGTCAAAAGCAGAACTGATAAACGACTGCAGAGACAAAAAGTTGTGGTGAGACATGATCACCCATGCCAGCAAAAAATTATACTTGATGATGAACATTTCTCAAAGAAGTCAATTGCCGCGTTAACATTTTCACTACCGTAAGCCGCAAAAACTGGCTTGTGTTACCGAAACGTTGAATTCTGGAGCCAGTTTTTGTGGCTTTTAATTTATTGACATTTCCTGAATTATTTCCACTAAAATTTTGTCATTCTCTTATTTAACCTCTTCTGACTTCTTGAGCAGATTATCCAAACTACATGTCTTAGATCAATTTTCATTTTTTTGTCTCGCTTTTATTTAAATTTTTTTCTTTACATTGCCAAAAATGGCCATACCTTCTTTCTTTCTTTTCTCTTTTCGCTGATACCTAAAAGGTGTCATGGTTTATATCATTTGTCGTTCTTGAGCTGCTCGAACTGTCTGAATTAGTGATTTTCCTTTGTTGTTACATGTCTCTGTCACTGCATCTATCCATCTTCTTCTGGGTCTTCCTCTTGGTCTTTTTTCATGCATTCTCGAGAAGAACGCCCTTGATGGTGATTGATAAGGATTCATTCTGACCAGGTGGCCAAACCATTTAAGTTGTTGTTGTTCTATATATTCTTGGCAGGGTTTTGTTCCTACTATTTTTCTTATGGTTTCATTTGGCCATACCACAATGTGTTAAAATCATTGGTAAGGAATTATTGTTGTAAATATGTATAAACTAGAGCATAAAAAGTGTGCACATTATAGTATACAAGAATACCTGCGTGGTGGAGTAGTGTGAGTTGTACTCGTGGTTGGAAAAAAAAAATACTCCCATGGTCAACCCAGCCATTGGCAGAAATGAGTACTAGGGTATTACCCTGGGAAGATGAGGAATGTTGCCTCGCATCGTGAGTTTTGATGCTTGAGGTGACACTATCCAGAAATCTCCTAACATTTCAGGATAGCCAGCCAAGCATATATGGGTGGAAACTAGCGTGCTGAGACGCCGGTTCAAGTCTCGTACTTTACCTTTTACCTGTATGGTGGTCTAGTAGTCTAGTTGGTAAAACCACCTGATTCAGTTACTGACATTCAGACAACCTGTGTTCAATTTCCACTGGAAGTAATGTGAATTGTACTCATGGTTGGAAAAAAAATACCCTCACGGTTGACCCAGCCGCTGGCAGAAATTGGTACCAGGGTAGTAATCTGGGAAGGTGAGGAATGCCACCTCGCATTGTGAGCTTCAATGCTTGAAGCGACACTGTCCAGAAGTCTCCAAACACTTCTGGATAGGTGGCCGAGCACATATGGGTGTAAACTTGCATGCTAAGATGCCACAATTCAAGTCTCGTACTTTACCTCTTACCTGCATGGTTACAAAAAAGATCTGATCAACACTGAGTACAAAGATGATGGTTCTATATGAAAGAGCAAAGTATGACTTTCAACATGCATACGTTACTCCATTATTCTTTGGTTATGGAAGGCCCCAGTATCACTGCAAATGAATTAAAATCCATAATTGCTCAATTATCCATGCCAGTGAAATCATCCGAATTAATATCTCATCTCTCAAACAAAGAAAGGTAGCTGTAGTCCCTATCGTAGCAGTCTTAGCACACGCCAAAAGACATAAGGTGAAACCGCACAGAAAGTGAACACAGCCAATTGTTTCCTGTCATACGACATCATCATTCATCGTAAACAATTGAAATATCGAAACATGATCAAAACGGATGAAACACACAGCTCACGGTGTGCACAGAGCACCTAACTCAGTAGCTCCTGCAACAAGCTGGACTTGGAATATGAGGAAACTGCAACAAGGAACACTGTCATACATAGCCTTCAATGGTTCCTGCCGCCTATCCACCATATTGACCAGAAGTTTACGTCCTGAAAATGATGATTGTCATATTTTTTTAATGCATGGTGATTTATGATGTTAAGACATTGTTTTTGACTCCAAATCTGAACATATAAAACACAGTTAGTCATCAGATTATCTCAGTTGCACATCAAACAACAGACCGTAAGATTAGCGAACAGCCTACAACGAACGAAACACGGTGCAAATTCCTTAAAGAGATAAAACTGCGGCTGACTTGACGAAGCAGTTCACACTAATGAGTTGTAACATCTAAATAACTTGCGTCAAGCAATTCCAACAACGGTCATTGAACAGCACTCAATGTGACGTAAACAGCAGATCAGCTCTAGATGGTGGAAGGTCGCATTCACAACACTTTATTTGTCAAAAAGGAATATTGCCATGCGTACTAATCCACTTCATTGGTGCAGATGTGTTAAGTAGAACATCATTTAGACTTTAACGCAGAAAAGTGCAATAGAGAGCCGAAATTAATCAGACCCCAAATGCACTTTCTGCAGCGATCGTGAGAACGTCAACTAGTTCCAACATCGTGGTGCGGACTACCCCATTAAAGCCAACAGAACAGTGAGTGGAAAATATTTGTGTACAAATTACAGCGTAAAGTTGAAAATTGCTACCATGAAAGTGTAAAAATGAAAAGTCAAGAGAAACAAATGACGTAACAATCAGTAATTATTTATTATTCCCATTTCCTAAACATAAACAAAATATCTAAACAGTTTAGGATAATTTAATATTTACAAAATCACATTTATTTGTTACAGGCATTTGTGATTCATTATTATTCTAGATTTCTGTGGAACACAGGTCTTTAACTGTTTCATTTGGTTCTTGTCCTGGACTAACTATCACAATTCTATCCATGCCCTCCATGTCCCTCTTATATCTGTTTCTAACTCTCTTCTCACAGGTCTTTAACTGTTTCATTTGGTTCTTGTCCTGGACTAACTATCACAATTCTATCCATGCCCTCCATGTCCCTCTTATATCTGTTTCTAACTCTCTTCTCACAGGTCTTTAACTATTTCATTTGTTCTTCCCTGTCCCTCTTATATCTGTTTCTAACTCTCTTCTCACAGGTCTTTAACCATTTCATTTGTTCTTCCCTGTCCCTCTTATATATGTTTCTAACTCTCTTCCCACGGGTCTGTAACTGTTTCATTTGTTCTTCCCTGTCCCTCTTATATCTGTTTCTAACTCTCTTTTCACAGATCTTTAACTATTTTATTTGTTCCTGCCCTGGACTATCCATTCCAGCTCTATCCATGCCCTCCATGTCCCTCTTATATCTGTTTCTAACTCTCTTCCCACAGATCTTTAACAAGTCTATTCTATTTGTTCCTGCCCTGGACTATCCATTCCAGCTCTACCCATACCCTCCCTGTCCCTCTTATATCTGTTTCTAACTCTCTTCCCACAGATCTTTAACAAGTCTATTCTATTTGTTCCTGCCCTGGACTATCCATTCCAGCTCTACCCATACCCTCCCTGTCCCTCTTATATCTGTTTCTAACTCTTTTCTCACAGATCTTTAACAAGTCTATTCTATTTGTTCCTGCCCTGGACTAACTATTCCAGCTCTACCCATACCCTTCCTGTCCCTCTTATATACTGTGTGTTTCTAACTCCCTTCGTACAGGAAAAAAGAGCATTTCATTTGTTCCTGTTCTAGACTCCTCAGCCCTATCTAAGTGCTTTCTGCATTTCTTCTATATGTTTTTCATTCTCTGTGGATTCCACAATGTGCCCTGTATTGCTATTATGCTAACAATGTGTTAGAATGTACCACCAAGACAAGAGGAGGCCAGTGCTATAGATGGGAGAGTAACATCAAGAGATGGATAAATAACAGTCCGTCAGAATGTACTACCAAGACAAGAGGAGGCCAGTGCTATAGATGGGAGAGTAACATCAAGAGATGGACAAATTACAGTCTGTCAGAATGTACCACAAAGACAAGAGGAGGCCAGTGCTATAGATGGGAGAGTAACATCAAGAATTGGATAAATAACAGTCTGTCAGAATGTACCACAAAGACAAGAGGATGACAGTACTATAGATAGGAGAGTAGCAGTCTATCAGAATGCACAAAAAAATGCAGCAAACAAAAATCATGCTTGAGATCCACAGCTACCAGAGGGTCCACAACCCCTACAGGATCCATTGCTACCAGAGGGTCCACAGTTACCAGGGGATCCACAGCTACAAAAACACAAACAAAGACCATGCCACTAATCATGACTACTATTATCCAATTATCACTACTCTGTACTTCATTATAGTACATATCAATTCAACATTAAAACAGTAATGCTTAGAAAGAAAAAAACTGAATAATTACAAACATGATCCTCGATGACCCACTATATACAAAAACTTGATTGCATGATACAAATAACATGTCATCCAATTCAATAGCCCACATTACTAGAAGTGACTAAATACGAAGACAAAGACACAACTTTTAATCATTATGAACTACTGAAAGGGAAGGAAATGAAAAGAGAGAAAGAAAGTAAAGAAAAGAGAGAGGGAGGGAGGAGGGGTAAGAAGAAAGAAAGCAAGAAAGAAAGAAAGAATAAAGAAAGAAAAAACTAAATAATGAATTAATAAGTAAATTAGAGAGAATAAATTACAATGAAAAGAGCTATGAGGGAAAGGAATGAAACAGAAGACAAAGCAAATAAAAGAAATAAAGAAGGAGTAGGTGAATTTTTTGTTAAAGTCTGAAATAAATAGACAAGACCACCAGAACCAAAGACTGACAAAAAATGAAGATGAAGAAAACTAAAAATAAAGACAACAAATAGCAGACAGGATATCACACACCATAGCCAGATGATTAGAAAAAATAAAAGCCAAAAATAATTATAATTACATACCATCACAATAATCCAAATTTCACCACAATTACTAACCCATTGAGAGTGCTAAATTCATTCTGATAATATGACCACAGACTTCTTTCTTTCACAAAATAGTTCTTAATTAAATGTGAAGTATTAACAATCTCCGTACGGAAGCTTTTTATCGATGCAACAGAAGAGATTTCAGAGACAACATTTTTCATGGTTTTAAGAACCAATCTACATATTTATCTAACATATTATATATGAATTTTTAAATAATTGAACAAGGTATTAGATTTCACCAATACCAAGATGATATAAAACGTAAAAAAGAATATGGTTTGATGACGATTCAGGCTAATCAAATTGAGAGTGGTGCACTATGCTGCGAAACGTATGCGACCAAAATCAGCATGGCACGTAGTGTGGCAAATCATCATCGTGTGCCTTCTCCGCAGCGAAGGTTGGCTACCATGGATCGCCATTCTACTCTGTTTCTTGCTTTGATGGTGCAGGCTGTCATAGATTGACTTGTCCATCTTTTGATGTTACTCGTCCATGTTAGTCTTGGTCTGCCTCTGCCTCTTTTACCTTGTATTTTTCCTTCCAATATTACTTTTAGTAGGCTGTTGTGTCTTTTAACTTGCCCCACAAATTTCATTTGTCTTGTCTTAATTGTATTTAGTAGTTCTCTTTTTATTTTCAGTTGTTTTAAAACTTCATCGTTTGTTATCTTTTTGTTTCCATCCAATTCTACCTATTCTTCTATAAATCCACATTTCAAAGGCTTCAATTTTCTGTTCTGTTTTCTTGTCTAATGTCCATGTTTCTGCACCATACAGGAATATTGAGAAGACGTAACATTTTGCCATTCTTAGTTTCAGCCCTGCTGATATTTGTTTTGTTGTTAGTATATTTTTCATGGCATTAAAATTACTTTTTGCTATACCTATTCTTTTGTTTATTTAAATTTTTCAGTGTGGCAAAACGTACGGAAAAAGTTCAGATAAATCAAAGCAAAAGTTTCCTCCATGACGTATACTGTGTACAATGGAAAGAATACAAGACTAATATAGAGTAAAGAGAAGATTGCTTTTTTGTTAGGATCATCGTTACTGAGCACCAGATAAATCTACAGGTGCTCCCATATCCCCTTCAAGAAAATTCAAGGAGAATCACGGCCTATGTGAACAAACTTCATGACACTGCTTGGGATCCGCAGTGTGGAAACCACCTCCTTCTTGGTCGGTCCCTGATGCGACATCCTAGGTTTTTAAATTATCGATGTTTCCTTAATTACTTTCATTACTGACATTTCCATAATTATTTTCATTATTGATGTTTCCTTAATTATTTTCATTAAATAATTCTCTTATTTTAACTTCTTTTCTGACTTTCAGAGCAAATTGTCCAAATAAACTGCCTGTTTTAGATCAATTTTTATTAACTTTCTCGTTGTTATTACCATTTTTTTTTTTTTATTGTGAAAAACGGCCGTGCCACAACATGAAATGCTTACCCTTGGTAAGGAATGTGTTTTTAAAAAAATGTAATAATTCTTGAGAAAACCGTTTTAAAATCAATAAAACCTTCAGAACAAAAGTTTTACCACAAAATAATTATTATTGCTAAACTTTAAAACGTATGAAATAAAAAAAATATTTAATGCTGGCTATAAATTTCACATATGCATTAACATAAATTCTAATACATAATCGTCAACAGACATTATAGTCACATACACGTATTCTCAAGAATATATGATGCTCACGACGATTTTAAAATGGCAACTGTAATTTAATAAAGCCTAAATGACATATTCTGTGGTTGAAATGACTGTAATTTACTACAAGAATGATAAAACTTGTATGTAACAACGGCTACATATCTTTGCAATGAAATACGTTTGTTGAATAAATGTAATAGTCAAAATAACATAGAATATTGATGCATGTAAATACAGACATTTACTCTCAAATGATAGTATTTTTACACACGTATGGACAAACATACTTTCAAATGATATTCATGAAATAACATTGTGAAATATAAGCATTTACTCTCAAATGATCACTCTTTTTAGAACATTAGGACAAACATACTTTCAGATGATGTTCATGACATAATATTGAGAAATATGAGCATTTACTTTCAAATGATCACATTTTTAGACACGTATGGACGAACATATTTTCAAATGATATTCATGAAATGACATAGACAAATATGAACATTTACACTTTATTGGACTGGAACTATCAGTATGCAAGCACATCATCATCAGATTAAAGCAACTGAGCAGCTTCTGTAATGTCACCTCTAACAACAAGGGATTTACACATATGGAGAAAAAAGCGTACAAAGAGAAGGTGGCAGTACAGCTTCTGCTTTACTGTGATAAAATATGTCATAAAACATTGGGACATTGTGGCTGATTGTCCCAGAACAGGTCTTGTACAAAGACATAGATAATTCACAAAAACTATTACAAATTGCTCAGACAAAAGCAGGGACAAAAAAAAAAAAGGACTTCACCCCAATGCACAATAAAGACAAGTAGAACAATATTAAAACAGGGAAATATATTTAAATATTTGGGAACTTTGTTAACCTCAGATGGTAGATATACAACAGAGGTGAGATGCAGAATGGCTCAGGCAAAAACAGCTTTCCAAAAAATGAGGAAGATACTATGCAATCCATTTTTGACAATAGAAACAAGAAAAAGAGTTCTTAAATGTTATGTAAAATCAGTCTTAACATATGGATGTGAATCATGGACAATGGGACAACAAACAAGAAAATCACTGGTGCTTGTAGAAATGTGGTTTTACAGAAGAATATTGAGAATACCATGGACAGCGCAAGAAGAGTAATGAAAATGTTCTGAAAGAGGCCAAAGCAAAAAGAGAGCTAATTTCCAATATTAGGAAGAAACAATCATCATTTTTTGGCCATGTAATGAGAAGAGAACAACTGGAATATATTGTAACAACTTGGAAAATTGAGGGACGAAGAGATAGAGGAAAGCAAAGAGAAAAAATACCAGACATCTTAAGAGAATGGCTTGGCAGAAGGTCAACAACAGAAATAATAAATAACTGTCAAGATCGAAAGTTGTGGAGAGACATGATCACCTATGCCTGCAGGCGTACCGACCACATTACCCCAAAAATCATGTGCCGAAGGTCTGTAAAAATTATGGTCACTAACACCATATTCCCTATACGCCACTTGGCATGACGGGGCTCTTTACATTTTTTTTTTAACCTGTGTGCAATCAGACATGTTAAAGAGCCCTTGGCAGTTAAAATAAAATAAAGTAAGCCATAAATATGGCCGCTGCACAAATAAAAATTGTCAAGAAATACCTACATTCACTGTGGATCCCTTGGATTTTTTAGAGGTGGATATCGGAGCATGTCAAACATATGAACTTGTCGGATATATATTTATATATCTTTTTGTTTTATTCCTTTCTTTTCCCTTCTACCTTGTGTTTGTTTTTGTGTACTGTTTATGTCTCGGTGGAAAGCATATTTTGAGGCCGCAGCATCACATCAGACCATTTTCAGCTGTTTTTATCACGATAGAGCTGCAAACCTTCCCATCGCTGTATTTTTCCCATCATTTTTTACCATCACTATGCATATTTATATCCATATCCTCTTTTACAAATATGGACATGTTAGTTTCTCTTATAAGTAAAAAAAAGTAAAGTACCCCTGTCACGCCAAGTGGCGTATAGGGAATATGGTGTTAGTGACCATACATTTTACAAACCTTCGGCACATGACTTTTGGGGCAATGTGGTCGGTATTATGCCCGTGCCGCTTTACTTTCCCAGAAATAAATCCGGTACCCATTAAAGGCTGGGTGAGCCGGAAGCCGTTGGTTGGGATCGAACCCTACCTCTTGTCCTTTGTAGTCCAGTTCACTAACCACTGAGCTATCGCGGCTCCCAGTTTCTCTTATACATCACCCAAAAATATGCAATGGTCGCTAACTCCATATTCCCCACACGCCTAGTAAGACGTGGAGGGAACCTTTACTTTTTTAATATATAACAACATTTCTTCCCATACTGAACACACACATACATATAAGAGCATTCACCTCACTCATAATGAGACCACATATATAGGAAGAAAATTCACATGAACGGCAATAGAGCGGACTCTTGGAGGAAGACTAAAAAAAAGGTCAGACTAAAGATATAATCTGGCAAAAAGCTGTGGGAGACCAGCCGGCAGTTGACCTGAAACTTCTGACTGGCATCGTCATCAGCAAGGACTCACAGTAATGGTGACTCTCCTGAACTTTCCTGAGTTTGAACTTTCATTTCCATTTTATCAGGCAGCTGATAAACCACAGGAGTTTTCACAAACTTTGGATGCTGGTCACAGTGTTTGAACACAAGTTGCCTGGTCAACAGCAAGTGTTTTCATAGTTACACCACTACATCTCCCACTTAGACACAATTCACACTTATTTTTGTGATTCTTCACCAAAGCACGAACATTAAACATTTTGCTACTAATTTAAACAGTAAACATTCACACTCAGAAAGCACAAACCATTCACAGACACACAAAATGTGAATATTAACACAAAAGATATGTTCACAAAAATAACACTTCACATTCATGTAAACATTTTTCAAAACACTTCTAAACATGGGATGATTATAGAAATATACTAGCAATCGCAAATTAAATTACTTTCAAACAAATGGCAAACAGAATATTTACTTAAATAAACATGTCAAGCATGCGCACCAAAATATAGAATATTCAAAACTTGTGAACACAGAACTTTCTCTTTCTAACGCACATGCAAATATTTTAAAAGGAAAAAAAAAACATTAAATCTCGTAAACATAACAAATTCAAACTCACGAACACATAACATTTAATTCTTTTTAAAAAACCTGGAGATGTTACTTTGTCTCTTCACACATCGGCTGTCAGTCCAGCCCGTATGTTCAGTTTCCTCTTAGTGTCGTTCGCTGCCTATCCCATGTTAAAAAGGTTTGTTTGATGCCTATATATCTCATGTTACAAAGGTTTGTTTGATGCCTATATATCTCATGTTACAAAGGTTTGTTTGATGCCTATCCCATGTTACAAAGGTTTGTTTGATGCCTATATATCTCATGTTACAAAGGTTTGTTTGATGCCTACCCCATGTTACAAAGGTTTGTTTGATGTCTATCCCATGTTACAAAGGTTTGTTTGATGTCTATCCCATGTTAAAAAGGTTTATTTGATGCCTATCCTATGTTACAAAGGTTTGTTTGATGACTATCCCATGTTACAAAGGTTTGTTTGATGGCTATCCCATGTCACAAAGGTTTATTTGATGCCTATCCTATGTTACAAAGGTTTGTTTGATGTCTATCCCATGTTACAAAGGTTTGTTTGATGTCTATCCCATGTTACAAAGGTTTGTTTGATGTCTATCCCATGTTACAAAGGTTTGTTTGATGTCTATCCCATGTTACAAAGGTTTGTTTGATGTCTATCCCATGTCACAAAGGTTTATTTGATGCCTATCCTATGTTACAAAGGTTTGTTTGATGTCTATCCCATGTTACAAAGGTTTGTTTGATGTCTATCCCATGTCACAAAGGTTTATTTGATGCCTATCCTATGTTACAAAGGTTTGTTTGATGCCTATCCCATGTTACAAAGGTTTACTTGATGTCTATCCCATGTTACAAGTTTGTTCACTGCCTACCCCATGTTACAAAGGTTTGTTTGATGTCTCACAGACAGGCGAAGAGAGGTTTCCCCTGCCATAAGGAAAAACAAGAAAGAAAAAAATGAAATTCTTGAAAATTAGCTAAGTTTATAAAAAAAAGAGCAGCAGCGTTTTTCTGATAGCTCAAGTCCACCACAAGTCTGTTTTACTCTCAAGGCCACTACAAGTCTGTTTTACTCTCAAGGCCACCACAAGTCTGTTTTACTCTCAAGGCCACCACAAGTCTGTTTTACTCTCAAGGCCACCACAAGTCTGTTTTACTCTCAAGGCCACTACAAGTCTGCTTTACTCTCAAGGCCACTACAAGTCTGCTTTACTCTCAAGGCCACTACAAGTCTGTTTTACTCTCAAGGCCACCACAAGTCTGTTTTACTCTCAAGGCCACTACAAGTCTGTTTACTCTCAAGGCCACTACAAGTCTGCTTTACTCTCAAGGCCACTACAAGTCTGTTTTACTCTCAAGGCCACTACAAGTCTGTTTTACTCTCAAGGCCACTACAAGTCTGTTTTCTCAAGGCCACCACAAGTCTGTTTTAAGGCCACTACAAGTCTGTTTTACTCTCAAGGCCACTACCTGTTTTACTCTCAAGTACAAGTATTTTTACTCTCAAGTCCACCACAAGTCTTTTTTACTCTCAAGTCCACCACAAGTCTGTTTTACTCTCAAGGCCACTACAAGTCTGTTTTACTCTCTAGTCCAATACATGTCAGTTTTACTCTCAAGTCCATCACAAACCTGTTTTACTCTCAAGTCCACCACAAGTCTGTTTTACTCTCTAGTCCAATACATGTCAGTTTTACTCTCAAGTCCATCACAAGTCAGTTTTACTCTCAAGTCCATCACAAGTCTGTTTTACTCTCAAGTCCACCACAAGTCTGTTTTACTCTCTAGTCCAATACATGTCAGTTTTACTCTCAAGTCCATCACAAGTCTGTTTTACTCTCAAGTCCACCACAAGTCTGTTTTACTCTCTAGTCCAATACATGTCAGTTTTACTCTCAAGTCCATCACAAGTCTGTTTTACTCTCAAGGCCAATACATGTGAGTTTTACTCTCAAGTCCACCACAAGTCTGTTTTACTCTCAAGTCCACCACAAGTCTGTTTTACTCTCTGAGACCCACCACATTTCAGTTTTAGTGACTGTGTCCGGTTCTGCCTGTTATCACCTTATCCATTTCCTCTTAGCTGCACCTTTTAAGCAGTTCTTGGTTGCTAATTTTATTTGGCCAAAATATTATGAGATTTATTAATACCAGACAGGTTATATGAAATATACACATCTTGACATTTCCATTTCATCTGTTTCCCAACATCAAAACAAATACAATACTGAAAGTATTCAAGGAGTTTTAGTTTTGGGCTTTTGAATCTCAAACAATACATATATAATATTTTTTTAGCGTTCAATCATACAGGTAAAGATAAAGTCATCATCATTATCATCAAGTACCGGACTTACTGGCATAGGGGATCATGTCTCTCCACAACTTTCGATCTTGACAGTTCTTTATCATTTCTGTTGTTGACCTTCTGCCAAGCCATTCTCTTAAGTTGTCTGGTATTTTTTCTCTTTGCTTCCCTCTATCTCTTCGTCCCTCAATTTTCCCAGTTGTTACAATATATTCCAGTTGTTCTCTTCTCATTACACGGTCATAAAATGATGATTGTTTCTTCCTAATATTGGAAATTAGCTGTTTTTTTTTGCTTTGACCTCTTTCAGAACATTTTCATTACTCTTCTTAGTTGTCGCGGTTGGCTTACCACGGCAACAGCCGGAGTTCGTACCCTGGCGAGGCCACCTGGGTTTTACTAATTCCCTAAAAATTAGTGGGAGCCGTGATAGCTCAGTGGTTAGTGAACTGGACTACTACGGACAAGGGGTAGGGTTCGATCCCAACCGACGGCTCCGGGTTCACCCAGCCTTAAATGGGTACCGGATTTTTTCTGGGAAAGTAAAGCAGCACGGGCGTAATACCGACCACATTACCCCAAAAATCATGTGCTGAAGGTCTGTAAAATATAGGGTCACTAACACCATATTTCCCTATACGCCACTTGGCGTGACGGGGGGTACTTTACTTTTTTTACTTCTTAGTTGTCAATGGTATTCTCAACATTCTTCTGTAAAACCACATTTCTACAGACTCCAGTGATTTTCTTGTCTGTTGTCCTATTGTCCATGATTCACATACATATGTTAAAACTGGTTATGCATAACATTTAAGAACTCTTTTTCTTGTTTCTATTGTCAAAAATAGATTGCATAGTATCTTCCTCATTTTTTGGAAAGCTGCTTTTGCCTGAGCCATTCTGCATCTCACCTCTTTTGTACATCTTCTGTCTGAGGTTAACAAAGTTCCCAAATATTTAAATTCATTTACCTGTTTTAATATTGTTCCACTTGTCTTTATTTTGCACGGAGGTGAGATAAAGTACGAGACTTCAATCTCTGTCTTAGCACGCGAGTTTTCACCTATTTGTGCTTGACCGCCTTATCCAGACTTCTGAATAATGTCACTTCAAGCATCAAAACTCGCGATGCGTGGCAGCATTCCTCACCTTCCCAGAGTACTAAACCCTGGTGTTCATTTCTGGCAGTGGCTGGGTCGACCGCAGTGGTATTTTTTTTCCAAACATGAATACAACCCACACTGCTGCTGGCAGGAATTGAACACGGTTTGCCCAAATGTGAGTAACTCTGTTGGTACTAGGCCACCAAGAACCCCTACTACATTCAATCATGCAGGGTTGATCAAGAAAGATATGCACTGATGGAATATTAGAAACATTAGGAAACATAACAGCAGCAGAGGCCAATAAAAGAGCAAAAAAACAAAAAAATTATATCTCCCCTCAATGGTGAAAGGCAAATGAAGAAGGATAGAAAAGGAAGACAATCACACACACAAAATTAAATATGCAATTCCTAATATGAACACCCACTTCCACAAACATGCCATTCACAGAAAATTAGAAAGAATTTACCCTTACAAACATGTTGTCGGCATTTAGCAAAAAAAAATTTCACTCACCGCAAAATAACATTCAAACACATGTAAATTATGCTGGCAAAAAGAAAAAAAGATTAACAAATGCAAAAAACCTAAAAGAAAACACCACATTCAATAAAAAATAAATTCACATTAAAAAAATATAGAACAAACGGAACATTCACATTCACGAGAGACAACACCCACACTCATAAACATATCATTCATACTAAGGTGGCAAAAAAGCACTCACAACAAAGAATGCACAGTTATAAAAATGTAATTCATATTCACAAACATATGATTTACATTTTAAAAAAAGACATAAAATGCACACTTACAAACATATGAATTACACCAAAAAAAAAAAAAAAAAAAGAATATCACACTCACAAACATAATTTACACTAAAAAAAAAAAAAAGAATATGCACACTTACAAACATATAATTTACACCCCAAAAAAATAATATGTACACTCACAAACATATGATTTACACCCCAAAAAATATTGTACACTCACAAACATATGATTTACACCCTAAAAAAAAAAAATGCATACTCACAAATGCAGAACTTATAATCAAGTTAAAGACATGTGAATCGGGTTCAAAAATGTGGCACAAACTTACAAAAATAAGAATGGTAACGCTTGTAAACCAACCACACACATTCACACTCATTCCATTGACTAAAACATCAAGACAACTTTGTCGCCACCAATGATCCACTTTTTGACACTCTCATCTCATCTTTCCTCTGCTTCTTCTTCTGTTGCTCCATGTGTCTCTCCATCCTCTCTTTCCTCTTGTTCTCCTTAAGAGCTTCCTCAGCTTGCCATGTTATATCCTCCGATGCTTCTTCTGTATCCCAGGCATTCACTTCATCTTGCCACGCCTCCAGTTCGGAGTTCTGCTTGTAATAAAACAAAAGTAAGAAGATTCCAATTTACAAACCTCTACTTTTGTTTTTTTTTTATTCACTTAAAGACAAGAATAGGTTAAATACAAAAATAAACATTTTCAACTCAAATGTTAAGTCGGTCCTATTATATGGCTGTGAAACATGGAGAACAACAAAATTGACAATCACGAAGATACAGACTTTCATTAATGGATGCTTACGCACAATAAAAGGATGGAATTGGCAGGACAAAATCACTAACATAGAATTATGGAAATGTACCAGTCAAATACCAGTGGATAAAGAGATACAGCGAAGATGATGGCGCTGGATAGGAAACACATTGCGGAAGCCAACTGAGAGTATTACACAACAGGCCCTTTTTTGGAATCCCCAGGGGAAAAGACAAAGACCAAAGAATTCTTGGAGAAGACAGATAGAAGCAGAGATGATGATGAATGGGGAAGACATGGAATGATCTTAAAAGAATGGCAAAAAATAGAACGACTTGGAAAGTTTTTGTTGAAGACCTATGCTCCACAGGGAGCTGAAAGTGTTTGTTGAAGACCTACACTCCACAGGGAGCTGAAAGTGTTTGTTGAAGACCTATGCTCCACAGGGAGCTGAAAGTGTTTGTTGAAGACCTATGCTCCACAGGGAGCTGAAAGTGTTTGTTGAAGACCTATGCTCCACAGGGAGCTGAAAGGTAGAAGAAGGACTATTATTTTTTTTATTCACTTAAAGACAAGAATAGGTTATTTCTTTTTCTTTTGTTTTTTTAACCAATAGAGACAATTCTGAAATATGGAGGTGAATCATGGACAGTAGACAAACAAATGTAAAGAAGAATGTCTCAGAAGAATGTTGAGAGTTCCCTGGACAGCTAAAAAGATCAAAGAGGAAATTCTCAAAGAGACCAACACAAAAAGAGAGTTCCTAAGAAACGTTAGAAAGAAACAATCAACATATTTCGGGCACATCATGAGAAGGGGAAACTTTGATTACAACTGGCAAAATAAAGGGAAAGAGAGATTGTGGCCAACAAAGAGAGAAGATACTAGATAGCTTGGTGTCATGGCACGGAAAACAATCAACGACAGAATTGATATGATGTACTGTGGATAGAAAATTGTGGAAGAACATGATTGCCTATGCCAACCGGTATGGCACATGATGATAATGATGACGGCGACAAGAACACTTTCTTTAATGATCTGAATTATTATTCAAACTGAATTACACCACAAGTAAATAATGTGTCTACTCAAGAGTAATACATCACAAGCCCTGTTTTGGAATCCCCATGGGGAGGGGACAAAGAGAAAGACCAAAATATACTTGGAGAATACTGGTGTAATCATAGATATGAAAATGGGGAAAACATGAAATGATTTTAAGAGAATGGCAAGAAGCAAGGTGGCTTGAAAAGTGTTTGATGAAAACCTATGCTCCACAGGAAGCTGAAAGGTAGAAGAAGAAATAATGTATTTATTTTAGTATCTTCCTTTCTAATCTTCTGACGAGTGTCTCACTTGACACATAACCCAGCATTTCTTTAATGATTTTACCACTAAGTATTCTCTCCTCTTTCGGCCCTCAAGATCGTACCTGCCCCATTGACTATGCATTTTGGCATGTTAAATCCTAGCCACTGTTCCTTTTTGGGAGCTGTGACAGCTCAGTGGTTAGTGAAACTGGACTACTAAGGACAAGAGGTCAGGTTCAATCCCGATCAACAGCTTCCTGGTTCACCCAGCATTAAAAAGGTACCAGATTTTTTTCTGGGAAAGTAAAGAGGCACAGGCGTAATACTGACCACATTACCCTAAAAATCATGTGCTGAAGTTTTGTAAAATTTATGGTCACTAACACCGTATTCCCTAGATTTCTGTGTATATTCTTACAGATTTTTTTGCATTGTTGTTTATTGTTCCAGCTGAAGGCCTACTTGGCCAAAACATTGTTCGACTTTTGTTTTGTTTCTCTCCTATGTAAAGCTGTTAAAATACCACTTTTTAATTTTTTTTTATTTTTAAAATTGTTATTGTTATCATCAGCTATACAGCAGCTTTTATTTGAATAGTCTAAGTTTCATGTTCTTCTCTCATAGCCATCCGCAATCTCTCTTTCCCTGTATTTTGCCAGTTGTAACCAAGTATTCCAGCTTTCCTCCCTTTTCATTGCCCAAAAAATGTCAGTTGTTTCTTTCTTATGTTCCCTTTTTGTGTTGGACACTTTGAGAATTTCCTTGTTGGTCTTTTCAGCTGTCCAGGCAACTCTCAACATTCTTCTGAGAAATTCCTATCTCTGTGGCCTCTAATCAACTTTTCAATTGATTGTCTACTGTCCATGAATAAACATACTTCTATTCTACAATCAATGTGATTAGAAGAGGCTGTATCTTAAAGCTTTAAAAATTGCATCCCATAAAACTCTCAGATCAGATTAGCTGATCTTTGATCTTTTTGTTACGACCAATATTTCACTAATTCAATTCTAATTTAATTTTTGAGAAATCGCCAAGCAACCACTAATATCATCAATAATCAAGAAAAGATGTCGGACATATAATGAGAAGAGATAACAATTGAACAGCAGAGCAAGCTCACATGTGGGAAACAACAGGTAGGAGGAAAAAAGGCCGACCCAGAGAGACACTGAGAACATTGATCAGAGAGGCAAAAGCAGCAGGAATCAGTTCCCTCAATGAGATAGAGTTGCTTGCACATAACAGAGACAAATGGTGAGATTTGATAAAAGATCTTTGCAAGGATTGAGACTGCTAGAAAGAAAATTTAGAAAAAGAGAAAGAGTATCTGAGTCTATGCCCTATGAGCCGGCCACGGCTGGACAGGTCGATAGATAGATAGAAAATTTCACTAAAATATCATTCATACATAAATATTTGCTTTAGCTAAAAATGTTATGTTTTGTGTTGGTGTCACAAATTGAAACCACTCCCATACAATATCAATCTTCAGATTGAATGGAATGTACTAGGCTCTTGTACTATAAATCTATCTAATATTAGAACTAAAATGTGACTCTGAGATCTATCTATCTTTCGTTCGCCCGAAGTATTGTCTATATCTGCAATGTCATTTCCTGTATAAATTTTACTGTCTTTTGTAATTCTTGCAGTGGCCCATATAGTATTGTCTGTAGCGTTGTATCTATGGGCCAATGGATTTTCCTCAGTCTACTATATTCAGTGCAGTCTTGAAGTATGTGTTCAGCAGTCTGGGGTGCCTGTCCACATGTACAAGTAGTTGAGGTGCCGATGACTCTGAGATGAAAACAAACAGCTGTTTTTTTAATTAGTAATTATCAGGAAATGAAACAACCAGCAGGGGATTGTAAAATAATTTAGCAGACGTACCGTAAATGGAACATCCGACATGACAGCCAGTCTGTTCATCATTGGCTGTGTGGACGATGAGAGAGACATATCTTTCTTTCTGATCAAAATCTGAAAATTTAAAAAATAAAAAAAAGAATGTAAGGTCAGTTCCCTTTCCAGCATTATTTTTTTCTTATCTATATTCTATCGTATCTCCTCTATCATCCATTAATATACAAGATGATGTACTCCAAACATCAAAATCTTCAGTTACTGCATTGACCATTCTAATCAGATGATTCACATTACCACAAACAGCAAAAAGATAAGCCTTTACTGGCAAGTGACTTATCTTTCCCTTGGCTCAGGGTAAGTGAAATTCAATGTTTGGCTCTGGGGAAGTGAAATTCGATGTTTGGCTCTGGGTAAGTGAGATTTGATGTCTGGCTCTGGGTAAGTCAGATTTGATGTCTGGCTCTGGGTAAGTGAGATTTAATGTCTGGCTCTGGGTAAGTGAGATTTAATGTCTGGTTTTGGGTAAGTAAGATTTGATGTCTGGCTCTGGGTAAGTAAGATTTAATGTCTGGTTTTGGATAAGTAAGATTTGATGTCTGGCTCTGGGTAAGTGAGATTTGATGTCTGGCTCTGGGTAAGTAAGATTTGATGTCTGGCTCTGGGTAAGTGAGATTTGATGTCTGACTCTGGGTAAGTGAGATTTGATGTCTGGCTCTGGGTAAGTGAGATTTGATGTCTGGCTCTGGGTAAGTGAGATTTGATGTCTGGCTCTGGATAAGTGAGATTTGATGTCTGGCTCTGGGTAAGTGAAATTTGATGTCTGGCTCTGGGTAAGTGAAATTTGATGTCTGGCTCTGGGTAAGTGAAATTTGATGTCTGACTCTGGGTAAGTGAGATTTGATGTCTGGCTCTGGGTAAGTGAAATTTGATGTCTGGCTCTGGGTAAGTGAGATTTGATGTCTGGCTCTGGATAAGTGAGATTTGATGTCTGGCTCTGGGTAAGTGAAATTTGATGTCTGGCTCTGGGTAAGTGAAATTTGATGTCTGGCTCTGGGTAAGTGAAATTTGATGTCTGGCTCTGGGTAAGTGAGATTTGATGTCTGGCTCTGGGTAAGTAAAATTTGATGTCTGGCTCTGGGTAAGTGAAATTTGATGTCTGGCTCTGGGTAAGTGAGATTTGATGTCTGGCTCTGGGTAAGTAAGATTTGATGTCTGGCTCTGGGTAAGTAAGATTTGATGTCTGGCTCTGGGTAAGTAAGATTTGATGTCTGGCTCTGGGTAATTGAAATTTGATGTCAGGCTCTGGGTAAGTGAGATTTGATGTCTGGCTCTGGGTAAGTAAGATTTGATGTCTGGCTCTGGGTAAGTAAGATTTGCTGTCTGGCTCTGGGTAAGTAAGATTTGCTGTCTGGCTCTGGGTAAGTAAGATTTGATGTCTGGCTCTGGGTAAGTGAGATTTGCTGTCTGGCTCTGGGTAAGTAAGATTTGATGTCTGGCTCTGGGTAAGTAAGATTTGATGTCTGGCTCTGGGTAAGTAAGATTTGATGTCTGGCTCTGGAAGTAAGTAAAGATTTGATGTCTGGCTTTGGGTAAGTGAGATTTGATGTCTGGCTCTGGGTAAGTGAAATTTGATGTCTGGCTCTGGGTAAGTGAAATTTGATGTCTGGCTCTGGGTAAGTGAAATTTGATGTCTGGCTCTGGGTAAGATTTAATGTCTGGTTTTGGGTAAGTAAGATTTGATGTCTGGCTCTGGGTAAGTGAGATTTGATGTCTGGCTCTGGGTAAGTGAGATTTGATGTCTGGCTCTGGGTAAGTGAGATTTGATGTCTGGCTCTGGGTAAGTGAGATTTGATGTCTGGCTCTGGGTAAGTGAGATTTGATGTCTGGCTCTGGGTAAGTAAGATTTGATGTCTGGCTCTGGGTAAGTAAGATTTGATGTCTGGCTCTGGGTAAGTAAGATTTGATGTCTGGCTCTAGGTAAGTAAGATTTGATGTCTGGCTCTGGGTAAGTGAGATTTGATGTCTGGCTCTGGGTAAGTGAGATTTGATGTCTGGCTCTGGGTAAGTGAGATTTGATGTCTGTCTCTCTCGAATAACGGGAGTGAAATAGAATGTCTTTTAACATGTCAAAGAACTGTTGGCAATTATAAATGTTTAAAAGCAGGTTAAATAAGGCTGCTGCTTGAGCAATATTTGTTATGAGATAAAAATCTACGCACTTACCCCCCTCCATTTTCAGAGTCTTCACTGGTGCTAAGAAGATCGTGCTTGGGAACTGAAACCATCTTCTGTGCTTTCATTTGTGTGTAGTTAAACTAAACTAAGTTACAGTTTAAACTAAATTACAACTTAACTGAATGACAGCTTCAGTATTTTCCCAAACAATACCGAAACCCTTGAGCCCATCTGATATGTCTCCTCATGGGAAACATAAAACACCAGAACTTATGGAAAATATAACAGGAATCATGATAAAAGGCACCCAATCAGAAAGAAAACAGGTAGCAGAAAAACACATACACGATACCTACCCACAGGACTCTTGGTCCCACATATACACAGATGGCTCTGCTACAAATGCCACCAGAAATGGAGGGGGAGGTGTGTTCTTGACGCTGAATAACCAGGACGAGATCACTAAGTCAATAGCTACTGGAAAATTCTCAAACAACTTTAAAGCAGAAACTGAGGCCCTCAGAGATGCTGCAACACTGGCTACTCAACGCAAAAATAACATGCACAATAAATTGGTGATTCTGACTGATGCACTGTCAGTACTATCAGCTCTAAAAAGCCCCAAGAACAATGAACTAGATGACTTGAGAACAACCCTGGACCAACTGTGCAATAACTTCTAGAGAGTAGTCATTCAGTGGATACCATCACACTGTAATATATATGGGAACGAACGCGCAGACAAATTAGCCAAAGAGGGAGGGAGATTATCACAAGAGAACCATCCGCTCAGTTATGATGAAGCCAAATCCATCCTCAAAGGCCAGTACCATGAAAAATGGAAACGAGAACACCCAAAGCATAACGAGAGGGTCGGATACCATCAACTATCAAGGAGGAATCAAGTCATCATACTTCGCCTACGCACTGGCCATAATAGAATGTGGAATCACATGTTCGCCAAATTCAAAATAGGTACAACCAGTCTATGCCACTGTACACTGGACAATATGACTACAAAACATGTTCTACAGGATTGCCCCCAGCACACAGACCTGAGAAGAGCAATGTGGTCCACACCCACCTCCCTGGAAAAAAAACTATATGGGGCAATCAAATCACTCAAACAAACAGCTGACTTCATGAGAGACTCTGGAATCCTACTCTGATTGAGTCTTGATCGCAGAGAGAGAGAGAGAATGACAACTAAACTAAACTACAACTAAACTAAATTACAGCTAAACAAAACTAAATTACAGTTAAACTAAACTAAATTACAACTAAAATAACTTACAGCTAAACTAAACTAAATTACAGTTAAACTAAACTAAATTACAGATAAACTGAACTAAATTACAACTAAACTAAATTACAGCTAAACTAAATTCATCATCATCAAGTACCATGCCAGCTGGCTTAAGTGACCATGTCTCTCCACAACTTTCGATCTAGACAATTATTTAACATTTCTGTTGTTGACCTTCTGCCAAGCCATTCTCTTAAGCTGGCTGGTATCTTTTCTCTTTGCTTCCCTCTAGATCTTTGTCCCTCAATTTTCCCAGTTGTCACAATAATATATTCCAGCTGTTTCCTCCCAATATATGGCCAAAAAATGATGATTGTTTCTTCCTAATATTAGAAATTAGCTCTTTTTTTGTTTTGGCCTCTTTCAGAACATTTTCATTACTCTTCTTAGCTGTCCATGGTAGAATCCCGTGGTGAAGGAAAATTTGAGAACCTCTGGCGTAATAAAAGATCACCAACTAAACTTATGACATCCATGCAGGGCTGAGAGATGATCATTTATGCCAATTGACATGGCATCTGGTGATCACCTTGAGGAAAAAATAATCGATTTTAAAGGGAGCAAACGTTGAGCTTTCTTTACCTTTTGCTGCTTCCGTACTTTTGGCACCATGTCTTCAAAATAATTTACGTCTGGTTCACTTTCGCCGTGCTGCGCATCCTTTCTGCTGTAGCCTTGTGGAGTCTTCAAGCCCAAGCCATTCATTTGTGTGTTACCCCTGTTTCCGTAAGTGTTTGAGTTCGATGACTGTGGATCAGGGTAGCTCCCAGACTGTGGTCTGTAGTTGGACTGGGATTGCACATCCCACGTGTCCCATGATTCTAGCTCAACCTAGACAAGGTATAGAAATTTCTTAAAGTATTAGTCTTATAGTATTAGTTACTTGTAAAGTTATTAAATTTCTTATAGTGTTAGTTACTTGTAAAGTTATTAAATTTCTTATAGCGTTAGTTACTTGTAAAGTTATTAAATTTCTTATAGCGTTAGTTACTTGTAACGTTATTAAATTTCTTATAGTATTAGTTACTTGTAAAGTTATTAAATTTCTTATAGTGTTAGTTACTTGTAAAGTTATTAAATTTCTTATAGTGTTAGTTACTTGTAAAGTTATTAAATTTCTTATAGTGTTAGTTACTTGTAAAGTTATTAAATTTCTTATAGTGTTAGTTACTTGTAAAGTTATTAAATTTCTTATAGTGTTAGTTACTTGTAAAGTTATTAAATTTCTTATAGTGTTAGTTACTTGTAAAGTTATTAAATTTCTTATAGTGTTAGTTACTTGTAAAGTTATTAAATTTCTTATAGTGTTAATTACTTGTAAAGTTATTAAATTTCTTATAGTGTTAATTACTTGTAAAGTTAAAAGAAATTTCTAAAAGTATTAGTTGCTTGTAAAGGTTTAGAAGTTTCTTATAGCCTTAGTTACTTGTAAAGGTATAGAAATTTCTTATAGTCTTAGTTACTTGTAAAGGTTTAGAAATTTCTTATAGTCTTAGTTACTTGTAAAGGTATAGAAATTTCTTATAGCCTTAGTTACTTGTAAAATTATAGAAATTTGTTATAATGTTAGTTAGTCCCTTGTAAAGTTATAGAAATTTGTTATAATGTTAGTTAGTCCCTTGTAAAGTTATACAAATTTGTTATAATGTTAGTTAGTCCCTTGTAAAGTTATACAAATTGCATGTAGTTTTTTTTTTTATTTATAAAGTTATAGAAATTTCTTAGTTTTATTAAGTTATGTATCATCATCATGTGCCATACTGGTTGGAGTAGATGAACATGTCCTTGCACTGCTCTCTGTCCACATTGCATCATTTCAGTTGTTGACTGTTTACCACGACATGACACTGAGCTATCTTGTATCTTCTCTCTTTGATGTCTGCGGTCTCCCTTTCCCTGTATTTTGCCAGTTGTAACAAAGAATTCCAATTTCTCTTCAAATAATGTTCCTGAAAAATGTTCATTATTTCTTTCTGGTGGTTTTTTAGGAGCTCTCTTTAGTTATTTATGAAGTTATCTAAATTTATTTATTTATGAAGTTATCTAAATTTATTTATTTATGAAGTTATCTAAATTTATTTTTTATGAAGTTATCTAAATTTATTTATGAAGTTATCTAAATTTATTTATGAAGTTATCTAAATTTATTTATTTATGAAGTTATCGAAATTTATTTATTTATGGAGTTATCGAAATTTATTTATTTATGAAGTTATCGAAATTTATTTATTTATGAAGTTATCGAAATTTATTTATTTACGAAGTTATCTAAATTTATTTATTTATGAAGTTATCTAAATTTATTTATTTATTTATGAAGTTATCTAAATTTATTTATTATGAAGTTATCGAAATTTATTTATTTATGAAGTTATCTAAATTTATTTATTTATGAAGTTATCTAAATTTATTTATTTACGAAATTATCTAAATTTATTTATTTATGAAGTTATCTAAATTTATTTATTTATTTATGAAGTTATCTAAATTTATTTATTTATGAAGTTATCTAAATTTATTTATTTATGAAGTTATCTAAATTTATTTATCTATGAAGTTATCGAAATTTATTTATTTATGAAGTTATCTAAATTTATTTATTTATGAAGTTATCTAAATTTATTTATTTATGAAGTTATCTAAATTTATTTATTTACGAAATTATCTAAATTTATTTATTTATGAAGTTATCTAAATTTATTTATTTATTTATGAAGTTATCTAAATTTATTTATTTATGAAGTTATCTAAATTTATTTATTTATGAAGTTATCTAAACTTATTTATCTATGAAGTTATCGAAATTTATTTATTTATGAAGTTATCGAAATTTATTTATTTATGAAGTTATCGAAATTTATTTATTTATGAAGTTATCTAAATTTATTTATTTATGAAGTTATCTAAATTTATTTATTTATGAAGTTATCGAAATTTATTTATTTATGGAGTTATAGAAATTATTAATGACTCCGGGTAGACGGGACTCGTAAACCTTGACTGGCAACTTGTCTAGAAGAAGGGAAAATTAACCCTCAAAATCCCTCACTACCTTGTGGACTAGATTCTAGTTCGAACCGAAGGTTATGGGAGTACACCCAAAGTCAAAATCCGGAGGGAGGAACACTAAGGCAGTAGACAGCGTTAACTGTGTTTCTGACATCCCCTGCACCTTCTTTCAATTCCGAATGTATGGACCTCGTCCCTCTGAAAATTCATGAAACGAATTCGAGTGGGGGATAGTGTGACCGGGTTAAGCACTGTCTCCATATTCTGTACCCAGGCAGAGTATGCATAGTGAAATGAGGAAGAAAGCACCAACGTGTCGCCGAGTGCGTTTGTCAAACATTGGTAGTTCAGCCACGAGAGAGGCTGTTCGACAAAAAAAAAAAATTTTTTAAATACACAGTACCCTCCACTAAACCGTCTGACAAGACGTAAAGGGCCATATATAGAAATTGTTTATAATTTTATTTACATTTTCTATTATTGCATTCACCTGATGACCATAACTTTTCATTGCCCACCCTTAAATGTGTATTAATACTTTCTGTACGTGTCGCCGCACTGTGCGCCATGCCGATTTCAGCAGCATACGTTTCGCCGCATAGTGCGCCACGCTCAATTTGATTAGTGTGAACGCCATCAAACCATATTCTTTTTACATGTCTTGTATCATCTGGATATTAGTGAAATATAATAAATTATCTAAAAATTCATATATAATATGTTATATGTTAGATAAATATAAATATGTAGATGGATTCTTAAAACAATGAAAAAATGTGTCTCTGAAATCTCTTCTGCTGGATCGATAAAAAGATTCCGTACGGAAAGAGTTAATGGACATAGGCTTGTTGTGATGAGGTTTACAGCAAACTACACCTTTCAGCCCAAGACATCAGACTTCAGCACAACATTTTTGGGTACTCTATTGTCTTCCCTCTTTGAACCTTAGCTGCCTGGCCAGAGAGATAAATTATAATGGTTGGTCAAAAAGTTTTACACTTGACTAAGAAATTGCTACGGAAGATGGTAATGCTATATATTATTATTAATGCACCCTATTGGTTGAAATTTCCAATCAATACATGTCATCTGAGGGAGCCGTGATAGCTCAGCAGTTAGTGAACTGGACTATTAAGGACAAGAGTTCAATCCTGAACGATGGCTTCCATGTTCACCCAGCCTTAAATGGGTACCAGAAAGTAAAGCGGCAAAGTTTACTTTCTGGGAAAGTAAATCGGCAAGGGTGTAATACTGACCACATTACCCCAAAAATCATGTGTAGAAAGTATGTAAAAATTATGGTCACTAAAACCATATTTTCTATGTATGCCACTTGGCGAGATGGGAGACTTTACTTTTTTTTTTTTTACTACTGTATAAAAAAGAAATTGATGATAAAACTGGTGGAGTGGCTATGGGGAATTTCCGACTCAGTGAAACTAATTCGATGAATAGAATAAAATAGAAAGACAATGAAAACAATAAATCAAGTGGTCATAAAAAAGCAGAGGCTCGGTGCATAATTATATTTCTGTACTTGCAGGACAAATTGACAGTGCAAGCTCAAGGTGTGAAACAGCATCAATTAAATGGAGCACATGAATACAGTTAAAAACAGAATCAATCTGTGAACTGTCATGAAGGATACAGATGAAAACTGAGCCAATCTGTGAACTGCCAAGAAGAATACAGCTACAAATTGAATCAATCTGTGAACTGTCATGAAGGATACAGATGAAAACTGAGCCAATCTGTGAACTGCCAAGAAGAATACAGCTACAAATTGAATCAATCTGTGAACTGCCATCAAGGATACAGATGAAAACTGAGCCAATCTGTGAACTGCCAAGAAGAATACAGCTACAAATTGAATCAATCTGTGAACTGCCATCAAGGATACAGATGAAAACTGAGCCAATCTGTGAACTGCCAAGAAGAAAACAGCTGCAAATTGAATCAATCTGGCCAATCTGTGAACTGCCAAGAAGAATACAGCTACAAATTGAATCAATCTGTGAATTGCCATCAAGGATACAGATGGAAACTGAGTCAATCTGTGAACTGCCAAGAGGAATACAGCAGAAAATGGAATCAATATGTGAACTGCCAAGAGGAATACAGCAGAAAATGGAATCAATATGTGAACTGCCAAGAGGAATACAGCAGAAAATGGAATCAATCTGTGAACTGCCAAGAGGAATACAGCAGAAAATTGAATAAATCTGTGAACTACCAAGAGGAATACAGCAGAAAATGGAATCAATCTGTGAACTACCAAGAGGAATACAGCAGAAAATGGAATCAATCTGTGAACTACCAAGAGGAATACAGCAGAAAATGGAATCAATCTGTGAACTACCAAGAGGAATACAGCAGAAAATGGAATCAATCTATGAACTGCCATGAAGAATACAGCAGAAAATGGAATCAATCTCCAACAGAAGAGAAAGAAGAAGCAGCACTAACCTGTGCCTCTTTGCCATCCAGGGAATAAGCAAGAGGTGTGTCCAATTTGAGACTTCCTGTCCCTATTGATGTTAGCTCTGCTCCATCCGTGTCAGATGACTTTCGTCTCTGGCAGAATAAACGTCGCAGAGGTCGGAAGATGGAGAAAATCGCACCAATCACATACTTCAGAATGTTCCAGACCACTTTCAGCATGATCTAGCGATAAAGAAGGAGAAAAAATAAGTTCAATAAATGATTATTTCTTTATCTTTGTTATCAGTGATCATGCATCAACAACTACTACTACAGCAACTACAACAGTAATTATTACTATTACCACTACAACATAACTACTACTATTACTACAACCACTACAACAGTAACTACTACTACAACCACTACAACAGTAACTACTACTACAACCACTACAACAGTAACTACTACTACAACCACTACAACAGTAACTACTACTACAACCACTACAACAGTAACTACTACTACAACCACTACAACAGTAACTACTACTACTATTACTACAACTACTACTACAACCATTACTACAACAGTAACTACTACTACTACTACTACTACAACCACTACAACAGTAACAACTACTACTATTACTACAACTACTACTACAACCATTACTACAACAGTAACTACTACTACAGCAACTACAACAGTAATTATTACTATTACTACAACCACTGGGAGCCGCAATAGCTCAGTGGTTAGTGAACTGGACTACAACGGACAAGGGGTAGGGCTCGATCCCAACCGAAGGCTTCCGGGTTCACCCAGCCTTAAATGGGTACCGGATTTTTCTGGGAAAGTAAAGCAGCACGGGCGTAATACCGACCACATTACCCCAAAAATCATGTGCTGAAGGTCTGTAAAATATAGGGTCACTAACACCATATTTCCCTATACGCCACTTGGCGTGACGGGGGTACTTTACTTTTTTTTTTTTACTACAACCACTACAACTGTAACTACTACTACTACTACTACAACCACTACAACAGTAACTACTACTACTATTACTGCAACTACTACTACAACCATTACTACAACAGTAACTACTACTACAGCAACTACAACTACTACTACAACCATTACTACAACAGTAACTACTACTACAGCAACTACAACACTGATTACTACCCCAGCTACAACAGTCACTACAACCACCACTACAGCAACTACAACTTCTACTACCACTACTACAGGAGCTACAACAGTCACTACAACCACCACTACAGCAACTACAACTACTACCACCACTACTACAACTACCTCTACAATTACTCAACTACAGCAACTACAACGACAACTACTACTACTACAACCACAACTACAGCAATAACTACTACTACCACCATTACATCATCATGTGCCTTCTCCGCAACGAAGGTTGGCTACCATGGATCGCCATTCTACTCTGTTTCTTGCTTTGATGGTGCAGGCTGTCATAGATTGACTTGACCATCTTTTGATGTTACTCGTCCATGTTAGTCTTGGTCTGCCTCTGCCTCTTTTACCTTGTATTTTTCCTTCAAATATTACTTTTAGTAGGCTGTTATGTCTTTTAACATGCCCGAAAAATTTCATTTGTTTTGTCTTAATTGTATTTAGTAGTTCTCTTTTTATTTTCAGTTGTTTTAAAACTATATCGTTTGTTATCTTTTCCTTCCATCCAATTCTACCTATTCTTCTATAAATCCACATTTCAAAGACTTCAATTTTCTGTTCTGTTTTCTTGTCTAATGTCCATGTTTCTGCACCATACAGGAATATTGAGAAGATTTTGCTATTCTTAGTTTCAGCCCTGCTGATATTTGTTTTGATGATAGTATATTTTTCATGGCATTAAAATTACTTTTTGCCATACCTATTCTCCCATTATAACAGCAATAAATACTACTACTCCTACTACTATTAGAACTACTACCACTATTATAATAACAATATTGCTACAATTACACGAACGCTACTATACTACAATAGCTTTTATTCTACAACTACTTACATGGTATTTGTGTATGATTTTACAATAGACTGTATTTCAGAATTTCTGCACAAAATCACGTCCCTGAAATTAAATATTTGAAAAATTAAATACTCATGCTTGGTTGTCCACCAGTTTAGAAGTCTGGAGGCTCCTAACCTGTAACCTAATGCCATGTGGTGATCATCTGCTAGGATTTCAAATAAAAACAAGAAAAAAGGGTTAGAAGAAGAAAAGGCAAAAGAAATAAGAGAAATAATACAAGAAACAATCTGTGATGAAACAATCATCATTTTTTTTTGGCCATGCAATGAGAAGGAAACAGCTGGAATATATTGTGACAACTGGGAAAATTGAGGGGTGAGGGATGCAAAGAGAAAAGATATCAGATAGCTTAAGAGAATGGCTTGGCAAGAGTCAACAGCATAAATGATGAATAACTGTTGAGATCGAAAGTTGTGGCGAGACATTATCACCTAAGCCAGCAGGCACGGTACTTGATGATGATGATCAATACAAGAAAAGGTAAAAGAAGATTTTTTGGTCTGTGTTATCGTTTTCACTAATAACTATCATCAGGTGTAATGTAGAAAAAAATGTAAACAGTAATGACAGGAAGAAGCTGGGTTTTGAAAGCCAAATATTCAGAAGATTCAATAATCACAAGAGCTATAATGCAGTAGCATCTGGGAAGGCAAAAGCTTCTCATACCAAAGATGATGTTCATCTATCACAAGTGATAAAAGGACTCATTTCAGTTGTTAGTTTAGTCTATGTGAGCGAATATGACTGGTAATATATCCACATCCAGAATAATCTAGGTCTGCGTCCAGATCATAGATAATCTGATGAGCGCTGGAGGCAGAAATACAGAGTGAGCCAGACTTAGGGGGTTACTCACTGCTGCTGCGCTGCATAACTTCAGCCACATCTAGACCATGGAAATGACTAGATTTTTTCTGTACCTTAAAATGTAATGTCAATAATTTATTACTCTGTCAATCAAATGCTAAAGACAAGAAGATGTGTCCTGTGGTTACAATAAATCAATGGAAGATCTCTGTGACTATGCTAAAAACATAGTAAATAAGTAGAAAATTAAAATTATTTCTGCTAGGACAGAGTTGGCCAAAAATGTAAAAAGTTGAGAAATGTGTAACTGCTGCCATCCATTTACATTAGGGTGACCATTCGTCCCCGATTTTCGGGGACAGTCCCCGAAGTGTAGAAGTTGTCCCCGAAAGAAATTTGTCCCCGATTTAGGTGAATAAATAAATGTTCATACGCGGAATCAGCCCTCTTTTAAAATAATCACTAGAACTCAGGACGTTACTGAGTTGTGTTTCTTTATCCCAGACTGAGCGGCATTAGCAGGAAGATAAAAGAGAAGACTTGGACGCGTTGTGTCAGAGATAGCTCTTTGAACTCTTGAAGTGTGGTGCTAAGTCACTTCTATTCCAGTCACTGACTTCCATTGGGTTGGGTTTAATTTTTAAAAAAGCAGACACTCTCTCTCTCTCCACCCCTGCCTTTCCGGACATCTCCCGTCAAGGTATCTTTCCCGGCCAATTTTTAAACCAGTCCGAGTGTAATGACAGTACAGTGCAGTCGTGTTTTCTATTTGTGATCAGTGGGCGTCTGTTGCATAAAAACAATGCTTTCCAAAAAGCGTAAGTGTCATTTTAGTGATTCGCTGAAAGCTGAATCTCCATTTATTATACAAGCAATTTTAGAGGATGAAACGCTAGTAAAATGTAATATATGTAGTTCAAATGTTTCTATAGCAAGTGGTGGAAGGACATCAATAACTGATCATCTACAGGCAAAAAAGCATAAGGATGCGCTGCTTTGTAAGTCTCAGTCTGGGTGTATGACAAATTATTTTTGTAAAACAGAACCCTCAAAAGATGAATACACTCTAGCTGTTCATGAAGAAACCTTCACATATCATACTGTACTTCATAATCATAGTTTCCGCAGTATGGATTGTACAACAATTCTACAAAAGAAATTTTCAACGAAACAATTTTCCTGTGCAAGAACAAAGTGTGAATCCATAATTATCAATGTTTTTGCTCCTTGGGCTATTGATGAACTAAAAAATGACCTCAAATATGTCAGCTTCGTAATATTGTCTTGCGATACATCTAATCATAAACATGTTAAGCTACTTCCTATTTTAGTTCGTTATTTTCAGGCTTATGAGCTGGAAACTCCAGTAAAGACCAAACTGATTGCTTTCATAGATATCCCAGGAGAAACGTCCGACATAATATCTGAACAATTGTTGAAAGCAATTGATAATTTTGACTTAAACAAAAAGATTGTTGGACTCTCAGCAGACAATACAAATACAAACTTTGGAGGCTTGTTGAGGAAAGGGAGAGATAATGTCATAACTAAAATAAAGTCCAAGTTAAACAGACACATACATAATGGGTTATTGAGTTATTTGCGGGTCATCATCATTGCACTCCGAACATGTCCATAGGTGCTCAGATCCCCTCCTCAGCAATTCCCTCAGTGTCTAGCGACTGACGACTCCAGTTCTATGTTGGTTGATAAGTCTTCTTACACGGCCACCAAGTTTCTCATTTCTGGCCGTGCCCATCTTAACTCCCATTTCCATCATCTGAAGAAGTTACGTTGATCTGTGTTTGTTGAAGTCCTGTGCTCTTCCCACATCTCGAAGGGCATTGATGATGTCCGCCCGATCCATCGGTTGCCCATCCTCAACGACAGCGCAGCTAGCCAACCTGTCCGCTCTTTCATTTCCCCGTACTCCCGCATGTCCAGGGACATAGACAAAGGTGACCTTACGTATTTTGGATTTCTGCAACGACTCTACCCATTGCATGCGTACAAAGCCTCCACTTTTTTTTATCATGCTCATCGAATCACTCAGTATACATGCGTGGATGTAGTCTTGTGACTCCAACCATTTGAATGCCCTGGTCACTGCCATCACCTCCATTGTCATGCTACTCGTGGTCATGGCGTATGCACCACTGTCTTCCTTGGCTATATACATAATGGGTCTTGGTTGCAACGCACACATAATTCACAATTGTGCAAAAACAGCATTTGATTCCATGCCTATGGATATGGAAGTGATTATAACAAAAATATTTGGATAATTTCACATTTACATGGTTCATGTAGAACACCTAAAAGATTTCTGTGAATTTGCTGGACAGGAGTTTAAGCAATTATTAGGTTATTCGAATATGAGGTGGTTGTCATTACTTCCAGCCTTGGAAAGAATATTGAAACTGTATCAATCACTGAGATCTTTCTTCTTGTCAGAAACACATTGTCCTACAATATTGAAACAATTCTTTGAAAACAGTGAATCAGAGCTTTGGCTCAGCTTTGCTCATTCTCACGCATCACTCTTCCATGAAACAATTAAGGCGATTGAAGGCGACGACAAGAGTGCAACAGAATCAGCACTAGCTGTGAACAATTTCATTATAAAATTAGAAACTCGACGCGATGAAAATTTCATCCCACACATGGTAAAGAGTTTGCTAACTGATTTAGTAGAAAGTGGTGACATCCAAATGGAAAGGTATTTCCAAATAAGTAAAGAATTCTATAATACTGCTGTACATTACTTGCAGTCTTGGAACAAGCACAATGAGGACTTGTCACAACTGAGCTGCCTTCTCTTGGATAATGTGCCTGAAAGGAAACATTTTGATAATGCAGTAGAACAGATATCTTCAAAGTGTCATGAAATTGTAAACGTCAATCGTGATGAGCTCTTTGATGAATTTACTTATTCGCGAGGCCATCTGTTGCAAAAAGAATGTGAGTGGTTCAGTAACAAGCCCCCATGTAGAAAATGGAATGAAGTACTCAGGTACTTGAAAGAAAATAATGTACCACATGCTAATGTGAAGAGAATTCTTGAACTTTTTATGTGCTTACCTGGCAGCAATGCATCCATAGAAAGACTATTTTCTCAAATGAACTATGTCTGGTCCGAAGAGAAATCACGGATTAATGTGAACACGGTGCAAGCCATGTTAACAGTAAAAACTAACATTAATTTATCGTGTGAGAGCTTCAGTGAAAAACTTGCTTCAAATCATGAGATCTTGAGAAAGATACACTCAAAAAACAAGTACCACACTGAGGTAACAACCTCTTCAGTAGAAATAAGGTACTGTAATTGATGATGATGATGTAAACATTACTTTAATAAATCAATTGATATCTATATGTTGTTTAAATTTTTTTTATTTTAAATTTTCTTTTTGTTATTGAGGAACAAAACTAGCTATTGTATTGTTATTATGAAATTGAAAGTTATCTTTTTTTTGCATCTACAAAATTTCTTGCGCACACACCCACCCACACATATTATAAATATATATAAATAAATATTTTAGAGCAGTGATCTCTGCAATATGTGCCACTTTGGCACGCAAGGTTTCTGTTTTTGAGATTGTGGTTCTGCCCTATGTGCCGTCTTCGGCTCGAAAGGACAATAGATAGATAGATAAATAAATATATATATGTATACACACACAAATATATATATATCGTTCGTCCCCGATTTTGTGGGACAGTCTCAGAAATAAGCAAAAAAATCCTCTGAAATGTAAAAAATATGACAAATGTCCCCGAAAACAATGGGAACAAAATGGTCACCCTAATTTACAATACATGATCATATGATGATATCTCAAGTGACTAGGCATTTTTTCCCCAGTGATACTATCAGTAGTATCGCTAAGTATCAGTGACTGTGACACTTAATCCGCCTTATTAATGTAATGACAGCCTCAGCCACATCAGGACATCACATAATAATCCTTATATTTATTTCATTGTTTGTTTTTCGGATGACAAGATAGAATAATAATAATACAATATAATATACGGAACCGGAACGGGAAAGCTGTTTATTACAAACACATCTTAGCCCTAGCTCAACTAGCTGTGTGTGTTGATTTGTTAGCTCCACTGATCTTATTTTTGCCTTTAACGATATTTTTGACGATGTGATATTTTTAAAAAGGGACGCTGCGAATGAGAACAACTTCAACTGGTGTCTGTCTTAGACTGTCTAGTCCTCAAAAGTCAAATAGTCAAAAGAAAACCGACGACGACGAGATAAGACAAGATTTTCATTCTAGAAATTCAATTGTAGTTTACAAAGTTGAGGTTTCCGGCTATAAAATAATGAGATGAACAACTGTTAAATTATTTATTTTACTTGAAAATGGTGTTCGAATTTGAACAATTAATCCCAAAGAAGCCAAAATTCAGCGGCCTGTTCCAAGTAGGATATTTAGTGAAGAAGAAACCCGGGACGACGGCATCTTCTTCCACTTGGCAGTTGATCAATTACTTCTTGCTGTCGGCGGTTTATCGTTTATTTTGTTCGTTGTATCCCTGAAAGTTCCCTGGACACAGCTAAAAAAGACCAATGAGGAAGTTCTCAAAGAGGCCAACACAAAAAGGCAGCTCCTAAAAACATCAGAAAGAAACAATCAACATTTTTCGGGCACATCATGAGAAGAGGAAAGTTGGAATACTTGGTTACAACTGGCAAAATAAAAGGAATGAGAGATCGCGGACGACAAAGAGAGAAAATACTGGATAGCTTGGTGTCATGGCATAGAAAACAGTCAACAACAGAACTGATACGATGCGCTGTAGATAGAAGATTGTGGAGGGACATGATAGCCTACGCCAGCCGGTATGGAACATGATAATGTATCTATATAGACTATACAGACTATACGGTGTATCTCTACAGACGGATCTGTAAGACGACACCATAGAAGTGCAAGGACATTTATAGCACGCTCGGCAGGCAGAATGGTCAAAGAAGACCTTGGTGCATACGTTATGACCAAGAGTAGCATGACAATGGAGGTGATGGCAGTGACCAAGGCATTCAAATGGTTAGAGTCACAAGACTACACCCACGCATGTATACTGAGTGATTCGATGAGCATGATTTTAAAAAAAAAGTCGAGGCAGGCTATGTACGCATGCAATGGTTAGAGTCATTGCAGAAGTCAAAAATACGTAAGGTTACATTTGTCTATGTCCCTGGACATGCGGGTATACGGGGAAATGAAAGAGCGGACAGGTTGGCTAGCTGCGCTGTCGTTGAGGACGGTAACCAATGGATCAGGCGGACATCATCAATGGCCTCCGAGATGTGGGAAGAGCACAGGACTTCGACAAACACAGATCCACGTCACTCCTTCTGATGATAGAGATGGGAGTTAAGATGAGCACCGCCAGAAATGAGAAACTTAGTGGCCGTGTAAAAAGACTTATCAACCAACACAGAACTGGAGTCGTCAGTCGTTGGACAATGCAGGACTTGCTGAGTAGGGGATCTGAGCATATATGGACATGTTTGAATGCAATGATGATGACCCGCAAATAACTCAATAACTCAATTTTTTCGTTGAATTCTTGTAGTCAGTCCCTGGTAATTAACATCAACATGATTATAGAAGGCAGGCAACTAAAACAAGTAGAGGAATTCAAATACCTGGGAAGTTTAATGAAAAACGATAATTCTCAAACAGCAGAGAGAACCAGCAGAGATGGAATCAAGATGCAACAAAGCTTGTCAAATCATTGGACAGTTATCACCACTATTGTCCAACTGGGAAATAACTCTGGAGGCAAAACGAGCACTATACAATACAATCTTCATTCCAACGTTGTGCTACCAATACATAGCGTATTACGCATTACTATTGATAGGGACCTGGACCCTAGATGCAAGAACAATTTTTTTTTAAATAAAAAATAAACTCTACAGAGATGAAATGTGTTAGACGAATGACAGGAAACAGTCTGAGAGATAAGATCAGAAATGAAGAACTGAGTAAAAAGCTAGGAATAGCCCTGCCATAGAATATATAAGGAAACAACAGATAAAATGGTTTGGCCACGTGACAAGGCAGAAAGAACAAAACACAACACAACGAGCCTTCAACAAACGTTGTGAGAACACCAGACCCAAGGGTCGACCACGAAAAAGATGGATCGATGGAATATTAGAAGCACTAGGAAACATAACAACAGCAGAGACGAACAGAAGAGCAAAAGACCGCAAATTATATCTCCCCTCGACGCTGAAAGGCAGATGAAGAAGGGGAGGCGAAGGCGCGCCTCCCAGCACTAGAGCTGGAAGTTGTCAGCGATCCACAGCTGATGGCTTGCACCAGGATCGGTGAACTAGAACCATCCAGACCCTGCTCCACCTCTCCGCGGTGCCTCCAGTAACAGACTAACCTGTCTAGTCTGGCCAAGCGAGTAGGGATCGAAGAGTGAAGACAACCCGGTACTCAAAAATGTCGTGCTGAAGTCGGATGTGTTGGGCCGAAAGGCGCAAATATAACAGTTATACTGTAAACCACAACGCAACGCAGACACGCCTACTTAACGTCCTTTTAAGGGCGGATGATGACGAGGTACACTCCTTAAGTCATCGGGCGAACGCAAGCAAGCAGCAGATGAAGAAGGAAAGAAGAAGAAGATGAGTAACTGACGTTGCATAGTGATAATTTGTTTCTTGGAGGGCATCAATATCAACATGTAGCCTATTTAGTTCTTTATCTATGAGGGCTGTTGTTTTAATTTGCCATTCTTTCAGTTTGTTTGCTTTAACAAGTCCAGGGCACAAGGCATAATTGTATCAATCAGTGTTCAGAAAACAGTAATACTAAGTCAAGGTGACATCAAACCTCTATAAATCACTCTAAAAGATTGTCCACTAGAATCAGTTCAGAAATTCACGTATCTTGGATCCACAATTACGGAAACCACTTCTCGTGATGATGAAATAAACAGTCGAATTGGTAAGGCAGCTACGACCTTCGGCAAACTCACAGAAAGGGCCTGGAGCACGAAACTAACACTAAAGACCAAACTCTTAATATATCAAACTTGTGTGCTTAGCACACTACTATATGGATCTGGAACCTGGACAACATACTCAAACCAGGAAAAAAGACTAAATGTCTTCCACATGCGATGTCTCCGCAAAATAATGCACATCAAATGGCAAGACAAAATAACCAACTTAACTGTCCTGCAACGTGCTAAGACCCTAACAATCATGCCGATGTTCAGAAGTCGAAGACTAAGATGGCTGGGGCATGTCCAACGAATGGAAGAAAAACGCATACCCAGGCAAATACTATATGGCGAGCTAAAACACGGAAAAAGACAAATCGGCAGACCTAAACTACGATATAGAGATATCTGTAAATCATCTCTGAATTACTTCTCCGTCTGTGAAAATGACTGGGAACATCTGGTAAGTGATCACACATCATGGAGAGCATGTATAAGGAATGGTATAACATTATTTGAGACTGTGATATGGCAAAACTTAGAAGAGAAAAGACTCATGAAAAAGGATGGAAAAACCCTGTGGATCAGTGAGCCTGACTTGTTCATTCTGTGGCCGTGTGTGTTTGTCAAACATTGGTAGAATTAGTCACGAGATAAGCTGTTAGACAAAAACAAAACCTCACAAAAATACACAATAGCCTCTACTAGACCATCTGACATGACAAAAAGGGCCATATATTATTTCATCTCCCAGAGAACAGTTTTGTTACTAGAACTTCGTTATTTCATCTCCCAGAGAACAGTTTTGTTACTAGAACTTCGTTATTTCATCTCCCAGAGAACAGTTTTGTTACTAGAACTTCGTTATTTCATCTCCCAGAGAACAGTTTTATTACCAGAACTTCATTATTTCATCTCCCAGAGAACAGTTTTATTACCAGAAATGCATTATTTCATCAGACAAAAACAAAACCTCTAAAAAAAAAAAAATACACAATAGCCTCCACTAGACCGTATGACAACACGAAAAGGAATATACATAAGTGATAATTTCTATCTTTCGGTCAGAATACATATAAATCCAACAGAATAAATGAGAAATGAAGATCAAATCCAGGCGTGTATTAACTCCACATTGTAAATGGTAACTTTCATCCCATCATTCTGACGTCATAATGGCTTCCTCTTCAGCTGGGTATATCCATTATTATTATATGGCCCTTTTCGTCTTGTCAGACGGTCTAGTGGAGACTATTGCGTATTTTTTTGAGGTATTGTTTTTGCCGAACAGCTTCTCTCGTGGCTAATTCTACCAATGTTTGACAAACACACGCGGTCACATAATGAACAGGTCAGGCTCGCTGATCCACAGGGTTTACCATCCTTTTTCATGAGTCTTTTCTCTTCTAAGTTTTGTCTTAGCACAGTCTCAAATGATGTTATACCATTCCTTATACATGCTCTCCATGATGTGCGATCACTTGCCAGATGTTCCCAGTCATTTTCACAGATGGAGAAGTCATTCAGAGATGATTTGCAGATATCTCTATATCGTAGTTTAGGTCTGCCGATTTGTCTTTTTCCGTGTTTTAGCTCACCATATAGTATTTGCCTAGGAATGCATTTTTCTTCCATCCGTTGGACGTGCCCCAGCCATCTTAGTCTTCGACATCTGAGCATCGACATGATTGTTGGGATCTTAGCACGTTGCAGGACAGTTCAGTTGGTTATTTTGTCCTGCCATTTAATGTGCATTATTTTGCGGAGACATCGCATGTGGAAGACATTTAGTCTTTTTTCCTGGTCTGAGTATGTTGTCCAGGTTTCGGATCCATACAGTAGTGTGCTAAGCACACAATATCCATTAGAAAACCATGCATCTGCAGCAAAATTAACTGCACGGTAGTCGACCATATCAACCTCACTTTGGCAGGAGTGGAGCGGATATCGGCAATTCTTGGCTGCAGTGACACAGATTTCATGAACAGAACAGAATATCTCAAAAGTTGCAACCAGGATAAGATGGCACTCTGATAATAAAGCGAAGATGTGCTCTGATAATAAAGTGAAGATCGGCTCTGATAATAAAGTGAAGATGGCCTCTGATAATAAAGTGAAGGTGTGCTCTGATAATAAAGTGAAGATGGGCTCTGATAATAACGTGAAGATGGGCTCTGATAATAAAGTGAAGATGGCCTCTGATAATAAAGTGAAGGTGTGCTCTGATAATAAAGTGAAGGTGGGCTCTGATAATAAAGTGAAGATGTGCTCTGATAATAAAGCGAAGATGTGCTCTGATAATAAAGTGAAGGTGGGCTCTGATAATAAAGTGAAGATGTGCTCTGATAATAAAGTGAAGGTGGGCTCTGACAATAAAGTGAAGGTGGGCTCTGACAATAAAGTGAAGGTGGGCTCTGATAATAAAGTGAAGGTGGGCTCTGATAATAAAGTGAAGATGGGCTCTGATAATAAAGTGAAGGTGGGCTCTGATAATAAAGTGAAGATGGGCTCTGATAATAAAGTGAAGGTGGGCTCTGATAATAAAGTGAAGGTGGGCTCTGATAATAACGTGAAGGTGGGCTTTGATAATAAAGTGAAGATGGGCTCTGATAATAACGTGAAGGTGGGCTCTGATAATAACGTGAAGGTGGGCTCTGATAATAAAGTGAAGATGGGCTCTGATAATAAAGTGAAGATGGGCACTGATAATAAAGTGAAGATGGGCTCTGATAATAAAGTGAAGATGGGCTCTGATAATAAAGTGAAGATGGGCTCTGATAATAAAGTGAAGATGGGCTCTGATAATAAAGTGAAGATGGGCTCTGATAATAAAGTGAAGATGGGCTCTGATAATAAAGTGAAGATGGGCTCTGACAATAAAGTGAAGATGGGCTCTGACAATAAAGCGAAGATGGGCTCTGATAATAAAGCGAAGATGGGCTCTGACAATAAAGTGAAGATGGGCTCTGATAATAAAGTGAAGATGGGCTCTGATAATAAAGTGAAGATGGGCTCTGATAATAAAGTGAAGATGCACTCTGACAATAAAGTGAAGATGCACTCTGACAATAAAGTGAAGATGGGCTCTGACAATAAAGTGAAGATGCACTCTGATAATAAAGTGAAGATGCACTCTGATAATAAAGTGAAGATGCACTCTGACAATAAAGTGAAGATGGGCTCTGACAATAAAGTGAAGGTGGGCTCTGATAATAAAGTGAAGATGGGCTCTGACAATAAAGTGAAGATGGGCTCTGATAATAAAGTGAAGGTGGGCTCTGATAATAAAGTGAAGATGGGCTCTGATAATAAAGTGAAGGTGGGCTCTGATAATAAAGCGAAGATGGGCTCTGATAATAAAGCGAAGATGGGCTCTGATAATAAAGTGAAGATGGGCTCTGATAATAAAGTGAAGGTGGGCTCTGATAATAAAGTGAAGGTGGGCTCTGATAATAAAGTGAAGGTGGGCTCTGATAATAACGTGAAGATGGGCTCTGATAATAAAGTGAAGGTGGGCTCTGATAATAAAGCGAAGATGGGCTCTGATAATAAAGTGAAGATGGGCTCTGATAATAAAGCGAAGATGGGCTCTGATAATAAAGTGAAGGTGGGCTCTGATAATAAAGCGAAGATGGGCTCTGATAATAAAGTGAAGATGGGCTCTGATAATAAAGCGAAGATGGGCTCTGACAATAAAGTGAAGATGGGCTCTGATAATAAAGTGAAGATGCACTCTGATAATAAAGCGAAGATGGGCTCTGATAATAAAGTGAAGATGGGCTCTGATAATAAAGTGAAGATGCACTCTGACAATAAAGTGAAGATGGGCTCTGATAATAAAGTGAAGATGCACTCTGATAATAAAGTGAAGGTGGGCTCTGATAATAATGTGAAGATGGGCTCTGATAATAAAGTGAAGATGGGCTCTGATAATAAAGTGAAGATGGGCTCTGATAATAAAGTGAAGATGCACTCTGACAATAAAGTGAAGATAGGCTCTGATAATAAAGCGAAGATGGGCTCTGATAATAAAGTGAAGATGGGCTCTGATAATAAAGTGAAGGTGGGCTCTGATAATAAAGTGAAGATAGGCTCTGATAATAAAGTGAAGATGGGCTCTGACAATAAAGTGAAGATGGGCTCTGATAATAAAGTGAAGATGGGCTCTGACAATAAAGTGAAGATGGGCTCTGACAATAAAGTGAAGATGGGCTCTGATAATAAAGTGAAGATGGGCTCTGACAATAAAGTGAAGATGGGCTCTGACAATAAAGTGAAGATGGGCTCTGATAATAAAGTGAAGATGGGCTCTGACAATAAAGTGAAGATGGGCTCTGATAATAAAGTGAAGGTGGGCTCTGATAATAAAGTGAAGATGGGCTCTGACAATAAAGTGAAGATGGGCTCTGATAATAAAGTGAAGGTGGGCTCTGATAATAAAGTGAAGATGGGCTCTGACAATAAAGTGAAGATCGGCTCTGACAATAAAGTGAAGATAGGCTCTGATAATAAAGTGAAGATGGGCTCTGACAATAAAGTGAAGGTGGGCTCTGATAATAAAGTGAAGATCTCTTCTTCTTCTTCTACCTTTCAGCTCCCTGTGGAGCATAGGTCTTCAACAAACATTTTCCAAGTCGTTCTGTTTCTTGCCATTATTTTAAGATCATTCCATGTCTTTCCCATTATCCTCATCTCTGCTTCTGTCTGTCTTCTCCGAGAATTCCTTGGTCTTTCTCTTTGTCTTTTCCCCTGGGGATTCCAAAAAAGGGCCTGTTGTGTAATACTCTCTGTTGGCTTCCACACTGTGTGTCCTATCCAGAATGATTAAAAGTGAAGATGCACTGTGATAATAAAGTGAAGATTGACTCTGATAATAAAGTGAAGATGGAGTTGGATATGCCATGGGCTTTGAGGGACTGAGCTGAAGTGTTAGACCTGTAGCACTTGGTGAAGGAATGTTATTGCTTTCCTATAGGACACCATAAGGCAAAAAAACCACTGCTTTGTTGGCCTACCATCATCATCATGTACCATGCCTGCTGGCATAGATGATCTCGACAGTTATTTATCATTTCTGTTGTTGACCTTCAGCCAAGCCATTCTCTCAAGCTGTCTGGTATCTTTTCTCTTTGCTTCCCTCTTATCTTCTCATCCCTCAATTTTCCCAGCTCTTCCCTTCTCATTACATGACCAAAAATGATTGTTTTTTTCCTAATATTGGAAATAAACTCTCTTTCTGATTTGGCCTCTCTCAGAACAATTTCATTTTTCTTCTTATAATAAACATAAAAAAAACAACACAATAAAAAGTCAATGCACAAAACAGAAACTAAAATAAATAAATAACAAAAAGAAACGTCAATTTTTATTTGTAGACTGCAACAAATTTGTATTTTTTATTAAACAAAACCTGTGTACCTTAATCTGTGTGCCAGATTGGCCTTTTGATGGCCAAATGGGACAGAGTCAGCAATTAGGAGACTGAGATTAGACTACAAGAAAAAGCATAGCTTGATAGGACATAAGATGGCTAAATAACTGCACTGGAAGATGGCGCACTGGGTTATCCAGTAAACCATCATTTCTGTAAAGAAAATAAGAGCTATAAAAAAAGCGGAAACTTAAAATGTAAAGTCTTACCTATGACTATGATACCTCATTTTAAGTCACATTCTTTCGATACCTATTGTAACATTTACTACTAAAAGAAATTTTTTGCGTAACTTTATAACAAAATTAAAGTTATTAAAAATTTTTTGTTATCTTTGGAGAAATAACACTTTGGAAGAACTACAGCTTTTAAAAGTAACTGAAACAATGAAGGAGCATCTGCAGAACTAACGTGAAGTAACAGAGCCATCTAATGCAACAAATTTTAATCTAAAAATTATCGATAACTACTACTTTTATACGATACTGCAGAGTATATTTAACAAAATAAGACATGTCTGGTCACAGACACGTCACAGGGTGACTAGTTTGAACATTTAGGAACATACATGGTGGGGAAAAGCAGCAACGCGTGGGAAACTGTAAAGTTTTTTACCTTGAATTTTTAAACGGTAATTTTTATGACCCAATCGCAATCTGGGGTTAAACCAGATTTAAAAAATAAAATTACAACAGAAGTTTGGCAAAGATGCCAGAGTGCATCTGTAAGCTGTCATTTGATTAACTGAACTAGAATGATAGCAGAAAGTTTGTGCGGCACTCCTTCTGTCTGTCCACTACATCTAGGATAGTGCTACTTCAACTTGGCTAGTGCAGGATCATCTAGTCTAGTGCAGGATCATCTAGTCTAGTGCAGGATCATCTAGTCTAGTGATAGTTCAACTAGACTAGGGCAGGATCATCTAGTCTAATGCTAGTTCAACTAGGCTAGTGCAGGATCATCTAGTCTAGTGCTAGTACAACTAGACTAGGGCAGGATCATCTAGTCTAGTGCTAGTTCAACTAGACTAGGGCAGGATCATTTAGTCTAGTGCTAGTTCAACTAGACTAGTGCAGGATCATTTAGTCTAGTGCCAGTTCAACTAGACTAGGGCAGGATCATCTAGTCTAGTGCTAGTTCAACTAGACTAGTGCAGGATCATTTAGTCTAGTGCTAGTTCAACTAGGCTAGTGCAGGAACATCTAGTCTAGTGCTAGTTCAACTAGGCTAGTGCAGGATCATCTAGTCTAGTGCTAGTTCAACTAGACTAGGGCAGGATCATCTAGTCTAGTGCTAGTTCAACTAGACTAGGGCAGGATCATCTAGTCTAGTGCTAGTTCAACTAGACTAGTGCAGGATCATCTAGTCTAGTGCTAGTTCAACTAGACTAGTGCAGGATCATCTAGTCTAGTGCTAGTTCAACTAGGCTAGTGCATGATCATCTAGTCTAGTGCTAGTTCAACTAGGCTAGTGCAGGATCAACTAGTCTAGTGCATGATCAACTAGTTTAGTGCTAGTTGAACTAGACTAGGGCAGGATCAACTAGTTTAGTGCTAGTTGAACTAGGCTAGTGCAGGATGAACTAGTTTAGTGCTAGTTGAACTAGGCTAGTGCAGGATGAACTAGTTTAGTGCTAGTTGAACTAGGCTAGTGCAGGATCAACTAGTCTAGTGCATGATCAACTAGTTTAGTGCTAGTTCAACTAGACTAGGGCAGGATCAACTAGTTTAGTGCTAGTTCAACTAGACTAGTGCAGGATCATCTTGTCTAGTGCTAGTTCAACTAGGCTAGTGCAGGATCATTTAGTCTAGTGCTAGTTCAACTCGGCTAGTGCAGGATCATTTAGTCTAGTGCTAGTTCAACTAGGCTAGTGCAGGATCATTTAGTCTAGTGCTAGTTCAACTAGGCTAGTGCAGGATCATTTAGTCTAGTGCTAGTTCAACTAGGCTAGTGCAGGATCATTTAGTCTAGTGCTAGTTCAACTAGACTAGTGCAGGATCATTTAGTCTAGTGCTAGTTCAACTAGGCTAGTGCAGGATCAACTAGTTTAGTGCTAGTTCAACTAGGCTAGTGCAGGATCAACAAGGATAGTGCAGGATCAACAAGGATAGTGCAGGATCAACTAGTTTAGTGCTAGTTCAACAAGGATAGTGCAGGATCAACTAGTTTAGTGCTAGTTCAACTAGGATAATGCGGGATCAACTGGGCTAAAATGATAGTAGCATGTAGGTGCTGTGTGCGCTACCTGTCCAATATATCCGAGGCTAGTGCAGGATCAATTAGTCTCAGGGCTAAAATGATAACACAAAGTTTGTGTGTCACTCCTAGCTTGATAACTACATCCTACACTAATGCTGGATCAACTAAAATGAATAAAAAAAAAGCTTGTGCTGTATCTGGCCAGATTTAGTAAAATCTGTAAACCGATCTTCATAAACAAAAATGAGTTCAAAATGCAGCCATAAACTATTTGCTATTGTGGCAATGGTAAAATGTAAAACACATATAAATTTGTTTGTCATCAAACTGTTTTTATATAGAAAGTAAAACAAAACACAAATCTGTTGAAGTTTTCTTATTGCTAATATAATTTCAATTCTCTCAAAGTTATTCTAAAGATTGACAACATGGTATCAAATAATGATGTGCAACATGGACATTATAGTGTAAAGATGCTTCTAAAATTGTTTTGCAATAAAATTATGGTTGAAACATACATATCAAATTAAGTAAAAATAAGTCATTGATTTATACAGATCCATAAATTAGCAAATATACAACTCCATCTTTTAACTAGTGATATCATCAATTGAGAAATCATTATGACAGTGAACATATATACACAGAAAGTGCTTATTGTATTCAATCATATTTCATTTTCTTTTTGGACCAAAGGCAGCACATAGGGCAGAAATCATAGTTCTCCACAACTGACTGCTAGTTCTGCTAGATCTTTGTTGTTTCTTAGTCCCATGGTTGAGCCTTCCCTAGACATTATTCTGAATAGTGATACTCTTGGTCTGCCATGTTTTCTTTACCGGATGGTTTCCACACGAATGCCTGATGGGGAAAGTCTTTCTTCATTCATTCTCAGCACACGACCAATGTATTTCCATTGTTTTCTTCTTATGAAGCTCGACATATTACTCTTTTATATCTTATTTCTCTCTCTCTCTCTCTCTCTCTCTCTCTCTGCGATCAAGACTCAATCCAGAGTCCAGGATTCCAGACTCAATCCAGAGTCCAGGATTCCAGACTCAATCCAGAGTCCAGGATTCCAGACTCAATCCAGAGTCCAGGATTCCAGACTCAACCCAGAGTCCAGGATTCCAGACTCAATCCAGAGTCCAGGATTTCAGACTCAACCCAGAGTCCAGGATTCCAGACTCAATCCAGAGTCCAGGATTCCAGACTCAACCCAGAGTCCAGGATTCCAGACTCAACCCAGAGTCCAGGATTCCAGACTCAATCCAGAGTCCAGGATTCCAGACTCAACCCAGAGTCCAGGATTCCAGACTCAATCCAGAGTCCAGGATTCCAGACTCAACCCAGGGTCCAGGATTCCAGACTCTCTCATGAAGTCAACTGTCTGCTTAAGCGCAAAAAAAGGAAGATTAGGGACAATCAAAGGAAAGCAAACCTGAATAAAATGCTGGCTTAAATTGGATACACTGGGCCACTGGCGCAGAACACAGTGCAACGTTTTAACAAGTAAAAGAGTACTTAATTTGCTATCTAAAGTCTGGATGGATTTCTAACTTTCACATCCATATGTGAGCTCTGGTATCACACAGGAGTTGAACAGTTTTGTTGTTAGCTTTATTAAGTTTTGTTCGTTTACTGAGTACTTTGGATCTCCAGATGTTTATCAGTTTGTTCAAAGCATTTGATACTAGTGCGATGTGTCATGATTGCTGAAGTTATTGTATTAGATGCTTATAATGATCTTCATCTGCTTTAGGCACTGGCCAAGAAAGCAGTCAATGGTTGTGGGAGCTGCAGGTAGCCCAGTAGTTTGTGAGATGATGAACAACTACAGGAGGTTAAGTTAATTCTTGAATAACAGCTTCTAGGTTCACCCAGCCTTAAATGGGTTCCAGATTTTTTTTTTATAGGAAAGAAAATCAGCACTGGTGTAATACTGACCATATTACTCCAAAATTGATTCAGTCAATGAACATATAATCATGTCCAGACTGCAATAACATCAGGTCAAAACTGGAGATTCCTGAAAGGAGCAATATGTGGGGGACCTAGAAGAAAAGGAAATAAAGACAAAACTGGAGTCATGAGTCACTAGTTAGAAGAGGAATCTACTACCTCCTTTGTAACCACAGCATTAATGAACTAGTTAGAAGAGGAATTTACTACCTCCTTTGTAACCACAGCATTAATGAACTAGTTAGAAGAGGAATTTACTACCTCCTTTGTAACCACAGCATTAATGAACTAGTTAGAAGAGGAATTTACTACCTCCTTTGTAACCACAGCATTAATGAACTAGTTAGAAGAGGAATCTACTACCTCCTTTGTAACCACAGCATTAATGAACTAGTTAGAAGAGGAATCTACTACCTCCTGTATTACCACAGCATTAATGAACTAGTTAGAAGAGGAATCTACTACCTCCTTTGTAACCACAGCATTAATGAACTAGTTAGAAGAGGAATCTACTACCTCCTGTATTACCACAGCATTAATGAACTAGTTAGAAGAGGAATCTACTACCTCCTTTGTAACCACAGCATTAATGAACTAGTTAGAAGAGGAATCTACTACCTCCTGTATTACCACAGCATTAATGAACTAGTTAGAAGAGGAATCTACTACCTCCTGTATTACCACAGCATTAATGAACTAGTTAGAAGAGGAATCTACTACCTCCTGTATTACCACAGCATTAATGAACTAGTTAGAAGAGGAATCTACTACCTCCTGTATTACCACAGCATTAATGAACTAGTTAGAAGAGGAATCTACTACCTCCTGTATTACCACAGCATTAATCAACTAAAGTAAAGATGACGTTGCCCTCCAAGATTCCAGGATGTGCTTAATTGGTCAGATGACTTGGCATAGTGTTTTCCACAAAACAGGCCAATGATAACAAATGTGGACAATGTAATTGTACTCTCTATGCACAAAGTGATAAGATGGAAGTTCTTTTCTCTTTCTTTCATCAATCAGAGCTTAAAGACAAACAAGGAAGAAGGATGAAACAAAATTTAGCAATATCTATACCAATAGTAGGTATAGATTGTTGGGAAATGCTGAAAATACCATGAACAGTTAAGAAGAGTAATGAAAACATTGTGAAAGAGGCCAAAGCAAAAAAGAGAGCTAATTTCAAATATTAAGAAGAAACAATCATCATTTTTTGGCCATGCAATGAGAAGGGAACAGCTGGTATATATTGTAACAACTGGGAAAATTGAGGGACGAAGAGATAGAGGGAAGCAAAGAGAAAAGATACCAGACAGCTTAAGAGAATGGTTTGACAGAAGATCAACAACAGAAATGATAAATAACTGCTGAGATTGAAAGTTGTGGAGAGACATGATCACCTATGTCAGCAGGCATGGTACTTGATGATGATGATGATGATACCAGTGGTGGCCAACTTATAGCCAGGGCCAGATTATAACCAAGGCCGGGATCAGAGGGCCATACTTAGAGTATCATAAAAAATTACACGAGGTGATTTGGCAAAGAATAATAATGCTTTCAGGTTATCATGTAACACTGACAGAAAAGCAACTATCTATCTATCTATTGTCCTTTCGAGCCGTAGCCGGCCCATAGGGCGTAGAAAATACTCCTTCTCTTATCTGAATTTTTGTTCTAGCAGTTTTCAATTCTTTTAAAGATATTTGATCAAATCTCGCCATTTGTCTCTGTTCTGTGCAAGCAGCTCTATCTCATTGAAGGAGCCGAATCCTGCTGCTTTTGCCTTGCTCATCAATGTTCTTCTCAGTGTCTCTCTGGGTCTTCCTCATTTTCTCTTACTTGTCGTTTCCCACATGAAGGCTTGCTTTGCTATTCGGTTATTATCTCTCCTCATCACATGTCCAACATATGAACATCGTCTTTTCTTTATTACTGAAGATATTAGTGGTTGATTGACAATTTCTCTAGTTTCCGCGTTTGTTTTGAATTCGTTCCACACTATACCAAGTATTTTCCTTAGACATTTATTTTCGAATGCATTCAACTTTGTTTCTATATCTCTTGTTGTTTTCCAGCTTTCACAAGCATACGTAAGGGTTGATAGTACATTTGATTTGAATAGTCTAAGTTTTGTTTTGATTTCCACAACTTTTCAAGGTTTCTGAAAGACAATGCTGCTTTAGCTATTCTGATTCTAATTTCTTTGCTTGTATCCCCTTCTCGATCAAAAAAGCAACTATGCAGCCCCACTTATAAACAAAGCCTTAGATTATTGTCAGCACCAATAGTTTTTTTTTATTTTAACCTATTGCAGCTTTGGTTTTTATTTATAGATATTTAATATAGCAGTTTCTGTGGACGCTTCAAGGGCCACCATTTGGCCATCACAGGTCTCTACCACTAGGGTGGTAATTGTTTTATAGACAGAGCTTAAATGTGAAAGATGACGGTGGACATAGTTTGATGTTGTCCCAATAGATACCACCAAGGCAACAGTAGCTTGTAGAAGTCAGAGCTTACAGGCTAACTATAAAAAAGATGACAGTGGACATTGATGTTGCTCCAATAGATACCACCGAGGTGACAGTAACTTGTAGCAGTCAGAGCTTAAGTGTGAAAGATGACGGTGGACTTAGTTTGATTTTGATGTTCCAACAGATAACACCGAGGATATAACTGTTTTATAATCAGAGCTTAAGGACCAACTATGAAAGATGACGTTGGACATAGTTTGATATTGTCCCAATTGATACCACCAAGGATATAACTGTTTTATAGTCAGAGCTTAAGGACCAACTATGAAAGACAATGATCATAATGATAGTGCTGTTTATGACAGATGATGATTGATCCATTAAAATTAAGACATGATACTGCTGTCCACCAAGACAACAAGATGGATAAGAATACTAGATGGCCAGACATCAGCTACACTAGAATAAACGACTCTAAACTGAGTATTATGAAGCATTTACTAAGCATGATTGTTACAGATCGCTAAATCTGACAGTAATCACGAGACACAAAATAAAATACAATTAAACCACAACATATTTCAACATACACTGAAACAAATAAACAAATGAATCAATTTAAGGACTTACGGCTAAAAAAAATACATAAAAAAAAAAAAACAGTAAAAATTCAGGAAACATTCACAGACACAGCAAGATAATGAGGTCAGATGGAGCCACCAGGTTCTGGGTGGTGTGATGATGCTTGTCTGTTTGACAACAGCGAGGCTGGTTTTGGCTGCCTATTTCTGGTTGCCAACTCAGCTGCTTCGGTTGGCATGTCTGAAGATTCATTGATAACCTTCTTGTAGCCTGAGACTTGTCCATTCGTGGAGTTTTTATCAGAATAGAGTGATTGCCCTTGTTTTCTTTCTGGTTTCTTGATGAACACAAAGTACACAAATCCCAAGAATGATATGATGTGATAATAGAAGTAAAGAGATCTGAAACAAGAAAACACCTTTACTATAAATTTGTTAACAAAGAAAAAACTTAATCACAATGCACAATAAAGACAAATGGAACAATATTAAAACAGGTAAATGAATTTAAAAACCTGGGAACATTGTTAACCTCAGATGGTAGATGTACAACAGATGTGAGATGCAGATTGGCTCAGGAAAAAGCATTTTTCCAAAAAAAATGAGGAAGATACTGTGCAATCCATTTTTGACAATAGAAACAAGAAAAAGAGTTCTTAACTCTTTCTGGACTGTTAACTGACACAACATCTCCACTTATGAAGGAATTCCTGACCAAAATCCGACACATCGGCTTGGACCAAGTACGGTTGAATATTTTAAAGTAAAGTAATGGCTATGTATAAATATTCACCAGAACTTGTATTCGTTTATCTAGCTTCATAATTACTTCCTTCGATTCTATCTATCTATCTATTGACCTTTCGAGCCGTAAACGGCCCATAGGGCGTAGACCAAGATACACCTTCTCCTATATGAATTTTTGTTCTAGCAGTTTTCTTTTAAAGATATTTTATCAAATCTCGCCATCTGTCTCTGTTCTGTGCAAGCAGTTCTATCTCATTGAGGGAGCCGATTCCTGCTGCTCTTGCCTCTCTCATCAATGTTCTTCTCAGTGTCTCCCTGGGTCTTCCTCTTTTTCTTTTACCTGTTGTTTCCCATATGAGGGCTTGCTTTGCTATTCGATTATTATCTCTTCTCATCACATGTCCAACGTATGACCATCGTCTTTTCTTTATTACTGAAGATATTAGTGGTTGATTGGCGATTTCTCTAATTTCCTCGTTTGTTTTGAATTCGTTCCATTCTATACCAAGTATTTTCCTTAGACATTTATTTTCGAATGCGTTCAACTTTGTTTCTATATCTCTTGTTGTTTTCCAGCTTTCACACGCATACGTAAGGGTTGATAGTACATTTGATTTGAATAGCCTAAGTTTGTGTTTGTGCTAATGAGTTTTGATTTCCACAACTTTTCAAGGCTTCTGAAAGACATTGCTGCTTTAGCCAGTCTGATTCTAATTTCTTTGCTCGTATCCCCTTCTCGATCAATGTGACTTCCAAGATAGATGAAGTGATCGATCTCTTCTACTGGTTTGTTTTCCATGTATATTTTGTCACTTGTTGGAATTAAACTTTTCATGACTTTAGTCTTTTCATGATTGACCTCAAGCCCAATTTTGCTGGCTATTGATGATAGTTCATTTGTGTTTTCCTGCATCGTTTTTATCTGATTGCTGATGAGAACTATGTCATCAGCAAAGTCCAGGTCCTCCAAATGGTCTCCTTGTATCCATTCGATGCCTTTATTACCAGTGCAGCATTTCTTCATTATGAAGTCCATAACAATTCCAAATAACAAGGGCGATAAAATACATCCTTGTTTAACCCCAGTTTCTATTGGGAAACATTCGCTCAGTCCTTCCTCTGTTCGAACTGCACATGTGTAACCATCATACATGTCTTTGATAATATTTATGATTTTTGATGGTAAGCCATATTGCTTCAGAATTTTCCACAAAGAATCTCTATGAATACTATCAAATGCTTTTTTGAAGTCGATGAAGTTAAGTACAAAAGGTTTTTGCTTTTCAATGTGTTCCTCCAATATAAGTCGTAGAGTGAAAATGTGGTCAAGACAGCTTCTCCCTTTTCTAAACCCAGCCTGTTCTTCACGCATTACTGTATCTATTGAATCCTTTATTCTATTTAGGATGATTTTACAGAATAATTTTGAGGCAACTGACAAAAGTGTCACGCCTCTCCAATTGTTACAATCTCTAAGATTGCCCTTTTTTGGGATCTTAACAATGATTCCTTTTTTCCATTTATGAGGCGTCTTCTCTGTTTTCCAAATGATGTTGAACATTTTTTGGAGATGTATTAAATTATGGCTATCAATTGCCTTGAGGATCTCAGCTGTTAACTTATCCTCTCCAGCAGCCTTGTTATTGGTCATTAGCTTTAAGGTGGTTTCTATTTCACTCAAGGTGAAGTCATCTAAATTTACATCTAATTCTGCTGCTGGTGTTTCAGCTTCAAAATCTATTAAACTGTGAGGTAGTGGACGGTTAAGAATTTCTTTGAAGTGTTCCGCCCAACGGGCTTTTATGTCTGCGCTTGTTGTTAGCATTAATCCAGATTTGTCTAGAATTGGTGTTCCACTGGATGTATAGGTGTTTGTCAGCATCTTTTGTACAGTATAAAGAGTTCTGCTGTCTCCTGTAATTGCAGCTGTCTCTGCTTTCTCTGCCAAGTTATCTATATAAGCTCTTGTATCTCTTCTTGCCGAACTTTTCACTTTGTTGTCTAATTCTTTGTATGTTGCTTTTGCCAGAACCTTTCCAAGATCCTTCGATTACCATGTGGTATTTTTTTTACTTTTGTAGATAGAGTGGTTCCGTTTTCGAAGTAAATGTATGTTTTTTTTCTGACAAATATTGGCCAAACCATTTCTCTTGTGCCTAATTTCATTATTTGTGGACATAAATACATTAAGTTTATTTTGAAGAACTTTGGATTAGTTTGTGCATACTTTCAAGAAGAATGGATAGTAACACGCTTCTAGTCAGGGAGAAATAGACGTACGTGAAATATGATGTTTTGAATTACAAATTATCTGCATTTGAATATTTTTATGCTATTTATAATAAATAATATTTTTTTCCATCAGATATCACCAATATAATGCTATTTTCATTTTCTTCAGCCATTTTCCTTCCCAGTGAAGTACACTGAGCAATGAAAATATTCTGAAGGGGCCAAAGCAAAAAGAGAGCTAATATCCAATATTAGGAAGAAACAATCATCATTTTTTGTCCATGTCACGAGAAGAGAAGAACTGGAATATATTGTAACAACTGGAAAAATTGAGGAATAAAGAGATAGAGGGAAGCAAAGAGAAAAGATATCAGACAGCTTAAGAGAATGGCTTGGCAGAAGGTCAACAACAAAAATTGAAAGTTGTAGTGAGATATGATCACCTCCGCCAGCAGGTTTGGTACTTGATGATGCTAACACTGTAAAAGATAAAACACAGCACCATAGAGCTGCTTGTCATTGATAATTCAGTTAATTTGCTCACCTTTTTCCAGAAAAATAAAATCTTTGTTTGTTGTTAGGATCATCATAAACGTACACCAGAGGAATCCACAGGTGCTCTCTGATATCCCCCAAGGCAAAAATATGAAGAGAATCGTGGCCTACGTGCATGAACTCCGTAGCATGGCCTGGGAACCATGGTTTAGATTGGCTGACAATCTGCCAGGGGAAAGGTCTAATTTCTGACCTACTCTTTTCAATTTTAACTGCCATGGGTTTTTAGCGTGCATAAGTGCACTCATGAAGATACAGACTTTCATTAATGGATGCTTACGCAGAATAAAAGGATGGAAATGGCAGGACAAAATCACTAACATAGAATTATGGAAATGTACCAGCCAAATACCAGTGGATAAAGAGATACAGCTAAGATGATGGCGCTGGATAGGACACACACAGCGGAAGCCAACTGAGAGTATTACACAACAGGCCCTTATTTGGAATCCCCAGGGGAAAAGACAAAGAGGAAGACCAAGGAATTCTTGGAGAAGACAGATAGAAGTAGAGATGAAAATGATGGGGAAGATATGGAATGATCTTAAAAGAATGGCAAGAAACAGAACGACCTGGAAAGTGTTTGTTGAAGACCTATGCTCCACAGGGAGCTGAAAGTGTTTGTTGAAGACCTATGCTCCACTGGGAGCTGAAAGTGTTTGTTGAAGACCTATGCTCCACTGGGAGCTGAAAGTGTTTGTTGAAGACCTATGCTCCACAGGGTGCTGAAAGGTAGAAGAAGCACACACAGAACCTCCTGCTTATTGCCATTACATGAGAGGGCTACACATTGGATCTCACTACCTAACAGAAGAGGGGAGGGTAACATCATAAAGAAACCACGGAATGAAAGCAACAATTTCCGCAACAGATTACATAAAGAAACAGTCAGAGGGATAAGATCAGAAATGAAGAAGTGAGAAAAAAAATCTAGAAATAGCCCCTGCCATAGAATATATAAAGAAACAACAGATAAAATGGCTTGGCCTTGTGATAAGACAGAAAGACCAAAACACAACACAATGAGACATCAATAGATGATGTGAGAACACCAGCCCCAAGGGCCAACCAAGAAAATGAGGAATTTATGGAATATTAGAAACATTAGAAAACATAACAGCAGGAGAGGACAACAGAAGATCAAAGAACAGAATTATATCTTCCTTTGACATTGAAAAATAAATGAAGAAGAAAAGAAGAAGTCTGACGAAAGAAGAATATATGTTAAGTACAATCACTTACTGGTACATCTGCAAGCAGGCGTAGAATTCCAACACCAAAAATGGCATTGACAAGTAGGTGTTGGCCAGGCGAGTTGCAATGAAGGTGATTACTTCATAAGTATAAATACCAGCCTTTGACGTCTGGAAGAGTGGTCGAATGTGGCGCCTAACCTATTAAAATAAAATTATTCATTTCATAATCATCATTAGAAGATAACTTAAACTGTCTTTTTTTTTGGTTTCACAGTTATCACAGATAAATTAAAGCCAATTATTTATTTGAGTGATATATTTTTTTTATTAATAATTACAATTAATTAACAATTGTGTTTAACAGGCCATTTTTTGGAATACCCATGGAAAAAGACAAAGAGGAAGACCAAAATAGTCTTGGAGGAGATGAAGATAATGGAGAAGGGCATAGGAATGGCAAAAAAGTAATTTTAAAACCATGAAAAGTATACTAACATCAAAACAAATATCACCAGGGATAAAACTAAGAATAACAAAATGTTACATCTTCTCAATATTCCTGTATAGTGCAGAAACATGGACATTAGACAAGAAAACAGAACAGAAAACTGAAGCCTTTGAAATGTGGATTTATAGAAGAATAGGTAGAATTGGAAGGAAAGAAAAGAAAACAAATGAAGTTTTAAAACAACTAAAAATGAAAAGAGAACGACTAAACACAATTAAAACAAGACAAATGAAATGGAATTTTTTGGGGCATGTTAAAAGACACAACAGCCTACTAAAAGTAATCTTTGAAGGCAAACATGGACGAGTAACATCAAAAGATGGACAAGTCAGCCTAGGACAACTTGCACCATCAAAGCAAGAGACAGACTGGAATGGTGCTCCATGGTAGCTAACCTTCAATGTGGAGATGGTACTCAATGATGATGATGATGAGGAGTACAGACAGCCGTGTGTTACAAGTCCAAACCATTGACCTTGCTGTCTCTGGGTGAAGGTCAGAGCTGGTGTTATTCCGACTGTATTCCTATTTTCTTTATATTTTTTATTTTGTCTCTAATCATCACATTAAGTATTTGCCACTCCTCAAAAATGTCTTATTTCAGTAGCCGTGATCATTCATTTCCCTCGAGTCATGACACGTCTGACAGCAACAGAGATGGAAACTGTCAGCAATTGATAGCTGATGACGTGTGCCAAGAATGGTGAACCAGAACCGTCCAGACCTTACTCTGCCTCTTCACAGTGCCTCTAAAAACAGACTAACCAGTCCAGTCTGGCTAAGTGAGTAAGGATCGAAGAGGGAAGGCAACCCAATACTCAAAAATGCCATGCTGAAGTCTGATATGTTAGGCAGAAAGGCACAAATGTCACAGTTCTACTGCAAACCACAAGGCATCAATGCCCACTTATGTCTTTTTAAGGATGGCTGATGAAGAGGTCTATCAATTCCTTTAGAAGTCATCGGGTGAATGAAAGAAAGAAAGAAAGAGGTATTAGCGGGCCATCATTATAACACCCCGAACATGTCCATAAGTGCTCAGATCCCCTCCTCAACAAATCTCACAGTGTCCAACGACAGACAACTCCAGTTCTGTGTTTGTTGTTTAGTCCTCTCATACGCCAACTAAGTTTCTCGTTTCTGGCTGTGACCATCTTAACTCCTATTTCTTTCATCTGATGGGGTGACATGGAAAGAAAGAATGCATTGGAATAACAGTGTACTCAAAGATGAGTAAATGAATGTAAAAAAAACAAAAAAAACAATCAACTTCAAATCAACTGAGAGGTAATTTGCATGTAATAAAAGCAAACTAAATTCAGTGAGAAGTAATTTCAGCATAGAATAAAAAAAATTAATTATAAAATTAGAACTATCGTAAATGTCTACAAAAAAATATTTACAAGCCAATTAACTGAGAATGCTGCAAAATTAGAGTTACCTCCCGTCCAACAATAGTCATGATGGCGCCACTTCCAAACATTATATAGTACCCTGGGTAAAATCCATGCCAGAAGGCGCTAATAGCAAACACAGCCAGCGTGTTATGCTTTGGAGCTCGGTCGTAGACGACACGGCGCAGCCAGACCAACGTCTTTTTGTTCCAGCTATCAATATTTACTTTTAGACTAGTAGACAGCTAAGGAAATAAACAAAGTATGTTAAAAATAGGACACTAATTTTGCTCAAATTATATACCATCAAACACTATCCATCTATTGACCGTTCAAGCCGTGGCCGGCCCATAGGACATAGACTCAGATACTTTTTCTCTTTTCTTAAATGTTCTTTCTAGCAGTCTCAATCCTTTCAAAGATCTTTTATCAAATTCCACCATTTGTCTCTGTTCTGTACAAGCAACTCAATCTCATTGAGGGAGCCAATTCTGGCTGCTTTTACCTCTATGATAAATGTTCTTCTCAGTGTCTCTCTGGGCCGGCCTCTTTTCCTCGTACCTGTTGCTTCCCAAATGAGGGCTTGGTTTGCCTATTATCTCATCTCATGACGTGTACAACATATATCCAACATCTTTTCTTGAGCTGTATTGGGTCTACGTTTCATTAACAAATGCCTGTTTACGATAGCGGCTTGTTAGGTCTCTGACCATAGATTCTGTACCAAGCAGGAGAAAAACAATCCTCCATCTTGGATCCAAACCAGAAACCATCAAACACTGCTCTTCATTAAATGTGTGTGTTTAGTTTAGCCATATTTATTATTTGGAACCCCTCCCCATCAGCTCCTTGTCATGGGGATTGGGTTGAACAGTCATTAGGTTCTGAAAACCAAGACTGGCCAGGCCTTCCTACACCCAAGCAAGACCACGATCTGCTCTAGAAAATATAAGTGTCTAAGACAGAGGCAACCAGCCAAATGACGCACACCAGCAATCGGGATGCCACACACTCACGCCAACGGACAAACGATAGATAGATTTGCAACCCTGTGTGGCTACCGGGGCCCCCACAGCGAGGGGAGAAAGGAATAAGCCACCGTTACATTCCACAAATGTTGCAAGAGGTAACTAAGGAGGTTTGGAATCATCACCTGTGCAGTTGAGTGAGATGTGCAAGGAGTGACCTTGACAGTGCAATTTACCTATGCATTTTGGGAAATGTTTTGACAAGTGGTGGAGGGAATATGGGAAATTCCTGACTGCCATTAAACTGGTTCCATTGATATGGCTGTGAAACATGGAGAACAAGAAAATTGACAATCATGAAGATACAGACTTTCATTAATGGATGCTTATGCAGAATAAAAGGATGGAAATGGCAGGACAAAATCACTAACATAGAATTATGGAAATGTACCAGTCAAATACCAGTGGATAAAGAGATACAGCGAAGACGATGGCGCTGAATAGAGGACACACTGCGGAAGCCAACTGAGAGTATTACACAACGTGTCCTTTTTTGGAATCCACAGGGGAAAAGACAAAGAGGAATTCTTGGAGAAGACAGATAGAAACAGAGATGAAGATGATGGGGAAGACATGGAATGATCTTAAAAGAATAGCAAAAAACAGAACGACTTGGAAAGTGTTTGTTGAAGACCTATGCTCCACTGGAGGCTAAAGGGTTGAAGATGGATAGATTTAAAAAGAATAGATTATTTGCAAGGTTGCAATCAATAACTAATGTACTATCAACCCTTACGTATGCGTGTGAAAGCTGGAAAACAACAAGAGATATAGAAACAAAGTTGAACGCATTCGAAAATAAATGTCTAAGGAAAATACTTGGTATAGAATGGAACGAATTCAAAACAAACGAGGAAATTAGAGAAATCGCCAATCAACCACTAATATCTTCAGTAATAAAGAAAAGACGATGGTCATACGTTGGACATGTGATGAGAAGAGATAATAATCGAATAGCAAAGCAAGCCCTCATATGGGAAACAACAGGTAAAAGAAAAGAGGAAGACCCAGGGAGACACTGAGAAGAACATTGATGAGAGAGGCAAGAGCAGCAGGAATCGGCTCCCTCAATGAGATAGAACTGCTTGCACAGAACAGAGACAGATGGCGAGATTTGATAAAATATCTTTAAAAGAAAACTGCTAGAACAAAAATTCATATAGGAGAAGGTGTATCTTGGTCTACGCCCTATGGGCCGGTTACGGCTCGAAAGGTCAATAGATAGATAGATAGAATCAATAACTGACGTTTCTTATCTTGTGAAGTGAAGGGCTACTGGGGCCAATTCAATATATGCAACAATAACTGACTTTTCTTATCTTGTGAAATGACGGGCTACTGGGGCCAATTCAATATATGCAAGGGGCCAATTCAATATATGCAACAATAACTGACTTTTCTTATCTTGTGAAGTGAAGGGCTACTTGGGCAAATTCAATATATGCAACAATAACTGACTTTTCTTATCTTGTGAAGTGAAGGGCTACTGGGGCCAATTCAATATACGCAACAATAACTGACTTTTCTTATCTTGTGATATGAAGGGTCTTATTTATATTCGAGCTATGGACTAAGCAATGTTTACATTGAACAACACGATATATTTTATTGCTGCGAGTTGGCAGATTTTTGAAAATGTTTTCAAGGGTTTGAACATAAATGTTTGTTCACAGTTCGTTAACCTTCGCTGTAGATAAAGTCGTTAATTGGATGGCTTCGTTTCAGACATTTGTGACGTTGGTAGCTAAGGCCCTAACTTGTGCAAACGGACGGCATTGGCAGGGATCATTTTGAATCTATGAAGTGGGCTCATTGTGTGTTTAACTCAAAAGCATATGTGCTTTTTAACCAAAGACCTTTTTTTGGGGACTCAATGAAGATATCCACGATGGAAGAATAAATTGTACTATTAGTCCCATAAATGATTCGCTTCCAGAGGTTTATGATGTAAACAAAGCAGTTTTGTCATTGCAAGTGAATAATGTCCACACCTATAATTGATCAGGATTGTGTAGCAGCAGCAGCTTTATAGCGAACACAGAAAACATCATAGGATTGTGCTGTTCTGAAACAGCTATGCCATGCTATCCTAGAATTGCCTTTAATGGGATTACTGTGACCACAAACCACTCTCCATGTGTGTGCCACATATTTACACCCCAGAAAGAAATACTGAATATAACAACATCATGTGCCGTCTGTGATATTAATGACCACAGACCAGGAGCCTCCAGTATGATTGATACAACTGTTGCACCAAGCATTTCATCAGCAGAGCCATATCTATGGAATGTTAATCTGACATTGTTCTTGAATGATGTCCAAGTTAATGAGACATCAGAATCGTGTGGCGGCAGCTACAAGAAGGGAGCGGAGAACATCAAGTTCTGCTGCTATAAAGGAGACTTGCCTTGCTATCCCAGAATTGCCTTAAATGGGATCGCTGTAGTTGAAAACTTCTCCTCTTGTGTAAACTACACATTCACATCTAAGAGTGAATCAGTGAAGGTCACAAAATCATATTCTCTCTGTGGTTTTACTAACTACAGGTCATGTGGCTTCTGTTGGATTGGAAATGATAACTTACCACCACTGTGTGTCTATATGTTTGGAATTGGAGTCATCAACGACGGCCTAACATCATCAAGTGCTATGACGATCATCATTTTTGGGAGGACGTGAACTCCCATGGTATATAGTGGATAGGCGGCAGGAACCATTGAAGGCTATGTCTGAAAAGTGTTCCTTCTTGCAGTTTCCTCATATTCCAAGTCCGGCTTGTTGCAGGAGCTACTGAGTTAAGTGCTCTGTGCACACCGTGAGCTGTGTGTCTCATCCGTTTTGATCCTGCTTCGATATCCCGCTTGTTTACGATGAATGATGATATCGTATGACAGGGAACAGTTGGCTGTGTTCACTTTCTGCGCGGTTTCGCCTTATGTCTTTTGGCGTGTGCTGAGACTGTTACGATGGGGACTACAGTTACCTTTCTTTGTTTGGGAGATGAATTAGTAATTCGGATGATTCCACTGGCACGGGCGGTTGAGCAATTATGGATTTTAATTCGTTTGCTGTGATACCGAGGCCTTCCATAACCAATAACCAATGAAGGGCTACTGGGGCCAATTCAATATAGGCAGCAATTCTTCTCCACTTCCTGCTGTCACCAGATTGAGTATTTCTCCTCATCTGCTCGTAAAAGGATTTTAAGACGGCACAAATGCCTTAGGTTGCTAGTTTTTTTGAGGAAGGACACTCTGGATAACAAACCACTGCAGCCCAGCAGTTACCATCGGGAGAAGGAAAAGCTATGGGAGAACACCCAGACAGAAACCAAGAGCAGGTGGGCTGGCTGGCATCCACCATACGAGAAGGAAAACTCCTACATCAAAACCAAGATCTAGTCTGTCGAAGATGGAGTGTCAGCTACGGCACAAGTTTATAGGAAAAATCAGGACACACACGCAACATGAAACCAGCACATCATGAGTCATGACAAAGTCCTTATCATGAAACATGACAAAGAGTCAAGTTGGCATGGTCATAAGACTTGAGTACTGAAGAAGAAGCTAGTTTTCTCTTTCATCACTCTGTGCAGCTGGAAAAGTTGATACTCATACATTCTGTTATTTCAGTTCTTCCCCCGTAATCATTTGCATCTAACCTCCATCAGAGCTTCTCGTGTGACAGCATTTGCCACACCTGAAGAATGTTATTATGGTAGTATGATGCTCTCATCATGTGCCATACCAGTTGGCATAGGCAATCATGTCCTTCCACAATCTTCTATCCACCATGCATCCTAACAATTCTATTGTTGACTGTTTTCCATGCCAACGACACAAAGCTATCTAGTATCTTCTCTCTTTGTCATCCGCGACCTCTCTTTCGCCGTATTTTGCCAGCTGTAACCAAGTATTCCAATTTTCCTCTTCTCACGATGTGCCCAAAAAATGTTGATTGTTTCTTTGTGATATTTCTTAGGAGATCCCTTTTTGTGTTGACCTCTTTGAGAATTTCCTCTGGTGTACTAATAAACAAGTACAATGATGAAGGTTCTAAATACAAGAAAATTGCACTCAGTTACAGTTATATGAAGGCCCCAGTATCACTGTAAATGAATGGAAATCCCTAATTCCTCAACCACCCATGCCAGTGGAATCATCAGAATTAACATATCGAATATCCGAACAAAGAAAGGCACTGCAGTCCTCATCGTAGCAGGTACAGCACATGTAAAAAGACATAACGCATTTCCGCACTGAATTTAACGCATCTGAACTGTCCTTTGTTATACAATATCATCATTCATCGTAAGCAATCTGAATATAGAAACACGATCTGGATGAAACACACAGCTCAGGGTGTGCACAGAGCACCACTCAGTAGCTCCAGCATCAAGCTGGACTTGGAATATGAGGAAACTGCAACAAGGAACATTTTTCAGACAGTGACTCAATGGTTCCCTGTCGCCTATCCGCTATATTGACCGGAAATCCATTGTACTAAGTATTACTGCTCAACATTCATGATTAAAGTCATAAAAAGTGTCACATTCAAGTATCTCATTAAAGTACACAAAACTCAGGATTAAAGTTATTGGTATCAAAACTCACGATTGAAGTAATTATTGTAGAAAACTCATGATTAAAGTAATCAACTGAATTAAACAACAAATAATAAATATCATTTTCATACCAACTTTGTGCTATGAAAGTCAAACATGGACCCTTTCTAAATCCCATTTAAGAAAGATCAATACATGTGAGATGCGATGCTTGATAAAAGTAACAAACAACACAAGAAGAGATAGAATACCAAATGAAACCATTAGAAAAATGGTAGTAACTAAACCCTGCCAAGAATATATAGAACAACAACAACTTAAATGGTTTGGCCACCTGGTCAGAATGAATCCTCACCAATCACCATCAAGGGCGTTCTTCTCGAGAAAACACGGAAAAAGACCAAGAGGAAGACCCAGAAGAAGATGGATAGATGCAGTGACAGAGACATGTAACAACAAAGGAAAATCACTAATTCAGACTGTTCGAGCAGCTCAAGAACGACAAATGATATAAACCACGACACCTTTTAAGTATCAGTGAAAAGAGAAAAGAAGAAGAATGTACAAAACTCATGATTAAAGTAACAATAAAATGGGCTCACCTCAACACCAAGAATACTGACATTGTCTGTGAGGTCCCATTTGGGATTACCCTGAGAATCATACCCACTGAAGCCGAAACCAGCGGCATTATTTAAAGCATCAGCTGTAAAATTCAACATATATAACTGTTACAGTTTGTCAATCACTCAAAGAGAAAGTATCCAAAATAAAATATCATCCAGTTTCTTCTTGGTGTTATCCAGTTAACATGAGTGTATGGAACCTTCGTAAAAATTACAAACTCAAAATAAAATGCACCTACATTCCCCTCTCCCTTTACCTTCCCAATTATTGTTTATGGTGACCGCTGAATGTTTGATTTTTTACCTTTGATGTTGCATTTTTTTTATTTATTTAAAAAATAACATGGACTTTGTCAAATTTACGATGATGTCGTAACAATGTGGTTGTTTTTTTGTTTTTTTTTGTTTCAATAAATTTCACCAATTTTCAAGAAATTCATTTTTTTTCTCTCTTATGATGAGGAAATGATCCCTCGGGCTTTCGGTGAGACATCAAACACACCTTTGTGACATCAAATACACCTTTGTGACATCAAACACACCTTTGTGACATCAAACACACCTTTGAGACATCAAACACACCTTGTGACATCAAACACACCTTTGTGACATCAAACACACCTTTGAGACATCAAACACACCTTTGTGACATCAAACACACCTTTGTGACATCAAACACACCTTTGTGACATCAAACACACCTTTGTGACATCAAACACACCTTTGAGACATAAACAAACACACCTTTGAGACATCAAACACACCTTTGTGACATCAAACACACCTTTGTGACATCAAACACACCTTTGAGACATCAAACACACCTTTGTGACATCAAACACACCTTTGTGACATCAAACACACCTTTGTGACATCAAACACACCTTTGAGACATCAAACAAACACACCTTTGAGACATCAAACACACCTTTGTGACATCAAACACACCTTTGTGACATCAAACACACCTTTGTGACATCAAACACACCTTTGTGACATCAAACACACCTTTGAGACATCAAACAAACACACCTTTGAGACATCAAACACACCTTTGTGACATCAAACACACCTTTGTGACATCAAACACACCTTTGAGACATCAAACACACCTTTGAGACATCAAACACACCTTTGTGACATCAAACACACCTTTGTGACATCAAACACACCTTTGAGACATCAAACACACCTTTGTGACATCAAACACACCTTTGTGACATCAAACACACCTTTGAGACATCAAACAAACACACCTTTGAGACATCAAACACACCTTTGTGACATCAAACACACCTTTGTGACATCAAACACACCTTTGTGACATCAAACAAACACACCTTTGTGACATCAAACACACCTTTGTGACATCAAACACACCTTTGAGACATCAAACACACCTTTGTGACATCAAACACACCTTTGTGACATCAAACAAACACACCTTTGAGACATCAAACACACCTTTGTGACATCAAACACACCTTTGTGACATCAAACACACCTTTGAGACATCAAACAAACACACCTTTGAGACATCAAACACACCTTTGTGACATCAAACACACCTTTGTGACATCAAACACACCTTTGTAACATGGGATAGGCAGTGAATGACGCTATGAGGAAGCTGAACATACAGTCCGAAAGATGGACTAACAGCCAACATGTGAATAGACAACGTAACACCTCCAATAGCCACAGCGACATGCTATCGACTTTCAGGCCATAAATCAAACAGAAACCAGGAAATTATTACAGCATCTAATTCCCACATATCTTCTTTGGTAAACACAGAGCTCTGTAGCAAAAGTTCAAAGAAAATATTATTTTCAAAACTCCCTACGCGACATTTAATGTTTTTCAATTTTGACGAACATGTCTTAAAAACGTGACTCAAAGGCTGCTGTCGCAATCTAGAGTTAAATGAGTGTGGACACATTGTGTTGCTAGTTGATGGCAAAGCTGCAACTTTAGGCCCAACACATCTATCTCCGGCATGGGTAGATTTGTTAACAACATTTGCTCTGGCCGTGGCCATTTCTGGCCTACTTTTTTCCACTTTTAATTGTCAAAGTAATGAGTTCAAATCTAGCTGCACCAGTTGTGATTGTAATTTGTGATTTCTCTCTGCGGCAGTCACTCCTGGTCTCAGCAACACGGCTCGGCTTAATACGTCAATTATTCATTGGATGAAAAAAATATGAGTATCTCCAAATATGGAGTTTTTAACTCCTGCCGGTGCAGCGAGGTAGCCCTGTGCTCACGGTTGCCAGGGAAAAATGGATTAACACGCAAAATTAGTTCCTGGTCTCTATGGACTTCGCCAGAGATGAAAGCTGGCGAACACACTTAAAAAAAAACCTCTTGTTTTTCAATGATCTCATTACCCAGAGATCAGGGAAGGGTATAGCTATAGGAAACCACAGTTACAAGGGGCATGACAAAGAGGTGATGTAGTATCTGGTTAGTTCTGGTTTACTGATCCTGGCGCAAGCCATCAGTTATAAGTCACTGACAGCTTTCTGCTATGAGTCGCTGACAGCTTCGCTGACAACTTTCAGCTATGAGTCGCTGACAACTTTCAGCTAAGAGTCGCTGATAGCTTTCAACTATGAGTCACTGACAACTTTCAGCTAAGAGTCGCTGACAACTTTCAGCTAAGAGTAGCTGACAGCTTTCAGCTAAGAGTCGCTGACAACTTCCAGCTAAGAGTCGCTGACAACTTTCGGCTATGAATCGCTGACAGCTTTCAGCTATATTGCTGAACGGCATTTTAGCCTCCACAGGATGGAGACTAATTTGAGAAATTAACGGAAAGGTCATCATCATCATCATGTGACAATTTACACACATAAAACCAACACCCAAGTAGCTGTACCCAACCTACCTAGAATCCATGCAAAATAATACTTGTGCTTGGCCAATGTCAGACAACCCAGTACAAAGATCAACCGCTGCAAGAAGGTCATGTTGTAATATTCTGGAGCTGGAATTTAAAAGTGATTACAGTAATAACGAGAATAAGGGTAAAATAATAAAGTTGGTAATCGTTTGAGAGTCATTGTAGAGTTGTCTTTTGTGAAATACAATTACTACCTGGCAACTAATGAAATTAGTAGAAGTGGTTATGATAATTATGAAAGTACTAACAAAGTAATAAAACCATCAAGGCATTAACTGAGTCATTGCAGAGTTAGCTCTTGTTATTTTGTTAAATACAATTATGACCTGGCAACTAATGAAATTAGAAGTGGTTATAATAATTATGAAAGTACTAACGACGTATTAAGTCCATCAAAAAGGTAATTGAGTCATTGCACTGCTGTATTTTGCTATTTTATTAAGGTAAATTACAACATGGCCAATAAAACAATTTATATAAATTAAATCTTATCTCCCAAATAGCAACATATGCGTGTGAATCATGGACAATCCCGCAAGCAGCAAGGAAGAAAATCTATTCATTTGAAACAAAACACTACAGAAAAATCCTTACGATACCTTGGATAATGAAAAACAGCAATGAAGACAAAGATTTAAACATTAAAAAGAACTGGCTTATAAAAACGCCATTCTACAGAGGAAATTAAAATACTATGGCCATGTCATAAGGGGAGCCGCGATAGTTTAGTGGTTAGTGAACTGGACTACAAAAGACAAGAGGTAGGGTTCTATCCCAATCGACGGCTTCCAGGTCCACCCAGCCTTAAATTGATACCGGATTTTTTCTGGGAAAGTAAAGCGGCACGGGCATAATACTGACCACATTACACAAATATGATCAAAGGTCTGTAAAATGTATGGTCACTAACACCATATTCCCTATACGCCACTTGGCATGACGGGGGTACTTTACTTACATGTCATAAGACACAGCCTGCTGGAAAGAACAATAATGGAAGGCATGGTTCCTGGGACAGACCAAGAAGGTGTTTTCAAGACATGAAGGTGATCTTGAACATGACAACTGGGAATCACCAACAGGTGGTGTTGGCAGCGTAACCTCTAAGAAGGGGTTGTGTGCTTTTGTTTTCAACTTACCTATCTGATTCATTTATAAGATAATAAAAGCCGGCCAGGACTTTCAAGTCCCACCTCATATAAAGAAACAAACTGGGGGCTTAGGCAGCCTAACTGGAAAAACCACCTGACTGCGTTGCCAACGTTCGGACAACCCGCATTCGATTCCCGCTGGAAGCAGTGTGAATTTTACTCGTGGTTGGAAAAAAAAATACCCCAGCGGTCGACCCAGCTGCTGGCAGAAATGGGTACCAGGGTAGTACTCTGGGAAGGTGAGGAATGCCGGCTCGTATCATGAGTTTCGATTCTTGAAGGATGCTTTCCAGACGTCTCCAAACACTTCTGGATAGGTGGCCGAGTACACATGGGAGAAAACTCACGTGCTAAGATGCTGATTCAAGTCTCATACTTTACCTTCATAAAGAAACAATTTTAAAGATAATTTTTTTACCAGATGATGTATGGTTGTTAGGATTCGCTACTGTGATAGAATAAAAAAAAATATTTTAAAATCGTAACAGAAAAAAGCCATGGCTGAAAGAGTTAATAGAAAAAATGTGTATCTTCTCCCGGAAAGACATCAATGACAAACAACGACAAACAACTGTGGCAGGAGTTGAAACAGGCAACTGTGGGGATGTATAAAAGATATGTTTAACCACCAGAATATATATTATTATTCATCTACAGTACAGGACTGATCACCTATGAGGCTACCCTAAATGTAATAAGCAAGGTTGAAATAGCTAATCATTGACAAGTGTCAAACTCACTGTTCAGCTTTTCTGGGGGGTAGAACATCCCTGGCAGGATCATCATGCCCACACAACATGCTGAAGCAATCACTAGCTTCTTCAGGACAACTTTCTGTTGGAAGTAGTCATTTATCAGTTGTGGGTAGAAATAAGGGGATATATAGCAATGATCAAATATTAGGATGTAGTAATGATCAAATATTAGGATAAAGTAATGATCAAATATTAGGATGTAGTAATGATCAAATATTAGGATGTAGTAATGATCAAATATTAGGATGTAGTAATGATCAAATATTAGGATATAGTAATGATCAAATATTAGGATATAGCAATGATAAAATATTAGGATATAGTAATGATTAGATATTAGGATGTAGTAATGATCAAATATTAGGATATAGTAATGATCAAATATTAGGATATAGTAATGATTAGATATTTTGACATAAAAGTAGTAAGTAAAGTACCCCCGTCACGCCAAGTGGCGTATAGGGAAATATGGTGTTAGTGACCCTATATTTTACAGACCTTCAGCACATGATTTTGGGGTTATGTGGTCGGTATTACGCCCGTGCTGCTTTACTTTCCCAGAAAAAATCCGGTACCCATTTAAGGCTGGGTGAACCCGGAGCCGTCGGTTGGGATCGAACCCTACCCCTTGTCCGTAGTAGTCCAGTTCACTAACCACTGAGCTATCGCGGCTCCCACTAATTTTTAGGGAATTAGTAAAACCCAGGTGTCCTCGCCAGGGAACGAACCCCGGCTGTTGCCGTGGTAAGCCAACCGCCTATCGATTGCGCTAACCGGACACCCCGATATTTTGACATACCAATGATCAAATATTAGGATGTAGTAATGATAATGTGAAAGCTGGAAAACAACAAGAGATATAGAAACAAAGTTGAACGCATTCGAAAATAAATGTCTAAGGAAAATACTTGGTATAGCATGGAACGAATTCAAAACAAATGAGGAAATTAGAGAAATCGCCAATTAACCACTAATATCTTCAGTAATAAAGAAAAGACGATGGTCATACGTTGGACATGTGATGAGAAGAGATAATAACCGAATAGCAAAGCAAGCCCTCATATGGGAAACAACAGGTAAAAGAAAAAGAGGAAGACCCAGGGAGACACTGAGAAGAACATTGATGAGAGAGGCAAGAGCAGCAGGAGTCGGCTCCCTCAATGAGATAGAACTGCTTGCACAGAACAGAGACAGATGGCGAGATTTGATAAAATATCTTTAAAAGAAAACTGCTAGAACAAAAAATCCATATAGGAGAAGGTGTATCTTGGTCTACGCCCTATGGGCCGGTTACGGCTCGAAAGGTCAATAGATCAATAGTAATGATAAAATATTAGGATATAGTAATGATTAGATATTTTGACACACCAATGATCAAATATTAGGATGTAGTAATGATCAAATATTAGGATATAGCAATGATTAGATATTTGGACACAGAAATGATCAAATATTAGGATATAGTAATGATTAGATATTTTGATACACTAATGATCAAATATTCGGACACAACAATAATCACAGCTATCTTCGGAGGCATGCCACATCTAATCATGTTCTCATTATTATTCTACTAATGTTCCTCTGTCCTGTTGCTCTTCATTAACGAAGTGCCCATTTCAAATGTTGTAGTACCCTCATTCGTGGTACTCTGGTCATATCTGCTATATCACCGAACCACTAAATTTGCCTTTTCCCACTTCTTTTGACTGTTAATGCTCTCTAGTTTTATACTCTATCTATCTATCTATTGACCTTTCAAGCCGTAGTCGGCCCATTGGGCATAGACCCAGATACTCTTTATCTTATCTAAATTTTTATTTTAGCAGGTTTCAATCCATGTAAAGATATTTTACTATCACTATTATCTACTGCTAATTTATACATTCTGTATCAGGTCTACGTTTCATTAACAAAAGCGTTTTTACGATAGCGGCTTGTTAAACCTCTGATCAACGGTTCTATACCAAACGAGAGAAAAACAAAACCTCCATTTTGAATCCAACCGGAAACTCTCTTTATACTCTATTACAAGCTGAAATCATATTTGTTTTTGCCTTAAAATGATCCAACACAACTGCACTGTGATGATTTATTCTACAACCATCTTTGGCTTTCAAAATCCAAGTTGGCAATAAAATCCTTATTTTTATTTTTAAAAATTCTCAATCATCTCCAACCACCATTTTTATCTACTATCCATTTTTCTATCTATTGACCTTTCGAGCCGTAGCCAGCCCATAGGGCGTAGACCAAGATACAACTTCTCATATCTGAATTTTTGTTCTAGCAGTTTTCTTTTAAAGATATTTTATCAAATCTCGCCATCTGTCTCTGTTCAGTGCAAGCAGCTCTATCTCATTGAGGGAGCCGAATCCTGCTGCTCTTGCCTCTCTCATCAATGTTCTTCTCAGTGTCTCCCTGGGTCTTCCTCTTTTTCTCTTACCTGTTGTTTCCCATATGAGGGCCTGCTTTGCTATTCGGTTATTATCTCTTCTCATCACATGTCCAACATATGACCATCGTCTTTTCTTTATTACTGAAGATATTAGTGGTTGATTGGCAATTTCTCTAATTGTCATTATCCATTTTTACTCCAACAATTTTCAACCTAACATGGACACAATATTCAAAGTATGAAATATTACGTACATTTAGACCATCTGCCGGATGTCTCCGTGAGCTGCCAACCTGTAATATATAATGTCGCAATATAAATACAAAGTATAATGTCAATTCTGGTTAAGCGGGACACAATGTGATTGTATAGTTTTGTCCACATTAAAAAGGTTCCAAGCACATACTATTAGGTTAAATACAAAAATAAAAATGTTCAACTCCAATGTTAAGTCAGTCCTATTATATGGATGTGAAACAAGAAGAAAAACAAAAATAACAAAAATGCAGATACAGACCTTCATTAACTCTTTCCGTACGTTTCGCCGCACCATGCGCCATGTCGATTTCGGTCATGTACGCTTCCGCCGCACAGTGCGTCACTCTCAATTTGATTAGTATAAACTCTCATCAAACCATATTCTACTTAAATATCTAGTATCATCTTGGTATGTGTGAAATCTAATTCCTTGTTTAATTATCTAAAAATTCATATATAATATGTTAAGTGTTAGATAAATATAAATATGTAGATTAATATTTAAAAACATGAACAATTTTGTCTCTGAAATCTCTACCGCTGAATTGATAAAAACCTTCCGTACTGAAAGAGTTAATGGATGCTTGTGATCCGAGAGGGTTATACATCGTATCTCGTAACTCAGAGACCAGGGAAATGATAAAGCCATGAAGCAACTACAGATTCAAAGTGAAAAATGATCACTGCAACAGGAGGGATCCAATCTTGGGACCCAGGAGGGATCCAATCTTGGGACCTTCTTGTCTAAAGGCTGAAGTCTTAGCTCCAGACCACCCAGTCCCCCATCTGAATGTTTTAACATTGATCATTACTAATAGGAAACTTTACTCCAATCAGTCAGTGTTAAATCAGTCTTATTATATGGCTGTGAAACATGGAGAACAACAAAATTGACAATCATGAAGATACAGACTTTCATTAATGGATGCTTATGCAGAATAAAAGGATGGAAATAGCAGGACAAAATCACTAACATAGAATTATGGAAACGTACCAAATACCAGTGGATAAAAAGATACAGCAAAGACGATGGCACTGGATAGGACACACACTGCGGAAGCCAACTGAGAATATTACACAACAGGCCCTTTTTTGGAATCCCCAGTGGAAAAGACAAAGAGGAAGACCAAAGTATTCTTGGAGAAGACAGATAGAAGCAGAGATGAAGATGATGGGGAAGACATGGAATGATCTTAAAAGAATGGCAAGAAACAGAACGACTTTCAAAATGTTTGTTGAAGACCTATGCTCCACAGGGAGCTGAAAGGTAGAAGAAGAATAGGAAACTCTTTATACTGAGCTGCCAGCAGGAGGCAATCTGATCATCAGAAACAGACCCTCCGAGCAAGCGTTTTTATCTGATTGTAAAGTTACAAGTCACAAGCACAGATTTTGGCTGAGTTGTCCAACTTACATGTGTGGCGCCAGGCTTGGTGAAGTTTGTCCCATCAATGAATGAGATGTAATCATTGTAGAAAGCCAGTGGCCCGACCATGATGCCATGGAAGTAGAACATGAAGCTCATATACTGAAGCATGCTGGGAAGTTTCCTGGGAGACACAAAAATAACACGGTGTTTACGGAACATCCAAGAACAAGAATAAAGAATTGGTAAGTAACATTAAAGTACAAAAATAAAGGAATGTTTATGGAATATCAAAGTACAATAGAGGTGTTTATGGAATATTAAAGTACAATAGAGGTGTTTATGGAATATTAAAGTACAAGGGTTAAGGTGTTTATGGAATATCAAAGTACAATAGAGGTGTTTATGGAATATTAAAGTACAAGGGTTAAGGTGTTTATGGAATATCAAAGTACAGTAGAGGTGTTTATGGAATATTAAAGTACAAAAATAAATGTGTTTATGTAATATTAAAGTACAAAAATAAAGGTGTTTATGTAATATAAAAGTGCAAAAATAAAGGTGTTTATGTAATATTAAAGTACAAAAATAAATGTGTTTATGTAATATAAAAGTGCAAAAATAAAGGTGTTTATGTAATATTAAAGTACAAAAATAAAGGTGTTTATGTAATATTAAAGTGCAAAAATAAAGGTGTTTATGTAATATTAAAGTGCAAAAATAAAGGTGTTTATGTAATAAAGTACAAAAATAAAGGTGTTATGTAATATTAAAGTACACAAATATAAAGGTGTTTATGTAATATTAAAGTACAAAAATAAAGGTGTTTATGTAATATTAAAGTACAAAAATAAAGGTGTTTATGTAATATTAAAGTACAAAAATATAGGTGTTTATGTAATATTAAAGTACAAAAATATAGGTGTTTATGTAATATTAAAGTACAAAAATAAAGGTGTTTATGTAATATTAAAGTACAAAAATGGCCGCATCTGTTCAAGTCTTTTCTAAGCTAATGCATATTCTTTCTTCCACTTCTTTTTAATCCTCTAAACTCTGGTCAGAGCATACGGCACTCGCAAAAGATCACCCAATCCGATCTGGAGCAAGCATGGACAACTCTCATCAGCCTCTTTCATTTCATCATGTATGGTTTGTCGCCATGTCCCCACTTGGTCTGCCTCTTCTTACGACACTGGACCAGCATGGACTTAGCCCTCATTCATTTTCCTTCTGGCCACAGCGCTGTACACAGTGAAGACATTTTTATATATTCTGTTCAGAAATTATTTTATTTTAGATATTTCATTATTAGTTAACTACGTAGGGCTAATTTCATTTACTTACATATCTGTTTGTGTGTTGTTTGTTCACGATGAAGGCCTATGGAGCTCAAACGTTCAATTGTGTCATCCATTAATTATGTAAAGCTTTAACTGTACCAATTTTTTTCTACTTTTAAATTTCTCCTCTTCTTCATTTGCCAGGTGGTGTCCATGTTAATGCTAGGTGTTGATGCCTGATTGATTCCAATCGTAGAACATGTTTGACAGCAGTTTTAATTTCATGGCATGTAATCATCCCTTTATTCATTTCAAATGTTTGACAGCAGTTTCAATTTCATGGCATGTAATCATCCCTTTTTAATTTCAAATGTTTGACAGCAGTTTCAATTTCATGGCATGTAATCATCCATTTCTTCATTTCAAATGTTTGACAACAGTTTCAATTTCATGGCATGTAATCATCCCTTTTTTCATTTCAAATGTTTGACAGCAGTTTCAATTTCATGGCATGTAATCATCCCTTTCTTCATTTCAAATTGGGCAGGTGGTGGGGAAGTAGAAACTTCACGTACTAGTTCTTGTCTGTTGAGACTTTCTTTAAAGTATTTTTCCCATCTTTTCAGTGTTTCATTTTCTTTAACTAATGGTCCCATACAATGGTGGTAATATTTTTACTTCGCACAATGGTGGTAACATTTTTACTTCACACAAAGGTGGTAACATTTTTACTTCGCACAAAGGAGGTAACATTTTAACTTCGCACAATGGTGGTAACATTTTTACTTCACACAATGGAAGTAACATTTTTACTTCACACAATGGTGGTAACATTTTTACTTCACACAATGGTGGTAACATTTTTACTTCACACAATGGTGGTAACATTTTACTTCACACAATGGGGGTAACATTTTTACTTCACACAATGGTGGTAATATTTTTACTTCGCACAATGGTGGTAACATTTTACTTCACACAAAGGGGGTAACATTATTTTCTTCGCACAATGGTGGTAATACTTTTGAAACCACCAGAAAGGACCTTGTGACCTTGTGAACAGTCAATTTCTGCTATCTCCTTTCTTTAATGCTTCCTGAGCTTAAGTTGTCTACTAAACACAATTCAAACAAGACAAATGCAATTTTTGGGCCATGTTAAAAGACACAACAGCCTACTAAAATTAATCTTGGAGGGGAAAATACAAGGTAAAAGAGGTAGAGGCAGACCAAGACTAACATGGACAAGTAATATCAAAAGATGGACAAATCAGCCTATGACAACCTGCATTATCAAAGCAAGAGACAGAGCAGAATGGCTCTCCATGGTAGCCAACCTTTGTTGTAGAGATGGCACTCGATGATGATGATAACAAAAGCTAATGCATCTGCTGTATCAAAATAATTTGATAGAAAGGCACCAAAGAGAAAATTGTTCACTGTCCTTTATTTAAAAATTTTTTTTTTTTTAAATTAAAAATTGGTTTCAGTTCACTACTTTTGTAATATAGAGGAGGGCAACAACGATAAATATCAGCTTGTGTGAGTTTATCCATTGATATATTTGATTGTCAACAAAAGAGAAATAGCAACTTGTGTGAGTTTATCCATTGATATATTTGATTGTCAACAAAAGAGAAATAGCAACTTGTGTGAGTTTATCCATTGATATATTTGATTGTCAACAAAAGAGAAATAGCAACTTGTGTGAGTTTATCCATTGATATATTTGATTGTCAACAACAGAGAAATAGCAACTTGAGTGAGTTTATCCATTGATATATTTGATTGTCAACAAAAGAGAAATAGCAACTTGTGTGAGTTATCCATTGACATATTTGATTGTCAACAAAAGAGAAATAGTATTTTAGTATATAACACTTGCATACCTGACAGCCTGCTCCTTCTGGTCTGGCGTAAGGGTTGACTGATCTTTATACTTCCCATCATGCAGAGCAAAAGCCAAGCTGGTCAGTTTCTGAGTCTGGATCATCAACGGCCTATGAAAAAAAAAAAAAAAATTATCTGGACCAACTGTCAAAAAAAGATTAACAATATCTTGTTAACCGTAGATTATGATACCGAAGTAAAAATTACAGCATCAAAACATAAATTCTTCCAAATTTGACCGTTTCTTATGTTCAAACATCCCCTCCCCTCCCCCCCTTTCCAGGTTACCACTTCTGGTGACCCCTGAGTGTTGGATTTGTTTCAATTGATGTTGGACCAACCCCGCCCACCCCACAATTTCATAAGAAGCAACCCTTTAATGCAAAAAAAATTTTGCCAAATTTCAACAAAATTGGTAGTTTTAATATATATATATATTTTTTTTGCTGTGACCAAGGAAATGTGCTCGATTGTCAGCAGGTATCAAACTTTTTTCACTCTGGGAACACAGCAAATAACGCTATGAGGTAGCCGAAAATACTGACGGACTTACAGCAACCGTACAGAAAGACATTGCAACACGGCTGTTCCATGAGGTGAAACTCAAGTCATAAATTAACCTAAGCTAGGAATTTCAAGACCCCGTGTTATGCCTAGTGTGAATACATGGCTGTTAGTCGAAAGTTCAAAGAAAATACTATTTTTAGAGCACCTAATGTTACATTTAAGTGGTAGTAATTTTTACTACCATTTCGTAACTGGGAGAGTTATAGATAGGTATCATAATCTAAGGTTAAAAATCAACAGGTTTGTTAGGATTTTATTAGGCTTGTTTTTAGCTAGGATAACTACACACCAACAAATCAAATGGATTTTTTTCCCAGTGCTCAAATATTCTCCTAGAGAAAACCCCAGGAAAACACAGACCCACGTGCACTAACTCCACAGCATGGCCTGGTGTCCAGTGTTTCTTTCTGACAATTTTGCCCAGACAGCAGATTCATTTGCAAGGTCTACTCATTTTAATTTGAACAGTTAAGCGGGTTTTTTTTTATGTACATGAGTGCACACAGAACTGTGTGTTTGTTGCCATTATCCACGAGGGCTAGACATTGAATCGCACCACCACACAGATTAGGGGAAGGTAGCTGCACAAAGAAACCACAAAATTACTTTTTCCTATTTTTGAAAAATCAGCACCACCTTTGTGTGTGGGCTTTGAACACGGGTACCGCTAATAATTGTGCATGCTAAGAAATAATGTTTCATAACGTAAAAAGAAAGATAATATATTTGGCTTATATTGATAGCTCAGTGGTTAGTGAACTGGACTACAAAGGACAAGGGGTAGGGTTTCTATCCAAACTGACAGCTTCCGGGTTCACCCAGCTTTAATGGGTACCAAATTTTTTTCTGGGAAAGTAAAGTGGCACGGGCGTAATACCGACCACGTTACCCCAAAATCATGTGCCGAAGGTCTGTAAAATATATGGTCATTAACACTATATTCCCTATACGCCACTTGGTGTGACGGGGACAGTTTACTTTTTTATAAACAAATATAGCAGTGGAGATAATCTTATGTTCTTTTGCATTCTCGTTTTTAACCTCTGGCTAAACCCCTGTTGTCCTACAGCCTTTTTCTGGAATTGAATTTTGCATGAATAACTTATGGCTGTTTGCTTTTATCTCAAAGAAGTGTTATAAACATAATAATGTCTCTACATATATGAATGAAGATGTTCTGAGGAAACTACATTCCACTGATTCTTGACATTGATATTTTACTTAAGTGGTTCACAATTGGGACACTGGACAAAAATATTAATTTTCTAGAAGTTAATTTTTATGCTGTTGATATTATTTAATTCTAATGTCTTACAACGAGCCAAACTTTCATTGATCATGGCAGCACTTAGGATGCATTGACTAAGGCTGCTGGGCCATGTAAGAAGAATGGCAAACAATCGTATTCCCAAACAAATATTGTATGGCGAACTTACGGATGGAAAGAGACCAAAGGAAAGACCAGTGCTGAGATATATAAGGATGTTTGCAGGGCTTCCTTGAGGGAATTTTTTATCAGTGAAAGAAACTGGGAAAATGTGGCTGCGGATCGTAGCACATGGAGAACAAAAATAAAAAATGGCACAGCAACTTTTGGGATAGTGCTGATATCAAATTCAGAAGATAAAAGGCGCAAGAGAAAATAGACAAGATTAGGCACCGCAAATACATATTGATCGTTCTGTGGATGGATCTGTCTGTCAAACATTGGCAAATTCAGCCACTGGAGAAGCTGTTCAGCAAAGCAGCACCTAGTATTAGACACTAATGTTTTACCAAACTACTGACTTATCATGATTGCTTGCTACCAACCGTCTGTCAAGATGACAAAGGCCATATATCTTCTTCTTCTTCTACCTTTTTAGCTCCCAGTGGAGCATAGGTCTTCAACAAACACTTTCCAAGTCGTTCTGTTTTTTGCCATTCTTTTAAGATCATTCCATGTCTTCCCCATCATCTTCATCTCTGCTTCTATCTGTCTTCTCCAAGAATTCCTTGGTCTTCCTCTTTGTCTTTTCCCTGGGGATTCCAAAAAAGGGCCTGTTGTGTAATACTCTCAGTTGGCTTCCGTAGTATGTGTCCTATCCTGCGCCATCGTCTTCGCTGTATCTCTTTATCCACTAGTGTTTGACTGGTACATTTCCATAATTCTACGTTAGTGATTTTGTCCTGCCATTTCCATCCTTTTATCCTGCGTAAGCATCCATTAATGAAAGTCTGTATCTTGTCAATTTTGTTGTTCTCCATGTTTCACAGCCATATAATAGGACCACCTTAACATTTGAGTTGAACATTTTCATTTTAGTATTTAACCTAATTTCTTTGGATTTCCATATGTTTCCCAGTGCAATGAAAGCTCTTCTTGCTTTTGATATCCATATTTTGGTATCATCATTTTCTGTTCCTCCCTCTTTATCTATATTACTGCCCAGATATATGTAAGATTGTAACTAATGTAACTAATTTTATTTGGTTATTGCAAACTGTATTAATTCTCATAATGTTGGTCTTATCTCTATTAATCTTCAGTCCTATCTGTTGTGATCTCTCATCAAAGGCCATATATATATATATATAAAAGCATCCAGCATAAGACACTAATATTTTACCAAACTACTGACTTATCATGATTGTTTGCTACCAACCATCTGTCAAGACAACAAAGGCCATACATACATACATTTTAGTCTAATAACTAATGAGAATAAACATGTCAAAATTTGACAAATTTAGCTATTTCTGGTGTAAAATAACCATAATTTAATCACAAATATTGAAACAATTTGGGGAGCCGCGATAGCTCAGTGGTTAGTGAACTGGACTACAAAGGACAAGAGGTAGGGTTCGATCCCAACCGACGGCTTCTGGTTCACCCAGCCTTTAATGGGTACCAGATTTTTTTCTGGGAAAGTAAAGCAGCACGGGCGCAATACCGACCACATTAGCCCAAAAATCATGTGCTGAAGGTCTGTAAAATTTATGGTCACTAACACCATATTCCCTATACGCCACTTGGCATGACGGGGGTACTTTACTTACATGTCATAAGACACAGCCTGCTGGAAAAAAAACAATAATTAAAGAAAGAAAGAACAAGAAAGCAGACATAAATAAAAGCAAAACAAGAAGTAATAAAGCCAAGACACAGGAAGCTTACACAGAGGTGAACAAAGAAGTGAGAAGGTGCATTAAAAGGGATAAGAGGAAATATATAGATGAACTAGCTAAAGAGGCAGAAGAAGCAGCAAATAAAGGGAATATGAAAGAACTGTACAACAGCACAAAGAAATTAGGTGGAAATACAAACAGATCAATGCCTTTATCAAAGATAAGAAAGGAAATCTGCTTAGTAATATAAGGGAACAAATGGAGAAATGGAAAGAGCACTTTGAAGAACTTTTGAACATACCCAGCTCAAATAATCCTCCAGATATACTACCAGCAGAAGAAGAGTTACACGTTAACTGTGGAAAACCAAGCAAAGAAGAAATAATGAAAGCCATCAAACTATTAAAAAATGGTAAAGCCACAGGACCAGATGAAATTCCTGCGGAAGCCATCAAAGCAGATATTAACACCTCTACCAAGATGTTACATGATCTATTGGATAAAATTTGGGAGAGGGAAGAAATACCTAAAGACTGGAGAGAAGGTTATATGATCAAACTACCAAAGAAAGGAAGTTTACAGGAGTGCACAATTATAGGGGAATTATGCTACTATCAGTGTCAGGAAAAATATTAGGCAGAATCATTCTGGAGAGACTAAAGGAGGCTATAGAGAAACACTTGAGAGATGAACAAGCAGGTTTTAGGAAGAACAGATCATGTTGCTGAGTCATTACAGAATCCCCATAAAGTTTATTAACCTGATAAAAACAATGTATGAAGGAACAAAATGTAGTGTGGTGTATGAAGGACAGCTTACAGAAGCATTTGAAATAAGAACAGGAGTAAGGCAAGAATGCCTTCTATCCCCATTTCTCTTTCTACTGGCCATAGATTGGATTATGAAAATAACTAAAAACAACAGAAATGGGATCCAGTGGTCACTGACCAAACAACTTGATGATTTAGACTTTGCTGATGACATAGCTCTCCTATCACACAGCTATCAACAGATGCAGGATAAAATGAGTAGATTAGATGAGAGATCACAACAGCTAGGACTAAAGATTAATAGAGATAAGACCAACATTATGAGAAGTAATGCAGTTGGCAGTAACCAAATAAAACTAGGAGAAATACCTCTACTAGACATACAATCTTACATATATCTGGGCAGTAATATAGATAACGAGGGAGGAACAGAAAATGATACCAAAATAAGGATATCAAAAGCAAGAGGAGCTTTCATTGCGCTGGGAAACATATGGAAATCCAAAGAAATTAGGTTAAATACAAAAATAAAAATGTTCAACTCAAATGTTAAGTCGGTCCTATTATATGGCTGTGAAACATGGAGAATAACAAAATTGACAATCACGAAGGTACAGACTTTCATTAATGGATGCTTACGCAGAATAAAGGGATGGAAATGGCAGGACAAAGTCACTAACGTAGAATTATGGAAATGTACTGGTCAAATACCAGTGGATAAAGAGATATAGCGAAGACGATGGATAGGACACACACTACGGAAGCCAACTGAGAGTATTACACAACAGGCCCTTTTTTGGAATCCCCAGGGGAAAAGACAAAGAGGAAGACCAAGGAATTCTTGGAGAAGCAGATCGAAGCAAAGATGAAGATGATGGGGAAGACATGGAATGATCTTAAAAGAATTCCAAAAAACAGAACGACTTGGAAAGTGTTTGTTGAAGACCTATGCTCCACTGGGAGCTAAAAGGTAGAAGAAGAAGAACACCATATTCCCTATACGCCACTTGGCGTGACGGGGGCACTTTACTTTTTTTTTTTTTTTATTGAAACAATTTACGTTACAGCCTCTCTTCTGATCATTATTAAAGTACTATAGCAGGTTTATGCTCGTCATGTTACAAAACAGAAGATTTACCAAAAAAACTAAAATATCATCAATGAACAGCTGTGTTCTGTCATTACTAGCATCTCAACTGAGTGTTTTCAGTGTGATTGGGTGCCCCTCAACATACAGGCAGATATCCTCCAATTTCAGAGTTAAGGTGCCCCTCAACGTACAGGCAGATATCCTCCAATTTCAGAGGTAAGGTGCCCCTCAACATACAGGCAGATATCCTCCAATTTCAGAGGTGAGGTGCCCCTCGATGTACAGGCAGATATCCTCCAATTTCAGAGGTACTAATATATTTATTACATTGATGAGAGAGGCAAGAGCAGCAGAAATCGGCTCCCTCAATGAGACAGAGCTGATTTCACAGAACAGAGACAAATGGTGAGATTTGATAAAAGATCTTTACAAGGATTGAAAACTGCTAGAATAAAAATTTAGATAAGAGAAGGAGTATCTTGGTCTATGCCCTATGGGCTGGCTACGGCTCGAAAGGTCAATAAATAAATAGATAGATAGATAGATAGATAGATAGATAGATAGATAGATAGATAGATAGATAGATAGATAGGTAGATAAGTAGACAGACAGACAGATAGAATATATTTATTATCTAAAATCTAATGTTTTGGGCAGAATTCTTTTTTTTTTCTCAAAATGTGTCAATAAACAATGTAACACCTCCTATAGCTACAGTGTGAAGGGGTTCCAATTTCAGGCCACAAATCTAACCTAAGTCAGGAAATGATTACAGTATCCAATTCCCATGTCACAGCTTGGGTAAACACAGCTGTGTTGCAAACATTCAAAGAAAATTGTATTTTCCTAACTCCAAATTAAACAAGTGACAGTAATTTTAGAAGCAAGAATAGTGACACTGTGACGTTCCAGGCATGTCGACTAAGGAGGTTGATCGATGGCTTGACAAGCTGTCACTGTAAAAAGTATTGTTATGGAAACAGCGCCATATATTTTAGAGCAGTGATCTCTGCAATATGTGCCACTTTGGCACGCAAGGTTTCTGCTTTTGAGATTCTGCCCTATGTGCCGTCTTCGGCTCGAAAGGACGATAGAGAATTTTAGAAGCAGTGACCTCTGCAAGGTTCTGTTTTTGAGATTGTGGTTCACTCCTATGCGCCGTCTTTGGCTCAAAATGACAATAGGATGGATGGATGGATGGACGGACAGACAGACAGAAAGATAGACAGATAGATAGAATTTTATTGCTGTTCAGTAAAAACGTGATTCACAGACAGCTAACATAATCTAGGGTTAAAAATGCTTGACAACCACTTATATAGATTCTGTATACTCTAAGACAGCACTGTCCAGTGTGTTTATATATTGGGATGAATCTGACTGATGGCCGTGGAGATGCAGGCACCAAGTTACTATTATACAACTTAGCCCTGAAAAAAAATATTGCCTTTAATTAACGCTAAATTTGGCAGTGTAAAATCTAGTGCCAGGAATGTAAGTTGGGGGTGTCACAGCAGCTGTTAGCGCCACATTGGACAGTGCTGCTCTAATATTTAGATATCCTCCGCTAGTTCTTATTTTAAATAATTACCCAGTTATGTCCAGCGTGTAGCCTCCATAGTCATAGATCTGTCTATATATGTGGCACACAGATAAGTACAGCATTGTGAATCCAAATACCAAAGAATGGCTGAACTTCTTCCCACCATAAGCCATAAATGCGTAGCTGACTAGTGACTGAGCCAGGAGGTGCCATATTTGACTGACAAACAAACCAAATTTATTATGTTCATAATGCATGTGGCAGGGATATTGACTTGATAACAAAAGTAGCTCTGACATTCATATTTGACTTAATGTATGTAACTTTGACATTCATATTTGACTTAATGTATGTAACTTTGACATTCATATTTGACTTAATGTATGTAACTTTGACATTCATATTTGACTTAATGTATGTAACTTTGACATTCATATTTGATTTAATGTATGTAACTTTGACATTCATATTTGACTTAATGTATGTAACTTTGACATTCATATTTGACTTAATGTATGTAACTTTGACATTCATATTTGACTTAATGTATGTAACTTTGACATTCATATTTGACTTAATGTATGTAACTTTGACATTCATATTTGATTTAATGTATGTAACTTTGACATTCATATTTGACTTAATGTATGTAACTTTGACATTCATATTTAACTTAATGTATGTAACTTTGACATTCATATTTGACTTAATGTATGTAACTTTGACATTCACATTTGACTTAATGTATGTAACTTTGACATTCACATTTGACTTAATGTATGTAACTTTGACATTCACATTTGACTTAATGTATGTAACTTTGACATTCACATTTGACTTAATGTATGTAACTTTGACATTCACATTTGACTTAATGTATGTAACTCTGACATTCATATTTGACTTAATGTATGTAACTTTGACATTCATATTTGACTTAATGTATGTAACTTTGACATTCATATTTGACTTAATGTATGTAACTTTGACATTCATATTTGACTTAATGTATGTAACTTTGACATTCACATTTGACTTAATGTATGTAACTTTGACATTCACATTTGACTTAATGTATGTAACTTTGACATTCATATTTGACTTAATGTATGTAACTTTGACATTCATATTTGACTTAATGTATGTAACTTTGACATTCACATTTGACTTAATGTAACTTTGACATTCATATTTGACTTAATGTATGTAACTATGACATTCACATTTGACTTAATAACAAATGTTAACTAGGACATTTATATCTGACTTAATGTATGCAACTATGACATTCATATTTGACTTAATAACATATGTAACTATGACATTCATATTTGACATAGTAACACATGTAACTATTACTTTCTTATCTGACTTAATTTATGTAACTACATAATTCATATCTGACAACTCCTTCCGCACAGAAGCCTTTTATCAATGCAACAGAAGATATTTCAATGAAAAAATTTCTCATGGTTTTAAGAACCAATCTACATAATTGTATTTATCTAACATATAACATATGAATGTTTGGATAATTGAACAAGGTATTAGATTTCACCAATACCAAGATGACACAAGACATGTAAAAAGAATATCGTTTGATGACGGTTCACACTAATCAAATTTAGAGTGGCGCACTATGCGGCAAAAAGTACGTGGCCAAAATCTGCATGGCAGACAATGCTGAAAAATGTACGGCAAGAGTTAATGTATGTAACTACTACAAATTCATATCTGACTTAATGTATATAATTAGGACATTCATATCTGACCTAAAATTAATGTCCCATGCCTTAGTTTCTCTCTCTCTCTCTCTATCTGCGATCAGGACTCAATCAGAGTAGGATTCCAGACTCTCACATGAAGTCAGCTGTCAGGTTAAGTGTGTTGATCGCCCCCACAGTCCAAATATCACAATTAGAGTCTGCCAGATCCACTCTGATTGAACACCCATTAAAATGTTGCACTGTGTTCTGCGCCAGTGGCCCAGTGCATTCAATTTCAGCCAGCATTTTATTCAGGTTTGCTTTCCTTAGCCTTTGATTGTCCCCAATCTTCCTGCAAGGCAGCAGATTGTCTTTTCTGTAGGGGGATTCTACCCTTAGATGGTCGGCCCACCATCTGCCCGAGTGACTAGAGGTGACTAACACAGGCATGCACACATGCCTTAGTTTAAGACGTGTGAAACTAGAATTTCCTAAAATGTACTAGGCTACAATATTTGGGAGGGTCAGTGTTCTTCTTTGCTGTCATTAGTTTCCACAACTTAGAAAGCCAGGTACCCATTCTTTTTTCAGCTGAGTTGACTTCTTGATCTTTCCAGCACTGCTAGACATCATATTGGGCTTGTAGTGCTTTTCACCTTCTATCTCTACTCTGAACGAGATGTTCGATCTTATTATACTTTGCTTCTCTTATAAGTGTTCTTTTAGTGTCTCTCTGGGTCTTCCTCTTTTTCTGTGCTCTGATGTTCCCCATAGAAGAGCCTGTTTTGAAATTCTTTTGTTGTCCCTTCTCAACACATGTCCGACATATGTCCATCTTCTCTTCCTAATTGAAGATGAGATTATTGGTTGTATTACCATTTCTCTTATCTCTATATCAGTCTTGAATTCATTTAGTTGTACACAAGAGTTGAGCATTTGTCTTTGAAAGCATTTATTTTTTTTTTCAAAATTACTTTTGCTGTTTTACAGCTTTCACGTGTGTAGGGAAGGGTTGATAATACATTTGATTGAGTTGAATATTCTAAGTTCAATTTTCCTGCTTAGTATTTTTTTAATCTCCATATTTTGTCATCATCATCGAGTGCCGTCTTTGCATCGAAGGTTTGCTTCCATGGAGCACCATTCCATTCTGTCTCTTGCTTTGATGGTGCAAATTGTCATAGGCTGACTTGTCCATCTTTTGATGTTACTCGTCCATATTAGTCTTGGTCTGCCTCTTTTACCGTGTATTTTCCCTTCCAAGATTACTTTTAGTAGGCTTGTGTGTCTTTCAAAATGCCCCAAAAATATGTTTTGTCAAGATTTTCCAAATTTGCCACTGATTTTGCTACCCTGCTTCTGACCTCTTTCATGGGTTGATTGCTTTCAAACCTATGTTTGCTTTATCAACAAACCACTTGTCAAGCACCACGCTGCTAAAGCTCTCAATAAGGTAATAGCTAAGATATGAATAAACTGACATGATTTCATTTTATCCAGCCTGGGGAGCAGAGGTCAAACAGGACAGCATAACTTCCTTATCAGCTGTTCCTTTCTTGGCTGACACCATTTTAACATAGAGTTCAAAGGTCAGATAGTGGACAATGTAGACTCAGTAACATGTTTTCATTAGTTCAGCTGTTCTTCTTGGTTGCTGTTGTCTTGATTAGTTGCTTCAGCTGTCTTCCTCAATTAATTTAAACTGTCTTTTTCAGTTAGTTCCAGGCTGTCTTCCTCAATTAGTTCAAGCTGTCTTCTTCAGTTAGTACCAAGATGTTTTCCTCAATTAGTTCAAGCTGTCTTCTTCAGTTAGTACCAAGATGTCTTCCTCAATTAGTTTAAACTGTCTTCTTCAGTTAGTACCAAGATGTTTTCCTCAATTAGTTCAAGCTGTCTTCTTCAGTTAGTACCAAGATGTCTTCTTCAGTTAGTACCAAGATGTCTTCCTCAATTAGTTCAAGCTGTCTTCTTCAGTTAGTACCAAGATGTCTTCCTCAATTAGTTCAAGCTGTCTTCCTCAGTTAGTTACAAGCTGTCTTCTTCAGTTAGTACCAAGATGTCTTCCTCAATTAGTTCAAGCTGTCTTCCTCAGTTAGTTACAAGCTGTCTTCCTCAGTTAGTTACAAGCTGTCTTCCTCAGTTAGTTACAAGCTGTCTTCTTCAGTTAGTACCAAGATGTCTTCCTCAATTAGTTCAAGCTGTCTTCCTCAGTTAGTTACAAGCTGTCTTCTTCAGTTAGTACCAAGATGTCTTCCTCAATTAGTTCAAGCTGTCTTCTTCAGTTAGTTCCATCTGTCTTCCTCAGTTAGTTCCAATCTGTCTTCCTCAGTTAGTTCCAATCTGTCTTCCTCAGTTAGTTGCTTCAGCTGTCTTCCTCAGTTAGTTCAAGCTGTCTTGCTCAATTAGTTCAAGCTGTCTTCCTCAATTCCAAGCTGTCTTCTTCAGTTAGTTCCAGGTGTCTATAAGTTTCAGCTGTCTTTCTAAGCTAATGATGTCTCCAATAATTTTGGCATCCTTTTATATTTCCCATAAGAACATACATAATACACCATAATGTGTAGCACATTAGTTGGAGTCTTGGTGGCTGTGTGATTAGTGTGCTTGCTCGCTTCCTGACCAGAAAGGTCTGGGTTCGATCTCCAGCAGTGGAATATTTTTTTTCAGACTGACAAGGCTCCAGTGTTTACCCAACCTCTAAAAATGGGTACCAGTGATTTTTCTGGGAAGTAAAAACGACCTGGTGTAATACTAACCACATCGCCCAAAAATATGCCGTTATCGTAGAAAAATATGACCACTAACTCCATATTCCCCATACGACCAGCAAGTTGTGTAAGGAACCTTTACATTTTTTAAATGTTACATTAATTCCAGCTATAATGCTTAGTTTCAGATGCATTATTTAGTTAGTTCCAGCTGTGTTGCTTGTTAGTTGTCTTATCTAGTTAGTTTCAGTTGTCTTATCTAATTAGTTTCAGTTGTCTTATCTAGTTAGTTTCAGTTGTCTTATCTAGTTAGTTTCAGTTGTCTTATCTAATTAGTTTCAGTTGTCTTATCTAGTTAGTTTCAGTTGTCTTATCTAGTTAGTTTCAGTAGTCTTATCTAGTTAGTTTCAGTTGTCTTATCTAGTTAGTTTCAGTTGTCTTATCTAGTTAGTTTCAGTTGTCTTATCTAGTTAGTTTCAGTAGTCTTATCTTGTTAGTTTCAGTTGTCTTATCTAGTTAGTTTCAGTTGTCTTATCTAATTAGTTTCAGTTGTCTTATCTAGTTAGTTTCAGTTGTCTTATCTAATTAGTTTCAGTTGTCTTATCTTGTTAGTTTCAGTAGTCTTTTCTAGTTAGTTTCAGTTGTCTTATCTAGTTAGTTTCAGTTGTCTTATCTAGTTAGTTTCAGTTGTCTTATCTAGTTAGTTTCAGTTGTCTTATCTAGTTAGTTTCAGTTGTCTTATCTAGTTAGTTTCAGTTGTCTTATCTAGTTAGTTTCAGTAGTCTTATCTAGTTAGTTTCAGTTGTCTTATCTAGTTAGTTTCAGTAGTCTTATCTAGTTAGTTTCAGTAGTCTTATCTTGTTAGTTTCAGTTGTCTTATCTAGTTAGTTTCAGTTGTCTTATCTAGTTAGTTTCAGTTGTCTTATCTAGTTAGTTTCAGTTGTCTTATCTAATTAGTTTCAGTTGTCTTATCTAATTAGTTTCAGTTGTCTTATCTAGTTAGTTTCAGTTGTCTTATCTTGTTAGTTTCAGTAGTCTTATCTAGTTAGTTTCAGTTGTCTTATCTAGTTAGTTTCAGTTGTCTTATCTTGTTAGTTTCAGTTGTCTTATCTAGTTAGTTTCAGTTGTCTTATCTAGTTAGTTTCAGTTGTCTTATCTAGTTAGTTTCAGTTGTCTTATCTTGTTAGTTTCAGTTGTCTTATCTAGTTAGTGTCAGTAGTCTTATCTAGTTAGTTTCAGTTGTCTTATCTAGTTAGTTTCAGTTGTCTTATCTAGTTAGTTTCAGTTGTCTTATCTAGTTAGTTTCAGTTGTCTTATCTAGTTAGTGTCAGTAGTCTTATCTAGTTAGTTTCAGTTGTCTTATCTAGTTAGTTTCAGTAGTCTTATCTAGTTAGTTTCAGTTGTCTTATCTAGTTAGTTTCAGTAGTCTTATCTTGTTAGTTTCAGTAGTCTTATCTTGTTAGTTTCAGTAGTCTTATCTAGTTAGTTTCAGTTGTCTTATCTAGTTAGTTTCAGTAGTCTTATCTAGTTAGTTTCAGTTGTCTTATCTAGTTAGTTTCAGTAGTCTTATCTAGTTAGTTTCAGTTGTCTTATCTAGTTAGTTTCAGTTGTCTTATCTAGTTAGTTTCAGTAGTCTTATCTTGTTAGTTTCAGTAGTCTTATCTAGTTAGTTTCAGTTGTCTTATCTAGTTAGTTTCAGTTGTCTTATCTAGTTAGTTTCAGTAGTCTTATCTTGTTAGTTTCAGTTGTCTTATCTAGTTAGTTTCAGTTGTCTTATCTAGTTAGTTTCAGTTGTCTTATCTAGTCAGTTTCAGTTGTCTTATCTAGTTAGTTTCAGTAGTCTTATCTAGTCAGTTTCAGTTGTCTTATCTAGTTAGTTTCAGTAGTCTTATCTTGTTAGTTTCAGTTGTCTTATCTAGTTAGTTTCAGTAGTCTTATCTAGTTAGTTTCAGTTGTCTTATCTAGTTAGTTTCAGTTGTCTTATCTAGTTAGTTTCAGTTGTCTTATCTAGTTAGTTTCAGTTGTCTTATCTAGTTAGTTTCAGTTGTCTTATCTTGTTAGTTTCAGTTGTCTTATCTAATTAGTTTCAGTTGTCTTATCTAGTTAGTTTCAGTTGTCTTATCTAATTAGTTTCAGTTGTCTTATCTTGTTAGTTTCAGTAGTCTTATCTAGTTAGTTTCAGTTGTCTTATCTAGTTAGTTTCAGTTGTCTTATCTAGTTAGTTTCAGTTGTCTTATCTAGTTAGTTTCAGTTGTCTTATCTTGTTAGTTTCAGTTGTCTTATCTAGTTAGTTTCAGTTGTCTTATCTAGTTAGTTTCAGTTGTCTTATCTAGTTAGTTTCAGTTGTCTTATCTAGTTAGTTTCAGTTGTCTTATCTTGTTAGTTTCAGTGTGTCTTATCTAGTTAGTGTCAGTTGTCTTATCTAGTTAGTGTCAGTAGTCTTATCTAGTTAGTTTCAGTTGTCTTATCTAGTTAGTTTCAGTTGTCTTATCTAGTTAGTTTCAGTTGTCTTATCTAGTTAGTTTCAGTTGTCTTATCTAGTTAGTGTCAGTAGTCTTATCTAGTTAGTTTCAGTTGTCTTATCTAGTTAGTTTCAGTAGTCTTATCTAGTTAGTTTCAGTTGTCTTATCTAGTTAGTTTCAGTTGTCTTATCTAGTTAGTTTCAGTTGTCTTATCTAGTTAGTTTCAGTTGTCTTATCTAGTTAGTTTCAGTAGTCTTATCTTGTTAGTTTCAGTAGTCTTATCTAGTTAGTTTCAGTAGTCTTATCTTGTTAGTTTCAGTAGTCTTATCTAGTTAGTTTCAGTAGTCTTATCTAGTTAGTTTCAGTAGTCTTATCTTGTTAGTTTCAGTAGTCTTATCTAGTTAGTTTCAGTAGTCTTATCTAGTTAGTTTCAGTAGTCTTATCTTGTTAGTTTCAGTAGTCTTATCTAGTTAGTTTCAGTAGTCTTATCTAGTTAGTTTCAGTAGTCTTATCTTGTTAGTTTCAGTTGTCTTATCTAGTTAGTTTCAGTTGTCTTATCTAGTTAGTTTCAGTTGTCTTATCTAATTAGTTTCAGTTGTCTTATCTAGTTAGTTTCAGTTGTCTTATCTAGTTAGTTTCAGTTGTCTTATCTAGTTAGTTTCAGTTGTCTTATCTAGTTAGTTTCAGTTGTCTTATCTAGTTAGTTTCAGTTGTCTTATCTAGTTAGTTTCAGTAGTCTTATCTTGTTAGTTTCAGTTGTCTTATCTAGTTAGTTTCAGTTGTCTTATCTAATTAGTTTCAGTTGTCTTATCTAGTTAGTTTCAGTTGTCTTATCTAATTAGTTTCAGTTGTCTTATCTTGTTAGTTTCAGTAGTCTTTTCTAGTTAGTTTCAGTTGTCTTATCTAGTTAGTTTCAGTTGTCTTATCTAGTTAGTTTCAGTTGTCTTATCTAGTTAGTTTCAGTTGTCTTATCTAGTTAGTTTCAGTTGTCTTATCTAGTTAGTTTCAGTAGTCTTATCTAGTTAGTTTCAGTTGTCTTATCTAGTTAGTTTCAGTAGTCTTATCTAGTTAGTTTCAGTTGTCTTATCTAGTTAGTTTCAGTAGTCTTATCTTGTTAGTTTCAGTTGTCTTATCTAGTTAGTTTCAGTTGTCTTATCTAATTAGTTTCAGTTGTCTTATCTAGTTAGTTTCAGTTGTCTTATCTAATTAGTTTCAGTTGTCTTATCTTGTTAGTTTCAGTAGTCTTATCTAGTTAGTTTCAGTTGTCTTATCTAGTTAGTTTCAGTTGTCTTATCTAGTTAGTTTCAGTTGTCTTATCTAGTTAGTTTCAGTTGTCTTATCTAGTTAGTTTCAGTTGTCTTATCTTGTTAGTTTCAGTTGTCTTATCTAGTTAGTTTCAGTTGTCTTATCTAGTTAGTTTCAGTTGTCTTATCTAGTTAGTTTCAGTTGTCTTATCTTGTTAGTTTCAGTTGTCTTATCTAGTTAGTGTCAGTTGTCTTATCTAGTTAGTGTCAGTAGTCTTATCTAGTTAGTTTCAGTTGTCTTATCTAGTTAGTTTCAGTTGTCTTATCTAGTTAGTTTCAGTTGTCTTATCTAGTTAGTGTCAGTAGTCTTATCTAGTTAGTTTCAGTTGTCTTATCTAGTTAGTTTCAGTAGTCTTATCTAGTTAGTTTCAGTTGTCTTATCTAGTTAGTTTCAGTAGTCTTATCTTGTTAGTTTCAGTAGTCTTATCTTGTTAGTTTCAGTAGTCTTATCTAGTTAGTTTCAGTTGTCTTATCTAGTTAGTTTCAGTAGTCTTATCTAGTTAGTTTCAGTTGTCTTATCTAGTTAGTTTCAGTAGTCTTATCTAGTTAGTTTCAGTTGTCTTATCTAGTTAGTTTCAGTTGTCTTATCTAGTTAGTTTCAGTAGTCTTATCTTGTTAGTTTCAGTAGTCTTATCTAGTTAGTTTCAGTTGTCTTATCTAGTTAGTTTCAGTTGTCTTATCTAGTTAGTTTCAGTAGTCTTATCTTGTTAGTTTCAGTTGTCTTATCTAGTTAGTTTCAGTTGTCTTATCTAGTTAGTTTCAGTTGTCTTATCTAGTTAGTTTCAGTTGTCTTATCTAGTTAGTTTCAGTAGTCTTATCTTGTTAGTTTCAGTTGTCTTATCTAGTTAGTTTCAGTAGTCTTATCTTGTTAGTTTCAGTTGTCTTATCTAGTTAGTTTCAGTAGTCTTATCTAGTTAGTTTCAGTTGTCTTATCTAGTTAGTTTCAGTAGTCTTATCTTGTTAGTTTCAGTTGTCTTATCTAGTTAGTTTCAGTTGTCTTATCTAGTTAGTTTCAGTTGTCTTATCTTGTTAGTTTCAGTTGTCTTATCTAATTAGTTTCAGTTGTCTTATCTAGTTAGTTTCAGTTGTCTTATCTAATTAGTTTCAGTTGTCTTATCTTGTTAGTTTCAGTAGTCTTATCTAGTTAGTTTCAGTTGTCTTATCTAGTTAGTTTCAGTTGTCTTATCTAGTTAGTTTCAGTTGTCTTATCTAGTTAGTTTCAGTTGTCTTATCTTGTTAGTTTCAGTTGTCTTATCTAGTTAGTTTCAGTTGTCTTATCTAGTTAGTTTCAGTTGTCTTATCTAGTTAGTTTCAGTTGTCTTATCTTGTTAGTTTCAGTTGTCTTATCTAGTTAGTGTCAGTTGTCTTATCTAGTTAGTGTCAGGAGTCTTATCTAGTTAGTTTCAGTTGTCTTATCTAGTTAGTTTCAGTTGTCTTATCTAGTTAGTTTCAGTTGTCTTATCTAGTTAGTTTCAGTTGTCTTATCTAGTTAGTGTCAGTAGTCTTATCTAGTTAGTTTCAGTTGTCTTATCTAGTTAGTTTCAGTAGTCTTATCTAGTTAGTTTCAGTTGTCTTATCTAGTTAGTTTCAGTAGTCTTATCTTGTTAGTTTCAGTAGTCTTATCTTGTTAGTTTCAGTAGTCTTATCTAGTTAGTTTCAGTTGTCTTATCTAGTTAGTTTCAGTAGTCTTATCTAGTTAGTTTCAGTTGTCTTATCTAGTTAGTTTCAGTAGTCTTATCTAGTTAGTTTCAGTTGTCTTATCTAGTTAGTTTCAGTTGTCTTATCTAGTTAGTTTCAGTAGTCTTATCTTGTTAGTTTCAGTAGTCTTATCTAGTTAGTTTCAGTAGTCTTATCTTGTTAGTTTCAGTAGTCTTATCTAGTTAGTTTCAGTAGTCTTATCTAGTTAGTTTCAGTAGTCTTATCTAGTTAGTTTCAGTAGTCTTATCTTGTTAGTTTCAGTAGTCTTATCTAGTTAGTTTCAGTAGTCTTATCTAGTTAGTTTCAGTAGTCTTATCTTGTTAGTTTCAGTAGTCTTATCTAGTTAGTTTCAGTAGTCTTATCTAGTTAGTTTCAGTTGTCTTATCTAGTTAGTTTCAGTAGTCTTATCTTGTTAGTTTCAGTTGTCTTATCTAGTTAGTTTCAGTTGTCTTATCTAGTTAGTTTCAGTTGTCTTATCTTGTTAGTTTCAGTTGTCTTATCTAATTAGTTTCAGTTGTCTTATCTAGTTAGTTTCAGTTGTCTTATCTAATTAGTTTCAGTTGTCTTATCTTGTTAGTTTCAGTAGTCTTATCTAGTTAGTTTCAGTTGTCTTATCTAGTTAGTTTCAGTTGTCTTATCTAGTTAGTTTCAGTTGTCTTATCTAGTTAGTTTCAGTTGTCTTATCTTGTTAGTTTCAGTTGTCTTATCTAGTTAGTTTCAGTTGTCTTATCTAGTTAGTTTCAGTTGTCTTATCTAGTTAGTTTCAGTTGTCTTATCTTGTTAGTTTCAGTTGTCTTATCTAGTTAGTGTCAGTTGTCTTATCTAGTTAGTGTCAGGAGTCTTATCTAGTTAGTTTCAGTTGTCTTATCTAGTTAGTTTCAGTTGTCTTATCTAGTTAGTTTCAGTTGTCTTATCTAGTTAGTTTCAGTTGTCTTATCTAGTTAGTGTCAGTAGTCTTATCTAGTTAGTTTCAGTTGTCTTATCTAGTTAGTTTCAGTAGTCTTATCTAGTTAGTTTCAGTTGTCTTATCTAGTTAGTTTCAGTAGTCTTATCTTGTTAGTTTCAGTAGTCTTATCTTGTTAGTTTCAGTAGTCTTATCTAGTTAGTTTCAGTTGTCTTATCTAGTTAGTTTCAGTAGTCTTATCTAGTTAGTTTCAGTTGTCTTATCTAGTTAGTTTCAGTAGTCTTATCTAGTTAGTTTCAGTTGTCTTATCTAGTTAGTTTCAGTTGTCTTATCTAGTTAGTTTCAGTAGTCTTATCTTGTTAGTTTCAGTAGTCTTATCTAGTTAGTTTCAGTAGTCTTATCTTGTTAGTTTCAGTAGTCTTATCTAGTTAGTTTCAGTAGTCTTATCTAGTTAGTTTCAGTAGTCTTATCTAGTTAGTTTCAGTAGTCTTATCTTGTTAGTTTCAGTAGTCTTATCTAGTTAGTTTCAGTAGTCTTATCTAGTTAGTTTCAGTAGTCTTATCTTGTTAGTTTCAGTAGTCTTATCTTGTTAGTTTCAGTGTGCTGATTAGTTTGTTCCAGCTTTCTTCCACACTTATTTCCAACTGTAAAAAAAAACAAAAAGTAAAGTACCCCCCGTCACGCCAAGTGGCGTATAGGTAATATGGTGTTAGTGACCATAAATTTTACGGACCTCCGACACGTGATTTTTGGGGTAATATGGTTGGTATTACGCCCGTGCCGCTTTACTATCCCAGAATAAAATCCGGTACCCATTCTAGACTGGGTGAACCAAAAACCACTGAGCTATCGCGGCTCCCATTTCCAGCTGTGTTAATTAATTAATTCCACAACTTTTTGCTTAATAGTTCAGCAATCCCAGCTGTCTTCCTTAGTTCAAAATGCCTTACTTGAGTGATCATCTCAGCACTATCAGGTGCCATACCAGTTGGCAAAGGCAATCATGTTCTTCCACTGGCACGTGTGGTTGAGCACTGAATTTTGCGTGTTAATCCATTTTTCCTTGGCAGCCATGTGCATAGGGGTCCCTTGCCGTACAGGCAGATAACTCCATCTTCGGAGGTACTCATATTTTGTCCATTGATGATTAATTGACATTTCAAGTCGGGCCTCGCTGCTTAGACCAGGGGTGGTTGCCGCAGAGAAAAATCATAGATACCCCCCCCCCCCCAATTATGGATTTTAATTTATTTGCAGTGATACCATGACCTTCCATAACCATGTTCTTCAACAATCATCCATATACAAAGAATCATATCAGTTCTGCTGTTGACGGTTTACAGTGCTACAACACCAAGCTGTACAGCATCTTCTCTCTTTGTCATCCATGACCTCTTTCCCTGTATTTTGTCAGTTGTAACAAGGCATTCCAAATTTCTTCTTATGATGTGCCTGAAAATTTAAATTGTTTCCTTCTTATGTTTCTTCAGAATCTTATCCAAGAATCTTTCTTAAACCACTCCACTCACCATTTTGTCAATCACCCAACATCTTTCTTAAACCACTCCACTCACCATTTTGTCAATCACTCAACATCTTTCTTAAACCACTCCACTCACCATTTTGTCAATCACCCAACATCTTTCTTAAACCACTCCACTCACCATTTTGTCAATCACTCAACATCTTTCTTAAACCACTCCACTCACCATTTTGTCAATCACTCAACATCTTTCTTAAACCACTCCACTCACCATTTTGTCAATCACTCAACATCTTTCTTAAACCACTCCACTCACCATTTTGTCAATCACTCAACATCTCTCTTAAACCACTGCACTCACCATTTTGTCAATCACTCAACATCTTTCTTAAACCACTCCACTCACCATTTTGTCAATCACTCAACATCTCTCTTAAACCACTCCACTCACCATTTTGTCAAACTCACTCAACATCTCTCTTAAACCACTCCATTCACCATTCTGTCAATCGCCCAACATCTCTCTTAAGCCACTCCACTCAACATTTTGTCAATCACTCAACATCTCTCTTAAACCACTCCACTCACCATTTTGTCAATCACCCAACATCTCTCTTAAACCACTCCCTTCACCATTTTGTCAAACTCACTCATTCCCCACTCCACTCAGTTTTTTGTCAAACCCACTCATTCCCCACTCCACTCACCATTTTGTCAAACTCACTCATTCCCCACTCCACTCACCATTTTGTCAATCACCCAACATCTCTCTTAAACCACTCCATTCACCATTTTGACAAACCCACTCATTCCCCACTCCACTCACCATTTTGTCAAACCCACTCATTCCCCACTCCACTCACCATTTTGTCAATCACCCAACATCTCTCTTAAACCTCTCCACTCACCATTTTGTCAATCACCCAACATCTCTCTTAAACCACTACACTCTACATTTTGTCAATCACCCATTCATTCCCCACTCCAATCCACACCACTTACTATCCAAAACAAAAGAAAGTCAGTAAGACCCCAACCACCGTCTCAACAATATGCCGCGTTGTAGTTCCAACTTTCTCCACTGAAAGATAACTTCGAAATGGAAAGGCAAAGGAAATGGCAACAACTTGGCAGGCTAGGAAATTGATCTGTAAGGCAAAAGATAAAAATTGTTACTATCATAACATGCCAATGTAAATTTATTGTTTGGATAACTGTGAATTGTTTGTCAATCCAGGTAGATAAGATTATTAACTCCTTTACTGATGCATAAAATATATATAAAAATACTCTGTCTTACGATTGGTCGAGTTACTATTTTTTAAAGTGATAATGAAGTCATTTTCTATATTTAGCCATGTTTGTTTTGCTGAATCTATGCATGGATGGCTCTGCTACAAATGCCACCAGAAATGGAGGAGGTGTGTTCTTGAGGCTGAATAACCAGGAAGATATTACCCAATCCATAGCTACTGGGAAACTCTCAAACCCAACTATAAAGCTGAAACTGTCAAAGATACTGCAAAACCATCTATTTGACACAAAAATAATGTGCGCAAGAAATTGGTTATACTGAGTGACGCACTGTAAGTCCTAACAGTTCTTAAAAAAACCCTAGGAACAGCGATCTAGATGACCTAGCAACTATCCAGACCAATTGTGCAATAAGTTCCAGAGAGTGGTCCTCCAGTAGTTTCCATCATACTGTAATATACAAGGAAATGAACGTGTAGACAAACTAGCAAAAGAAGGGGGATTACCACAAGAGAACCATCTGGTCAGCTACAATGAAGTAAAATCCATCATCAAAGGCCAGTATCATGAAAAATGGAAATAAGAACTCCCACAGTATGACGAGAGGGATAGATACCTCCAAATATCAAGAAGGGATCAAATCATGCTTTGCCCGTGCACTGGCCAAAACAGAATGAGAAACCACATGTTCAACTAAACTCAAAATAGGAACTACCAGCCAATGCCACTCCCTGAATGACATGGCAACAAAACATGTTCTACAGGACTGCACCCAGTACACAGACCTGAGGAGGTCAATGTGGTCCATGCCCACCTCCCTGGAAGAGAAACTCTATGGGGCAACCTAATCACTAAAAAATGCAGCAGCATTCATAAGAGAGTCTGGAATCCTAGTCTGAATGAGTCATGATTGCAAAAGAAGTTTTGTTACATCTAGGCGGAAGACAAAACAAAATATAAAATAATTGTAACTAATAAATTGAATGGTATTCCAGAAGACCAATCCAAAATTGACCAGGGCAGCAACTATGGAAACAGATTGGGAAATTACATTTCTGGTTGTTGTTATGGATCCAGAAGCCTGTAAGCTGACGCCCTTCGGCCCAATGCCATGTAATGATATCTGCAGGTATGTCTATGTCCCTGGACATGCGGGAGTACGGGGAAATGAAAGAGCGGGCAGGTTGGCTAGCTGCGCTGTCGTTGAGGATGGGCAACCAATGGATCGGGCGGACATCATCAATGCCCTCCGAGATGTGGGAAGAGCACAGGACTTCGACAAACACAGATCCACGTCACTTCTTTGGATGATAGAAATGGGAGTTAAGATGGGCACAGCCAGAAATGAGACACTTAGTGGCCGTGTAAGAAGACTTATCAACCAACATAGAACTGGAGTCGTTAGTCGCTGGACACTGAGGGAATTGCTGAGGAGGGGATCTGAGCACTATGGACATGTTCGGAGTGCAATGATGATGACCCGCAAATAACTCAATAATCCAATCTGCAGGTATTTCTGAGTTCTCTTGTAGTTCTGTACAAAGTGTTCCATTTATCAGGTCTTTGAGGAAGTAGAGTCACTCTGATGTCAGTGAGCTTTGGACAGTCAAAAAGGTGATGTTCTACTGTTTCATGTGGGTGTTCACAGAGTGGACATGCTGGAGTTTGGTTCACACCTTTGGTTATACAGAAGATGTCATACACAATTTACGACTTCAAATATCTTCAATTAACATTGGATTTTTCAGAACATAACTGCATTATAAGTTGAGAAATGACTGTAAATATATAAAACAAAATATTTAGCTATTAGTCGCTGGCCGCTTACAGCCCTGGATATTGAATATTTTGGGACGATAAATTTCACAATAGTACTGACTAAAATGCTAATTATTTTTTGAAAGAGTATCAATTTTTGAATTTATAATCAATTTATTCAAATATGTGTAATTTGAAAATAATATGTTCCATTATGTATTCACTTTATGTAATTTTTAAGCGAAGCAGCTCCTCTCACATTTCCTGGCAATGTTGAGTGTCTCTCGTGTGAATTACCAGGTGGCCTAAATTATATCCCAACTTTTTAAAAATAGATAGCGATTAAATTCAGTGGAAGAGGTATGTTTACAGCACTCAGAAAAAAATGACAAATAATCAACAACACAAAAAAAAAAAAACAAAGAACAATATATGATCTGAAGAAGGATGGAACCCGTACTCCTTAGCACAGTGCCTTGCCACAAAAAGCCAAACGCTAGAGAAACCTGCCAACTCGGCTAACTAAAAACTTAGCCATCATTGGCGATGTCTTTCACACAAGTGTTCTCATGACTATAGCATAGGGTTGTGATCACAGCTCGGAAATAACTGGATACTATTCCCAAATGTTCCCTTTGATCACACAATTATGCTAATTTTAATTGAGTTTAAAACTCATAATTACTTTCAGACTTGACATACAGACATGGCTTATTTGTCACCAAATTGCACATTTTCATGAAATATTTAGATGCAGAATTTTGAAAAAAAATTTTTTAATATAAAACATTTTGTCGACCATCTAAGGGCAGAATCCCCCTACAGAAAAGACAATCTGCTGCCTTGCAGGAAGATTGGGGACAATCAAAGGCTAAGAAAAGCAAACCTGAATAAAATGCTGGCTGAAATCGGATGCACTGGGCCACTGGTACAGAACACAGTGCAACATTTTAATGGGTGTTCAATCAGAGTGGATCTGGCAGACTCTAATTGTGACGTTCTGTCTGTGGGGGCGTTCAACACACTTAACCTGACAGCTGACTTCATGTGAGAGTCTGGAATCCTACTCTGATTGAGTCCTGATCGCAGAGAGAGAGAGAGAGAGAGAGAGAGAGAGAGAGAGAGAGAAAAATTACCAACATCGAAAAGTAACAGATGACCCAAATGCCAGTATTACTATCTTTACAACACATATTACTATTGCTGGTGGTTGCGTGTGTGTGTGTGTGTGTGTGGGGGGGGGGGGGGGGCGGCGCTGACAATATGATATCAATTTCAAGAATGAGAGGAGTGGCTCAGGACATCTGTTTCCATAAACATTATCAATTTTTTTTTAGATTATAACTAAAATATCAAAATTGAAGGAATAGACCTGGAGACAGTCCAGAGCTACAGCTATCTTGGACATACCAGTGATGGAAAATGTAAAACTGAAATAAACAAAAGAATAGGAATGGCAAAAAGTAATTTTAATGCCATGAAAAATATACTAACATCAAAACAAATAACACCAGGGCTAAAACTAAGAATAGCAAAATGGTACATCTTCTCAATATTCCTATATGGTGCAAAAACATGGACATTAGACAAGAAAATAGAACAGATAATTGAAGCCTTTGAAATGTGGATATATAGAAGAATAGGTAGAATTGGATGGAAAGAAAGGTAAAGAAATGAAGTCTTAAAACAACTAAAAATGAAACAAGAACTACTAAACACAATTCAAACAAGACAAATGCGATTTTTGGGCCATGTTAAAAGACACAACAGCCTACTAAAAGTAATCTTGGAGGGGAAAATATAAGGTAAAAGAGGCAGAGGTAGACCAAGACTAACATGAACGAGTAACATCAAAGGATGAACAAATCATCCTATGACAACCTGCACCATCGTGACCATCAAAGCAAGAGACAGTGGAATGGCGCTTCATGGTAGCCAACCTTTGATGTGGGAACCACACTCAATGATGATGACTAACTGCTATGGGAGGCATGCTACAAGGTTGATGATGAAGTCAATAGACCATGTTGACTTGTGTAAAAAAGAAAAGAAGTAAATACTTCTTTAACTTTACTTAACAATATTTATCTCATTTATTTCTGATGCCTGCTTTTGCGAGAAAATCAAAAGGGGTAAGAAGAATGTTATATTTCTTGTTATACTTCTTATAAGACTTGTCCATCTTTGAATGTGACTCGTCCATGTTAATCTTGGTCTGCCTCTTTTACCTTGTATTTTCCCTTCCAATATTACATTTAGTAGGCTGTTGTGTCTTTTAACATGCCCCAAAAATCGCATTTGTTTTGTTTGAAATGTATTTAGTAGCTCTCTTTTCACTTTTAGTTGTTTTAAGACTTCATCATTTGTTTTCTTTTCTTACTATCCAATTCTTCTATAAATCCATATTTCGAGGGCTTAAATTTTCTGTTATATTTTCATTTTCTTGTCTAATATCCATGTTTCTGCACCATACTGGAATGTTGAGAAAATATACCATTTTGCCATTCTTAGTTTTAGCCCTGGTGTTATTTGTTTTGATGTTAGTATATTTTTCACGGCATTAAAATTACTTTTTGTCATTGCTATTATTTTGTTAATTTCACGGTCTAGCAACTTCATTATCAATCTTGTGGCATTCCTCCCATGGCAGTTAGTAGGGTTATAAAAAAATAAAATTAATTTTAATTTTTTTTTTAATGTAACAGTAACTCTATAGCAGTTAGTGGGGTTATAAAAAAAAAATAAAATAAATTTAATTTTTTTTTTTTTTTATGTAACTATAAAATTAAATGTTTAAATTAAATGAGCTCATATCTGGTCATAAAATAAAATCAGGGCAGAAAGTAGAGTAGAGTAGTGACAGTGAAAAAGCAGGGCAGGGTGTTCTTGTTGTAAAACAGTTGTTCTGTTCTGAGTTCACACGATTCACACGGTACACGTGATGGTCAACACGTGATTTTATCAATTTTAACTTGTAAAAATAATATAATATAATTTATTTTTAACACTACTTACTAAACTTAATATATTAACAGTAGTAACAACACACGACGGTGGTTGTGTCACAGAGTAAGCTAGAGCTTTGTGTTCGTACGTTTTTGTATTATTTCTAAATAAATTATATCTATCTATTGACCTTTCGAGCCGGCCCATAGGGCGTAGCGTAGACCAAGCTTCTCCTATCTGAATTTTTGTTCTAGCAGTTTTCTTTTAAGGATATTTTATCAAATCTCGCCATTTGTCTCTGTTCTGTGCAAGCAGCTCTGCTGCTCTATCAAAATAAATTACTAATCAATAAATAACGAGTGACAACAGTACTCAAACAGCAACAATAATAATTCCGATTTGATTATACAAGTACACAACCAACGTCAAAGTCAACGAATCAACAACTTCGACCAGACATGACATAGACATAGAACTACAACTACAACTAAATTTAACAATGACGAAACAGACAAAAAGAGGAGCGCACACATCTCAATCAAGAAAGAAGAGACACTAGACTGACAGTGAGACACAGCTCAGAATATAGAATAGACAGACAAAAGAACAGACAATGACAAGACCACGACGATCTGACAATCTCAATCAATCACATCCGCTCACCTGATCAATAGGAATTCCTATCAAATCAGATACTGGTGTTAAAATACGTGAGCCTCCATAAAAATCGTTTCTAGCCGCCATGACTGTATTTAAACCTGTACTAAAATAGCGCAACTAAAATGTGACCGAGCTCCTCTATTAAAACATTCGACCACACCGATCAGGCCATCCAGTCCAGGTCAGCCATTGATGGGAGTTTCTACCACCACCGTCGCCGTGCTGGTTGACGTTAATGATCTTGGTAATTGTCACAGGCGACGTGTTGATAGAAAAGTATGAAGTGTTTATATCATCATCAAGTACCGAGCCTGCTGGCGTGGGTGATCATGTCTCTCCACAGCTTTCGATCTCGACATTTATCATTTCTGTAGTTGACCTTCTGCCAAGCCATTCTCTTAAGCTGTCTGGTATCTTTTCTCTTTGCTTCCCTCTATCTCTTCATCCCTCATTTTTTTCCAGTTGTTACAATATATTCCAGTTGTTCTCTTCTCATTACATGGCCAAACAATTATGATTGTTTCTTCCTAATATTGGAAATTAGCTCTCTTTTTGCTTTCGTCTCTTTCAGAAGTGTTTATATAGGCTAGGTGATTGAAATATGAAAATGTGGGTGCATATAAAGTAACGTAAGACTACAAAAGAGCTTGTAAAATAAATATTAAATTGTATTTAGCAGCTAAATATTAAAGAGACGAGACAAACAACGACGTTTCGGCAAAAGCCTTTATCAGGTACATTTTTTTTTAAAATACCAAGATCAACAAGATGGACAAACACTATGGTTATGGAAGGCCCCGGTTTCACTGCAAACGAATTAAAATCCATAACTGCCCAACCGCCCGTGCCAGTGGAATCATCCGAATTACTAACTCATCTCCCAAACAAAGAAAGGTAACTGTATTCCCCATCGTAGCAGTCTCAGCACACGCCAAAAGACATAAGGCGAAACCGCACAGAAAGTGAACACAGTCAATTGTTCCTTGTCATACGATATCATCATTCATCGTAAACAATTGAAACATGATCAAAACGGATGAGACACACAGCTCACGGTGTGCACAAAGCACTTAACTCAGTAACTCCTGCAACAAGCCGGACTTGGAATATGAGGAAACTGCAACAAGGAACACTTTTCAGACATAGCCTTCAATGGTTCCTGCCGCCTATCCATCATATTGACCGAAAGTTCACGTCCTCCTGAAAATGATGATCTATTCTGAAATAAATAAACAAAATTAAATATAAGCACAAAATATAAATACAAAAAAGCCGATGACGAGAAATTATATATATAATAAATTAGCGTTGCTGCTACGTAAATAATAAGACACGTTATTAGACAAATTTCCAACATGGAGTTGGATATAATCAGACATATAAAAAGCCTTCTTCTTCTTCTACCTTTCAGCTCCCTGTAGAGCATGGGTATTCAACAAGCACTTTCTAAACCGTTCAGATGTGCAAAATATTAAATACTATGTGGGGCCGCGAGTTGAGCTGCATAGAACATGCAAAATAAACATAAAATGATATAGAGCTGCTAAACTAATAGCAAGACTAGATAAACTACGACGTTTCGGAAAAAAAACCTCATCATGTATAACACACAATTAGTTTGATGACAACACTGCACTTGTTAAACAAAGGCAAGAAGATCTTCAGAGCAATGTATGATAATATAATGATAACTCGTTGTTACCATGCCTGCAGAGGCTTCGGCCTAACAATACATTTGCAGAAAGCAAATATACTCGGTCAGGACGTCGAAGCAACACCTACCATCTTTATCGAAAATTATAAACTTGATGTCATGCAGCAGTATAGCTACCTGGGGTCCATCATCAACGACAAACTTGATGTTGTGCGGTAATATAATTACATGGGGTCTATCATCAATGATAAACGTAATGTCGTGCAGCAGTATAGCTACCTGAGGTCCATCATCAATGATAAACGTAATGTCGTACAGCAGTATAGCTACCTGGGGTCCTGTTTATCTATCTTTCGTTCGCCTGAAGTATTGTCTATATCTGCAATGTCGTTTCCTGTATAAATTTTACTGTCTTTTTGTAATTCTTGCAGTGACCCATATAGTTTTGTCGGTAGTGTTGTATCTATGGGCCAATGGATTTTCCTCAGTCTACTATATGCAGTGCAGTCTTAAAGTATGTGTTCAGCAGTCTGGGGCGTCTGTCCACATGTACAAGTAGTTGATGCGCCGATCTTGAATTTTGTATACATGTGACTATGGAGTCGATTGTGTCCTGTTCTGAGGCGTATAATGATAACTTGTTCACATCTATTCATATTATGAAAGGCATCCTGATTTGGGGCTTGTGGTCCTCTGATTGATTTGATTATCTGTTTCTTATGATGGTATGTAACCGGTGTATCTAGTTGTGTGCCTGTTGAACCTTCCTTTGCCAACTGATCTGCTTTCTCATTTCCTGGTATTCCACAGTGAGATGGGATCCACTGCAGGGCAACCCTGTGGTGCTTGCAGAGTTCAGTCAATAAGGTCTGCAGATGCGGTAATTTTTACCTGGGGTCCATCGTCAATGATAAACTCTCTTTAGATACAAAAATTGACACCCGCATTGGTAAAACTGTTATCATCTACGCCAGCCTTTCTAGGCGCGTTTGGCAAAACAGTAAACTGACAATTGAAACAAAGGTCGCAGTTTACAACGCCTGCACCATCAGTATCCATTTACATGGCAGTAATCATGGACACCGTATGTGCAGCAAGAGAGAACGCTAAATGTACTCCATATGCGATGTCAGCGCCGTATGCTTGATATCACCTGGGAGGACAAAGTGGCAAACGTGGAGGCCCTCACTCGCACCGACCACCCAAAAATCAACACGCTGTCCAAAAAAAAAAAAAAAAACGTAGGTCACGCTAGCTTGACCACTTACACCGTATACAAGATGTCCGCATACCAAAAGATATATTTTATGTGTAACTAGCAGATGATAAATAATGCACATCAAATGGCAAGACAAAATAACCAACTTAACTGTCCTGCAACGTGCTAAGACCCTAACAATCATGTCGATGCTCAGAAGTCGAAGGCTAAGATGGCTGGGGCATGTCCAACGGATGGAAGAAAAACGCATTCCTAGGCAAATACTATATGGCGAGCTAAAACACGGAAAACGACAAATCGGCAGACCTAAACTACGATATAGAGATATCTGCAAATCATCTCTGAAAGACTTCGCCATCTGTGAAAACGACTGGCAACATCTGGCAAGTGATCGCACATCATGGAGAGCACGTATAAGGAACGGTATAACAACATTTGAGACTGTTCTAAGACAGGACTTAGAAGAGAAGAGACTCATGAAAAAGGATGGTAAACCCTGTGGACCAGCGAGCCTGACCTGTTCATTATGTGACCGCGTGTGTTTGTCAAACATTGGTAGAATTAGCCACGAGAGAAGCTGTTCGGCAAAAACAATACCTCAAAAAAATACGCAATAGCCTCCACTAGACCGTCTGACAAGACGAAAAGGGCCATATATATATATAGCAGATGATAAAACTAGGGGGCGCCCAAAAATCTTATTTACAGATTTTTGTAAACGTGACATGGAGACTCTGAACATAAATCCTGCAGCCCGGGAGGACATAGCTACAGACCGCAGTCTTTGGAAACATAACTTTAATGTTCAAACTCAAGCAAGAAGCAGACAGATTCATAGAAACATAATACACGGCGAAAGAAAAGAAACAAAATAACATTTCATACGGACGCTGCAAAATCCATTGTCAACCATCACTGACAGAGGCTACTACGTAACCTAATGAAGGCTTTTGCGGAAACGTCTTAGTTTGTCTCTTCTCTCCATTAATTTAACTGTTCCATACCGTTGTATGTTAATTTTGAGGTTTTTTAAAATATATATATATATATATATATATATATATATATATATATATATATATATATATTTTTTTTTGTTCGCCAGCCTCTGTCGAAGTCCCTAGAGACAAGAAACTGAACTTTGCGTGTTAATCCGTTTTTTCACGTCAGCATGTTTATTTTTATACTTTTGTTCTCATGTTCCACGATATGCAGCCAGATCCTACTATAGTTGCCTTCGCTGACAGAGAATTCACTTAAGCATTGCCTGCAAACATCCTTTTATCTCAGCACTGGTTTTGATCTCTTTCCATCCCTAAGTTCGCCATGCAATATTTGTTTTGGAATACGATTGTTTTCCATTCTTCATGCATGACACAACCACCTTAGCCTCTGAGCACAGGGCTCCCTCACCGCACAGGCAAATAACTCCATCTTTGGAGGTACTCATCTTTTTTTTTCGCCCATCAGTGATTGACGTTTCAAGCCGGGCCTCGCTGATGAGACCGGGGGGTGGTTGCTGCAGAGAGAAATCATTAAAAAAAAAACATCCCAACATGATGCGGCCGGGATTTGAACCCACGACCTCTCTGTCTCGAGATCAACCAGTCCCTCTACATAGAGTTTTATAGTTATAAAGTAATTAATTATCCATGTTGACAGGCGTTGGGTATCATGAAAACACGCCCCCTCCCCCTTTTCCATAGCCTTTGAACGTGCTAGAAACGTGTTCACCAAATTCAAAATAGCAATTACCAGCTATGTTACTGTACCCTGGATAACTTGACAACAAACCATGTTCTTCTACAGGATTGCCCCCAGCACACAGGCCTGAGAAGGACACTGTGGCCAACACCCACCTCCCTGGAAGAGAACCTATACGGGACTACCGAATCACTTAAACAGACAGCTGCCTTCATAAGAGAACCGGGAATCCTAGTCTGAATGACGTCATGGTCGCATCAGAAGAAGAACTTGTGTTATGTTAAAAAATGATGACATAAAATGTATGCTTCATCTCCGGAACAATTAAAAAAAATAAGGAAAGATTTCGACTTTAAAGTCATAATTAGTAGAAGGAGACAATGACAGCTAAAAAAAAATAAACACAGGGGATTATATTATTGGGTTATATGCGGGGTCATCATCTTTGCACTCCTAGCATGTCCATGGGTGCTCAGAGTCCCTCCTCAGCAAGTCCCGCAGTGTCCAGCGACTGACGACTCCAGTTCTGTGTTGGTTGATAAGCCCTCTAAGAGGATTGCATTATGAATAAACCGTTGATTAACAAGTACAGCATAATACAAATAAATAGGAGTGCAGGTTATGGTTAGTCGAAGGCCACGGTATCACCGCAAACGAATTAAAATCAATAATTGCTCAACCGCTCGTGCCAGTGGAATCATCCGGTTTAAAACTCATCTTACTGAAGGATCAAAACAAAGAAAGGCAACTGCAGTCCCCATCATAGCAGCTACAGCACATGCCACAAAACACAAGGAAAGTGCCCCCGAAAGTGGACGCAACTGAACTATCCTTCCTCATACGCTATCATCATTCATCGTAAGCAATCGGAATATCAGCATTCAGTATGCCAAATGTCGAAGCTGCCTTTCCAGTTCGGAAATTTAGTTTTTCTTCATTGGAGACGGTGGTTGTAACCATAGAACCAAGACAGGTGAACTTTCTCACAGATTAAATGGGAGAATAATATACGAGCGGTGGAAACTTTCACTTTATAATGTACTTTATAATGAACAATTTATGTGACTTTTTTTGTCCGAATCCACGCCAGCTTTGTTTTGGCCTCCCATGGCTTCATATAGTATTCATGTAATTTCTTAATTGTGCTTGTTCCATTTTTATATTTAACAAATGTTTGTTTTTCGTTCATCAATGTCGATAAGGACTTTGCTTTCGTCATTTTATGGTAAAGTATTTTGGACCAGTGTCTTCTTCAGCAAGGTCCAGAAGTTTTTCTGGTAAACTTTTTAGAATGTTAATGATCCATAAACATATTTTGTAAGATGGGAAAGAACTCTTGACAGACAATCTCCAGCTACAATGAAAATGGTGTCACCCAAAACAAAGGAGTCTTCAGAAAGTTAGGTTTAAGACCCGGTGGAGTTTTTGGACTTCTATTCTTCCTTAGTTGGAATACTTGGTTACAACTGGCAAAATAGAAGGAAAGAGAGATCGCGGGCGACAAAGAGAGAAAATACTGGATAGCTTGGTGTCATGGCATGGAAAACAGTCAACAACAGAACTGATACGATGCACTGTAGATAGAAGATTGTGGAGGGACATGATCGCCTGCGCCATCCGGTATGGCACATGATGATGATTCTTCCTTGAGTCTGGCTGTGTCATTTTAAACCTGAGGAAAGACTAAAACATGAATTATCAATTGTTTATTATCACATTAATAATTGTTGAAGTTAAACACATTTAATACTTACAAGATATTTGAAGACACAAGGATCTAGATTTACAGATGGACCCGAAATTTCAGAGGAAGATAATTCTAGACATTCAATGAAAGATTAATGATTTGGTTCGCAAAATGAAAACTAATCAAATAGTTCAGTTTTTGCTTTCAAAATTCACTGGAGAAAAGGGCACATTCGTTTATGTCAAATATTTGTCTGAGTTTAATGATAATGGAATTTAATTTGTGTTGTTAAATCAGTCAAAATTCATTTGGGCACTAACTTAAGAGGAAAGATCAGTGCTAGGAGAAGCTGGAGAAAATTTGTTTTTTTTTTTGATGGAAAGGCAAATGTGAAGTTAAATATTTAGAGGATTGATAGTTAAGGGATGGATTGTTCATTGATGCTACAAATCCTGACACATGATGATAGTGTGCCTGGAACGGTAGGGTACGATGACCAATGAGGAACTTACGACAAAACTCCAATAGTAGAACAAATGATGAAGACCATACAAGTATTAGTTAGACTACCCATAGTCAAATCCAGCCTAAATGATTGCCAGCTAAGCCTTCTTTTGGCATTCATCATCATCATCATCATCATCATCATCAAGTGCCATACAGGTTGGCGTATGTGATCATGGCCCTCCACAATCTTCTATCTACAGCGCATCGTATCAGTTCTGTTGTTGACTGTTTCCATGCCATGACACCAAGCTATCCAGTATTTTCTCTCTTTGTCGTCCGCGATCTCTCTTTTCTTTTATTTTGCCAGTTGTCACCAAGTATTCCAACTTTCTTCTTCTCATGATGTGCCCGAAAAATGTTGATTGCTTCTTTCTGATGTTTTTTAAGAGCTCCCTTTTTGTGTTGGCCTCTTTGAGAACTTCCTCATTGGTCTTTTTATCTGTCCAGGGAACTTTCAACATTCTTCTGAGAAATCCCATCTCTGTGGCCTCTAATCGTCTTTTCATTTGTTTTGGCATTCAGGGAAATAAAAACAAGAAAATCAAGAATACATGAAGAAGTCAGAAGCAGATACAAGACTACTTCCGTTGTAAAGATGGTGGACCTAGATCACGTTCTCCCGATCGCTGCAGAAAGTGCATTCGGGATCTGATTAATTTCGGTTCTCCATTGCACTTTTCTGCGTTAAAGTAAAAATGGTGATCTTCTTATTACATCTGTGCCGCTAAAGCGAAGTTGTACGCCGACAACAGTCCATTTCTGACAAATCAAGTGTTGTGAATGAGACCTTTCACCGTCTAGACTTGATCTACGCTTTACGTCACACTGGTGCTGTTCATGACCGTTGTTGGAATTCCTTGACGCAAGTTATTTCCATGTTACTTATTAATGTAAAGTACTTCGTCAGCCGCAGTTTTATCTCTTTAGGAAATTTGCACTGTGTTTTGTTCGTCGTAGGCTGCTTTCACTAGAGTAATTAGGAATCTAAAGGGAGCGAAATTGTGTGTACGACATTTTTGTGTGCTACGTCATCGTAATGGCTCATCGTACATCCCTAGACCGGCCGTACGATAATCTTACGGTCTGTTGTTTGATGTACGACGGGGATAATCTGACGACTACCTGTGTGATATAGAACATATCCTATATGTTCGGAATTGGAGTCAACAACGATGGCATAACATCATCAAGCGCTATACATTTTAAAGAAAATATGATGAAATATAGGCGGCGGGAATACATTGAAGGCTATGCATGAAATGTATTCCTTGTTGCAGTTTCCTCATATTCTAAGTCCGGCTTGTTGCAGGAGCTACTGAGTTAAGTGCTCTGTGCACACCGTGAGCTGTGTGTCTCATCCGTTTTGATCATGTTTCGATATTCCAATTGTTTACGATGAATGATGATATCGTATGACAGGGAACAGTTTGCTGTGTTCACATTCTGCGCGGTTTCGCCGTATGTCTTTATGGTGTGTGCTGAGACTGCTACGATGGGGACTACAGCGACCTTTCTTTGTTTGGGAGATGATATATTAATTCGGATGATTACGCTGGCACGGGCGGTTGAGCAATTATGGATTTTGATTCGTTTTCAGTGATACGGGGCCTTCCTTAACCAAATAACCAAATTTTATAAGCAACTAAAAATTAGAATTACCGTCGTGTTATCCTTGTCGTGTTGTAGTAATCGTCTGGAGAATATTAGATATTAATATACTTTTCTTTTTTATGGTGGATAGAAGATTGTGGAAGGACATGATCGACTACGCCATCCGGTATGACACATGATGATGATGATGACCAACAATCTCCATTCAGCGCAATTGTGTTAATGTGGGCCTTCCAAACGACGTGGCACACATGACCAATGTTGTACCAACGCGGCTTCAACATCATACACTGGATGAAACCAGAAAATAAATAATCTCTTAAAAACTCGTTCACATGTTCAGACAATCATATCGCTTTTAACAGTAACTATTGTTAACATGGCATGCTCGGTTTGATTCACAATTTAAGAAAGCTAGAAGTGAGAAAGAGAGTTCAGCGGTGTTATAAAGATCTAATCCCCCCTATAGATGCGAATCATGGATAGTAGACAAAGAAATAGATAGACGATTGAATGCCACAGAGATGTAATTTCTCAGAAGATTGTTGAGAATTCACTGGACAGATAAAAAGACAAACGAGGAAATATATATATAAAGAGGCCAACACAAAAAGGCAGCTGCTAAAAACAGCAGAAAGAAACAACGGACACTTTTAGGTCATAAGAAGAGGAAAGTTGGAATATTTTGTTACAAGTGGTAAAATACAGGTTTCCGTCATTTGGTGCCGTCTCCACATCGAAGGTTGGCTATTATGCAGCGAAAATCATTCATTTTATTGGGTACCGTCTCTACGTCGAAGGTTGGCTATTATGCAGCGACATTCATTCATTTTATTGGGTATCGTCTCTACATCGGAGGTTGGCTATTATGCAGCGACATTCTTTCATTTTATTGGGTATCGTCTCTACATCGGAGGTTGGCTATTATGCAGCGACATTCTTTCATTTTATTGGGTATCGTCTCTACATCGGAGGTTGGCTATTATGCAGCGACATTCTTTCATTTTATTGGGTATCGTCTCTACATCGGAGGTTGGCTGCCATGGAGAGACAGTTTACTCTGTCTCATGTCTACAACATGCACCGTCGAGACATGAGACAGAGTAAAATGTCGCTCCTTGTTGTCATAGGTTCACCCGTCCACCTTTAGATGTTATCAATCCACTTTAATCTTGGTCTGCCTCGTCTGCCTCCCCTTCCAAGATGACTTTTAGAAGGGTATTATGTTTCTTCACATACCCAAAAAAATTCAGTTGTCTTTTTCGAATAGTGTTGCGCCGTTTTATTTTTCCCCACCTGCTTCAGAACTTCATTGTTTATCTTCTTTTTCTTCAAACTATTTAAAAAAAAAAATATAGATCCACATTTCAAATGCGTCAGTTTTCGGCCCTGTTTCCTTATTCAATGCCCATGTTTCTGCACCAGACAAGAATATTCAGGAAATATCACATTTTATAATTCGTAGTTTTAGTTCTGTTTGTTTTGACGTGGATATGTTTCTTGTATCTTATGGACAATAACATATCGATCTAATCCCGGAGATTTTGTTTAATTTACATAACGTAATTTATGAAGTTGTTAGTGTGCTCGCTTCCTGACCAGATCAGTCCGGGTTCGATCCCCAGCAGTGGCGGATTTTTTTTCCGGCTGATAAGGCTCCGGGGTTCACCCAGCCTCTAAAAATGGGTACCAAAGAATTTTCTGGAAAGTAAAGGCGGCCTGACGGGGTACCGACCACATCACCCAAATATGTGCCGTGGTTATAGAAAAATATGGTCACTAACACCATATTCCCCATACGCCTAACAAGGCATGAAGGAAACCTTTACTTTACTTTTAATCTATTAAATGGTAGCTATGAACTTAACAGCCACTGAGCAGGGAGCTGTCACCGACTCATAGTTGATGGCGTCAGCCAGGATCGGTGAACCAGAACCATCAAGACCCAGCTCCACCCCTTCGCGGTGCTTCTATAAACCTGTATATTATAGAAAGCTGCCCTGCTGCCTTGCAGGTAAGCTCGGGAGAGTAAAAGGCTAAGGGAGGGTACCCTGAAGTAAAACAACCCCACTGCCTTGTGGGTGAGACTTTTTAGTCAAAGGCTAGCGGAGTCGACCGTAAACAAACCGACGGAAGGCAACAGAAAACCACCGTCGTAATTTCTTTGTATAATCATGAATCGCCACTTGAATATATTGTAACAACTGGAAAAATTGAGGGACGAAGAGATAGAGGGAAGCAAAAAGAAAAAATAACAGACAGCTTAAGAGAATGGTTTGGCAGAAGGTCAACAACAGAAATGATAAATAGCTGACGAGATCGAAAGTTGTGGAGAGACATGATCACCTACGCCACTAGGCCCGGTACTTGATGATGATGATGATTATAGAAAGAGACCAATTGTTGTTAGTGTGCTCGCTTCCTGACCAGAACAGTCCGGGTTAGATCCCTGAATATTCAGCCTAGTCTGGTTAAGCTTGTAGGGATCCAAGAGGGAAGACAACCCGACCTAAGAAATGCTGTACTGAAACCGGATGTGTTGGGGCAGGAGACGCAAATAAACCACAATACAAGGATCAACTTAACGTTCTCTTGAGGACGAATTGTGGAGAGAAGCATTTATTCCTTTAGTAGTCATCAGGGGAGAGAAAGAACAGGAAAGAAAGAAAATTGAAAGTGGGACACGGGGAATACGGATTAAGGATGATGAGACAAAGAAAGAAAGAAAGAAAGGAAGGAAGGAAGAAAGAAAGAAAGGAAGGAAGGAAGGAAGGAAGAAAGAAAGGAAGGAAGGAAGGAAGGAAGGAAGGAAGGAAGGAAGGAAGGAAGGAAGGAAGGGAGGGAGGGAGGGAGGGAGGGAGGGAGGGAGGGAGGGAGGGAGGAGGGAGGGAGGGAGGGAGGGAGAAAGAGAGAAAATTGAGAGTGAGACACGGAGAATAAGGATTAAGGATGGTGAGAGAAAAAAAGAAAGAAAGAAAGAAAGAAGGAAAGAAAGAAGAACGATGAAAGAAAGAAAGAAAGAAAGAAAGAAAGAAAGAAAGAAAGAAAGAAAGAAAGAAAGAAGAAAGAAAGAAAGAAAGAAAGAAAGAAAGAACCGAAAGCTGCAACCGATATAGCAACATTTTGTGTTCTGGGTGACAGATACATTTAAATACCACAAGAACGCGATGTGTGACCTTTTTGATAATGATAACAATTTCGAAGATAAATGTGATACACGCAGGACTAAGTAGGTCTCGATTAGTACAGTCATGTGACCTGTAGTTTAATAATGTGTGACGTGCTTTTAACATAGAGTTCACGGCAGCTTGTGTCGAGATACAAGTCATAATCATAACTATTGAAGCTGTCGACTGAGTGGGTCAACGACCAACAACTGATGAAAACCAAATTTCTCTCCGCTTACTAAGATAATTATTTCAGTAATGTTGAAATTTCAGCTGATATTCCAATATTGCGCTAATATAACAGAGGTCCTAATATTGCTCCAATATAACATAGGTCCTAATATTGCGCTAATATCTAATATTGCGCTAATATAACAGAGATCCTAATATGGCGCTAATATAACAGAGATCCTAATATTACTCCAATATAACGGATGTACTAATATGACGCTAATATAACATAGGTCCTAATATTGCTTTAATATAAATAACATAGGTCCTAATATTGCTTTAATATAACATAGGTCCTAATATTGCGCTAATAAAACAGAGATCCTAATATTGCGCTAATATAACAGAGATCCTAATATTGCTCTAATATAACGGAGGTCCTAATATTGCGCTAATATAACACAGGTCATAATATTGCGCTAATATAACAGAGATCCTAATATTGCGCTAATATAACAGGGATCATAATATTGCGCTAATATAACAGAGATCCTAATATTGCTCCAATATAACATAGGTCCTAATATTGCTCTAATATAACATAGGTCCTAGTATTGCACTAATATAACAGAGATCCTAATATTGCACTAATATAACAGAGATCCTAATATTGCACTAATATAACAGAGATCCTAATATTGCACTAATATAACAGAGATCCTAATATTGCACTAATATAACAGAGATCCTAATATTGCTCTAATATAACAGAGATCCTAATATTGCACTAATATAACAGAGATCCTAATATTGCTCTAATACAACATAGGTCCTAATATTGCGCTAATATAACAGAGATCCTAATATTGCACTAATATAACAGAGATCCTAATATTGCTCTAATACAACATAGGTCCTAATATTGCGCTAATATAACAGAGATCCTAATATTGCTCTAATATAACAGAGATCCTAATATTGCACTAATATAACAGAGATCCTAATATTGCTCTAATACAACATAGGTCCTAATATTGCGCTAATATAATATAGGTCCTAATATTGCTCTGATATAACATAGGTCCTAATATTGCGCTAATATAACAGAGATCCTAATGTTGCGCTAATACTTTCTCTCTCTCTCTCTCTCTCTCTCTCTCTGCGATCAGGACTCAATCAGAGTAGGATTCCAGACTCTCACATGAAGTCAGCTGTCAGGTTAAGCGTGTTGATCGCCCCCACAGACAGAACATCACAAGTAGAGTCTGCCAGATCCACTCTGATTGAACACCCGTTAATACGTTGCATTGTGTTCTGCGCCAGTGGCCCAGTGCATCCGATTTCAGCCAGCATTTTATTCAGGCTTGCTTTCCTTAGACTTTGATTGTCCCCAATCTTCCTGCAAGGCAGCAGATTGTCTTTTCTGTAGGGGGATTCTGCCCTTAGATGGTAGGCTCTCCCAGGTTTACGAGCACCATCTGCCCGAGTCACTAGAGGTGACTAACACAGACATGCACACACAAAGATATGAGATGTGCCTAAACACAGACATGCACACACAAAGATATGAGATATCACTAACCCAGACATGCACACACAAAGATATGAGATATCACTAACCCAGACATGCACACACAAAGATATGAGATATCACTAACCCAGATATGCACACACAAAGATATGAGATATCACTAACCCAGACATGCACACACAAAGATATGAGATATCACTAACCCAGACATGCACACACAAAGATATGAGATATCACTAACCCAGACATGCACACACAAAGATATGAGATATCACTAACCCAGACATGCACACACAAAGATATGAGATATCACTAACCCAGACATGCACACACAAAGATATGAGATATCACTAACCCAGACATGCACACACAAAGATATGATACATGACTAACACTCTCTGCTCCCATTCTGTCCTTCACATATCATATTTTCATGCTGAAGTTGAAGTGTTGGGCCGACAGGCGCAAATATCAGTTATACTGCAAACCACAACATAATGCACACACGCCGACTTAGCGTCCTTTTAAGGGCGGATGACAAAGAGGTGTACTCCTTTAGTCATCGGGCGAATGCAAACAAGCACTATCCTATTTCTAAACAGTTTCACACATATAACACGAAAAAGCAATACAAACTTTGCACAGCTCTGGGGACTACTGGGGAGACTCTATCACTGTATTATCCACGATTTACACTAAAAAAATAGTGTATGCTGTTTTTTTTAATTGAAAGCCATAACCAATCCAATATTAACTCCATAAACAGTTCCCCGTAACGGCCACGTGACCACGTTTACGTCCGGTTCACTCCTCCATATGTAGAGGATGTGGCCAATGGTAGAACTATCGTTTCTATTTGGACAATATTTGCAACCACTATGGCCAATTTATTTGCTTAGTTAGCAACATTTATTAACACTGCAATGATTTATACACTTTATTAATTAATAATGATGGAAATGTTTGGGCTGATCCTTTGTTTTAAGACGAATCTTTGTATAAGTTTGACATCTCTCCCGTCATTTGCCTTTCACTTTTCAGACAGAGTCGAGGGGAGATGTATTTTTTTTTTTTTTACTTTTAATTTTTTTCTTTGCCTCTGCTGGTAAGGCAGCTACAACTTTTGGCAAATTCACAGAAAGGCGGATGAAACAACACGAAATTAACACTAAGGATCAAACTCTTAATATATCATATCTGTGTGCTCGGCACGCTGTTATAATATCATGATGGATCTGAAACTCGGACAACATGCTCAAATCATGAAAAAAGACTAAATACCTTCCATATGCGATGTGTCTGCAGAATGATGCACATCGAATGGCAGGACAACGTAACAAACTTAACAGTCCTGCAATGTACTATGACCCTAACAATCATGCCAATGCTCAGATTAAGATGGCTGGGACACGTCCAACCAATGGAAGAAAACCGCATTCCTAAGCATATACTACATGGTGAACTAATACATGGAAAAAGACAAATCGGCAGACCTATACTACGAAATAGAGATATTTGTAAATCATCTCTGAATGACTTCTCCATCTGTGAAAATGTCTGGGAACATTTGGCAAGAGATCACACATCATGGAGAGCATGTATAAGGAATGGTATAACATCATTTGAGATTGTACTATGGCAAAACATGGAAGAGAAAAGACTCATGAACAAAGATGGAAACCTTGTGGATCAGTGGACCTGACTTGTTCATTCTATGGCCAAGTGTGTTTATAAAACATTGGTAGAATCAGCCACGAGAGAAGCTTTTTGACAAAACAAAACTTCCCCCCAAAAAAATTCCACTAAACCGTCTGACAAGACGAAAAGATAATCACTCATAATCGTCGTGTTAATTAATTACCTTCTTCTTCAACATCTCCAGCACATCAGAAATCAACTTCCAGATTCATCATCATTTGCCATACCGGTTGGCGTAGATGATCATATCCTTCCACAATCTTCTATCCACAGTGCATCGTATCAGTTCTGTTGTTGACTGTTTTCCATGCCATGACACCAAGCTATCCAGTATTTTCTCTCTTTGTCGTCTGTGATTTCTCTTTCCTTTTATTTTGTCAGTTGTAACCAAGTATTCCAACTTTCCTCATCTCATGATGTGGCCGAAAAATGTTTATTTTTTCTTTCTGATGTTTTTTAGGAGCTGCCTTTTTGTGTTGGCCTCTTTGAGAACTTCCTCATTGGTCTTTTTAGCTGTCCAGGGAACTTTCAACATTCTTCTGAGAAATCCCATCTCTGTGGCCTCTAATCATCTTTTCATTTGTTTGTCTACTGTCCTTGATTCACTTCCATAGGTCAGAATTGGTTCTATATAGCACCGATGAACTCTCTTTTTCATTTCTATTGACATAGATTTGCTGCATAAGATATTTTTCATTTTCTGAAATGCTATTTTGGCCTGAGCCAGATTCCAGATTCACTCTACACCAATGTCACTGGTTGCAGAGATTCTCCACTTTCTTTGTTTCCAGTAAAGTAAAAACTTGTATTTTTCTACTATTTTTGTTTCCCTTTCTCACTATGAAATTCTACTGATTTCAACTCAAATTACATTTTTAGGCTTGAAAAAAAAATGGAAACACACATTCCTAATACAGATGAGCAAGTGAAGTTGGAATGGAACTGTCAAGTGAGTTAATATTTTTTGAAAAATTAATGATTTTTTCATCGATGATAACTTTGATATAGTTATGGTCATTCGAAGGCATAACTTTCGAAGGTATAACTGCAAACGAATGGAAATCCATAATTGTTCAATTGCCCGTGGCAGTGAAATAATCCAAATTAACATCTCATCGAATATCCAAACAAAGAAGGGCAGTTGCAGTTCTCATCGAAACAGGTGCAGCACACATGGAAAGGCATTTCCACACTTAATTGAAAGCATCTGAACTGTCCATCATACAATATAATTCATTGTAAGCAATCTGAATATAGAAGCACCATCCGGATGAAACACACAGCTCATGGTGTGCACAGAACACTACTCAGTAGCTCCTGCAACAAGCCGGACTTGGAATATGAGGAAACTGCAACAAGGAAAATTTTTCAGACAGTGACTCAGCAGTTCCCTGCCGACTTTTGCGACACAGCTGTGTTTTTACCCAAACATATATACGGGAATCGGATGTAGCAATAATTTCCTGGGTTACATTAGATTTATAGTCTGAATTTTGACCCCATCATGCCGTGGGCTACCGAAAGTGTTCCTTGTTGCAGTTTCCTCATCTTCCAAGTCCGGCTTGTTGCAGGAGCTACTGAGTCAGGTGCACTGTGCACACAGTGAGCTGTGTGTTTCATCCAGATGGTGCTTCTATATTCAGATTGTTTACAATGAATGATATTGTATGATGAAGGCCAGTTCAGATGCTTTTAATTCGGTGTGGAAATGCCTAATGTCCAGATGCTCTGTGCACACCGTGAGCTGTGTGTTTCATCCGTTTTGATAATGTTTCGATATTCCAATTGTTTACGATGAATGATGATATCGTATGGCCCGAGAAAAGTTGGTTATGTTCACTTTCTGTGCAGTTTCGCCTTATGTCTTTTGGCGTGTGCTGAGACTGCTACGGTGGGGACTACAGCTACCTTTCTTTGTTTGGGAGATGAGATATTAATTCGGATGATTCCACTGGCACGGGCGGTTGAGCAATTATGGATTTTAATTCATTTGCAGTGATACCTGGGCCTTCCATAACCAAAGAACCAAAGTGTTACATTGTCTATTCACATGCGATCATAATTCCAACAACCCAGTTGCATGTTCGGCTCCCTCTAAGTGATTGTTCACTGTCTATCCTTTGTTGTAAAGGTTCGTTTGATGTCTTGCCGAGAACTGAGCAGATTTTCTCCGTCGTAAAAAAAAAATGAATTTATTTAAAATTAGCTAATTTAAAAAAAAAAAAACCTCCCCTCCTGCTTTGTGCGATGCAGTAGTACTTTTACGATTTGCTCATTTGTGTCTGATTCAACATCAAAGGTGACAAATACAACACTTACAGGTCACCAGAAGTAGTAATTCGGGAGGTAAAGGAGGGGGCAAATGTTTGTATATGGTAACTGTCAAATTTCAAGAATTTGTATTTCAAGGTGGTAATTTTTATGACGGTTTTGTAAAGTGACAAGAAAATCACTGGAGTCTGTAGAAATGTGGTTTTACAGAAGAATGTTGAGAATACCATGGACAGCTAAGAAGAGTAATGAAAATGTTCTGAAAGAGGCCAAAGCAAAAAGAGAGCTAATTTCCAATATTAGGAAGAAACAATCATCATTTTTTGGTCAAGTAATGAGAAGAGAGCAGCTTGGATATTTTGTAACAACTGGGAAAATTGAGGGACAAAGAGATAGAGGGAAGCAAAGAGAAATGATACCAGACAGCTTAAGAGAATGGCTTGGCAGAAGGTCAACAACAGAAATGATAAATAACTGTCGAGATCGAAAGTTGTGGAGAGACATGATCACCTACGCCAATAGGCCCGGTACTTGATGATGATGATTGTAATGTAGGGTTAATACTTTCAAGAAATTGGTTGATTATCTCTTTTTATTTTTGGCGTGACCAGGGGAATTCCCTCAATCGTCTGTTGACATCAAACAACCTTTTTTAAACTCAGGAAACGCAGCAAATAATGCTATGAGGTAGCTGAACTTACTTACGGGTACATACCGATAGACATTGTAACATGTCCAACCCCTTTGGTCAAATTCAGGTCATAAAACAATCTGAAACAGGAATCCGAGTTCTCCATATCTGTCTTAGTGTAAACACACAGCTGTGTGTCAAAAAGTTCAAAGAAAACATTATTTTTAGAGCTCCTAATGTTACAATTTGATCGATGGCTTGACAAGCTGTCATTGTAAAAAGTATTGTTATGGAAACAGCCATAGATTTTAGAGCAGTGATCTCTGCAATATGTGCCATTTTGGCACGCAAGGTTTCTGTTTGAGATTGTGGTTCTGCCCTATGTGTCGTCTTTGGCTCAAAAGGACAATAGATAGATAGATAGAATTTCTACTATGGTAACGTAAACAAGTGAGCCACAAATTGACATCATAATTCAGGGTTAAATACAATTATGCCATCTCTTGCTCAACATCTGTTCTTGTTTTCCAGCCCAATGATGACAACATGGCCCGTGTTACTGATCTGCCATTGCTAGTCAAACAGGAGCTTGGAGATGAGGTTTGCATTTTTAGTTTCCGAAATAAAAATATTTATGGTCTTTCCCCATTGGGGTATAGCACAATATTGGAGGCAAGGCTCCTGAAACAGGCCTGTTTGGGGCACGCTCTTTAGCTGACATAACCTAGGTCCTGATGACACATGTGAGACCTTATATAACACAAATGAGACCCTTATATGACACAAATGAGATCCTTATATGACACAAGTGAGACCTTATATAACACAAATGAGACCCTTATATGACACAAATGAGATCCTTATATGACACAAGTGAGACCTTATATAACATAAATGAGACCCTTATATGACACAAATGAGACTGCGTTTTACGTCACAATGAGTGCTGTTCAATGACCGTTGATGGTGTTTGCCGCAAGTTATTTACAATTTCCAACGCATTAATGTGGTGGGCTCCGTCAAGTCAGCTGAAGTTTTATCTCGTTGGGGAATTTACACCATGTTTCGTTCGTTGTAGACTGCATTCACTAGAGTAATCAGGAATCCATGGGCGCAGACATTTTGTGCGTGCTACGTCATCATAATGGCTCATCGTGTGTCCCAAGACCGACCATGCACTAATCTTGCGATCTGTTGTTGACGACGAACTGTGTTTTGTATGTTCGGAGTTGGAGTCAAACACGATGTCCTAACATCATCAAGCGCTATACATTTAAATACTATGACGATCATCATTATTAGGAGGACGTGAACTTCCGGGCAATATGGTGGATAGGCGGCAGGAACCATTGAAGGCTATGTCTGAAAAGTGTTCCTTGTTGCAGTTTCCTCATATTCCAAGTCCAACTTGTTGCAGGGGCTACTGAGTTAAGTGCTCTGTGCACACTGTGAGCTGTGTGTTTCATCCGTTTTGATCATGTTCCGATACGATGATGGATATTGGATCACAGGGAACAGTTGGCCGTGTTCACTTTCTCTGCGGTTTCGCCTTATGTCTTTTGGCGTGTGCTGAGACTGCTATGATGGGGACTACAGCTACTGTTCTTTGTTTGGGAGATGAGTTAGTAATTTTGATGATTCCAATGGTACGGGTGGTTGAGCAATTATGGATTTTAATTCGTTTGCAGTGATACCGGGGCCTTCCATAACCAAATAACCAAGTGAGACCTTATATAACACAAATGAGACCCTTATATGACACAAATGAGACCCTTATATGACACAAATGAGACCCTTATATGACACAAATGAGACCTTGTATGACACAAATGAGACCCATATATGACACAAATGAGACCTTATATGACACAAATGAGACCCATATATAACACAAATGAGACCCATATATAACACAAATGAGACCATATATAACACAAATGAGACCTTATATGACACAAATGAGACCTTATATGACACAAATGAGACCCTTATATGACACAAATGAGACCTTATATGACAGAAATGAGACCCATATATAACACAAATGAGACCTTATATGACACAAATGAGACCCATATATAACACAAATGATACCTTATATGACACAAATGAGACCTTATATGACACAAATGAGACCTTATATGACACAAATGAGACCATATATAACACAAATGAGACCCTTATATAACACAAATGAGACCCTATATAACACAAATGAGACCTTATATGACACAAATGAGACCCTTATATGACACAAATGAGACCATATATAACACAAATGAGAACCTTATATAACACAAATGAGACCCTTATATGACACAAATGAGACCATATATAACACAAATGAGAACCTTATATAACACAAATGAGACTCATATATGACACAAATGAGACCTTATATGACACAAATGAGACCCTTATATGACACAATTGAGACCCATATATAACACAAATGAGACCTTATATGACACAAATGAGACCATATATAACACAAATGAGAACCTTATATAACACAAATGAGACCCATATATGACACAAATGAGACCCATATATAACACAAATGAGACCCTTATATAACACAAATGAGACCTTATATGACACAAATGAGAACCTTATATAACACAAATGAGACTCATATATGACACAAATGAGACCTTATATGACACAAATGAGACCTTATATGACACAAATGAGACCCTTATATAACACAAATGAGACCTTATATGACACAAATGAGAACCTTATATAACACAAATGAGACTCATATATAACACAAATGAGAACCTTATATAACACAAATGAGACCTTATATGACACAAATGAGACCCTTATATGACACAAATGAGACCCATATATGACCAACATTCAAGAAAGCTGTCTATACAGCTAACATTAACTTTTCACGCCTTCCTGTTATAAAAACAGTTATTGTTATATAATGCCGCTGATATTGATGATTCAATCCATCTCACAAATTTGCTAAAATAACAATTAAGGACGGATGATCAAGAGGATTATTAATTCCATTATAGTTATTATTATTCAAAGGCCTCGGTCTCACTGCAAACGAATGAAAATCCATAATTGCTCAACCGCCCATGCCAGTGAAATCATCTGAATTAATATCTCATTGATTATCCAAACAAAGAAAGGCAGCTGCTGTCCCCATTATAGCAAACACAGAAGATGTTAATGTATATGTGGTGAATGTCGGAAAGAGAAAGCCAGATAAGAAAAAACTGACAGATTAACTAATGTAGACACACCCATAAAGAAAAATGTCATCGCAGGATATCATTGCAAGAAGCAAATATATATTCTATTCTATCCATGGAATCAGTTTACTTGAATCAGAAATTTCCGTATCCGCTCAACCACATGTCACAGTATCCACATGTTGGTGTAGTTGGCAAACTTTGTTGACAAGGTTGAACTCCATGCATGCCCTATTTGGCTACACAGGCAGCGATTCCAAATGACTTCCTTCAAAAAGGGAGTGCACAGTCACTTCCTGATTTTAATTCCATTGAAAAAAAATGCACTTAAAACCAACAAAATAACCAAAATGGTTGAAGTGACTACACTAATCTCGTCAAAAACAGTTCAGTGTGCTCCCATTGTGCATTGTCAGTTATAACATTAGGGGGACTGGTTGGTCTTGAGGCAAGACGCCGGCCTAGAGACAGAGAGGTTGTGGGTTCAAATCCCGGTTGCACCAGTTAGTGCAAGCAAGTCACTAACGAGTGACAAAATACTGAACAGCATCTGTGCCGAAATGATCACAGATGTGTCAAAGTGACAAAATACTGAACAGCATCTGTGCCGAAATGATCACAGATGTGTCAAAGTGACAAAATACTGAACAGCATCTGTGCCGAAATGATCACAGATGTGTCAAAGTGAGAAAATACTGAACAGCATCTGTGCTGAAATGATCACAGATGTGTCAAAGTGAGAAAATACTGAACAGCATCTGTGCTGAAATGATCACAGATGTGTCAAAGTGACAAAATACTGAACAGCATCTGTGCTGAAATGATCACAGATGTGTCAAAGTGAGAAAATACTGAACAGCATCTGTGCTGAAATGATCACAGATGTGTCAAAGTGAGAAAATACTGAACAGCATCTGTGCTGAAATGATCACAGGTGTGTCAAAGTGACAAAATACTGAACAGCATCTGTGCTGAAATGATCACAGGTGTGTCAAAGTGAGAAAATACTGAACAGCATCTGTGCTGAAATGATCACAGATGTGTCAAAGTGAGAAAATACTGAACAGCATCTGTGCCGAAATGATCACAGATGTGTCAAAGTGAGAAAATACTGAACAGCATCTGTGCTGAAATGATCACAGATGCGTCAAAGTGAGAAAATACTGAACAGCATCTGTGCTGAAATGATCACAGATGTGTCAAAGTGAGAAAATACTGAACAGCATCTGTGCTGAAATGATCACAGATGCGTCAAAGTGAGAAAATACTGAACAGCATCTGTGCTGAAATGATCACAGATGTGTCAAAGTGAGAAAATACTGAACAGCATCTGTGCTGAAATGATCACAGATGTGTCAAAGTGAGAAAATACTGAACAGCATCTGTGCTGAAATGATCACAGATGTGTCAAAGTGAGAAAATACTGAACAGCATCTATGCTGAAATGATCACAGATGTGTCAAAGTGACAAAATACTGAACAGCATCTGTGCTGAAATGATCACAGGTGTGTCAAAGTGAGAAAATACTGAACAGCATCTGTGCTGAAATGATCACAGATGTGTCAAAGTGAGAAAATACTGAACAGCATCTGTGCTGAAATGATCACAGATGTGTCAAAGTGAGAAAATACTGAACAGCATCTGTGCTGAAATGATCACAGGTGTGTCAAAGTGAGAAAATACTGAACAGCATCTGTGCTTAAATGATCACAGATGTGTCAAAGTGACAAAATACTGAACAGCATCTGTGCCGAAATGATCACAGATGTGTCAAAGTGAGAAAATACTGAACAGCATCTGTGCCGAAATGATCACAGATGTGTCAAAGTGACAAAATACTGAACAGCATCTGTGCCGAAATGATCACAGATGTGTCAAAGTGAGAAAATACTGAACAGCATCTGTGCCGAAATGATCACAGATGTGTCAAAGTGAGAAAATACTGAACAGCATCTGTGCTGAAATGATCACAGATGTGTCAAAGTGAGAAAATACTGAACAGCATCTGTGCTGAAATGATCACAGATGTGTCAAAGTGAGAAAATACTGAACAGCATCTGTGCCGAAATGATCACAGATGTGTCAAAGTGAGAAAATACTGAACAGCATCTGTGCTGAAATGATCACAGATGTGTCAAAGTGAGAAAATACTGAACAGCATCTGTGCCGAAATGATCACAGATGTGTCAAAGTGAGAAAATACTGAACAGCATCTGTGCTGAAATGATCACAGATGTGTCAAAGTGAGAAAATACTGAACAGCATCTGTGCTGAAATGATCACAGATGTGTCAAAGTGAGAAAATACTGAACAGCATCTGTGCTGAAATGATCACATATGTGTCAAAGTGAGAAAATACTGAACAGCATCTGTGCTGAAATGATCACAGATGTGTCAAAGTGAGAAAATACTGAACAGCATCTGTGCTGAAATGATCACAGATGTGTCAAAGTGAGAAAATACTGAACAGCATCTGTGCTGAAATGATCACAGATGTGTCAAAGTGAGAAAATACTGAACAGCATCTGTGCTGAAATGATCACAGATGTGTCAAAGTGAGAAAATACTGAACAGCATCTGTGCTGAAATGATCACAGATGTGTCAAAGTGAGAAAATACTGAACAGCATCTGTGCTGAAATGATCACAGATGTGTCAAAGTGAGAAAATACTGAACAGCATCTGTGCCGAAATGATCACAGATGTGTCAAAGTGAGAAAATACTGAACAGCATCTGTGCTGAAATGATCACAGATGTGTCAAAGTGAGAAAATACTGAACAGCATCTGTGCTGAAATGATCACAGATGTGTCAAAGTGAGAAAATACTGAACAGCATCTGTGCTGAAATGATCACAGATGTGTCAAAGTGAGAAAATACTGAACAGCATCTGTGCTGAAATGATCACAGATGTGTCAAAGTGAGAAAATACTGAACAGCATCTGTGCTGAAATGATCACAGATGTGTCAAAGTGAGAAAATACTGAACAGCATCTGTGCTGAAATGATCACAGATGTGTCAAGATCAGGAGCAATAAGTGATAAGAACTTTCCCCAGTGACTCGGGAACGAGGCTTACGAGTCTGACCTAATGAAGAGGTACCTATGGGGGATGGGGATTAGAGTCAGGTGAACAGAGAAGAAAACAAATAATTGAGATTGGGAACAACTACAAATGAAGAATGAACTATTTAACACAATTTGAACAAGATGGAGGACTTGGTGGTCCAGGGGTAACACATCAGCCTCTGGACAGGAAGGTTTTGAGTTCGATCCTCTCGACAGGCAGTGGGAATTTGTTAAAAACTGAATTCATGGTTTCCTCATGTTAATCTCCCCATGTTTACGGATAGTGAGATCCAATGTCCGGCCCTCTCAAAAAACTGTGAAAGACAGGAGGTCCTGTGTTCACTTTTGCATGTTAAAGAACTCTTGTTAGTTTAAAGTGAAAAAAAGAGTGGGCCAAAACTGGCTGCTCTCCGTACAAAAATTGTTAAGCAAAAATATGGCAAAGGTCGATGGGTTGGGTCAAAAGACTTTGATATTTAGGCTTTGCCATAAACTAGTGACAGGGAGCCACGATAGCTCAGTGGTTAGTGAACTGGACTACAAAGGACAAGAGGTAGGGTTCGATCCCAACTGACGGCTTCCGGGTTCACCCAGCCTTAAATGGGTACCAGATTTTTTTCTGGGAAAGTAAGGCGGCATGGGCATAATACTGACCACATTACCCCAAAAATCATGTGATGAAGGTCATATATGCCATACCGATTGGCGTAGGCGATCGTGTCCTTCCACAATCTTCTATCTACAGTGCATCATATCAGTTCTGTTGTTGACTGTTTTTCATGCCATGACACCAAGCTATCCAGTATTTTCTCTCTTTGTCATCCGCGATCTCTCTTTCCTTTTATTATTCCAGTTGTAACCAAGTATTCCAACTTTCCTCTTCTCATGATGTGCCTGAAAAATGTTTATTGTTTCTTTCTGATGTTTTTTAAGAGCTCCCTTTTTGTGTTGGCCTCTTTGAGAACTTCCTCATTGGTCTTTTTAGCTGTCCAGGGAACTTTCAACATTCTTCTGAGAAATCCCATCTCTGTGGCTTCTAATCATCTTTTCATTTGTTTGTCTACTGTCCATGATTCACTTCCATAGGTCAGAATTGGTTCTATATAGCACCGATGAACTCATTTCCCATTTCTATTGACATAGATTTGTTGCATAAGATATTTTTCATTTTCTGAAATGCTATTTTGGCCTGAGCTATTCTGCTTTTTATTTCCGTGGTACATCTTCCATCCGATGTTATTATTGTGCCCAAGTATTTGACGTGTTGCACATGTTCACTAGAACCATCAATGATCAGGAAGAACACTTTGTTCTTTACTGGGCCGGGGATTAAACATATTTGGGGATGCCCTGCCTGTAGTGATGCCATTCTCTTTTAAACTCTAAAGAAAAATAAACTCTTTGTACTTTACCATCGAGGGGTGTGTATCTTATTAAAAATATATTTTCACAATCATCTTTTTTTTTTTTCAGGAGCATATCATTAAAATGGAAAAGAAAACATGTGACAGACAGGAAGTAGATTTTAGTGCCATAAAGAAGAGGTCTGCAACTAATTCTGTATTTCTTAAGTATCTCATTGATGGGAATTGTTTCCGTAAGTTTGTTTAAAAGTCAAAGTTTTCTATGTAATTGTAATTAATGTTTTGTGTTTAAGAGTTTGCAGTAAAATGTAGGCATGAAAAGTTTTCTTCTGATGTGTAGGCAATACAGATTTGTTTCTGTAAGTGTAGGTTGTAAACCGTCTCTCCTTATATCTTCCTACCTTACCAACCCACCTATTGTCCTTTCGAGCTGAAGTTGGCACGTTGGGCTGAAATTCTAGACCCTTGTGTTTGACGATCTTTCAACTGTTAGACTTTGCACAGGATCTGCATTGTGTCTCACTACATGGCTTTGTTCTAGGTGAGATACTCAATCTTGGTGAGGGGAGGGCCGATTCCTGTTGTTGTTGCTTCTCACCTTAATGTTTTATTTAGTGTTTCCCTTGGTTGGTCTTTTTTCCTTTTACCCTCTGGTTCCCATTTGAGGGCCACTTTGAGATTCTTTTGTTGAATCTTCTCATCGCATGACCAGCATATGAACCATCTTCTTCTCTTGATTATAGCTGATATTTGTGGATGCTTTGTCATATCTCTTATATCTGCATTGGTCTTCAACTCTTTCCATCGTATCTGAAGTATTTTCCTCAGGCATTTGTTTTCAAATGCATTCAATTTATTTAATTTAATTGTTTTCCAGCTCTCTCATGCATATGTAAGGGTAAATAATACATTTGATTTGAAAATCCTTTTTGTTGAGTTGAGGTTTCTGTTTTCAATAACAATGGATGTGTTACGATGACGGTCTGTTAAACCATCAATCAACTGCCCATAGCAAGATGAAGAAAAACAAATCCAACTTCTTGGGCCGGAACCGGATACCTTCTCTTGGTGTGCGAACAATACAAGTTTTGCTCTGCTCGTGTAGGCAGATTTGTTAATAAAAGTTTTCTCTGCTTGTGTAGGCAGATTTGTTAATACAAGTTTTGCTCTGCTCGTGTAGGCAGATTTGTTAATACAAGTTTTCTCTGCTCATGTAGGCAGATTTGTTAATACAAGTTTTCTCTGCTCATGTAGGCAGATTTGTTAATACAAGTTTTCTCTGCTCATGTAGGCAGATTTGTTAATACAAGTTTTCTCTGCTCATGTAGGCAGATTTGTTAATACAAGTTTTGCTCTGCTCATGTAGGCAGATTTGTTAATACAAGTTTTCTCTGCTCATGTAGGCAGATTTGTTAATACAAGTTTTCTCTGTTCGTGTAGGCAGGTTTGCTAATACACGTTTTCTCTGTTCATGTAGGCAGATTTGTTAATACAAGTTTTCTCTGCTCATGTAGGCAGATTTGTTAATACAAGTTTTCTCTGCTCATGTAGGCAGATTTGTTAATACATGTTTTCTCTGTTCATGTAGGCAGATTTGTTAATACAAGTTTTCTCTGCTCGTGTAGGCAGGTTTGCTAATACACGTTTTCTCTGGTCATGTAGGCAGATTTGTTAATACAAGTTTTCTCTGTTCATGTTGGCAGATTTGTTAATACAAGTTTTGCTCTGGTCATGTAGGCAGATTTGTTAATACAAGTTTTGCTCTGCTCGTGTAGGCAGATTTGTTAATACAAGTTTTCTCTGCTCGTGTAGGCAGGTTTGCTAATACACATTTTCTCTGTTCATGTAGGCAGATTTGTTAATACAAGTTTTCTCTGCTCATGTAGGTAGATTTGTTAATACAAGTTTTCTCTGCTCATGTAGGCAGATTTGTTAATACAAGTTTTCTCTGTTCATGTAGGTAGATTTGTTAATACAAGTTTTCTCTGTTCATGTAGGCAGATTTGTTAATACAAGTTTTCTCTGTTCATGTAGGCAGATTTGTTAATACAAGTTTCCTCTGTTCATGTAGGCAGATTTGTTAATACAAGTTTTCTCTGCTCATGTAGGTAGATTTGTTAATACAAGTTTCCTCTGTTCATGTAGGCAGATTTGTTAATACAAGTTTTCTCTGTTCATGTAGGCAGATTTGTTAATACAAGTTTCCTCTGCTCATGTAGGTAGATTTGTTAATACAAGTTTTCTCTGGTCATGTAGGCAGATTTGTTAATACAAGTTTTCTCTGCTCATGTAGGTAGATTTGTTAATACAAGTTTTCTCTGCTCATGTAGGCAGATTTGTTAATACAAGTTTTCTCTGCTCATGTAGGCAGATTTGTTAATACAAGTTTTCTCTGCTCATGTAGGCAGATTTGTTAATACAAGTTTTCTCTGTTCATGTAGGCAGATTTGTTAATACAAGTTTCCTCTGTTCATGTAGGCAGATTTGTTAATACAAGTTTTCTCTGTTCATGTAGGCAGATTTGTTAATACATGTTTTCTCTGTTCATGTAGGCAGATTTGTTAATACAAGTTTTCTCTGCTCGTGTAGGCAGGTTTGCTAATACACGTTTTCTCTGGTCATGTAGGCAGATTTGTTAATACAAGTTTTCTCTGTTCATGTAGGCAGATTTGTTAATACAAGTTTTGCTCTGGTCATGTAGGCAGATTTGTTAATACAAGTTTTGCTCTGCTCGTGTAGGCAGATTTGTTAATACAAGTTTTCTCTGCTCGTGTAGGCAGGTTTGCTAATACACATTTTCTCTGTTCATGTAGGCAGATTTGTTAATACAAGTTTTCTCTGCTCATGTAGGTAGATTTGTTAATACAAGTTTTCTCTGCTCATGTAGGCAGATTTGTTAATACATGTTTTCTCTGTTCATGTAGGCAGATTTGTTAATACAAGTTTTCTCTGCTCGTGTAGGCAGGTTTGCTAATACACGTTTTCTCTGTTCATGTAGGCAGATTTGTTAATACAAGTTTTGCTCTGGTCATGTAGGCAGATTTGTTAATACAAGTTTTGCTCTGCTCGTGTAGGCAGATTTGTTAATACAAGTTTTCTCTGCTCGTGTAGGCAGGTTTGCTAATACACATTTTCTCTGTTCATGTAGGCAGATTTGTTAATACAAGTTTTCTCTGCTCATGTAGGCAGATTTGTTAATACAAGTTTTCTCTGTTCATGTAGGCAGATTTGTTAATACAAGTTTCCTCTGTTCATGTAGGCAGATTTGTTAATACAAGTTTTCTCTGTTCATGTAGGCAGATTTGTTAATACAAGTTTTCTCTGTTCATGTAGGCAGATTTGTTAATACAAGTTTTCACTCTCTTTAAAACTATCTTCTTTTTTCCTTCCTGATTTGCCTTTCAGTATCAGGAGGAGATATAGTTTGCTGTCTTTTACTCTTTCATTGACCTCTTCTGCTGTTATGCTTTCTAATATTCCATCAATCCATCTTTTTTGTGGTCGGCCCTTGGGTCTGGTGTTTTCTAAATGTTTATTGAAGGCTTGTTGTGTTGTGTTTTGATCTGTCTGCCTTATCACGTGGCCAAATCATTTTATCTGCTGTTTCTTTATGTATTCAATAGCAAAATATTCCTACCTTTTTTCTCTGTTGTTTATTTCTAATCTTAACTCTCAGACTCTTTCCTGTCATTTGTCTAACACATTTCATCTCTATCTATCTATTGACCTTTCGAGCCATAGCCGACCCATAGGGCGTAGACCAAAATACTCCTTTCCTTATCTGAATTTGTGTTCTAGCAGTTTTCAATTCTTTTAAAGATATTTTATCAAATCTCGCCATTTGTCTCTGTTCTGTGCAAGCAGCTCTATCTCATTGAGGAAGTCGATTCCTGCTGCTCTTGCCTCTCTCATCAATGTTCTTCTCAGTGTCTCTCTGGGTCTTCCTCTTTTTCTCTTACCTGTTGTTTCCTACATGAGGGCTTGCTTTGCTATTCGGTTATTGTCTCTTCTCATCACATGTCCAACATTTCATCTCAGTAGAGGTTATATTGGGGAGCCGCGATAGCTCAGTGGTTAGTGAACTGGACTACAAAGGACAAGAGGTAGGGTTCGATCCCAACCGACGGCTTCCGGGTTCACCCAGCCTTTAATGGGTACCTGATTTTTTTCAGGGAAAGTGAAGCGGCACGGGCGTAATATTGACCACATTACCCCAAAAATCATGTGCCGAAGGTCTGTAAAATATATAGTCACTAACACCATATTCCCTATATGCCACTTGGCGTGACGGGGTACTTTTTTTTTTTAGAGGTTATATTTCTTATTGTTCTTGAGTTTAGATTCGAGGTCTGGCATTGATAGCACAATTGTTAAAATGAAGATTATGGTGTAGAATGCCTGATTTGTCTCTAGACAGTTATTTTGTTGTTGGATAGCAGTGGTAATAGTTGTCCGATGACTTGACAAGTTTTGCTATTGTTGCTTTAAAAGTATATATTCGTAAAGTGCCATGAATATAAAGATGATTGAAATTAACTAGACTCAGCTGTCTAGTTAAGTCTGAGAGATAACTTAAGAAGTTAACTCTCAGACTTAACTGGAGAGTTACCTTAAGTTAGCTCTCTAGTTAAGAAAACCAAAAAGCAAATGGACCAGGAACAAATATGTTGTGAAGATGTATCCCCCGCATTGTAAGACACATAAAACAGTGAACACATTCTGCGTAAAGAAATGTTAAAAATAATTATAATTTTAAAAACTCCCAGGCTCTGTAACTTGAGTTGGGGGAAGGAACTAGGTATATACGATTGTGGTGTAAAGGTTGCATGCTTAATGCCTTTGCTATGTTCGGGCCAGAGTTGTGTCTTGGAACATTCTGCATAAGCACAGTTGTTTACCATTAATACTTTAGTTGGTTTACCCATTTTTTGCCTTTCCAGGAAGATAACATAAACATGTGGGGGACGGGTTGGTCTCGAGGCAAGACACCGGCTTCGAGACAGAGAGGTCGTGGGTTCAAATCCCGGCTACACCGGTTGAGATTTTTATTTATGATTTCTCTCTACGGCAACCACCCCTGGTCTCAGTAGCGAGGCCCGGCTTGAAACGTTAATTACTCATCGACGGAAAAAATATGAGTACCTCCGAAGACGGAGTTATCTGCCTGTGTGACGAGGGGCCTCTTTTCACACAGCTGCCAGAGAAAAATGGACTAACACGCAAAGTTCAGTTCCTAGTCTCTAGGGACTTCATCAGAGGTAAAAGCTGGCGAACGAAAAAAAAAAAAAAATTAACATGCTTCTTCTATTAATACAGTTAAGTTGTTATAGAAGAAGCTGACATGTGGAGAGATAACAACCGAATAACAAAGCAAGCCCTCATGTGGGAAACAACAGTTAAGAAGAAAAGAGACTGACCCAGAGAGACACTGAGAAGAACATTGATCAGAGAGGCAAGAGCAACAGGAATTGGCTCCCTCAATGAGATAGAGTTGCTTGCATAAAACAGAGACAAGTGGCGAGTTTGGATAAAATATCTTTAAAAGGATTGAAAACTGCTTGAATAAAAATTTAGATAAGAGAAGGAGTATCTGAGTCTATGCCCTATGGTTGGCTACAGCTCAAAAGGTCAATAGATAGATAGATAGAAAAAACTGTATTTTAAAATTATTGTGATTAAAAATTGAATCTTTTATCCCCTAAAGTTTTTAATTAATTATTTGGTTTCTTTTTTTATTACGAGCATTAACTGCTAAAATATTGTTCATACACAAACATTTACTTTAGCTGAAAATAAATGTGTCTTTTTGTGTCTGGTGTCACCATTTTAAATTACTTTAACAAAATATCACTTTTAACTGTAAATTACAATACCTATCTGTAACTCTCCCAGTTACGATACCGTAGTAAAAATTACTACCATTTAAATGTAACATTAGGAGCTCATAAATTAGTAATTTTTCTTGTACTCTTGACACAGTGCTGTGTGTTCATCTAGACAAAACACAGAGACTCAAAATTTCTGACTTTCAAATCATGGACCGACCGGACCTGTTATAATGTCTCTCTGTATGGTCGCCGTAAGTCTGTCAGTATGTTCTGCAATCGCATAGCGTCATAAGCTGTGTTTCCCAAGTCACAAAGGGTTGTTTGATGTCTGCCGATTACCAGAAAATTGTCCCTCATAGCAAAAAAAAATATCTAAAAATTTCAATCTACAATCGAAACAAATTAAACACTCCAGGGAAGTGCTAATTAGGAAGGTACACAGGGAGAAACAACTAACAGCAGGGCTGAAACTAAGAATAGCAAAATGTTACATCTTCTCAATATTCCTGTATGTTGCAGAAACATGGACATTAGACAAGAAAACAGAACAGAAAATTGAAGCCTTTGAAATGTGGATTTACAAAAGAATAGGTAGAATTGGATGGAAAAAAGAAAACAAACGATGAAGTGTTAAAACAACTAAAAATAAAAAGAGAACTACTATTAAGACAAATGAAATTTTTGGGACACGTTAAAAGACATAACAGCCTACTAAAAGTAATATTGGAAGGGAAAATACAAGGTAAAAGAGGCAGAGGCAGACCAAGACTAACATGGACGAGTAACATCAAAAGATGGACAAGTCAATCTATGACAACCTGCACCATCAAAGCAAGAAACAGAGTGGAATGGCGATCCATGGTAGCCAACCTTCGATGCGGAGGTGGCACTCGATGATGACAGGGGAAAGGGGTTAATTTTTAAACACGGGACGATATACAATTTTGAGGAATTTGTTTTTTTTATGCTGTAAATTTTACTACGGTCTCGTAAGAATGAGTGGAATGTGCTAGGCTCGAAACATCGCCATCCGTAAACACTTTTGAATGTCCAAGATTAGAACTAAAGTGCCACTTCTTTGAGATAAAAATGAACTGCTGTATCTTCTACCTTTTCAGTTCCCTTTGGAGCATAGGTCTTCAACAAACACTTTCCAAGTCAATCTGTTTTTTGCCATTCTTTTAAGATCTTTCCATGTTTTCCCCATCATCTTCATCTCTGCTTCTATCTGTCTTCTCCAAGAATTCCTTGTCCTCCTCTTTGTCTTTTCCCCTGGGGATTCCAAAAAAGGGCCTGTTATGTAATACTCTCAGTTGGGCTCCGCAGAAATGGTACATTTCCATAATTCTATGTTAGTGATTTTGTCCTGCCATTTCCATCCTTTTATTCTGCGTAAACATCCATTAATGAAAGTCTGTATCTTTATGATTGTCAATTTTGTGTCCATGTTTGTGAAGTTTTTTGGCTTATTTTTTTTACAGCATTAGATAGCCAGCCAAATGCCCAACCCTCCTTTCTCGCCGAACAGCTGTGTAGAAAGCTAAAAATAATACCTTTATTGGCTTATACTTTATGGTTTCAGGAGTGTCAGTTGATGAGAACCCAAACGAAGCTGAAATGACTCACAAGAATGAAAAACCATCCTCATTGTTGACAAGTGGTAAGAACATTGAGTCAAGAAGAGCTGAAAATGAAGAAATCCTGAATTCAGCCAACAGTTCGGAGAATACTTCCAACATTTGTGAAGCCCAGAATGATCTTAAAGTGATTGTGAAAAGGGAGTTTTGTGAAGAATTCACTCTGAGTGAGGTGAGTTCGGACCTCTGTGATGGTGACGTATTGCATGCACAAGAAAAGCCATATAAATGTAACATATGCGGGGCAGAATATTCATACAGAAGAAATCTTACTCGACATAAGAGAATTCATATGGGAGAGAAATCACATACGTGTGACATTTGTAGTATGTCATTTTTCCGTTTAGATAAACTTCAAAGCCACAAAAGAAAACATATTGAAAGTAAACTTTATACGTGTGTTGATTGTGGGAAAGGGTATATGTTGTACGATAATTTTAAAATGCACAGACAAATTCATATGGGCAAGAAACGTTTCCATTGCAGTGAGTGTGAGATGAGTTTTTCACGTAATGATTGTCTTGAAGCTCACAAAATTAAACATACGGGAGAGAAGCCGTACAAGTGTGACATATGCCTAGTGCAGTTCACATACTTTAGAAATTTAAGTAGACACAACAGAATACATACTGGAGAAAAGACATATGTATGTGATATTTGTAATTTATCATTTTCCCGTTTGGACAAACTCCAAAGTCATAAACGTACACATACACGTTTGAAACTTCACACATGTAGTGATTGTGGGGTTGGGTTCACTTTATACGACAGCCTGAAAACACATCAAAGAATACATACAGGGGAAACACCATACATATGTGATATATGTGGGATAGGATTTCCACGGTATGATCGCCTGAAAGCTCATAAGGCAGAACATACGGGAGAGAAACCGTATAAATGTGACATTTGTGGTAAAGGGTTTTCTCATTGTGGAAATCTGAAAACACATATACGAAAACATACTGGTGAACGCCCGTACAAATGTGATTTATGTGATAAAAGATTTTCAGAATCCTCAAAACTAAAACGGCACAAAATAATACACACAAACCAGAAGCTGTATACGTGTAACAAATGCAATATATCGTTTAATCGATATGAAAATCTTAAAACGCATCGACGACTGCACATGGGAGAGAAACGCTACAAATGTGATGTTTGCAACACAGGATTTTTTTACCCTGGAAGTTTAAGACGACACCAAACAATCCATTCGGGGGAAAAACTTTACAAATGTAGCGTTTGCTCGGCTGGTTTCAATAATTCCAGTGATTTAAAACGACATAACATACTACATACAGGGGAACGACCATTCATGTGTGATATGTGTGGTTTAACTTTTATTCGCTTTGACAAACTTAAACTACACACACGAACACACACCGGAGAAAAGCCATTCAGTTGTGATTTGTGTGGATCTGGATTTACGAATCGAACAAATTTAAAAATTCACAGTAAAGCCCATACGGATGAGAGGCTTTTCAAATGTGAAGTTTGCCATAAAGGGTTTAAACATAATAGTAGTTTGACAAAGCATATGAGAAATCACACAGGAGAAAACCCTTATATGTGTGATTTTTGTGGTGAATCATTTTCTCGTACAGATAGTCTGCAGTCGCATGTGAGAAACCATACGGGAGAAAGGCCATACAAATGTGAATTCTGTGGTGTAGGATTCACTGTTGCCAGTAAATTGAAGAAACATAAGAAGGTTCATACGGGAGAAAGACCCTTTAAGTGTGAGGTTTGTGGTGTAGCATTTGCTCGTATTGATAATCTAAAGACACATATGAGAATACATACTGGGGAGAAACCTTACGAGTGTGAGATTTGCGGTGGAAAGTTTGCTGTAAGTAGTGGGTTGAAAAGACACAGGAGATCACATAGTGGAGACAAGGTTGAAAAACCATAAAACTTTTCTCTGGGAGATGAAATAATGAAGTTCTGGTAATAAAACTGTTCTCTGGGAGATGAAATAATGAAGTTCAGGTAACAAAACTGTTCTCTGGGAGATGAAATAATGAAGTTCTGGTAATAAAACTGTTCTCTGGGAGATGAAATAATGAAGTTCTGGTAACAAAACTGTTCTCTGGGAGATGAAATAATGAAGTTCAGGTAATAAAACTGTTCTCTGGGAGATGAAATAATGAAGTTCAGGTAATAAAACTGTTCTCTGGGAGATGAAATAATGAAGTTCAGGTAATAAAACAGTTCTCTGGGAGATGAAATAATGAAGTTCTGGTAACAAAACTGTTCTCTGGGAGATGAAATAATGAAGTTCTGGTAACAAAACTGTTCTCTGGGAGATGAAATAATGAAGTTCTGGTAATAAAACAGTTCTTTTGGAGATGAAATAATGAAATTAAGGTAATAAAACAGTTTTTTGGGAGATCACATAATGAAAGTTAAGGTAATCTAACTGTTGTCTTCTGCATGCCTGTATCTAGGTTGATTCAAATGTTTTCCCTGTCAAGTCTTTCATTTCATTCATTTGTTTCTCCCTTGCTTACTCTTCATCTCTTTAATTTTTACGTTTTTCTGTTCATGTCATCGTGACCAGGTCGTTAAATCATGTGACATGTTTGTACCAACATAGTTGTTCTTTCTATTTAAAGAGCGTTTCTCTAGGACTTAGTTGTTAATGATGATTGTTCATATTTTATAGTTTGTATTTTAGTATTTGCATGACATGCACATGATCTTCGTCTCCTCTTCCTTCTTTCTCCTCACCCTCTTTATCTTCTTTCTCCTCCTCTTCATATTCTTCTTCTCCCTCATCCTCTTCTTTCTGCTCTTCTTTCTGCTCTTCTTCTCCCTCATCCTCTTCTTTCTGCTCTTCTTCTCCCTCATCCTCTTCTTTCTGCTCTTCTTCATCCTCTTCTTTCTGCTCTTCTTCATCCTCTTCTTTCTGCTCTTCTTCATCCTCTTCTTTCTGCTCTTCTTCATCCTCTTCTTTCTGCTCTTCTTCATCCTCTTCTTTCTGCTCTTCTTCATCCTCTTCTTTCTGCTCTTCTTTCTGCTCTTCTTCATCCTCTTCTTTCTGCTATTCTTTCTGCTCTTCTTCATCCTCTACTTTCTGCTCTTCTTTCTGCTCTTCTTCTCCCTCATCCTCTTCTTTCTGCTCTTCTTTCTGCTCTTCTTTCTGCTCTTCTTCATCCTCTTCTTTCTGCTCTTCTTCTCCCTCATCCTCTTCTTTCTGCTCTTCTTTCTGCTCTTCTTCATCCTCTTCTTTCTGCTCTTCTTCTCCCTCATCCTCTTCTTTCTGCTCTTCTTTCTGCTCTTCTTCATCCTCTTCTTTCTGCTCTTCTTCTCCCTCATCCTCTTCTTTCTGCTCTTCTTTCTGCTCTTCTTTCTGCTCTTCTTCATCCTCTACTTTCTGCTCTTCTTTCTGCTCTTCTTTCTGCTCTTCTTCATATTCTTCTTCCACCTCTTCCTTTCCTTTCTCCGCTTCTTCTTTTTCCCCCCTCTTCCTTTTCTTCCCCCACCTCTTCTTCTTATTACTTTTCTTCTTGCCGTAACATTTCATTTCCATTCTTACTATTCCTCTTTCTAATTTGACACTTAGAACCCATATTTCACAGTTATCTAAGAATATTTATTTTACCAATCTGCATTGTGGTGGCCCCTGTGTGTTACCGGGGCCTCATTATATGGGATGTAAAGATTAGTGACACTGTTACCTTCCAGGCATGTCGTAAGAGGCGACTAAGGAGGTTGATCGATGGTTTGACAAGCTGTCATTGTAAAAAGCATTGTTATAGAAACAGACCATAGATTTCAGAAGCAGTGATCTCTGCAATATATGCCATTTTGGCACGCACGGTTTCTGTTTTTGAGGTTGTGGTTCTGCCCTATGTGCCGTCTTCGGCTCGAAAGGACAAAAGAAGGATAGATAGATTGTGGTGGTGAAACCAAGAAAGGAAAGGAACAGGTGGAAGAAGAGCGGAAAGAAGAGGATGAGGGAGAAGAAGAATATGAAGAGGAGGAAAAAGAAGAGCCTACAGCCTACTAAAAGTAATATTGGAAGGGAAAATACATGGTAAAAGTGGCAGAGGCAGACCAAGACTAACATGGACGAGTAATATCAAAAGATGGACAAGTCAATCTATGACAGCCTGCACCATCAAAGCAAGAAGCAGAGTAGAATGGTGATCCATGGTAGCCAACCTTTGTTGCGGAGAAGGCACTGGATGATGATGATGATTGTGGTGTAGTTGTATACGTTACATTGATTGATTTGTTTTGCCAACAACTTTATAGTCTTGTTGCAGCTGTTGTCTGTAATATTCTAGCATTGATTATTTTTTTATAATAATTATTACTGGTGGTAAATTATACATAATTTAGCTATGTTTTTTTTTTATCTTTTGCTTTCACCAGCTTTTTATCTCTACGTCAAGGTTTCAAAGCAGTTGATTTTGCGGAAATATCATTTTATCCCCTTCCTCCCCTTTTCACACCAACAGTGTGCTCAGGTGTCCCTTGCCATACAGGCAGATATCCTCTGACTTCAGAGTTGTTCTCTTTTCCTTTATTGTAGAGAGTTTTGACATTTTGGGTACATTTTTTAATTTTGCTTGGACAGTGGGCATTTTAGCCAACCCTTTTCAGTTACAACTGCCAAGAGGCCTTTAAATGTACAGAAAGTGTTTTATTTATTATATTATGGAATTCTCTTGTTGTCTCTTCTCAACACATGTCCGACATATGTCTATCTTCTCTTCATAATTGTAGATGAGATTTTTGGTTGCCTGGCCGTTTCTCTTATCTCTAAATTAGTCTTGAATTCATTTCTTTGTACACAGAGTATTCCTTTTAGGTATTCTAACTTCAAAAGCGTTTAGTTTTTTCTCAATCTCTTTTGTTGTTTTCCAGCTTTCACATGCATATGTAACAGTTGATATTATGTTTAAGTTGAATATTCTAAGTTTGGTTTTCTTGCTTCTATCCATCTATCTATCTATAGATCTTTTGAGCCTTAGCCGGCCCATAGGGTGTAGACCAATATACTCCTTCTCTTATCTGAATTTTTGTTCTAGCAGTTTTCAATTATTTTAAAGATATTTTATCAAATCTCACCATTTGTCTCTATTCTGTGCAAGCAGCTCTATCTCATTGAGGGAGCCGATTCCTGCTGCTTTTGCCTCTCTCAGAAGGGTTTTCTTGCTTAGTATTTTTTATTTCCATATTTTGTCCAGGTTTTTGTTAGCCCTTAAACATGTAATATCTGTAATAGGAGATGACATACTGAAGATACGTCTTTATATCTATAAATGTGTAACTAAAAAATAAGCTCAGAAAAGTAACATGAAAACATTATGATGTGCTGAAGTCAGATGTGTTGGGCTGAAAGACACAAATATCACAGTTATACTGCAAACCACAACACAACTCAGACATGCCCTTTAAACATCCTATTAAGAGTGGATGACGAAGAGGTGTAATCCTTTAGTCTTCGGGTGAACGCAAGCAAGCAAAATGTTCTGAAAGAGGCCAAAGCAAAGAGTGCTAATTTCCAAAATTAGGAAGAAACAATCATCATTTTTTTGGCAATGCAATGAGAAGGGAACAGCTGGAATATATTGTGACAACTGGGAAAATCGAGGGACAAAGAGATAGAGGGAAGCAAAGAGAAAAAATACAAGACAGTTTAAGAGATTGGCTTGGCAGAAGGTCAACAACAGAAATGATAAATAACTGTTGAGATTGAAAGCCATGGAGAGATCACCAACGCCCGCAGGCATGGTACTTGATGATGATGATGATCTGTAACAGATCACATAATAGAGATATGCCTTTAAAACTGTGATCTCTGTAATAAATCACATAATGAAAATAAAGTATTTATATCTGTGATATATGTTTAGAGATTACATACCATTGACAGGCCTTTTCAAAATATGTGATGTATATGTTAAGAGATCATTTTCAGTATATGTTGTCCTTGTTATGAATTTGGCAGACTGTGAGCTGATACCATTCAGCCTAATATACAGTATACAGAAAGAAAATACATTAACAAATGTGATATGTGCTTTTTATGCTGAATAGTAGGCACAATTTTTTATTTGAAATGTTAGTTAGTAACCTCCGTCAGTCATAGTTGACTATGGATTTTTTAGTGCCCTTAGAAATGTTGGGAGTTGCGATAGCTCAGTGGTTATTGAACTGGACTACAAAGGACAAGGGTTCGATCCCAACTGACGGCTTCCGGGTTCACCCAGCCTTAAATGGGTACCGGATTTTTTTTTGGGAAAGTAAAGCAGCACGGGTGTAATACCGACCACATTACCCCAAAAATCATGTGCTGAAGGTCTGTAAAATATAGGGTCACTAACACCATATTTCCCAATACGCCACTTGGCGTGACGGGGATACTTTACTTTTTTTTTTATATTTAAAAAAAATAAACTCCAGACTAATGTCCACTTTATCGAAAGTAGGACCACACCCAGTGCCAGAGCTGCCATTGGACTTTTTGGCTATTTCAATGTCCTGTACCCAGCGTGCCCTGGACAGTACACACAGGTTATCGCACTCACTATAATAGAGTATAATAAAAAGCAGAATAGCCCAGGCCAAAATAGCATCTCAGAAAATGAAAAATATCTTAAGTATACATAGAGTATCTGTAATTAATATAAATTTTCCGGCTGTGCATTCCCCGTTATCTTCTAAATAAACTTGCCTGTTATTTTCGTTGCCTTAAAGATTTATTAAAACTTGATTAACTATGAAGCCAGTTGCTTGTGTCATTTGTGCAACAGCCTTTCAGTTGTCTCCACATACACTAAATATTTCATTTTTTCTTCTTTTCTTCATCTTCTTTTCCTTTTCCTCATTTTCCCCTCTTTTCTCCTCCTCCTCCTTTTTTCTTCTGTTGCTCATCCTTCTCCCTTCTTCTTTTTCTGTTCCTCCTCCTTTTTCTACTCCTTTTTCTTCTTTTTCTAACCCTCCCTTTCTCTTTTTCATCTTATGCTTTTCCTGCTTATTTTTTTCCCTCCTCTTCTTCTTCTTCTCCTCTTTCTTTTTCTTCTGTTTCTCATCCTGTTCCTTCTATTTTTTCTGCTCGTATTTTTTCTTCTGTTTCTCATCCTGTTCCTCCTCTTCTTTCTGCTCATATTTTCCTTCTTTTTCTAACCCTCCCTTTCTCTTTTTCATCTTATGCTTTTCCTGCTTATTTTTTTCCCTCCTCTTCTTCTTCTTCTCCTCTTTCTTTTTCTTCTGTTTCTCATCCTGTTCCTTCTATTTTTTCTGCTCGTATTTTTTCTTCTGTTTCTCATCCTGTTCCTCCTCTTCTTTCTGCTCATATTTTCCTTCTTTTTCTAACCCTCTCTTTCTCTTTTTCATCTTATGCTTTTCCTGCTTCTTTTTTCCCCTCTTCTTCTTCTTCTTCTCCTCCTCCTCTTTCTTTTTCTTCTCTTTCTCACCCCCCCCCCCCTTCTCCTTTTTTTCCTATGCTTTTTCCTCGTCCTTTTTTTTTTCGCTACCTCTTACTCCATTTTCCTCCTCCACCTCCTTTTATTTCCTTCTGTTTCCTACCCTCTTTCCATCTTTTTCTTATTCTCCGTGAATTTTTCATCCTCTTTCTTCTTTGTTGTATCATCTTAAGCCCCTCCCCCATCCTCTTCTTCTTTTTTTCTTTTTTCCCCCTGCTTTTCCCCTCTCCCCCCCACCCCCCGTATTTCTTCCTCTTTCTTTTTTCTGCTTCATGTGGTTTTTCTTCTCCTCTTCCATTTTCTGATTATCAAACCATTTCTTCCATTTTCTGATTAACAAACCATTTCTTCCATTTTCTGATTATCAAACCATTTCTTCCATTTTCTGATTAACAAACCATTTCTTCCATTTTCTGATTATCAAACCATTTCTTCCATTTTCTGATTAACAAACCATTTCTTCCATTTTCTGATTATCAAACCATCTCTTCCATTTTCTGATTATCAAACCATTTCTTCCATTTTCTGATTAACAAACCATTTCTTCCATTTTCTGATTATCAAACCATTTCTTCCATTTTCTGATTAACAAACCATCTCATCCATTTTCTGATTAACAAACCATTTCTTCCATTTTCTGATTATCAAACCATTTCTTCCATTTTCTGATTAACAAACCATCTCTTCCATTTTCTGATTATCAAACCATCTCTTCCATTTTCTGATTATCAAACCATTTCTTCCATTTTCTGATTATCAAACCATCTCTTCCATTTTCTGATTATCAAACCATTTCTTCCATTTTCTGATTATCAAACCATCTCTTCCATTTTCTGATTATCAAACCATCTCTTCCATTTTCTGATTATCAAACCATCTCTTCCATTTTCTGATTATCAAACCATCTCTTCCATTTTCTGATTATCAAACCATTTCTTCCATTTTCTGATTATCAAACCATCTCTTCCATTTTCTGATTATCAAACCATCTCATCCATTTTCTGATTATCAAACCATCTCTTCCATTTTCTGATTATCAAACCATCTCTTCCATTTTCTGCGTCCAAGGCCGGCTAAAGTTACTGGCCAGGTGCCCTGGGGCGCACCAGGAGCTTAGGGATGCCATCAAGGATCTTCCTAAAAATAATAAAAAGTGTAAATAATACATAAAATAATAAAAAGTGTAAATAATACATAAAATAATAAAAAGTGTAAATAATACATAAAATAATAAAAAGTGTAAATAATACATAAAATAATAAAAAATTGTAAATAATACATAAAATAATAAAAAAGTGTAAATAATACATAAAATAATAAAAAAGTGTAAATAATACATAAAATAATAAAAAAGTGTAAATAATACATAAAATAATAAAAAAGTGTAAATAATACATAAAATAATAAAAAAAAATGGCGCCGAAATTCAGCTTGTTAGAACACAAACAACCACACAGGGTCGTCTCTGTGTGCGTCTTCTGCTTTTCCTCATCATCCTAATCACCATCTACCCCACCCATTTATCATCAAGTACCGGGCCTGCTGGTGTTGGTGATCATGTTTCTCCACAACTTTCGATCTCGACAGTTATTTATCATTTCTGTTGTTGACCTTCTGCCAAGCCATTCTCTTAAGCTGTCTGGTATTTTTTTTGCCTTTGCTTCTCTCTATCTCTTCGTCCCTCAGTTTTTCCAGTTGTTACAATATATTCAAATTGTTCTCTTCTCATTACATGGCCAAAAAATGATGATTGTCTCTTCCTAATATTGGAAATTAGCTCTCTTTTTGCTTTGACCTCTCTCAGAACATCTTCATTACTCTTCTTAGCTATCCATGGTACTCTCAACATTCTTCTGTAAAACCACATTTCTACAGACTCCGGTGATTTTCTTGTTTGTTGTCCTATTGTCCATGATTCACATCCATATGTTAAGACTGACTCTACATAACATTTAAGAACTCTTTTTCTTGTTTCTATTGTCAAAAATGGATTGCATAGTATCTTCCTCATTTTTTGGGAAGCTGCTTTTGCCTGAGAAATATTGCATCTCACCTCTTTTGTGAATGTCAGGTTGGGTAATTGTACCTGCTACTGTATGCAGGTGAGCTCGGGAGAGTAAAAGGCTAAGGGAGGGTACCCCGAAGTAAAACAACCCCACTGCCTTGTGGGTGAGACTTTTTAAATCTCTCTCTCTCTCTCTGCGATCAGGACTCAATCAGACTAGGAATCCAGACTCTCACATGAAGTCAGCTGTCAGGTTAAGTGTTTTGATCGCCCCCACAGACAGAACATCACAATTAGAGTCTGCCAGATCCACTCTGTTTGAACACTCGTTAAAACGTTGCACTGTGTTCTGCGCCAGTGGCCCAGTGCATCCGATTTCGGCCAGCATTTTATTCAGGTTTGCATTCCTTAGCCTTTGATTGTCCCCAATCTTCCTGCAAAGCAACAGATGATCTTTTCTGTAGGGGGATTCTGCCCTTAGATGGTCGGCCCTCCCAGGTTTACGAGCACCATCTGCCTGAGTCTCTAGAGGTGAACTTTTTTAATCAAAAGCTGGGGACCCAACCGTAAACAAACAGAAGACAACAGAAAACCACCGTCGTAATTTCTTTGTACAATCATGTACCCCGCCCATTAAAGAACGTTAAATTGACATCGATCATTGAGATATCATTTACAACTAGTTTCGATATTTATTTGCGCTATACGCCGCTTAAAGGTCAAGTACGAGATTTGAACCGGCGTCTTAGCACGCGAGTTTCCACCCATATGTGCTCGACCGCCTAACCAGAAGTGTTCGGAGACTTCTGGATAGTGTCGCTTCAAGCATCGAAACTCACGATGTGAGGCGGCATTCCTCACCTTCCCAGAGCACTACTACCCTGGTATCCATTTCTGCCAGCGGCTGGGTCGACCCTAGGGATATTTTTTTTTTCCAGCCACGAGTACAACTCACACTGCTCCCAGCGGGAATCGAACACGGGTTGTCCGAACATCGGTAGGCTAGTCGAGTGGTTTTCCCAAATAGGCTACCGAGCCGCCCCCCCCCCTTCCCCGCCTGGATAAAATATAACGGTCCCTTGTCTTCGTCATAAACTAGACTAAATATAACGGTCCCTTGTCTTCATCAGAAGTTAGACTAAATATAACGGTCCCTTGTCTTCATCAGAAACTGGACAAAATATAACGGTCCCTTGTCTTCATCAGAAGTTAGACAAAATATAACAGTCCCTTGTCTTCATCAGAAGTTAGACAAAACATAACGGTCCCTTGTCTTCGTCATAAACTGGACTAAATATAACGGTCCCTTGTCTTCATCAGAAACTGGACAAAATATAACGGTCCCTTGTCTTCATCAGAAACTGGACAAAACATAACTGTCCCTTGTCTTCATCAGAAACTGGACAAAATATAACGGTCCCTTGTCTTCATCAGAAACTGGACAAAACATAACGGTCCTTTGTCTTCATCAGAAACTGGACAAAACATAACTGTCCCTTGTCTTTGTCATAAACTGAACTAAATATAACGGTCCCTTGTCTTCATCAGAAGTTAGACAAAATATAACAGTCCCTTGTCTTCATCAGAAGTTAGACAAAATATAACGGTCCCTTGTCTTCATCAGTAGTTAGACAAAATATAACGTCCCTTGTCTTCATCAGAAGTTAGACAAAATATAACAGTCCCTTGTCTTCATCAGAAGTTAGACAAAATATAACGGTCCCTTGTCTTCATCAGAAGTTAGACAAAATATAACGGTCCCTTGTCTTCATCAGAAACTGGACAAAATATAATGGCCCCTTTTCATCAGAAACTGGACAACATATAACGGCCGATTGTCGTCATCAGATACTGGACAAAACATAATGGTCCCTTGTCTTCATCAGAAACTGGACAAAATATAATGGCCGCTTGTCTTCATCAGAAACTGGACAAAATATAATGGCCGCTTGTCTTCATCAGAAACTGGACAAAATATAACGGCCGCATGTCTTCAATAGAAACTGGACAAAATATAAAGGTCCCTTGTCTTCATCAGAAACTGGACAAAATATAACGGCCGCTTGTCTTCATCAGAAACTGGACAAAACATAACGGCCCCTTGTCGTCATCAGAAACTGGACAAAATATAACGATCCCTTGTGATCATCAGAAACTGGACTAAATATAACGGTCCCTTGTCGTCATCAGAAACTGGACAAAATATAACGGTCCCTTGTCGTCATCAGAAACTGGACAAAATATAACGGCCCCTTGTCGTCATCAGAAACTGGACAAAATATAACGGCCGCAACAGGACAACAAATGAACATTGTAATCCAGGAAGAACTTATTAACACAATTCTTTTCTTCTTCCTTTGTTCATCCGTTAAATAGATGCGTTGTGTCGCTAGCTTACGTCATAGATGCGATATTTGCTCCTTTCGGCCCGATATATCCGTCTTCGGCATGCATGGGTAGATTTGCTTAACAATTTTTTTGCCCGGACAGCGGCAATTGTTGGCCTGCTCTTTTCAACTTTAAACTGACTAAGGTTTTTTAACGTGCGCGAATTCACACGGGACCGAATGTTTTTCGCCGTTTTCTGGTAGGGCTAAACATCGGGATGTCACTACCCAGAGACTTGGAGACGGTATAAAACCACAGGTTCGATTATTTTAAAATTTGCGAAAAAAAAAATAATAATACCAGACAAGACTTAAGTGGACTGATAACCTCAAAAGGTGGGCAAGTGAACCTATGACAACGTACACTATCAAGACAAGAAAGTTAAATAGCGCTATATGGTAACCAACCTTCGATGCGGAGACGGCATCCAATAATTGAATACAGCAAAAAATAAAAAAAAAAAAGTAAAGTACCCCGTCACGCCAAGTGGCGTATTTTTTGTTTGTTTGTTTGTTTTTTTTCGTTCGCCAGATTTTACCTCTGACGAAGGCCCTAGAGACTAGGAACCAAATTTTGCGTGTTAATCCGTTTTTCCCTGGAAGCCGTGTGCACAGGGTCCCTCGCCGCACAGGCAGATAACTCCGACTTCGGAGGTACTCATATTTTTTCCTTCATTGACCAGGAAAAAGCATTCGACAGAGTAAACAGAGAACAACTGTGGGAAATATTAACAACATACGGAGTAAGTCAACATCTAATCAACCTTATTAAAAGTATCTACATCAACAACAGCTGCAGGGTCAGAACAGCAGCAGGCTACACAGACCACTTCGAAGTTAGATCAGGTGTAAGACAGAGGTGCGTACTATCCCCCTTACTGTTTATTACATACATGGATCATATATGCAAGCTAGCCAGCCCATTAGAGACAGAGGAGATCAACGAGCTTTTATTTGCAGACGATCAGGCACTAATACATGAAACAATAGAAGAACTACAAGAACACTTAAACAAACTCAACATCTCAGGCACAAAATACAACATGAAAATCAACAAAACAGAAGTCATGAATGTCGCCAAAAATAAACAGAACATCAACATAACTATAGAAGGCAAACAACTAAAACAAGTAGAGGAATTCAAATACCTAGGACGTTTAGTGACAAACGATAACTCACAAACAGCAGAGATAGAATCAAGATGCAACAAAGCTTGTCAAATCATTGGACAGTTATCACCATTATTGTCCAACAAGGAAATAACTCTGGAGGCAAAACGAGCACTATACAATACAATCTTCACCCCAACGTTGTGCTACCAATGCCAGACCTGGACCTAGCTAGATGCAAGAACAATAAGGAAAATAACCTCTACAGAGATGAAATGTGTTAGACGAATGACAGGAAACAGTCTGAGAGACAAGATCAGAAATGAAGAACTGAGAAAAAAACTAGGAATAGCCCCCGCCATAGAATATATAAGGAAACAACAGATAAAATGGTTTGGCCACGTGACAAGGCAGAAAGAACAAAACACAACACAACGAGCCTTCAACAAACGTTGTGAGAACACCAGACCCAAGGGTCGACCACGAAAAAGATGGATCGATGGAATATTAGTAGCACTAGGAAACAACAGCAGCAGAGGCGAACAGAAGAGCAAAAGACCGCAAATTATATCTCCCCTCGGCACTGAAAGGCAGAGGAAGGAAAGAAGAAGAAGATGAGTAACTGACGTTTAAAACCGGGCATCGCTGCTGAGACCAGGGGTGGTTGCCGCAGAGAGAAATCATGAATAAAAATCCCAACCGGTGTAGCTAGAATTTGAACCCACAACCTCTCTGTCTCGAGGTCGGCGTCTTGCCTCGAGACCAATCAGTACCCCCAAGTGGCGTATAGGGAATATGGTGTTAGTGACCATACATTTTACAGGGGCCTCGGTAGCCGAGTTGGGAAAACCACCCGACTGTACTACCGACGTTCGGACAACCCGTGTTCGATTCCCGCTGGGAGCAGTGTGAATTGTACTCGTGGTTGGGAAAAAAAAAAAACCCATGGTCGACCCAGCCGTTGGCAGAAATGGGTACCAGGGTATAACCCTGGGAAGGTGAAGAATGAGGCGACACTATACAGAAATCTCCGATAGGCGGCCGAGCACATATGGGTGTAAACTCGCGTGCTAAGACGCCCGTTCAAGTCTCGTACTTTACCTTTACCTTTACATTTTACAGACCTTCGGCACATGATTTTTGGGGTAATGTGGTCGGTATTACGCCCGTGCCGCTATACTTTCCCCCCAAAAAATCCGGTACCCATTAAAGGCTGGGTAAACCGGAAGCCATCTGTTGGGATTGAACCCTACCTCTTGTCATTTGTAGTCCAGTTCACAAACCACTGAGCTATCGCGGCTCCCAATTGGATACTGAAGGCCCACCTTGAAGTTATCGAGTTCTCGAAGAGTAAAGGAGAAATTAAACAAACAAACAAAAATAGAATAACAAATTGTATGATTAAAGCCTTTCGTTATTAATGTTCGACACAACGTTTGACATGAACATGTGAATGACGTTTCGGTTCAATAGGCTTTCAGCAGGCACAACAAATAACGCTCACACAGATATGTATTGAGTTGAAGCTTCGTTAAAATTTGTATCGTCCATTAATTACGTAAAGCGTTAACAGAAATCAATAAAAGAGAGGACGATATAAACGAAATACTATTTGCAGACGACCAAGTTCTGATACATGAAACAACTGAGAACCTGCAAGAACATATCAACATGCTAAACAACACTTGTAAACAATACAACATGAAGATCAACATAAACAAAACCGAAGTAATGGTAATAGCGAAAAAGAAAGAAAGAAAAACTAAACATCATAATAAATAATACAACTCTGAAACAAGTAGACAATTTTAAATATTTGGGTAGCACGCTAACACAAGACAATAACCAAGAAACAGAGATAGATATAAGGTGTAACAAAGCATGCCAAGTTATAGGCCAAGTATCAACACTATTGAAAAACAAAGCAATAACTACGGAAGCAAAAAGGGCAATATACAAATCAATTTTTCTACCAACTCTGTGCTATCAGTGCCATAATTGGACGCTGGACTCTAGAACAATAAGAAAGATAACGACCACCGAAATGAAATGTGTCAGAAGAATGACAGAAAACAGCTTAAGGGACAGAGTAAGAAACACTGACCTGAGGAAGAAACTCGAAATTGAACCAGCCATCGAATACATAAAGAAACAACAGATAAATTGGTTCGGCCACATAACAAGACAAAAAGAATTAACAATGACCCAAAGAGCCATAAACAAACGCTACGAAAACGCCAGATTAAGAGGAAGACCGAGAAAGAGATGGATAAAGGGAATACTAGAGTCACTAGGAGGGATAACACCAGAAGAGCAAAGAATCGCAGATTGTATCTCCCCTCGACGCCAACGGCAATGGAGGAAGGATAGAAGAAGAAGAAGAAGCGTTAACCATACAATTTTTTTTCCTATTAAAAAAAAAAATTCTTATTTACAATCAGCTTTTCTACAACTTCGCATTTGTATGCATTTCTTTGCCTTGACCCCCCGGTTGAAGAGGCGAGGCAGCTCCGTGCTAAAAAATGCCACGCGAAAGTGTGTGCGAATAATTTCATGAAATAAATACAAGAATTGCCTTTTTGTTTTTTTTTATTTCATTGTGAAAAGCCAGACAGTTTCCTCACTCTTTGACTCCGGAATAACTTTGCTGAGGTTGAAAAGATCTGCGATTAGCACTGAGCAAACTTACTTCAAATCGAATAAACTAATGACAAAGTTGAGAAAAAAAAAGCAACTAACGACAGGCACTGAACAGGAAAACAAAACCAGTTGGAGGTGAAAGTTGAATTGATTATACAAATTTATTTATGAAATAAATTCTACTTCTTGAATTGTAGCTCCTACAAAGAGCATAGTCTGCTGTTTTTCATTTTTAACGGCCACTGGTTCTTGCACATATTCAATTTTTAACACAGGTGTTACATTTTATATCGTCCGTCTCGTATTGGTCTAGCCACATAATCTGACCTCTCCACTGCAGAAAATAGATTTGGTGATAATGGACTTGACTTCCGTTATCAGGACAAGGTGAAGATGGCAGCTCCTGCAAGACAAGCGGTGAAGAAAGCAGGTAAAACGCATCTGCATATAATGTCGTGCATTATTTTGTTTGCCATTTAAACAGTGTGGTTGATGTGCTTGGTAGTTGCTTGTTTTAGCCGGGAAAGAATTTGCGAAGTGTCCACCCTTGCCATCACTATCACTCCTAAGACTTAGACTGACCGCCTGTTGTTAGTGTTAGTGTTACTTAACTGTTACTGTCGAAACAGTGTCGACTTGAATTAGAGTAATAATTAGACTCATTAGTTATTTTAGTAAAGTAAAAGTTTGACATTGCTGATAGATAGCTGAATCCTTGATTGATTCAATCATAATTATATGCACGATTTCAATGACTGGATATTTAATTTTAATGAATGAATCGAAGGTAGGTCTAGTAGATTAGTCCCATAACTATACATTATTTCAGCGAAAAATTATCTCCTTTTCTAGTTTTCTCACAACAAAAACTACAGTACAGCAGTGGTTCTCAGGTGTTGAAGTACTTTTGAAAGTCACAAATAATTCGATTGTTTTTCATCCGTTTTTTTTTAAAGTGTAGTCCCGTAAATTAAAGTTCGCAAAAAAGTAAAAAGTGACATCCCCTTGCATTTTTTTGGGTCTCTAAATGTCGTGTGAAGGTTAAGGGTTAGTTTTATAATAAAGCTGAACCTAAATATAATATACTAATACTTAATTACATTAATTATACAAATACTAAAACTCATCCAAACATTTCTATGCCAGCTAAACAACAAATGATAAATAGCATCTTTATACCAACTTTATGCTATGAAAGTCAAACATGGACCCTTTCTAAATCACATTTAAGAAGGATCAATACATGTGAGACTGTGTGAGATGCATTACTTGCTTGAGAAAAGTAACAAACAACACAAGAAGAGATAGAATACCAAATGAAACCATTCAAAATAGTAGGAACAATGAAAACCCTGCCAAGAATATATAGAACAACAACAACTTAAATGGTTTGGCCACCTGGTCAGAATGAATCCTCACCAATCACCATCAAGGGCGTTCTTCTCGAGAATGCATGGAAAAAGACCAAGAGGAAGACCCAGAAGAAGATGGATAGATGCTGTGACAGAGACATGTAACAACAAAGGGAAATCACTAAATCACTAGTTCGAGCAGCTCAAGAACGACAAATGATATAAACCACAACACCTTTTACGTATCAGTGAAAAGAGAAAAGAAGAAGAAGATACTAAAACTGAAATTACTTTTAGTATCTGAAAACTAGTTTTGGTGTGATGCCAGGCCAAATTAGGGGAAATAACTTATTTTGCTTAAATAATTTGCAGGCTAAACCAGGACTTGACCCACTTATCAGTTCTGAGTTCAGTTCAGTATTACTTTGTTAAAAATTAATTAAGTTAAGCGTGGACATTTATTTAGTTAATGTAACTTTGTATGTTCCAGTGTATTGCCCTAATGAAATATGCCCTAATTTTAGATGTGTAATCTGACATATCAACTCAAAAGCACTTGTGCCTTTTAATTCACTTTTTTTTAAGGACATTGTCACATTATTTCTCTTTTCTCTAGAATTCGGGGTCTTCCATTTTACAGATTGAGAGCCACTGAATAAAGTGCAGTGTTTACTCAAAGGGACACTACTATTCCGAACTGAAGCCAATTTATTATTTATGGGACTAAACATGACCTTTACAGAATTAAATTTGGGTAATTTATGAGTTTAGCGACATAAATTAAAGTGTATCCCCTAATTGTAGATAGAGGAGAAACAAACAAGGGTTAAGTACTGTATATTATGTTTACTAAAAATTTTGTTAGTGATGAATTGAATATAGAGATAGTTTTTCATATTTGAGAAACGCTAGTTTTGTTGTGATGCCACTGGCAACTAAAGGGAGATCACTTTAATTTATGTCGCTAAACTCACAAATTACCATGAATTGATTGTCATTAAATTGGATCTTATTATTCTTGTCATCTTTAATTGATTCATTCATTTCATTCATTATTGAATCAATAAATTCAGTTGATGGGATGACTGATTTTACTTAGCGCTCTCTATATCCTTGACACTGACAGTTCTATGAGTGTTAGATAAGAGTAAGACTAAGAGCAAAGAAGATATCTATATATAATCATATTTATATCATTACAGGTACTTTGATATAGTAAAAAATGTCATCATCATTCAGAGCTCTCTCTGCATCAGAGGTTGGCTACCATGGAACACCATTCCGCGCTGTCTCTTGCTTTGATGGTGCAGATTGTTATAGGCTGACTTGTCCATCTTTTGATGTTACTTGTCCATGTTAGTCTTGGTCTGCCTCTGTCTCTTTTACCTGTATTTTCCTTTCCATTATTACTTTTAGTAGGCTGTTATGTCTTTTAACATGCCCCAAAAAACTCATTTGTCTTGTTTGAATTGTATTTGGTAGTTCTGTTTTCATTTTTAGTTGTTTTAAGACTTCATTTGTTTTCTTTCAATCCAATTCTATCTATCCTTCTATAAATCCACATTTCAAAGGCTTCAATTTTCTGTTCTGTTTTCTTGTCTAATGTCCATGTTTCTGCACTATACAGGAATGTTGAGAAGATATAACATTTAGCTATTCTTAGATTTAGCCCTGGTGTTATTTGTTTTGATATTATTATATTTTTCATGGCATTAAAATTACTTTTTGCCATTCCTATTCTTTTGTTTATTTAAGTTTTTATGTTTTCCATCATTGGTTATAACAACAAAACAAATATCAGCAGGGCTGAAACTAAGAATGGCAAAATGTTACATCTTAATATTCCTGTATGGTGCAGTAACATGGATATTAGACAAGAAAACAGAACAGAAAATTGAAGCCTTTGAAATGTGGATATATAGAAGAATAGATAGAATTGGGTGGAAAGAAAAGAAAACAAATGATGAAGTTTTAAAACAACTGAAAATAAAAAGAGAACTACTAAATACAATTAAGACAAAACAAATGAAATTGTTAGGGAATTTTAAAAGACACAACAGCCTACTAAAAGTAATATTGGAAGGGAAAATACAAGGTAAAAGAGACAGAGGCAGACCAAGACTAACATGGACGAGTAACATCAAAAGATGGACAAGTCAATCTATGATAGCCTGCGCCATCAAAGCAAGAAACAGTAGAATGGTGATCCATGGTAGCCAACCTTCGTTGCAGAGAAGGCACTCGATGATGATGATGATTATTGCCATGTTGATGTAAGTGGTAAGTAACGATAAATTGTTCTGTTTCAGTTGATGCATCAAGTCTGGCCTACAAGTTTAAACGATGGCTGTACTACAAATCTTATTTTCCAGAGCTCGGTATGATATCTTTCACTTAACCAACCACATGGTGTATTTTAACACCAGTCTCTTGGTAAATTTTACCTCTTATCACCAACCTATTGTTGTGATGTTTTACCTCATATCACAAACCTTTTAGTATGATATTTGACCACTTACCATCCTTTGTTTTGATATTTCTTCTTCTACTTTTCAGCTCCCTGTGGAGCATAGGTCTTCAACAAACACTTTCAGCTCCCTGTGGAGCATAGGTCTTCAACAAACACTTTCAGCTCCCTGTGGAGCATCGGTCTTCAACAAACATTTTTCCAAGTCGTTCTGTTTCTTGCCATTCTTTTAAGATCATTCCATGTCTTCCTCGTCATCTTCATCTCTGCTTCTATCTGTCTTTTCCAAGAATTCCTTGTTCTTCCTCTTTGTCTTTTCCCCTGGGGATTCCAAAAAAGGGCATGTTGTGTAATACTCTCAGTTGGCTTCCGCAGTATGTATCCTATACAGTGCCATCATCTTCACTGTATCTCTTTATCCACTGGTATTTGACTGGTATATTTCCATAATTCTATGCTAGTGAATTTGTCCTGCCATTTCCATCCTTTTATTCTGTGCAAGCATCCATTAATGAAAATTTGTATCTTCATGATTGTCAATTTCAATTTTGTTGTTCTACATGTTTCACAGCCATATAATAGGACCAACTTAACATTGGAGTTGAACATTTTTGTTTTTGTATTTAACCTAATTTGTTTTGATATTTACTGCTCTATATATAACTTTGAATTTTTTTTTTCTGACAATTGAAAAAAATTAAATAAAAAAAACAAATTTCTTTTTGACTGCTATATGGTGAATCATTGACGGTAGACAAAAAAAAATTAAAATACGATTAGAGGCCACAGAGATGCAGTTTCTCAGAAGAATGTTAAACGTTCCCAGGACAGCTGAAAAGACCAATGAGGAAGGTCTCAAAGAGGCCAACACAAAAAGGGAGCTCCTAAGAAATATAAAAAATAAAACAATCAACATTTTTCCGGCACATCATGAGAAGAGGAAAGTTAGAATACTAGGTTATAACTAGAAAAATACAGAGAATGAGAGATATTGGACAATAAGAGAGAAGATACTACATAGCTTAGGTATCATTGCATGGAAAACAGTAAACAACAGAACTGATACGATGCATTGTGGATAGAAGATTGTGGAAGGACATGATCGCTTACATCAACCAGTATGGTACATGATGATGATGATATATAGCTTTATAAGAATATACTTTATATCCTTAACTACTATCCTTCGATACTATCCCTAACTACTATCTTTCAACTATTATCCTTCAGCCACTATCCTTCAGTTATTATCCTTCAGCCACTATCCTTCAACTATTATCCTTCAACCACTATCCTTCAACCACTATCCTTCAACCACTATCCTTCAGCCACTATCCTTCAACCACTATCCTTCAGCCACTATCCTTCAACCACTATCCTTCAACTATTATCCTTCAACCACTATCCTTCAACTATTATCCTTCAACCACTATCCTTCAACTACTATCCTTCAACCACTATCCTTCAACCACTATCCTTCAACTATTATTCTTCAACTATTATCCTTCAACCACTATCCTTCAACCACTATCCTTCAATTATTATCCTTCAACCACTATCCTTCAATTATTATCCTTCAACCACTATCCTTCAACTATTATCCTTCAACCACTAACCTTCAACTATTATCCTTCAACTATTATCCTTCAACCACTATCCTTCAACCACTATCCTTCAATTATTATCCTTCAACCACTATACTCCAACTATTATCCTTCAACCACTATCCTTCAACTATTATCCTTCAACCACTATCCTTCAACCACTATACTCCAACTATTATCCTTCAACCACTATCCTTCAACTATTATCCTTCAACCACTATCCTTCAACTATTATCCTTCAACCACTATCCTTCAATTATTATCCTTCAACCACTATCCTTCAATTATTATCCTTCAACCACTATCCTTAAATTATTATCCTTCAACCACTATCCTTCAACTATTATCCTTCAACCACAATCCTTCAACTATTATCCTTCAACCACAATCCTTCAATTATTATCCTTCAACCACTAACCTTCAACTATTATCCTTCAATTATTATCCTTCAGCCACTAACCTTCAACTATTATCCTTCAGCCACAATCCTTCAATTATTATCCTTCAACTACTATTCTTCAACCACTATCCTTCAGTCACTATCCTTCAACCATTATCCTTCAACCATTATCCTTCAGTCACTATATTTCAACCACTATCCTTCAACTATTATCCTTGAACCATTATCCTTCAACTATTATCCTTCAACCACTATCCTTCAACTATTATCCTTCCACCACTATCCTTCAACCATTATCCTTCAACCACTATCCTTCAACCACTATCCTTCAACCACTATCCTTCAACCACTATCCTTCAACCATTATCCTTCAACCATTATCCTTCAACCATTATCCTTCAACCACTATCCTTCAACCATTATCCTTCAACCATTATCCTTCAACCACTATCCTTCAACCACTATCCTTCAACCATTATCCTTCAACCACTATCCTTCAACCATTATCCTTCAACTACTATCCTTCAACCATTATCCTTCAACCACTATCCTTCAACCATTATCCTTCAACTACTATCCTTCCTATAACTATGTTGGTTTTGCATCAGATCATGGCTTAATGTTTGTGTTGGCATATCTGTTTGTGAGAGAGTCTATGTCAAAACTTCATTCTTGTGATCAGTTAAAAGCCCATTATGTGTTTGCTGACAGCAGCACTACTATTTCTTATAATTAGAATCCTTTAATTGTCCATGAGTTACTGGGCCTCTGAACACTAGGCCGGGGGGAGGGGAAAGAAAGAATAGAGTCACTGTCACCTGCCACCTATGTCAAGGAGGTGGCTATGGAGGTTGGAGTCACGATCTTTGCACTACTATGGAGTAGTGCATCTGAGTTGAAGCCATCTTCAGTGCTTTTGCTAGTGTGTGGTGTCTTGCCTCTTTCTCGGGGAATGTGCTGAGGAGAGATCTTAGTGCTATGTAGGTGTCTGTTGTGGATTGAAGTTGATCTGCCAGTTAACTCTTTCAGTACGGAAGGTTTTCAGAGACAAAATTTTTCAAGGTTTAAATATCGATGTACATGTATATATATTTATCTAATACATAACATGTTATATATGAATTTTTAGAAAATTGAACAAGGAATTAGATTTCACCAATACCAAGATGATGAGGAGAGATAACCGAATAGCAAAGCAAGCCCTCATATGGGAAACAACAGGTAAGAGAAAAAGAGGAAGACACTGAGAAGAACATTGATGAGAGAGGCAAGAGCAGCAGGATTCAGCTCCCTCAATGAGATAGAGCTGCTTGCACAGAACAGAGACAAATGGCAAGATTTGATAAAATATCTTTAAAAGAATTGAAAACTGCTAGAACAAAAATTCAGATAAGAGAAGGAGTATCTTTGTATACACCCTATGGGCCGGCTACGGCTCGAAAGGTCAATAGATAGATAGAATACCAAGATGATACAAGACAGGTAAAAAGAATATGGTTTGAGGATGGTTTACATGAATCAAATTGAGAGCGACACACTCTGCGGATAAACATACATGACCGAAATGGACATGACGTACAGTACGTCGAAACACACAGAAAGAGTTAAACTAAATTTACTTCAATTTAAAGATCCATTCGTCCTATTGTAATTATATGCTAAGATGACCAGAAGCAAATATTTACTCAACACTTCTGAATGGAACAAAGACATGAACACTGAATATAAGAAACAGAAAACTGAATCAGGTGAAGTGGATTTATAGAATAGTGGGAAGAATTGGGTGAACAGAGAAGACAAGTGAATCACTTGAAGTGATTGTATAGAAGAGAGGGAAGAATTGAGTGAACAGAGAAGACAAGTGAATCACTTGAGGTTAATTTATAGAAGAGAGGGAAGAATTGGGTGAACAGAGAAGACAAGTGAATCACTTGAGGTGAATTTATAGAAGAGAGGGAAGAATTGAGTGAACAGAGAAGAAAAGTGAATCACTTGAAGTATCGACAGGGAAGAGACAGACAGTGAATCGCCTTCACAATGCAAGACGAACTCGATCGCATTTCTTCTTGGTGTGGGGTTTCATGTGCCTTGGTTAATCCTAATAAAGCATCAGTTTCATGGTTCTCCCTTAACAATCATATCGACTACACCGGTAGTACGAATGGGAGCTGATGAGGTGACCAGGGACAAGTTGATGACATACCTCGGAGTTAAGTTTGATCGCAGCCTGTGTTTTCGGGACCACGTCGGCCATGTGATAACAAAATCCCGCAACGGATTAGCCGCCTTGAAGGTCATAGCAGCTGCCAACATCGAGCAGAGGCTACTTACTCTTCTGTTCCAGGGATTAGTCCTCGCACCAATCGAGTATGCCCTGGCCATTCTTACTGTCAGTACGACTCAAATTGATAGGCTGGAGAAAATACAAAATGAAGCCATGCGCATTATCCTGGGATGTACGAGGGACACTCCCTATGTAACAATGAGGTATCTTCTTGACTTTCCAACCATGGATGACAGAATCAAGATCTGGAGAGCACGAGCATACCTGAAGATTAGTACAGATAAAGAGCATCCATTGCATCACGTGCTCAACACAGAGAAAGGTACCAGACTAAAAAGAGGCAAATCATGGGTGGGCCGAGCAGAAGATGTCATGAAACAGGTCTGTGGGCTTACCAATATCAGCGTTGGTGAGGAGTTGATACCGGTGCCTACGTCATTCAAGGGGACTTTCTCATGTATTGTCACACTCGACAGGAAAAGTAGGGAACAGAACCCGGTCGTGGTTAATGCTGAGGTCAACGGTCTCATCTGCGATAACACCGATGAGAAAGATGCAGTCATCTATACAGACGGATCTGTAAGACAACACGAAAGAAGTGCATGGGCATTTACAGAACGCTCCGCAGGCAGAATAGCCAAGGAAGACAGTGGTGCATACGCCATGACCACGTGTAGCATGACAATGGAGGTGATGGCAGTGACCAAGGCATTCAAATGGTTAGAGTCACAAGACTACATCCACGCATGTATACTGAGTGATTCGATGAGCATGATAAAAAAAAGTGGAGGCGGGCTTTGTACGCATGCAATGGGTAGAGTCGTTGCAGAAATCCAAAATACGTAAGGTCACCTTTGTCTATGTCCCTGGACATGCGGGAGTACGGGGAAATGTGAGAGCGGACAGGTTGGCTAGCTGCGCTGTCGTTGAGGACGGGCAACCAATGGATCTGGGAAGAGCACAGGACTTCGACAAACACAGATCAACGTCACTTCTTCGGATGATGGAAATGGGAGTTAAGATGGGCACAGCCAGAAATGAGAAACTTGGTGGCCGTGTAAGAAGACTTATCAACCAACATAGAACTGGAGTCGTCAGTCGCTGGACACTGAGGGAATTGCTCAGGAGGGGATCTGAGCACCTATGGACATGTTCGGAGTGTAATGCTGATGACCCGCAAATAACTCAATAACTCTCAATAACTTGAAGTGAATTTATAGAAAAGTGGGAAGAATCAATACAACAAATGGTCAGTCCAATATTATGATTATATCTTCAGAAGTATTTTATGTTGTATAACTGATATTTGTGTTGTGTCACAGGTCTAAGAATGGATGATGTAATCCTTGAAAGTACCTTGCATGGTCCAATTCTCAAAGAAGCACTGAGAAGAATTCCACAGCAAGAATTGGACGCTCGGAATTTCCGTATTCTGCGGGCTAATCAGTTGTCGATGACAAAGACTGTGCTGCCTCGTAGTCAGTGGACAGTGTTTGAAGAGGTGGGTTTATGATCGAATGTCTTTTTGTCTTTATGCATGAGACAGTAAAGCTGTAAGTGTTTGGTGTGGTTTCTGGTGTTACTTAAAAGTAAAAGAAAAAAGTAAAGGTTCCCTCCATCCCTTGCTAGTCGTATGGAGAATATGGTGTTAGTGAACATAATTTTCTATGACCACAGCACATTTTTTGAGTGATGTGGTCGGTACCCAGTTAAGCCACCTTTTTTCTTCTTCTTCTACCTTTCAGCTCCCTGTGGAGCGCAGGTCTTCAACAAACACTTTCCAAGTCGTTCTATTTCTTGCAATTCTTTTAAGATCATTCCATGTCTTCCCCATCATCTTCATCTCTGCTTCTATCTGTCTTCTCCAAGAATTCCTTGGTCTTCCTCTTTGTCTTTTCCTCTGGGGATTCCAAAAAAGGGCCTGTTGTGTAATACTCTCAGTTGGCTTCCGTAGTGTGTGTCCTATCCAGCACCATCATCTTCGCTGTATCTCTTTATCCACTGGTATTTGACTGGTATATTTCCAAAATTCTATGTTAGTGATTTTTGTCCTGCTATTTCCATCCTTTTATTCTGCGTAAGCATCCATTAATGAAAGTCTGTATCTTCATGATTGTCAATTTTGTTGTTCTCCATGTTTCACGGGCATATAATACGACCAACTTAACATTGGAGTTGAACATTTTTATTTTTGTATTTAACCTAATTCCTTTGGACTTCCATATGTTCGCCCGTGCGCTGCTGGGGCCCGAAAGGGGAGTAAAGAATATTGGCACTGTACCCTACCAGGCATGTTTGTAAGAGGCGAGAAAGGAGGGTTGGGCATGGGACTGGCTATCCCATACTGAAAAAAAATAAGCCAAAAAAAACTTCACAAACATGGACAAGTAAGCCACCCTTACACACCAGAAAAATCTTTGGTACCCATTTTTTGAGTTTGGGTGAACCCAGAACCTTGTTGGTCCAGAAAAAGATTTGCTACAAAGATGCATATCTTTCTTCTTCATAGCGTTCACCCGTTCAGTAGATGCGGTTGCTTTGTGTTGCTACTTTACAGCAAGGCCGCAATATCTGAGCCTTTCACGCTGGCACATTCGTCTTTGACATGGATTTTTGCATAACATTTTTTGTCTGGACAGTAGCCATTTTTGTCTATTCTTTTAAACTACTTAACCCTTTCCGAACGGAAGCTTTTTATCGACCGAACGGAAGAGATTTCAGAAACAAAATTTTTCATGGTTTTAAGAATCAATATGAAAATTTTTCATGGTTTTAAGAATCAATCTACATATTTATATTTATCTAACACATAACATATTGTATATGAATTTTTAGATAATTGAACAAGGTATTAGATTTCATCAACACCAAGATGATACAAGACATGGAAAAAGAATATGGTTTGATGGTTCACACTAATCAAATTGAGCGTGGTGCACTATGAGGCGAAACAAACGCTGCTGAAATCGCCATGGTGCACAGTGTGGCGAAACGTACAGAAATTAAGGGTTTTTTAACTCGCGACAATGGACACGGAACCTCCTGTTTTTCGTCATTTTTTGAGAGGGCTATATATCAAATCTCACTACCCAGAGACCAAGGGAGGGCAAAGCTATGAAGAAACCACAGGTTCATTTAAAAAGAAAAAAAAAATTGTGATCGCCTTTTGTAGTGATTGAACCCAGATCTTGTTGTCTAGAGGCTGACATTTTACTGCTAGACCATCCAGTCCTCTATCACAATAACATCTGAAGGTCAATGCTTTGACGTGTGTTGACATCATTCTGTTGCACCAGGAAACATTGTCCATCAGATTTTCATGCTGATGTCATGTGGTTATGTCGTGGTAACTACAACCTGAGAACTTCCTGCAGCATCTGGTCAGAAATGAGCTGATATAACATCACTACTAATTATTTAATCTGTGGTAAAATTAGTTTCATTTTTAAAAAATTAAAAAAATCTTTAGCAACAAGTCTTTATATAAAAGTAAAGTCATATAGAAAGTTATAGTCATATAATAATCTATGTCAACATTGTAATGTCTATATTTTCTGACCTATGGAAGCAAATCATGGACAGTAGACTAAAAATTAAATGACAAATAAAGGCCACAGTGATGCGATTTCTCAGAAGAATGTTAAAAAAGTTTCCTGGACAGCTAAAAAGACCAACAAAGTAATTCTCAAAGAGGCCATCACAAAAAGGGAGCCATGTGAATAGACAAGCATAACTTTTATGGTAGCCGGAGGGCCATGTGGTCGGATTTCAGACTATTAATCAACCATAAGTCAGGAAACGTAGACTATTAATCAACCATAAGTCAGGAAATGATTACCTCTTCCGATCGCTGTGTCTCATCCTGGGTAAACCCACAACTGTGTAACAAAAGTTCAAAGAAAATGGTTTTTTTTTTTTTTTGGAACTCCAAATGTTACAATTAAGTAGTGATTGTAGTTTCATTGTAGTTATACAATGTTATCATGAAAACGTGACCTACGGATATAAATTGTAATCTAGGATTATCGAGTGAACATTCAAAAGATGAAAATTATCTGCTGGAACTTGCTGCTCTATTTGAAGTTTTCTTGAGTTCAGCCCTATAAGACTTCAGTTCTGCTAACTAGTCATGTTCAGAATGATGATAATGTTTAATTCTGTATTTTTTTCCCCCCGCAGGATACACATTACTTGCTGCCGTACATAAAAGAGGTTGAGAAAGAAATTGAGGAGAGAAAAGAGTGGGATGCCTTGTAGTGTTTATTTTTATTTATTTGATTTTCTTTACAGGTTTCAGATTTCATTTTTGTTGTAGATTTCTTGTTTAGGTGTTATGTAGAGCTGTGTACAAGGCGTTGGGCAGTAGGTCTGTATACTGTCATCTGATTTAATTCATCTTCTTTGTGGGATCTTGCCTAGATCTATAATGAGTTAATTAAAATAAATGTTTGTTTAGTGATGATCCACATAGATTTTGTTTTGTGGTAGCTCACATAGATTTTGCTTACAGATAAAATGCAAAGATTTTCTTTAGAGAAAACTTACATAGATCTTGTTTAGATATGGGTCACACATATTTTATTTTAAGAAAGTTCTTATAAATTCTGATGGAATATAGATTTTGTTTCATGATTCAAGATATAAACTGCCAGGAAAGAGAAATTAAATAATTATAAACTTGTTCAATGTACTAAGCCTAGCTGCTAGTGACGTGTTTGACAAATAAATGATGAACTATGCAATTTTGTTGTCACTTCGTTGTTCATCTGTTTGTTCTTCACTTTTCTATTCTGTTCTGTTCTGTTCTAATCTATTCTATTCTATTCTGTTCTGTTCTTTTCTATTCCATCCGATTCATGGAATCAGTTTCATTGCTGTCGGGACATCTCCATGTACACTACACCGCCAGTCCCAGCATTTCTCGAAGCATATACAGACTGATTGTTCCAGTAAGGTATTGATCGAGGATACATCTACTATTCGAACTAAGCACTCTAGATCAACAAGATTCCATTTCCACTTTTAGATTTCTGGGAAATATAGCAGCTAGTTCACTAGTGTTTTCAGAAAGTTCACAGATAAATGCTGACTTTCAGTGATCTTCTCTGTTTGTTTTTTATTCGAAGAGGACATGTGATCGTAAGTGCTTTCTATTTGATGAAAATCACCTGGATTTGTCACCGATGGTGCAGATTTGTTACATGCACTGAGATCAACATCATCCCTAGCATGAACGGCAATGATACCAACTTTCTATAGGAGGCGCGGATGTGCACAAAGAAAGAAGAGAGGGTGTTCTTTACCATTTTCATCCTGGATACACAATGACAATAGTTTCCATAAATTTTACAATTTCTTTGTGATCATTCACTTCCACTTCAGTTTTCTATCTATCTATCTATCTATCTATCTATTGTCCTTTCGAGCCGAAGATGGCACATAGGGCAGAACCACAATCTCAAAAACAGAAACCTTGCGTGCCAAAATGTCACATATTGCAGAGATCACTGCTTCTAAAATATATGGTGCTGTTTCCATAACAATACTTTTTACAATGACAGCTTGTCAAGCCATCGATCAACCTCCTTAGCCGCCTCTTACGACATGCCTCAGTTTGGATAGTGAAAATATATCATTAATTTCTTCTTCATTCCACAATCCTGTTGGTCTCTTTGGGGCACTACTTCCAGACTTCATCAATCTTCTCCATGTATCTTCAGTCACTCTTTGGCTCTCTTCCAAGTCTAGCACTGTTCATTCTATGATGTTATCTTCTCATTCTTTCTGTCTTCCTCTCTTCTTCATTATATCATGTAATCTTCTGGTCTAGATGGTGAATAAGTGGCAGGAATATTTGAGGCTGTGTCTGAAAAGCAAATCCACTGGCCCATAGATACAACACTACAGAAAAAACTATACGGGCCACTACAAGAATTACAAAAGACAGTAAAGTTTATACAGGAAACGACATTGCAGATATAGACAATACTTCAGGCGAACAAAAGATAGATAGATAGATAGATATTCACTTGGCCAGACTAAACCAGAAAAATTACAAGTAGATTGATATTGTATAAATGTATTCTGTATCAGTAACAGATTATTAACGAGACAGCATTTGGTATATATTTTCTCATAAATACAAAACTATTGAAACATTCATGAAACTAGAATAGTTTGCCACATTGTGACAAATTAAAACCACTCCCACAAGATATTAGTTTTGTGTATGAGAAGAATGTAGGGTGTCCGGTTAGCGCAATCGATAGGCGGTTGGCTTACCACGGCAACAGCCGGGGTTCGTACCCTGGCGAGGACACCTGGGTTTTACTAATTCCCTAAAAATTAGTACCTGAAGTCGGAGTAAATCTGCCTGCATGGCGAGGGGCATCCTGTAATGGGATAAAACAGACTTTACATGCAAAATTCAGTCCCACAAAATTGAGTGGGTGGGACTTCGTCAGAGGTCAAAGCTGACGAAAGCAAACGAACGAACAAACGAACGAGAAGAATGTAGCAGATTCAAATTTTCTTCACAGACAAATACGTGTGCACAAATTATGTTAGTGAGTTCCTCTTTGACTGAAGACGGCATTATGGGAAGAAATCATAACTCAATGTTGCGGTTATATGTTGTAGGTCTTATTTAGCCAATAGATGAGCCCTTTCTGTTAATTAGGAGCCGCGATGGCTCAGTGGTTAGTGAACTGGACTAGAAAGGACAAGAGGTAGGGTTTGATCCCAACCGACGGCTTCCGGGTTCACCCAGCCTTTAATGGGTACCTGATTTTTTTCAGGGAAAGTGAAGCAGCACGGGCATAATACCGACCACATTACCCCAAAAATCATGTGCCGAAGGTCTGTAAAATATATGTTCACTAACACCATATTCCCTATACGCCACTTGTCATGACTTTACTTTTTACTTTTTTCTGTTAATTGTTCTTAGTGTGTTTTTTTTTCCTTTGTCTTCCTTGTTTTCTTTTGCTACCCAGTGTCCATATAAGGCCTGGCACAGGAATCTTTATTCTCTCGGAACACATGCCTGATGCACGTCTAGCATTTTCTCCATATACAGCTTGACAAATATTCTTGTTTGGTTACATGAAAGAATTAAAATGTTGCATTGAGACAGAATCATTTATCAAATATTGTTAGACAAATCAATGTCATTCTTCTCATTTATTTACATATTAGTGTTGTGCTTCACTTTGTTTTGTACATAGTGGCCCAGTGTTTCGATCCTTGGCGCACATTTGCTATTTCCAACACTTAGTTTCCCCTTGACTTTTTGTGTAAAGGCAGCAGATGTTTCTAGTCACAGTTGTCTGTCCTAGGAAATATATCTTATCAGGGTTTACTAAGCCACTCCTGGCTGGATGGGTCGTTGGAAAAGCAGGGAGAGAACTTTTTAAATACAAGGCGAGGCCAGACCCTCTTGACAACGTTAACAACCTAAAACGAAGAGACCAGACCACTTTTTTTTCAGATTGAGTAATGGTCATGCACCACTGAGCAACCACATCAACAGAATACAACAAAACCAAACTCCAGCGTGTCCACTCTGAGAACACCCCCATGAGACAGTAGAACATTACATTTTTGAATGTCCAAAGCTCACTGACATCAGAACAACTCTACTTCCTCAAAGACCTGATGAATGGAACAACTTGTACGGAAATATCCAGAAATACCTACAGATATCATTAGATGGGTTTGGGCCAAAGGACTTCAACATATAAGCCACCGGATCCATAACAACAATATAAGTCACTCCTAACCACACAACACCTTACAACCATTAAAATCATCCCATCATTCCTTCCTGCATGAATTAACCAACCAAATCTTCACACTTAATTAACCAACCAAATCTTCACACTTAAATTAACCAACCAAATCTTCACACTTAAATTAACCAACCAAATCTTCACACATAAATTAACCAATCAAATCTTCACACATAAATTAACCAACCAAATCTTCACACTTAAATTGACCAACCAAATCTTCACACACAAATTGACCAACCAAATCTTCACACTTAAATTGACCAATCAAATCTTCACACTTAAATTAACCAATCAAATCTTCACACATAAATTAACCAACCAAATCTTCACACTTAATTGACCAATCAAATCCTTCAAAAATTAACAGACAGAGGGAAAGTGCAAATAGCAACAGCTGGAAGCTGTCAACAACTTATAGTTGATGGCTTGTGCCAGGATAGATGTACCAGAATCATCCAAACCCTGCTCCATCTTACCGTGGTGCCTCTAGAAACAGACTTAATCAGTCAAGTCTTGCCAAGTAATTAGGGATGAAAGAGGGAAGGTGCTCCATTACCCAAAACTGTTGTGCTGAAGTCGGAGGTGACCCAAATATTTACTGTAAACCTCAACAAAATGCTTCTGCACCCACTTTATCATCCTTTAAAGGATTAATGTCAAATAGGTCAATTAGTTCCTTTAGTAAGTCATTGGGTGGGCATCAGAAAGTAAAATAACAGGCACCTCAAATCTGTTAGCAAGTTTAACCAGCTCATTTATTTAATACAAAATTCCAATCTAATTTTACCAATTAATTCTATAATAATCAAAGTCTTGCAATATAAATTAATCAATAAAATCTCCCAACCTAAGCCCACCAATCAAATCTCTCAACCTAATTCCCCCAATCAAATCTCCCAACCTAATCCCACCAATCAAATCTCCCAACCTAATTCCCACAATCAAATCTCCCTAACACTTTATTTTAACCACCAATAACATTTTCTAACAAAATTCAACCAGTCAAATCTCAACATTCAACAAAAATATCAATAAAAATCACAACAGAGAAAACGAGATGAAAGTTGAGTCTTTTGACAATACAACATCAACAGATCACAAAGTCACGACATAGGAAATGTAAGGTACACAATCCACATTCTAAAGTATATCCTTCACATTTTTATCTCAACGCTCTGGCCGTTTCTAAGTCGTCTCCGCTCTTCTGTATCTGAAGAAGTTAAAGAGTCATATTTCTCCAGCAGTGTCCTGGTCTCTCCTACCGTATATCTGCCGAGGCAGCAGTACAGGACGATCACGTTGATAACCACTAGGGCTATCAAGAGTGCCAGCCACTGGGGATTAATATAAAATATAGGCAATTTTCTTGTATATTGATCTAGTACTAGTAGTTAATGACAGACTGCCGAGAAATCACGACAGTCAACAAAAAAAAAAAAAAAAAAATTCAAATAATGAAGAGATATTAAACGATTTAAACATTAAAAATAGCTAGCTTGTAGATTATATATAGATTATAAATTATAGGTAGAATTGGATGGAGGGAAAATAAAACATACGATGCAGTTTTAAAACAACTAAAAATGAACACTGTGACCTTCCAGGCATGTCGTAAGAGGCGACTAAGGAAGTTGATCGATGGCTTGACAAGCTGTCATTGTAAAACGTATTGTTATGGAAACAGCGCCATATATTTTAGAAGCAGTGATCTCTGCAATATGTGCCACTTTGGCACGCAAGGTTTATGTTTTTGAGATTGTAGTTCTGCCCTATGTGCTGTCTTGGGCTCGAAAGGACGATAGATAGATAGAAAAATGAACAGAGAACTACTAAACACAATTCAAACAAGACAAATGTGATTTTTGGGCCATGTTAAAAGACACAACAGTCTACTAAAAGTAATCCTGGAGTGGAAAATATAAGGTAAAAGAGACAGACCAAGACTAACATGGAGGAGTAACATCAAAAGATGGGCAAACCAGCCTATGACAACCTGCACCATCAAAGCCAGAGACAGAGCAGAATGGCGCTCCATGGTAGCCAACCATCGCTGCGGAGATGGCACTCGATGATGATGAGCTTATAAACATCATTGTATAGAGGGAAAAAAAAATAATACTATGGGCATGTCAAAAGACACAATGGGCTGGACAGAACAATAAAGGCAGGCATGGCACCTTGGCGACGCTTAAGGGAAGATCAAGAGGAAAGTGGTTTCAAGGCAGCTAGGAGATCTTGAGCATGGCGACAGAGGTGGGAGATCTAGCTAGATAGAGAGATTCTTTCAGGCGGGCTGTGGTGAATGTAACGTTCTGTGAGAGATCTGGCTAGAGACAGAGATTCTTTCAGACGGGCTGTGGTGAATGTAACGTTCTGTGGGAGATCTGGCTAGAGACAGAGATTCTTTCAGACGGGCTGTGGTGAATGTAACGTTCTGTGGGAGATCTGGCTAGAGACAGAGATTCTTTCAGACGGGTTGTGGTGAATGTAACGTTCTGTGGGAGATCTGGCTAGAGACAGAGATTCTTTCAGACGGGCTGTGGTGAATGTAACGTTCTGTGGGAGATCTGGCTAGAGACAGAGATTCTTTCAGACGGGCTGTGGTGAATGTAACGTTCTGTGGGAGATCTGGCTAGAGACAGAGATTCTTTCAGACGGGCTGTGGTGAATGTAACGTTCTGTGGGAGATCTGGCTAGAGACAGAGATTCTTTCAGACAAGCTGTGGTGAATGTAACGTTCTGTGGGAGATCTGAATAGAGACAGAGATTCTTTCAGACAAGCTGTGGTGAATGTAACGTTCTGTGGGAGATCTGAATAGAGACAGAGATTCTTTCAGACGGGCTGTGGTGAATGTAACGTTCTGTGGGAGATCTGGCTAGAGACAGAGATTCTTTCAGACAAGCTGTGGTGAATGTAACGTTCTGTGGGAGATCTGAATAGAGACAGAGATTCTTTCAGACAAGCTGTGGTGAATGTAACGTTCTGTGGGAGATCTGGCTAGAGACAGAGATTCTTTCAGACAAGCTGTGGTGAATGCAACGTTCTGTGGGAGATCTGGCTAGAGACAGAGATTCTTTCAGGCGGGATGTGGTGAATGTAACGTTCTGTGGGAGATCTGGCTAGAGACAGAGATTCTTTCAGACGGGATGTGGTGGGAGCAAAGTTCTGTGGGAGATCTGGCTATAGACAGAGATTCTTTCAGACGGGATGTGGTGGGAGCAAAGTTCTGTGAGAGATCTGGCTATAGACAGAGATTCTTTCAGACGGGATGTGGTGGGAGCAAAGTTCTATGAGAGATCTGGCTAGAGACAGAGATTCTTTCAGGCGGGATGTGGTGAATGTAACGTTCTGTGGGAGATCTGGCTAGAGACAGAGAATCTCTCAGACGGGATGTGGTGAATGTAACGTTCTGTGGGAGATCTGGCTAGAGACAAAGATTCTCTCAGACGGGATGTGGTGAATGTAACGTTCTGTGGGAGATCTGGCTAGAGACAGAGATTCTTTCAGACGGGCTGTGGTGAATGTAACGTTCTGTGGGAGATCTGGCTAGAGACAGAGATTCTTTCAGACGGGCTGTGGTGAATGTAACGTTCTGTGGGAGATCTGGCTAGAGACAGAGATTCTTTCAGACGGGCTGTGGTGAATGTAACGTTCTGCGGGAGATCTGAATAGAGACAGAGATTCTTTCAGACGGACTGTGGTGAATGTAACGTTCTGTGGGAGATCTGAATAGAGACAGAGATTCTTTCACGCGTGCTGTGGTGAATGCAACGTTCTGTGGGAGATCTGGCTAGAGACAGAGATTCTCTCAGACGGGATGTGGTGAATGTAACGTTCTGTGGGATATCTGGCTAGAGACAGAGATTCTTTCAGACGGGCTGTGGTGAATGTAACGTTCTGTGGAAGATCTGGCTAGAGACAGAGATTCTTTCAGACGGGCTGTGGTGAATGTAACGTTCTGTGGAAGATCTGGCTAGAGACAGAGATTCTTTCAGACGGGCTGTGGTGAATGTAACGTTCTGTGGAAGATCTGGCTAGAGACAGAGATTCTTTCACGCGTGCTGTGGTGAATGCAACGTAATGTGGGAGATTTGGCTAGAGACAGAGATTCATTCAGACGGGCTGTGGTGAATGTAACGTTCTGTGGGAGATCTGAATAGAGACAAAGATTCTTTCAGACGGGCTGTGATGAATGCAACGCAATGTGGGAGATCTGACTAGAGGCAGAGATTATTTCAGACAGGCTGTGGCGAATGCAACGTTCTGCAAAGGACATGCAACCTGATGATGATGATGATAGCTAAGAGTGAGAATAAATTAGTGAAAGTGATTGGCATCATAATGATGGAAAATGTAAATAAACATGAGCAGAATCAAAGATGTGTAGATAACAATGTTATTGTTCTGTTCGTTAAATCAGTTTCATTGCAGTAGGGAATTTCCCACATCCGCTTCACTCATGTCACAGCTCCCTCTAGCATTTTGGCAAATTCTGTTGACAAGGTCGACTACCGTGCAACCAAAATCGGCACCAGGCGACGATTCCAAACGACTTCAATTGAAAAGAGAGTGTGCAATCACTTCCTGGCTCGTTTAATTAAAAACACGTTTAAAACAACGTAGCCGAAGCGGCTTAGGCGACTACGTTAGTGTCTGTAAAAACGGCGACATGCAGCCATTTTGCATTGTTGGTTAGTGGTAGTCAGCAAGGTGGAACTTCAGTCCGAGCCAAGTCGGCTGCATGGGCGAGAATTTCAAACAACATCACCGAAATGATATTGTCTACAGTCACTTTCAACCCCAATTAACTCGAATAAATCGACATTAAAGAAACGCATCAAACACTGCCAAAACATGAAGAAAAAAAAACGGGTTTAGTAAAGACATTCTGTAAAAGCTTGTGAGAATGGCCGCCATCTTCCCGGAAGTCAATGTACGTTTATAGCTTTACATTGTACAGGGACAACGTACTATTCAAAACATTTTTTTTTTTAAGAACCAGGCCTAATTAGATGCTCACCTGAATGATTGTTACCATGAATGTCTCTCTGCCAACCTCGTACCACGCTTGCCCATCTGTGGACTCTGCACTGATCAAGTCAATTGCCCACCACACTATCAGGCCCACTGCTTCGATTGGAGCTACAATTCTGTCAATGTAATTATTAATAATCAATATTCAATCTAATTCTAATTTCGTTGAAGTAACATACAACAAATTATATATATATGATATTCGGGAGCCGCGATAGCTCAGTGGTTAGTGAACTGGACTACAAAGGACAAGGGGTAAGGTTCGATCCCAACCGACGGCTTCCGGGTTCACACAGCCTTAAATGAGTAGCTGATTTTTTCTGGGAAAGTAAAGCGGCGCGGGCGTAATACCGACCACATTACCCCAAAAAATCATGCGCTGAAGGTCTGTAAAATGTATGGTCACTAACACCATATCCCTGTACGCCACTTGGCGTGACGGGGGCTCTTTACTACTGTACTTATATATATATAATATCTGGCAGGTGATCGCACATCATGGAGAGCATGTATAAGGAACGGTATAACATCATTTGAGACTGTGCTAAGGCAAAACTTAGAAAAGAGAAGACTAATGAAAAAGGATGGAAAACCCTGTGGATCAGTGGGTCTGACTTGTTCATTCTGTGGCCGTGTGTGTTTGTCAAACATTGGCAGAATTAGCCACGAGAGAAGCTGTTCGACAAAAACAAAACCTCAACAACAACAAAAAAATACACAACAGCCTCCACTAGACCGTCTGACAAGACGAAATGGGCCATATATATATATATATATATATATATATATATATATATATATATATATATATATATATATATATATATATGCGAACATATGGCACAATACCAGCAAGGCATACAATTAGAATTACCGAGGACATGCATCTTCCCGATAGTAACGTTTGGTCGTGAATCGTAGACAATCCCTCATACAAGAAAGAAGAAAATGTGTTCCTTCAAAACAAATACTACAAAGAAACCCCTAGAATAACTTGAATAATTTTAGATTCTTTCAGCCAGACTATGATGAATGTAACGTTCTGTGCGAGATCTGGCTAGAGACATAGATTCTTTCAGCCAGACTATGCTGAATGTAACGTTCTGTGCGAGATCTGGCTAGAGACATAGATTCTTTCAGCCAGACTATGATGAATGTAACGTTCTGTGCGAGATCTGGCTAGAGACATAGATTCTTTCAGCCAGACTGTGCTGAATGTAACGTTATGTGCGAGATCTGGCTAGAGACATAGATTCTTTCAGCCAGACTATGATGAATGTAACGTTCTGTGCGAGATCTGGATAGAGACATAGATTCTTTCAGCCAGACTATGCTGAATGTAACGTTCTGTGCGAGATCTGGCTAGAGACATAGATTCTTTCAGCCAGACTATGATGAATGTAACGTTCTGTGCGAGATCTGGCTAGAGACATAGATTCTTTCAGCCAGACTATGATGAATGTAACGTTCTGTGCGAGATCTGGCTAGAGACATAGATTCTTTCAGCCAGACTATGATGAATGTAACGTTCTGTGCGAGATCTGGCTAGAGACATAGATTCTTTCAGCCAGACTATGATAAATGTAACGTTCTGTGCGAGATCTGGCTAGAGACATAGATTCTTTCAGCAAGACTATAATGAATGTAACGTTCTGTGCGAGATCTGGCTAGAGACATAGATTCTTTCAGCAAGACTATAATGAATGTAACGTTATGTGCGAGATCTGGCTAGAGACATAGATTCTTTCAGCAAGACTATAATGAATGTAACGTTCTGTGCGAGATATGGCTAGAGACATAGATTCTTTCAGCCAGACTATGATGAATGTAACGTTCTGTGCGAGATCTGGCTAGAGACATATATTCTTTCAGCCAGACTATGATGAATGTAACGTTCTGTGCGAGATCTGGCTAGAGACATAGATTCTTTCAGCCAGACTATGATGAATGTAACATTCTGTGCGAGATCTGGCTAGAGACATAGATTCTTTCAGCCAGACTATGATGAATGTAACGTTCTGTGCGAGATCTGGCTAGAGACATAGATTCTTTCAGACGGGCTGTGGTGAATGCAACGCTCTGTGGGAGATCTGACTAGAGACAGAGATTCTTTCAGACGGGCTGTGGTGAATGTAACGTTCTGTGGGAGATCTGGCTAGAGACATAGATTCTTTCAGCCAGACTATGATGAATGTAACGTTCTGTGGGAGATTTGGCTAGAGACATAGACTCTTTCAGACGGGCTGTGGTGAATGTAACGTTCTGTGGGAGATCTGACTAGAGACATAGATTCTTTCAGCCAGACTATGATGAATGTAACGTTCTGTGCGAGATCTGGCTAGAGACATAGATTCTTTCAGCCAGACTATGATGAATGTAACGTTATGTGCGAGATCTGGCTAGAGACATAGATTCTTTCAGCCAGACTATGATGAATGTAACGTTCTGTGCGAGATCTGGCTAGAGACATAGATTCTTTCAGCCAGACTATGCTGAATGTAACGTTCTGTGCGAGATCTGGCTAGAGACATAGATTCTTTCAGCCAGACTATGATGAATGTAACGTTCTGTGCGAGATCTGGCTAGAGACATAGATTCTTTCAGCCAGACTATGATGAATGTAACGTTCTGTGCGAGATCTGGCTAAAGACATAGATTCTTTCAGCCAGACTATGATAAATGTAACGTTCTGTGCGAGATCTGGCTAGAGACATAGATTCTTTCAGACGGGCTGTGGTGAATGCAACGCTCTGTGGGAGATCTGACTAGAGACAGAGATTCTTTCAGACGGGCTGTGGTGAATGTAACGTTCTGTGGGAGATCTGGCTAGAGACATAGATTCTTTCAGACGGGCTGTGGTGAATGTAACGTTCTGTGGGAGATCTGACTAGAGACAGAGAATCTTTCAGCCAGACTATGATGAATGTAACGTTCTGTGGGAGATTTGGCTAGAGACATAGACTCTTTCAGACGGGCTGTGGTGAATGTAACGTTCTGTGGGAGATCTGGCTAGAGACATAGATTCTTTCAGCCAGACTATGATGAATGTAACGTTCTGTGCGAGATCTGGCTAGAGACATAGATTCTTTCAGCCAGACTATGATGAATGTAACGTTCTGTGCGAGATCTGGCTAGAGACATAGATTCTTTCAGCCAGACTATGATGAATGTAACGTTCTGTGGGAGATCTGGCTAGAGACATAGATTCTTTCAGCCAGACTATGATGAATGTAACGTTCTGTGGGAGATTTGGCTAGAGACATAGACTCTTTCAGACGGGCTGTGGTGAATGTAACGTTCTGTGGGAGATCTGACTAGAGACAGAGAATCTTTCAGACGGGCTGTCGTGAATGTAACGTTCTGTGGGATATCTGGCTAGAGACAGAGATTCTTTCAGACGGGCTTTGGTGAATGTAACGTTCTGTGGGAGATCTGGCTAGAGACAGAGATTCTTTCAGACGGGCTTTGGTGAATGTAACGTTCTGTGGGAGATCTGGCTAGAGACAGAGATTCTTTCAGACGGGTTGTGGTGAATGTAACGTTCTGTGGGAGATCTAGCTAGAGACAGAGATTCTTTCAGACGGGCTGTGGTGAATGTAACGTTCTGTGGGAGATCTGGCTAGAGACAGAGATTCTTTCAGACGGGCTGTGGTGAATGTAACGTTCTGTGGGAGATCTGGCTAGAGACAGAGATTCTTTCAGACGGGCTTTGGTGAATGTAACGTTCTGTGGGAGATCTGGCTAGAGACAGAGATTCTTTCAGACGGTAGAGTACTGTTCTCCACATGGCACGCAAACCCTATATAAATGTAAAGTTCTCACAAAACCTTTGGCGTCTCGAACAAATATCGTAAACGAGCAAGTTTGTAAAATCTGCACCAGTAACGCAATCCGTAACGTCTGGTAGTAAAAATAAATCACGCCAGTACGATCGTTTCTAAAATAAACAACACCAGTACGATCTTTTATAAAATAAATCATGTCAGTACGATCTTTTATAAAATAAACAACACCAGTACGATCTTTTATAAAATAAACACCGCCAGTACGATGTTTTATAAAATAAACAACACCAGTACGATCTTTTCTAAAATAAACAACACCAGTACGATCTTTTCTAAAATAAACAACTGTACAATCTTTTATAAAATAAACAACACCAGTACGATCTTTTATAAAATAAACAACACCAGTACGATCTTTTATAAAATGAATCACGTCAGTACGATCTTTTCTAAAATAAATCATGTCAGTACGATCGTTTCTAAAATAAACAACAACTGTACGATCTTTTCTAAAATAAAATACAACTGTACAATCTTTTCTAAAATAAACAACAACTGTACGATGTTTTCTAAAATAAACAACACCAGTACGATCTTTTCTAAAATAAACAACACCAGTACGATCTTTTCTAAAATAAACAACTGTACAATATTTTATAAAATAAACAACACCAGTACGATCTTTTATAAAATAAACAACACCAGTACGATCTTTTATAAAATAAACAACGCCAGTACGATCTTTTATAAAATAAACAACGCCAGTACGATCTTTTATAAAATAAACAACACCAGTACGATCTTTTATAAAATAAACAACACCAGTACGATCTTTTATAAAATAAACAACACCAGTACGATCTTTTCTAAAATAAACAACAACTGCACGATCTTTTCTAAAATAAACAACACCAGTACGATCTTTTCTAAAATAAACCACGACTGTACGATCTTTTCTAAAATAAACAACACCAGTACGATCTTTTCTAAAATAAACAACACCAGTACGATCTTTTCTAAAATAAACAACGACAGTACAATCTTTTCTAAAATAAACAACAACTGTACGATCTTTTCTAAAATAAACAACGTCAGTACGATCTTTTCTAAAATAAACAACACCAGTACGATCTTTTATAAAATAAACAAAGACAGTACGATCTTTTCTAAAATAAACAACTACTGTACGATCTTTTCTAAAATAAACAACTACTGTACGATCTTTTCTAAAATAAACAACGACAGTACGATCTTTTCTAAAATAAACAACACCAGTACGATCTTTTCTAAAATAAACAACAACAGTACGATCTTTTCTAAAATAAAACACAACTGTACGATCTTTTCTAAAATAAACAACGACAGTACGATCTTTTCTAAAATAAACAACTACTGTACAATCTTTTCTAAAATAAACAACGACAGTACCTTCTTTTCTAAAATAAAACACAACTGTACGACCTTTTTTAAAATAAATAACACCAGTACGATCTTTTCTAAAATAAACAACGACAGTACGATCTTTTCTAAAATAAACAACGCCAGTACGATCTTTTCTAAAATAAACAACGACAGTACGATCTTTTCTAAAATAAACAACAGCAGTACGATCTTTTCTAAAATAAACAACACCAGTACGACCTTTTCTAAAATAAACAACATCAGTACGATCTTTTCTAAAAAAAAACAACGACTGTACGATCTTTTCTAAAATAAACCACACTAGTACGATCTTTTCTAAAATAAACAACGACAGTACGATCTTTTCTAAAATAAACAACAACTGTACAATCTTTTCTAAAATAAACAACGACAGTACGATCTTTTCTAAAATAAACAACAACTGTACAATCTTTTCTAAAAGAAACAACTACAGTACGATCTTTTCTAAAATAAACAACGCCAGTACGATCTTTTATAAAATAAACAACGCAGTACGATCTTTTCTAAAATAAACAACACCAGTACGATCTTTTCTAAAATAAACAACGCCAGTACGATCTTTTCTAAAATAAACAACGCCAGTACGATCTTTTATAAAATAAACAACACCAGTACGATCTTTTATGAAATAAACAACACCAGTACGATCTTTTATAAAATAAACAACGCCAGTACGATCTTTTATAAAATAAACAACGCCAGTACGATCTTTTCTAAAATAAACAACACCAGTACGATCTTTTATAAAATAAACAACACCAGTACGATCTTTTATAAAATAAACAACACCAGTACGATCTTTTATAAAATAAACAACACCAGTACGATCTTTTCTAAAATAAACAACGCCAGTACGATCTTTTATAAAATAAACAACGCCAGTACGATCTTTTATAAAATAAACAACACCAGTACGATCTTTTCTAAAATAAACAACGCCAGTACGATCTTTTATAAAATAAACAACGCCAGTACGATCTTTTATAAAATAAACAACACCAGTACGATCTTTTATAAAATAAACAACACCAGTACGATCTTTTATAAAAAAAACAACGCCAGTACGATCTTTTATGAAATAAACAACGCCAGTACGATCTTTTATAAAATAAACAACACCAGTACGATCTTTTCTAAAATAAACAACACCAGTACGATCTTTTATAAAATAAACAACACCAGTACCATCTTTTATAAAATAAACAACACCAGTACGATCTTTTATAAAATAAACAACACCAGTACGATCGTTTCTAAAATAAACAACACCAGTACGATATTTTCTAAAATAAACCATGTCAGTACCATCTTTTCTAAAATAAACAACGTCAGTACGATCTTTTCTAAAATAAACAACGCCAGTACGATCTTTTATAAAATAAACAACACCAGTACGATCTTTTCTAAAATAAACAACACCAGTACGATCTTTTATAAAATAAACAACACCAGAACGATCTTTTCTAAAATAAACAACGACAGTACGATCTTTTCTAAAATAAACAACACCAGTACGATCTTTTCTAAAATAAACAACACCAGTACGATCTTTTCTAAAATAAACAACGACAGTACGATCTTTTCTAAAATAAACAACTGTACGATCTTTTCTAAAATAAACAACAACTGTTCAATCGTTTCTAAAATAAACAACAACTGTACGATCTTTTCTAAAATAAACAACACCAGTACGATCTTTTCTAAAATAAACAACACCAGTACGATCTTTTCTAAAATAAACAACAACTGTACAATCTTTTCTAAAATAAACAACGCCAGTACGATCTTTTATAAAATAAACAACACCAGTACGATCTTTTCTAAAATAAACAACAACTGTACAATCTTTTCTAAAATAAACAACAACTGTACGATCTTTTCTAAAATAAACAACGCCAGTACGATCTTTTCTAAAATAAACAACACCAGTACGATCTTTTATAAAATAAACAACAACTGTACAATCTTTTCTAAAATAAACAACAACTGTACGATCTTTTCTAAAATAAACAACACCAGTACGATCTTTTCTAAAATAAACCACGACTGTACGATCTTTTATAAAATAAACAACACCAGTACGATCTTTTCTAAAAAAAACAACACCAGTACGATCTTTTCTAAAATAAACAACAACAGTACGATCTTTTATAAAATAAACAAAAACTGTACGATCTTTTCTAAAATAAACAACGTCAGTACGATCTTTTCTAAAATAAACAACACCAGTACGATCTTTTCTAAAATAAACAACAACAGTACGATCTTTTCTAAAATAAAACACAACTGTACGATCTTTTCTAAAATAAACAACGACAGTACGATCTTTTCTAAAATAAACAACTACTGTACAATCTTTTCTAAAATAAACAACGACAGTACCTTCTTTTCTAAAATAAAACACAACTGTACGACCTTTTTTAAAATAAATAACACCAGTACGATCTTTTCTAAAATAAACAACGACAGTACGATCTTTTCTAAAATAAACAACGCCAGTACGATCTTTTCTAAAATAAACAACGACAGTACGATCTTTTCTAAAATAAACAACAGCAGTACGATCTTTTCTAAAATAAACAACACCAGTACGACCTTTTCTAAAATAAACAACATCAGTACGATCTTTTCTAAAAAAAAACAACGACTGTACGATCTTTTCTAAAAAAAACCACACTAGTACGATCTTTTCTAAAATAAACAACGACAGTACGATCTTTTCTAAAATAAACAACAACTGTACAATCTTTTCTAAAATAAACAACGACAGTACGATCTTTTCTAAAATAAACAACAACTGTACAATCTTTTCTAAAAGAAACAACTACAGTACGATCTTTTCTAAAATAAACAACGCCAGTACGATCTTTTATAAAATAAACAACGCAGTACGATCTTTTCTAAAATAAACAACACCAGTACGATCTTTTCTAAAATAAACAACGCCAGTACGATCTTTTATAAAATAAACAACGCCAGTACGATCTTTTATAAAATAAACAACACCAGTACGATCTTTTATGAAATAAACAACACCAGTACGATCTTTTATAAAATAAACAACGCCAGTACGATCTTTTATAAAATAAACAACGCCAGTACGATCTTTTCTAAAATAAACAACACCAGTACGATCTTTTATAAAATAAACAACACCAGTACGATCTTTTCTAAAATAAACAACACCAGTACGATCTTTTCTAAAATAAACAACACCAGTACGATCTTTTCTAAAATAAACAACGCCAGTACGATCTTTTATAAAATAAACAACGCCAGTACGATCTTTTCTAAAATAAACAACACCAGTACGATCTTTTCTAAAATAAACAACGCCAGTACGATCTTTTATAAAATAAACAACGCCAGTACGATCTTTTATAAAATAAACAACACCAGTACGATCTTTTATAAAATAAACAACACCAGTACGATCTTTTATAAAAAAACAACGCCAGTACGATCTTTTATGAAATAAACAACGCCAGTACGATCTTTTATAAAATAAACAACACCAGTACGATCTTTTCTAAAATAAACAACACCAGTACGATCTTTTATAAAATAAACAACACCAGTACCATCTTTTATAAAATAAACAACACCAGTACGATCTTTTATAAAATAAACAACACCAGTACGATCGTTTCTAAAATAAACAACACCAGTACGATATTTTCTAAAATAAACCATGTCAGTACCATCTTTTCTAAAATAAACAACGTCAGTACGATCTTTTCTAAAATAAACAACGCCAGTACGATCTTTTATAAAATAAACAACACCAGTACGATCTTTTCTAAAATAAACAACACCAGTACGATCTTTTATAAAATAAACAACACCAGAACGATCTTTTCTAAAATAAACAACGACAGTACGATCTTTTCTAAAATAAACAACACCAGTACGATCTTTTCTAAAATAAACAACACCAGTACGATCTTTTCTAAAATAAACAACGACAGTACGATCTTTTCTAAAATAAACAACTGTACGATCTTTTCTAAAATAAACAACAACTGTTCAATCGTTTCTAAAATAAACAACAACTGTACGATCTTTTCTAAAATAAACAACACCAGTACGATCTTTTCTAAAATAAACAACACCAGTACGATCTTTTCTAAAATAAACAACAACTGTACAATCTTTTCTAAAATAAACAACGCCAGTACGATCTTTTATAAAATAAACAACACCAGTACGATCTTTTCTAAAATAAACAACAACTGTACAATCTTTTCTAAAATAAACAACAACTGTACGATCTTTTCTAAAATAAACAACGCCAGTACGATCTTTTCTAAAATAAACAACACCAGTACGATCTTTTATAAAATAAACAACAACTGTACAATCTTTTCTAAAATAAACAACAACTGTACGATCTTTTCTAAAATAAACAACACCAGTACGATCTTTTCTAAAATAAACCACGACTGTACGATCTTTTATAAAATAAACAACACCAGTACGATCTTTTCTAAAAAAAACAACACCAGTACGATCTTTTATAAAATAAACAACGCCAGTACGATCTTTTATAAAATAAACAAAAACTGTACGATCTTTTCTAAAATAAACAACGTCAGTACGATCTTTTCTAAAATAAACAACACCAGTACGATCTTTTCTAAAATAAACAAAGACAGTACAATCTTTTCTAAAATAAACAACTACTGTACGATCTTTTCTAAAATAAACAACGACAGTACGATCTTTTCTAAAATAAACGACAGTACGATCTTTTCTGAAATAAACCACGACTGTACGATCTTTTCTAAAATAAATAACAACTGTACGATCTTTTCTAAAATAAACAACGACAGTACGATCTTTTCTAAAATAAACAACATCAGTACGATCTTTTCTAAAATAAACAACGACAGTACTATATTTTCTAAAATAAACAACGACAGTACGATCTTTTCTAAAATAAACAACAACTGTACAATCTTTTCTAAAATAAACAACAACTGTACGATCTTTTCTAAAATAAACAACACCAGTACGATCTTTTCTAAAATAAACACGACTGTACGATCTTTTATAAAATAAACAACACCAGTACGATCTTTTCTAAAAAAAAACCCACACCAGTACGATCTTTTCTAAAATAAACAACGACAGTACGATCTATTATAAAATAAACAAAAACTGTACAATCTTTTCTAAAATAAACAAAGACAGTACAATCTTTTCTAAAATAAACAACTACTGTACGATCTTTTCTAAAATAAACAACGACAGTACGATCTTTTCCAAAATAAACGACAGTACGATCTTTTCTAAAATAAACCACGACTGTACGATCTTTTCTAAAATAAATAACAACTGTACGATCTTTTCTAAAATAAACAACGACAGTACGATCTTTTCTAAAATAAACAACATCAGTACGATCTTTTCTAAAATAAACAACGACAGTACTATATTTTCTAAAATAAACACGACTGTACGATCTTTTCTAAAATAAACAACTACTGTACGATCTTTTCTGAAATAAAACACAACTGTACGATCTTTTCTAAAATAAACAACACCAGTACGATCTTTTCTAAAATAAACCACACCAGTACGATCTTTTCTAAAATAAACAACGTCAGTACCATCTTTTCTAAAATAAACCATGTAAGTACGATCTTTTCTAAAATAAACAACACCAGTACGATCTTTTCTAAATTAAACAACACCACTACGATCTTTTCTAAACTAAATCACGCCAGTACGATCTTTTCTAAAATAAACAACACCAGTACGATCTTTTCTAAAATAAAGAACACCAGTACGATCTTTTTTAAAATAAAGAACACCAGTACGATCTTTTCTAAAATAAACAACACCAGTACGATCTTTTCTAAAATAAACAACACCAGTACGATCTTTTCTAAAATAAACCACGACTGTACGATCTTTTCTAAAATAAACAACAGCAGTACGATCTTTTCTAAAATAAACAACACCAGTACGATCTTTTCTAAAATAAACAACACCAGTACGATCTTTTCTAAAATAAACAACGACTGTACGATCTTTTCTAAAATAAACCACACCAGTACGATCTTTTCTAAAATAAACAACGACAGTACGATCTTTTCTAAAATAAACAACAACTGTACGATCTTTTCTAAAATAAACAATGACAGTACGATCTTTTCTAAAATAAACAACAACTGTACAATCTTTTCTAAAACAAACAATGACAGTACGATCTTTTCTAAAATAAACAACAACTGTACAATCTTTTCTAAAATAAACAACTACAGTACGATCTTTTCTAAAATAAACAACTACTGTACGATCTTTTCTAAAATAAACAACTACTGTACGATCTTTTCTAAAATAAACAACACCAGTACGATCTTTTCTAAAATAAACAACACCAGTACGATCTTTTCTAAAATAAACAACGACAGTACGATCTTTTCTAAAATAAACAACACCAGTACGATCTTTTCTAAAATAAACAACACCAGTACGATCTTTTCTAAAATAAACAACACCAGTACGATCTTTTCTAAAATAAACAACAACAGTACGATCTTTTTCTAAAATAAACAATGACTGTACGATATTTTCTAAAATAAACAACACCAGTACGATCTTTTCTAAAATAAACAACGTCAGTACGATCTTTTCTAAAATAAACAACAACAGTACGATCTTTTCTAAAATAAACAACGACAGTACGATCTTTTCTAAAATAAACAACAACTGTACAATCTTTTCTAAAATAAACAACGACAGTACGATCTTTTCTAAAATAAACAACAACTGTACGATCTTTTCTAAAATAAACAACGACAATATGATCTTTTCTAAAATAAACAACACCAGTACGATCTTTTCTAAAATAAACAACACCAGTACGATCTTTTCTAAAATAAACAACACCAGTATGATCTTTTCTAAAATAAACAACAACTGTACGATCTTTTCTAAAATAAACAACGACAGTACGATCTTTTCTAAAATAAACAACACCAGTACGATCTTTTCTAAAATAAACAACCCCAGTACGATCTTTTCTAAAATAAACAACACCAGTACGATCTTTTCTAAAAAAAACCCACACCAGTACGATCTTTTCTAAAATAAACAACCCCAGTACGATCTTTTCTAAAATAAACAACACCAGTACGATCTTTTCTAAAATAAACCACACCAGTACGATCTTTTCTAAAATAAACAACGACAGTACGATCTTTTCTAAAATAAACAACAACTTTACGATCTTTTCTAAAATAAACCACACCAGTACGATCTTTTCTAAAATAAACAACACCAGTATGATCTTTTCTAAAATAAATCACGACAGTACGATCTTTTCTAAAATAAACAACACCAGTACGATCTTTTCTAAAATAAACAACGTCAGTACGATCTTTTCTAAAATAAACCACACCAGTACGATCTTTTCTAAAATAAACCACACCAGTACGATCTTTTCTAAAATAAACAAAACCAGTACGATGTTTTCTAAAATAAACAACGCCAGTACGATCTTTTCTAAAATAAATCACGCCAGTACGATCTTTTCTAAAATAAACCACGACCGTACGATCTTTTCTAAAATAAATAACACCAGTACGATCTTTTCTAAAATAAACAACGACAGTACGATCTTTTCTAAAATAAACAACAGCAGTACGATCTTTTCTAAAATAAACAACAGCAGTACGATCTTTTCTAAAAATAAACAACACCAGTACGATCTTTTATAAAATAAATCACACCAGTACGATCTTTTCTAAAATAAACAACTGTACGATCTTTTCTAAAATAAACAACGACAGTACGATCTTTTCTAAAATAAACAACACCAGTACGATCTTTTCTAAAATAAACAACTGTACGATCTTTTCTAAAATAAACAACGACAGTCCGATCTTTTCTAAAATAAACAACGACAGTACGATCTTTTCTAAAATAAACAACGACAGGACGATCTTTTCTAAAATAAACAACGACAGTACGATCTTTTCTAAAATAAACAACGACAGTACGATCTTTTCTAAAATAAACAACGACAGTACGATCTTTTCTAAAATAAACAACGCCAGTACGACCTTTTCTAAAATAAACAACACCAGTACGATCTTTTCTAAAATAAACAACGCCAGTACGATCTTTTCTAAAATAAACAACACCAGTACGATCTTTTATAAAATAAACAACTGTACGATCTTTTCTAAAATAAACAACGACAGTACGATCTTTTCTAAAATAAACAACGCCAGTACGATCTTTTCTAAAATAAACAACACCAGTACGATCTTTTCTAAAATAAACAACGACAGTACGATCTTTTCTAAAATAAACCACACCAGTACGATCTTTTCTAAAATAAATCACACCAGTACGATCTTTTCTAAAATAAACCACACCAGTACAACCAGTACGATCTTTTCTAAAATAAATCACGCCAGTACGATCTTTTCTTAAATAAATCACGCCAGTACGATCTTTTCTAAAATAAATCACACCAGTACGATCTTTTCTAAAATAAATCACACCAGTACGATCTTTTCTAAAATAAACAACGTCAGTACGATCTTTTCTAAAATAAACAACGCCAGTACGATCTTTTCTAAAATAAACAACGCCAGTATGATCTTTTATAATATAAACTACACCAATACGATCTTTTATAAAATAAACCACACCAGTACGATCTTTTATAAAATAAACAACGACAGTACGATCTTTTCTAAAATAAACCACACAAGTACGATCTTTTATAAAATAAAAAATGCCAGTACGATTTTTTCTAAAATAAACAACACCAGTACGATCTTTTCTAAAATAAACAACACCAGTACGATCTTTTCTAAAATAAACCACGACTGTACGATCTTTTCTAAAATAAACAACAGCAGTACGATCTTTTCTAAAATAAACAACACCAGTACGATCTTTTCTAAAATAAACCACACCAGTACGATCTTTTCTAAAATAAACAACGTCAGTACCATCTTTTCTAAAATAAACCATGTAAGTAGGATCTTTTCTAAAATAAACAACACCAGTACGATCTTTTCTAAATTAAACAACACCACTACGATCTTTTCTAAACTAAATCACGCCAGTACGATCTTTTCTAAAATAAACAACACCAGTACGATCTTTTCTAAAATAAAGAACACCAGTACGATCTTTTTTAAAAAAAAGAACACCAGTACGATCTTTTCTAAAATAAACAACACCAGTACGATCTTTTCTAAAATAAACAACACCAGTACGATCTTTTCTAAAATAAACCACGACTGTACGATCTTTTCTAAAATAAACAACAGCAGTACGATCTTTTCTAAAATAAACAACACCAGTACGATCTTTTCTAAAATAAACAACACCAGTACGATCTTTTCTAAAATAAACAACGACTGTACGATCTTTTCTAAAATAAACCACACCAGTACGATCTTTTCTAAAATAAACAACGACAGTACGATCTTTTCTAAAATAAACAACAACTGTACGATCTTTTCTAAAATAAACAATGACAGTACGATCTTTTCTAAAATAAACAACAACTGTACAATCTCTTCTAAAACAAACAACGACAGTACGATCTTTTCTAAAATAAACAACAACTGTACAATCTTTTCTAAAATAAACAACTACAGTACGATCTTTTCTAAAATAAACAACTACTGTACGATCTTTTCTAAAATAAACAACTACTGTACGATCTTTTCTAAAATAAACAACGACAGTACGATCTTTTCTAAAATAAACAACACCAGTACGATCTTTTCTAAAATAAACAACGACAGTACGATCTTTTCTAAAATAAACAACACCAGTACGATCTTTTCTAAAATAAACAACAACTTTACGATCTTTTCTAAAATAAACAACACCAGTACGATCTTTTCTAAAATAAACAACAGCAGTACGATCTTTTTCTAAAATAAACAATGACTGTACGATCTTTTCTAAAATAAACAACACCAGTACGATCTTTTCTAAAATAAACAACGTCAGTACGATATTTTCTAAAATAAACAACAACAGTACGATCTTTTCTAAAATAAACAACGACAGTACGATCTTTTCTAAAATAAACAACAACTGTACAATCTTTTCTAAAATAAACAACTACTGTACGATCTTTTCTAAAATAAACAACAACTGTACGATCTTTTCTAAAATAAACAACGACAATATGATCTTTTCTAAAATAAACAACACCAGTACGTTCTTTTCTAAATTAAACAACACCAGTACGATCTTTTCTAAAATAAACAACACCAGTATGATCTTTTCTAAAAAAACAACAACTGTACGATCTTTTCTAAAATAAACAACGACTGTACGATCTTTTCTAAAATAAACAACACCAGTACGATCTTTTCTAAAATAAACAACAACAGTACGATCTTTTCTAAAATAAACAACCCCAGTACGATCTTTTCTAAAATAAACAACACCAGTACGATCTTTTCTAAAAAAAAACCCACACCAGTACGATCTTTTCTAAAATAAACAACCCCAGTACGATCTTTTCTAAAATAAACAACACCAGTACGATCTTTTCTAAAATAAACCACACCAGTACGATCTTTTCTAAAATAAACAACGACAGTACGATCTTTTCTAAAATAAACAACAACTTTACGATCTTTTCTAAAATAAACCACACCAGTACGATCTTTTCTAAAATAAACAACACCAGTATGATCTTTTCTAAAATAAATCACGACAGTACGATCTTTTCTAAAATAAACAACACCAGTACGATCTTTTCTAAAATAAACAACGTCAGTACGATCTTTTCTAAAATAAACCACACCAGTACGATCTTTTCTAAAATAAACCACACCAGTACGATCTTTTCTAAAATAAACAAAACCAGTACGATGTTTTCTAAAATAAACAACGCCATTACGATCTTTTCTAAAATAAATCACGCCAGTACGATCTTTTCTAAAATAAACCACGACCGTACGATCCTTTCTAAAATAAATAACACCAGTACGATCTTTTCTAAAATAAACAACGACAGTACGATCTTTTCTAAAATAAACAACAGCAGTACGATCTTTTCTAAAATAAACAACAGCAGTACGATCTTTTCTAAAAATAAACAACACCAGTACGATCTTTTATAAAATAAATCACACCAGTACGATCTTTTCTAAAATAAACAACTGTACGATCTTTTCTAAAATAAACAACGACAGTACGATCTTTTCTAAAATAAACAACACCAGTACGATCTTTTCTAAAATAAACAACTGTACGATCTTTTCTAAAATAAACAACGACAGTCCGATCTTTTCTAAAATAAACAACGACAGTACGATCTTTTCTAAAATAAACAAGGACAGTACGATCTTTTCTAAAATAAACAACGACAGTACGATCTTTTCTAAAATAAACAACGACAGTACGATCTTTTCTAAAATAAAAACGCCAGTACGACCTTTTCTAAAATAAACAACACCAGTACGATCTTTTCTAAAATAAACAACGCCAGTACGATCTTTTCTAAAATAAACAACTGTACGATCTTTTCTAAAATAAACAACTGTACGATCTTTTCTAAAATAAACAACGACAGTACGATCTTTTCTAAAATAAACAACGCCAGTACGACATTTTCTAAAATAAACAACACCAGTACGATCTTTTCTAAAATAAACAACGACAGTACGATCTTTTCTAAAATAAACCACACCAGTACGATCTTTTCTAAAATAAATCACACCAGTACGATCTTTTCTAAAATAAATCACACCAGTACGATCTTTTCTAAAATAAACAACGTCAGTACGATCTTTTCTAAAATAAACAACGCCAGTACGATCTTTTCTAAAATAAACAACGCCAGTATGATCTTTTATAAAATAAACTACACCAATACGATCTTTTATAAAATAAACCACACCAGTACGATCTTTTATAAAATAAACAACGACAGTACGATCTTTTCTAAAATAAACCACACCAGTACGATCTTTTATAAAATAAAAAATGCCAGTACGATTTTTTTCTAAAATAAACAACACCAGTACGATCTTTTCTAAAATAAACAACGCCAGTACGATCTTTTCTAAAATAAACCACGACTGTACGATCTTTTCTAAAATAAACAACAGCAGTACGATCTTTTCTAAAATAAACCACACCAGTACGATCTTTTTCTAAAATAAACAACACCAGTACGATCTTTTCTAAAATAAACAACGACAGTACGATCTTTTCTAAAATAAACAACAACTGTTCAATCTTTTCTAAAACAAACAACGACAGTACGATCTTTTCTAAAATAAACAACAACTGTACAATCTTTTCTAAAATAAACAACTACAGTACGATCTTTTCTAAAATAAACAACTACTGTACGATCTTTTCTAAAATAAACAACTACTGTACGATCTTTTCTAAAATAAACAACGACAGTACGATCTTTTCTAAAATAAACAACACCAGTACGATCTTTTCTAAAATAAACAACGACAGTACGATCTTTTCTAAAATAAACAACACCAGTACGATCTTTTCTAAAATAAACAACACCAGTACGATCTTTTCTAAAATAAACAACACCAGTACGATCTTTTCTAAAATAAACAACAGCAGTACGATCTTTTTCTAAAATAAACAATGACTGTACGATCTTTTCTAAAATAAACAACACCAGTACGATCTTTTCTAAAATAAACAACGTCATTACGATCTTTTCTAAAATAAACAACACCAGTACGATCTTTTCTAAAATAAACAACGACAGTACGATCTTTTCTAAAATAAACAACAACTGTACAATCTTTTCTAAAATAAACAACTACTGTACGATCTTTTCTAAAATAAACAACAACTGTACGATATTTTCTAAAATTAACAACGACAATATGATCTTTTCTAAAATAAACAACACCAGTACGATCTTTTCTAAAATAAACAACACCAGTACGATCTTTTCAAAAATAAACAACACCAGTATGATCTTTTCTAAAATAAACAACAACTGTACGATCTTTTCTAAAATAAACAACGACAGTACGATCTTTTCTAAAATAAACAACACCAGTACGATCTTTTCTAAAATAAACCACACAAGTACGATCTTTTCTAAAATAAACAACCCCAGTACGATCTTTTCTAAAATAAACAACACCAGTACGATCTTTTCTAAAATAAACCACACCAGTACGATCTTTTCTAAATTAAACAACACCAGTACGATCTTTTCTAAAATAAACAACACCAGTACGATCTTTTCTAAAATAAACCACACAAGTACGATCTTTTCTAAAATAAACAACGACAGTACGATCTTTTCTAAAATAAACAACAACTTTACGATCTTTTCTAAAATAAACCACACCAGTACGATCTTTTCTAAAATAAACAACACCAGTACGATCTTTTCTAAAATAAATCACGACAGTACGATCTTTTCTAAAATAAACAACACCAGTACGATCTTTTCTAAAATAAACAACGTCAGTACGATCTTTTCTAAAATAAACCACACCAGTGCGATCTTTTCTAAAATAAACCACACCAGTACGATCTTTTCTAAAATAAACAAAACCAGTACGATGTTTTCTAAAATAAATCACGCCAGTACGATCTTTTCTAAAATAAATCACGCCAGTACGATCTTTTCTAAAATAAACCACGACCGTACGATCTTTTCTAAAATAAATAACACCAGTACGATCTTTTCTAAAATAAACAACGACAGTACGATCTTTTCTAAAATAAACAACAGCAGTACGATCTTTTCTAAAATAAACAACAGCAGTACGATCTTTTCTAAAATAAACAACACCAGTACGATCTTTTTCTAAAATAAATCACACCAGTACGATCTTTTCTAAAATAAACAACTGTACGATCTTTTCTAAAATAAACAACGCCAGTACGATCTTTTCTAAAATAAACAACACCAGTACGATCTTTTCTAAAATAAACAACTGTACGATCTTTTCTAAAATAAACAACGACAGTACGATCTTTTCTAAAATAAACAACGCCAGTACGATCTTTTCTAAAATAAACAACACCAGTACGATCTTTTCTAAAATAAACATCGACAGTACGATCTTTTCTAAAATAAACCACACCAGTACGATCTTTTATAAAATAAATCACACCAGTACGATCTTTTCTAAAATAAACAACACCAGTACGATCTTTTCTAAAATAAACCACACCAGTACAACCAGTACGATCTTTTCTAAAATAAATCACGCCAGTACGATCTTTTCTTAAATAAATCACGCCAGTACGATCTTTTCTAAAATAAATCACACCAGTACGATCTTTTCTAAAATAAATCACACCAGTACGATCTTTTCTAAAATAAACAACGTCAGTACGATCTTTTCTAAAATAAACAACGCTAGTACGATCTTTTCTAAAATATACAACGCCAGTATGATCTTTTATAAAATAAACAACAGCAGTACGATCTTTTCTAAAATAAACCACACCAGTACGATCTTTTATAAAATAAACAACGACAGTACGATCTTTTCTAAAATAAACCACACCAGTACGATCTTTTATAAAATAAAAAATGCCAGTACGATCTTTTCTAAAATAAACCACATCAGTACGATCTTTTCTAAAATAAACAACTACAGTACTATCTTTTCTAAGATAAACAACGACAGTACTATATTTTCTAAAATAAACAACGACAGTACTATCTTTTCTAAAATAGACAACGACAGTACTATATTTTCTAAAATAAACAACGACAGTACTATCTTTTCTAAAATAAACAACGACAGTACTATCTTTTCTAAGATAAATAACGACAGTACTATCTTTTCTAAAATAAACAACGACATTACTATCTTTTATAAGATAAACAACGACAGTACTATCTTTTATAAAATAAACAACGACAGTACTATCTTTTATAAAATAAACAACGACAGTACTATCTTTTATAAAATAAACAACGACAGTACTATCTTTTATAAAATAAACAACGACAGTACTATCTTTTATAAAATAAACAACGACAGTACTATCTTTTCTAAGATAAACAACGACAGTACTATCTTTTCTAAAATAAACAACGACAGTACTATCTTTTCTAAGATAAACAACGACAGTACTATCTTTTATAAAATAAACAACGACAGTACTATCTTTTATAAAATAAACAACGACAGTACTATCTTTTATAAAATAAACAACGACAGTACTATCTTTTATAAAATAAACAACGACAGTACTATCTTTTATAAAATAAACAACGACAGTACTATCTTTTATAAAATAAACAACGACAGTACTATCTTTTATAAAATAAACAACGACAGTACTATCTTTTCTAAAATAAACAACGACAGTACTATCTTTTCTAAGATAAACAACGACAGTACTATCTTTTCTAAAATAAACAACGACAGTACTATCTTTTCTAAGATAAACAACGACAGTACTATCTTTTATAAAATAAACAACGACAGTACTATCTTTTATAAAATAAACAACGACAGTACTATCTTTTATAAAATAAACAACGACAGTACTATCTTTTATAAAATAAACAACGACAGTACTCTCTTTTATAAAAACAAACCACGCCAGTATGATCTTTTCTAAAATCAAACGACCTACCAAAACCACATAACAGATAACAATGAATAATGGGAGGAGTAAAGATAAACATAGCTGCCTGATGTATTGCTATGACACAACGACCACTAAATGTTATTTATTGACAGACGGTGATAAATGTTAAGGTGACCAGACGTCCCGATTTTTCCGGGACAGTCCCGATTTTTTACTCTTTTTTCAACCTTTGTCCCGGATTTGTTACTGTCCCGATTTTGGCAGATTTTTTTAGCTTTTGTCCCGGATTTGTTAAAATACATTAGGGACAAAAACGTTTACCAATGTTGCCATTATGGTAAACGTCTCTTCCACTTAAAAATATACATTATTCCGTTGTTGTGTAGAAAATATTTAAAAAGTTGAACTGGCTGTTCATTTAGCGAAATAGTAACAGTAAAATGCGCGCCAAGTTTTAAATCTTTTATACTGAAACTGAAATACTGATCAGAAAAGTACAACAACTCTGCTTCACCTTCCATTTAAGTGAGTATCACTAATGTTTGTTTTTTTTTAATCTCCTGATAACGATTTATAAGCCTATATTTTTAGGTGTTTTAGTTAGTTTTAATATATATATTTTCTTCGACCCAGTCGTTCTTTGAGAACCGTTTTTGGCCGTAGGTAGATAGAGCGCAGTTATAGATGTGTGTTCTCAGGGAGCACCATATATATATATATATATATATATATATATATATATATATATATATATATATATATAATATGTATTATTCACTTTAAAAAGACAGAAGAAATGTCATTTTATTGATGGGAAATTTATGTCAAATTAATCCGTCCCGGATTAAGGTTTCAAAAATATGGTCACCTTATAAATGTAGTTTTGTGAACGCAGAAGCAGAATAGAAGTAGAAAACCGCGTTGACTCCGCGTTGTTAAGCGACAGTGCTACCCTACTTCAGTGACACAATCAAAGACCAATATTATCGATAAACTCTTACAATTGTGTCAACATCGATACCCCTATAATCGATAGAGAACACAAGTAATATTCATCAAGAACAAGAAAAAAAATTCTCAGAGACCACCACAAAAAGAGAGCTTCTAAAACAATCAAAAAAGAACAATCATGAGAAGAGGAAAGTTGAAATACTTTGTTACAACGTACAAAATAGAGGGAAAGAGAGTCGCGGACAACAAAGAGATGAGTTACTAGATAGCTTGGTGTCATGGCATTGAAAACAGTCAACAACGGAACTGATACGATGCACTGTGGACAGAAGATTGTGAAAGAACATGATCGTTTCGCCAACCGATATTATGATGAAAGGTCATCATTGAGTGCCGTCTCCGCATCGAAGGTTGGCTACCATGGAGCGCCATTCCACTCTGTCTCTTGTTTTGACGGTGCAGATTGTCATAGGTTGACTTGTCCATCTTTTGATGTTACTCGTCTATGTTGGTCTTGGTCTGCCTCTTTTACCTTATATTTTTCCTTCCAATATTACTTTTATTAGGCTGTTGTGTCTTTTAACATGCCCTAAAAATGTAATTTGTCTTGTTCTAATTGTGTTTAGTAGTTCTCTTTTTATTTTCAGTTGTTTTAAAACTTCATCGTTTGTTATCTTTTGTTTCCATCCAATTCTACCTATTCTTCTATAAATCCACATTTCAAAGGCTTCGATTTTCTGTTCTGTTTTCTTGTCTAATGTCCATGTTTCTGCACCATATAGGAATATTGAGAAGATGTAACATTTTTCTATTCTTAGTTTTAGCCCTGATGTTATTTGTTTTGATGTTAGCATATTTTTCATGACATTAAAATTACTTTTTGTCATACCAATTCTTTTGTTTATTTCAATTGTACATTTTCCATCATTGGTTATAGTATGTCCAAGGTAGTTGTAGCTCTGGACTGTCTCCAGATGTACTCCCTCAACTTTGATATTTAATTGTAGGTCTTGACAATTTTCTTTGTTTATGATCATAGTTTTAGTCTTTTTGATATTCATATCTAGTCCATATTTTTTGCTTGTCGTTTTTATTACATTAAGTAATTGTTGTAGATCTATAGGAAGAGAAAACTGACTGATGGTATGTAGAATTTATATTCTTTGTGCTGTCTTTATCTTGAATAGATAGACAGACGGACGAGTGGATAGATAGACATCATCATCATCATCATCAAGTACCGGGTCTGCTGGCGTAGGTGATCATGTCTCTCCAAAACTTTCGATATCGACAGTTATTTATCATTTCTGTTGTTGACCTTCTGCCAAGGCATTCTCTTAAGCTGTCTGGTATCTTTTCTCTTTTCTTCTCTCTATCTCTTCGTCCCGCAATTTTCCCAGTTGTTACAATATATTCCAGCTGCTTCCTTCTCATTACATGGCCAAAAAATGATGATTGTTTCTTCCTATTATTGGAAATTAGCTCTCTTTTTGCTTTGGCCTCTCTCAGAACATCTTCATTACTCTTCTTAGCTGTCCACGGTATTCTCAATATTCTTCTGTAAAACCATATTTCTACAGACTCCAGTGATTTTCTTGTTTGTTGTCCTATTGTCCATGATTCACATCCATATGTTAAGACTGGCTCTACTTATAGATAGACATATATATATAAGTAAGTAAAAAAAAAAAGTAAAGAGCCCCGTCACGCCAAGTGGCGTATAGGGAATATGGTGTTAGTGACCATAATTTTTACAGACCTTCGGTGCATGATTTTAAATTTAATGTAGTCAGTATTACCCCCGTGCCACTTTACTTTTTCAGAAGAAAACAAATCCGGTATCAATATAAAGTTGGGTGAACCAGGAATCCGCCGATCAGGATCGAACCCGACCTCTTGTTATTTGTAGTCCAGTTCCCTAACCACTGAGCTATCGCGTCTAAACAACATACTAACAAGCATATAATATTCATGCTATTGAAATGAAATATATTAACACTCCCCAAATTGCATGTGCATATATAATTATATAAGTGATTGGAAATGTCGATAATTTCTTAAAATGTGATGAATAACTGTACTCCTATGATCCTTATGGATCACAAGTCATGTATGAACTTACTTAATTACCCATTCCCAAGTCACAGACAACTTCCAGTCGTCAAGTCCAAAATCGTTGATGAGAACAGTTCTGAATTTTGAAGTCCCCACGATAACGACCATGGAGATAAACATCAGACCGTTGATAACTAGCCCAAACCCCCACACAAAGTCCTGTGTAGAGGGGAAAACAGATAATGCAATGATGTTGAATCATGTAATTTGTATATTACTATTAATGTTATAGTTGTAAAGTAAAGTAAAGTAAAGTACGAGACTTGAACCGGCGTCTTAGCCCGCGAGTTTACATCCATATGTGCTCGGCCGCCTATCCAGAAATGTTCGGAGATTTCTGTATAGTGTCGCCTCAAGCATCGAAACTCAGATGCGAAGCGACATTCCTCACCTTCCCAGGATAATACCCTGGTACCCATTTCTGCCAACGGCTGGGTCAACCAAGGGTTTTTTTTTTCCCCAACCACGAGAACAATTCACACTGCTCCCAGCGGGAATCGAACACGGGTTGTCTGAACGTCGGTAGTCCAGTCGGGTGGTTTTCCCAATTAGGCTACCGAGGCCCCATGTTATAGTTGTTTCTTATATAATCTATGTTGTTTTAGGTATTTATTATAATCAGTTCTCAAAAGTGTTTCAGTTATTTTATAATTAATTATAATGAGTTCTCAGAAGTATATGTTATTTTAGAATTACTTTATAATTAATTCTCAGAATAATGTATAAGTAATGTCACCTTTAGTTACAATCATCTCTCAGATTAGGCATACTTTTTTTTTGTTAGAGAATTATAAATAGTTCTCAGAATAAGGTATAGTTTATAGATCATTTATAATTAATTATTATTAGTTCTTTTTCTTCATTGTCGCCGTTATCTTTTTGAAACCCTTAATTAGCATACCTATCTGTAACTATTCCAGTTACGATACCATAGTAAAAATTACTACCACTTAAATGTAACATTAAGTGCTCTAAAAATAGTAATTTCATTGAACTTTGACATACAGCCGTGTATTTACACTAGGCGCGACACGGGGACTCTGATTTCCTGTCTCAGGCTCATTTTGAACTGAGTTTTACTGTAAGGACGGGACATGTTACAATATCTATCGGTGCGATCGCTTTAGTAAGTCCGTCACTATGTTCCGCTACCTTATAGCATTATTCGCTGTATTTCCTGTGTTACAATAGGTTGTTTTTTTTTTGTTTTTTTTTTTGGGGGGGGGGGACTGGTTGGTCTCGAGGCAAGATGGCGGCCTCAAGACAGAGATGCTATGGGTTATGCGGGTATGCGGCAACCACTCGTGGTCTCAGCTGCGAGGCCCGGCTTGAAACGTGAATCTCGACGAAAAAAATATGAGTACCTCCAAAGTCGGAGTTATCTGCCAGTGCGGCAAGGGATCCCTGTGCACACGGCTGCCAGGGGAAAAAAAATGGATTAACACGCAAAATTCAGTTCCTAGTCTCTAGGGATTTCGTCAGAGGTCAAAGCTGGCGAACGAAAAAAAAAAGTTTGTTTGATGTTTGCTGATGACCAGGATATTTCTCTGGTCACAGCAAAAAAATAAAAAAATAAAAAAAATAAAAAGGAAAAATGACTAATTTCTTGACAATTATTGTCACACAGGTACTTGTAAAAAATGTGTCTGTTGTTTAGATCGTATCCTTACTTTTGTACATCTTTGATTACCATGTTTAATCTTTAGGTCAATGCAGCTTTCTTAGCTTATTTAATATGAGGACGGAATTGTAGATTATGTTTCACAGACTGATGAAGCAAATCCGGAGTGTTTAGTGGAAAAAAAGATGTATCTACAGTCAGTCTACTGGAACAATCAGTCTATATAACCTTCGAGAAATCCTGGGACGGGCGGTGGAGCGGGCATGGGGAGGCCCCGACTGTAATGGAACTGATTCTATGAACATAGAATAGAATGGAATAGAACATAGAATTCAAAGTATGCATACAAAAGTAAAAGTAAAGTACCCCCGTCACGCCAAGTGGCGTATAGGGAATATGGTTATAGTGGCCATAAATTTTACAGACCTTCAGCACATGATTTTTGGGGTAATGTGGTCGGTATTATGTCTGTGCCGCTTTACTTTCCCAGAAAAAAAATCCGGTACCCATTAAAGGCTAGGTGAACCGGAAGCCGTCGGTTGGGATCGAACGCGATGTCTTGTTCTTGATAGTCCAGTTCACTAACCACTGAGCTATCGCGGCTCCCTCAAAGTATGCATGGTTGCAGTGTATTCCCTCTTCTGTCAAGTACATTTTAAAATATTAGGTCAAGGTCAAGGTATTGTACGAGACTTGAACTGGCGTCTTAGCACGCGAGTTTTAACCCATATGTGCTCGGTCGCCTATCCAGGAATTTTCGGAGATTTCTGTATAGTGTCGCCTCAAGCATCGAAACTCAGACGCGAGGCGACATTCCTCACCTTCCCAGGGTAATACCCTGGTATTTTCATTTCTGCCAACGGCTGGGTCGACAGTTGGGGTATTTTTTTTTTTCAAACCACGAGTACAATTCACACTGCTCCCAGCGGGAATCGAACACGGGTTGTCTGAACGTTGGTAGTCCAGTCGGGTGGTTTTCCCAACTAGGCTACCAAGGCTCCCTTTAAAATATTAAAACACATGAAGTACTTCTAGAGTAATAATAATAACAACAATAATAATAATAATAACAATAACAATGACAACAATAATAATATAAGAATAACTGTGTAGATGATACCTGGTTAGTAAGTATGTCGATATTAAGAGCTGACATCAACCCGATACCAAAAGTTAAAACAACACACAGAGGCATGGCATAGCGACGTCGAACTGTTGAGCAAATATAAATACATTAACATTTTACAAGTGTTTGCATGAAGAATGTACGTGTTAACATATAATCACATTTGCAGAGTATATTCTTTCCATACAATAACTCAACTGTAATTAATCTTGAAAGAGAATATGCACGGTAAGCACAGATCTGGAGTCGTCAGTCGCTGGGCACGCGGAACTTGCTGAAGAGAGGATCTGAGCACATATGAACATGTTCGAAGTGCAACTCACAAATAACTCAAAGATAATAACCTACAAACAACTCAATGATGATAACCCGCAAGTAATTCAAATGATGATAATTCACAAATTACTCAATGACATAACCTATAAATAACTCAACGAGGATAACCCACAAATAACTCAATGACGATAACCTACAAATAACCTTTAAATAACTCAACGAGTGTACCCCCCAAATAACTCAATGACGATAACCTACAAATAACCTATAAATAACTCAATGAGGATACCCCCCCCCCCAAATAACTCAATGACGATAACCTACAAATAACCAATAAATAACTCAACGAGGATACCCCCCCAAATAACTCAATGACGATAACCTACAAATAACCTATAAATAACCTATAAATAACTCAATGAGGATAATCCACAAATAACTCAATGCTGATGATGACTCACAAATAACTCTATAACCCATAAATAACTCAATAACTCAATGATGATGACCCACAAATAACTCAATGCAAGGTAAACGGGATCGGGACAGAAGCTAACTAAAATCGACTAAAATATGTCCAGAGACTTTCGGGAAAGATGACGGCCATTGCTGCAGTACCTTTCATCATCATCATCATCATCGAGAGCCGTCTTTGCATCGAAGGTTGGCTACCATGGAGCGCCATTCCACTCTGTCTCTTGCTTTGATGGTGCAGATTGTCATAGGTTGATTTGTCCATCTTTTGATGTTACTCGTCCATGTTAGTCTTTTTCTGCCTGTGCATCTTTTACCTTGTATTTTCCCTTCCAATATTACTTTTCACAAAAAGGGAGCTCTTAAAAAACATCAGAAAGAAGCAATCAACATTTTTCGGGCACATCATGAGAAGAAAGTTTGAGTATTTTGGTTACAACTGACAAAATACAGGGAAAGAAATATTGCGGACCACAACGAGAGAAGATACAAGATAGATTGGTGTCATGGCATGGAGAACAGTCAACAACAGAATTGATACGATGCACTGTGAGTAGGAAATTGTGGAAGGAGATGATCGCCTACACCAATCGGAATGGCAGATGATGATGATAATGAATGAGAAGGGAGCAACTAGAGTATTTAAGGGAAATCTGGTGAAAAATGAGGGGAAAAGAGATAGAGGAAAACAGAGAGAAAAGATTCAAAGTAGAGTATGGGAATGTTTTGGTAGGAATTCAGCAACATAAATCAACAAATGAAATCAACATTAGAAATCAACAACATAAATAAATAAAAGAAATCAATAACATAAATCAATAACAGAAATCAATAACATAAATCAATAACATAAATCAACAATATAAATCAATAACATAAATCAACAACAGAAATCAACAACATAAATCAACAATAGAAATCAACCTCAGAAATCAATAACATAAATCAACAACATAAATCAATAACATAAATCAACAACAGAAATCAACAACATAAATCAACAATAGAAATCAATAACATAAATCAATAACATAAATCAATAACATAAATCAATAACAGAAATCAACAACATAAATCCATAACAGAAATCAACAACATAAATCAATAACAGAAATCAACAACATAAATCAATAACATAAATCAACAACAGAAATCAACAACATAAATCAACAATAGAAATCAACCTCAGAAATCAATAACATAAATCAACAACATAAATCAATAACATAAATCAACAACATAAATCAGCAACGTAAATCAATAACGTAAATCAATAACAGAAATTAACAACATAAATCTGCAACATAAATCAATAACGTAAATCAATAACAGAAATCAATAACAGAAATCAATCGGCACGAGCGTAATACCGACCACATTACCCTAAAAATCATGTGCTGAAGGTCTGTAATATTTATGGTCACTAACACCATAATCCCTATACGCCACTTGGCGTGACGGGGGGTACTTGACTTTTTTGTGTGGAGAGACATGATCACCTGCGCCAGTAATCATGTCACTTGATCGTTCTGATAATCTTAATTAAGTCTGTTAGTTCCAGTTCATCATCTGTTCTACTATAAATCTCATTTTCAAAACCCAGTTATGGTTATGGAAGACCCCGGCATCACTACAAACGAATTAAAATCCATAATTGCTCAACCGCCCGTGCCAGTGGAATCATCCGAATTACTATCTCATCTCCCAAACAAAGAAATGTAGCTGTTGCATCATATAAAGGATACAAATAATAATACATAAATATTATTATATAGGGAACTTCCCTAATCATATAAACCAGGTTATTAGTTACTTATTTCTTGTATGCGAACCGTGCTCGTATAATCATAACGGGCGCGAATCCTTTCAGACATGAAATTAAATCTGTAAAATCTTACCTCGAAAGGTAACAGTTTGTGACATAAGAAACATGAGCTACTTACGGCCAAAATCGGCAACAGTTTGAGTGAAAAGTTCCACGTTTGAAATGAGAGAAGTCAATCCGGCAAATGAGAGACACAAGAAAAACAAAGGTGCCAGGACTCTTCCAAATGTTCCGACCGACTCAAACAATACTGGCAGCCTATAAAATACATACATATTTAATGTTTTACACATTTAGTTATGGTAATTCGATAGTTTTGTTTCTTTTTTGTGTTTCTTTGCTTGCATTCGCTAGCTTGATATCTCTCTAAGTTCTGAGAGACTGAATTGTGCGTGAATATAACTTTTTCCTATTTTTTTTTTCAAATCGGCAGTCACGTGCTCAATTGTCCCCTCCATACAGTCAGATATTCTTCGATTTCAAAATGACTCTCATATTTTTACCGTCGAGTTTCAAAGTTTGGGTAGATTTTTTCCTATTAATTTTGCCCTGACAGTGGCTAATTTTACCTGCTCTTTTCGGTTTCCAACTGCCAAGGGTTTTTTAACGTGCGCAGAATGCCCACAGGACCTCCTGTTTTCGCCTTATTCTGAGAGGGCTAAACATCGAATCTCACTACCCAGAGACATGGGGAGGGTAAAGAACGTTACAAGAACGCGTGCTTGACCATTCCGGCAAAAAAAAATCTTGCATTAATCCATCATTTAGCTCATCCATCCATCTATAATACACCAATTGATTCGTGCACTTACAATTTAAAATGCCCCTAAGTCCGTCCAGACATGCATCCATTCACCCGCCTATCACTCACTCACTCACTCACTCACTCACTCACTCACTCACTCACTCACTCACTCACTCACTCACTCACTCACTCACTAAATCACCGGCATATCCACCGATTCGTCCATCCATTCATCAGTTCAAACCTCCCCCCAACAAGTTCCCATTCACTCGCTAATCCATCCATCCATCCATCCATCCATCCATCCATCCATCCATCCATCCATCCATCCATCCATCCATCCATCCATCCATCCATCCATCCATCCATCCATCCATCCATCCATCCATCCACCCATCCATCCATCCATCCATCCATCCATCCATCCATCCATCCATCCATCCATCCTTCCTTCTAACTACTCACAAACCCTACAAGTCATCTGTCTATCCACCCACTCACCCACCCACCCATACCATCCACCCACCCACCCATACCATCCACCCACCCATACCATCCACCCATACCATCCACCCACCAATCCACCATCCATCCATTAATCCACCCACAAACCTACCAGTTCATCCATCTATCAATCTTTCTGTCCGTCCGTCTGTCCACTCACTATCCATCCATCCATCCATCCATCCATCCATCCATCCATCCATCCATCCATCCATCCATCCATCCACCCATCCATCCACAAACCCACCAAATCATCTGTTTGTCTGTCCGTTCGTCCACCCACCCAATACCCAAACCTCCATACACCATTCAAACCGGCCATTCATCCATTCATTACACATCCATCCATCCATCCACCCATCCATCCATTCATCCATCAATCCATTCATACATACATCCACCCATCCTTCCACCCATCCTTCCACCCACCAATTCATCCATCCATCCACCCATACATCCACCCATGCACCGATCCATCCATCCACACATCAATCTATCCATCCACCCACCCATCCATTCATCCACCCACCCATCCATCTATCCATCCACCCACCCATTCATTCATCCACCCACCCATCCATCTATCCACCCACCCATCCATCTATCCACCCACCTACCACCCACCCACCTATCCATCCATCCATCCATCCACCCATCCATCCATTCATTCACCCACCCACCCACCTACCACCCACCCACCCACCTATCCATCCACCCATCCATCTATTCACCCACCCACCCATCATCCACCCACCCACCCAGCCATCCATCCATTCACCCACCCATCCATCCATCAATCCACCCATCCATCCATCCATTGACCCACCCACCCACCGCCCCATCCATCCATCCATTCACCCACCCACCCATCCATTCGCCCACCCACCCATCCATCCATTCAACCACCCATCCATCCATCCACTCACCCATCCATTCACCCACCCATCCATCCATCAATCCACCCACCCACCCATCCATTCACCCACCCACCCATCCATTCATTCATTCACCAACCCACCCATCCACTAACCCATCCATTCACCCACCCATCCATCCATCAATCCACCCACCCATCCATTCACCCACCCACCCATCCATCCACCCATCCATTCATTCATTCACCCACCCACCCATCCATTCACCCACCCACCTACCCATCCATCCATCAATCCACCCACCCACTCATCCATTCACCCACCCACCCATCCACCCATCAATCCACCCACCCACTCATCCATTCACCCACCCACCTACCCATCCATCCATCAATCCACCCACCCACTCATCCATTCACCCACCCACCCATCCACCCATCCATTCATTCATTCATTCACCCACCCACCCACCCACCCATCCATCCACTCACCCATCCACCCATCCATCCATCCATTCATCCATCCATCCACCCACCAACCCATCCTTCCATCCACCCACCCATCCATCATCTATTCGCTATTCACCAAATAAAAGTCAGTCCTGTACTTCCAGGACCGCTATCCTTCATCACTCCAACAATGTCCGACTGTGTGTAGTGCGGTCGTGAAGAGATCAAAGTTGCAAAAGAAGCTGCGAAGATCGTGATTCCACACACTAAACTGCAAAGATGGCAAAAGAACACATTTAAATGGTATATTGATAATAATTATAATAATAATGATAATGATAATAATAATAATAATAATTGTGTCTTTTCATGTGTTTGTTTACTGTCCATGATTAGCTTCCATAGGTCAGAATTGGCTCTATATAGCATCGATGAACTCTCTTTCTCATTTCTATTGGCATAGACTTGTATAAGATGTTTTTCATTTGCTGAAATGCTATTTCTGCCTGAGCTATTCTGCTTTTTATTTCTGTAGTGCATCTCTCATCTGATATTATTATTGTGCAAAGGTATTTGACGCGTTGCACTTGTTTCAGATTTAAAAAAAAATAATGAAAAACTGATACAAAAGCAACAAATAGACATAAATAGATGAAAAATAAGTGATCTACCTGACAAGATTATTAGTCACTGGGATAAAAGTAGCGTATCGAACAATGCCATGGTTTCTGGTCATGAAGGAAGAATAAGGCACCATTAGACCAGCACCAGCTCCTGTATCAAAGGCATTCTGGCTCAAGGCATCGACCCAGATTCGTGGCTTTCCGAAGGATTCTGGGAAAGTTGAAATAAATTAAGACACAATTTCTAGAAACTGTTGCTGTAGTGAGTAGCGTTGTTTTGATTTCTGCGTCAGAGAACAGACAATTAAGTGCCTCGACAACCCCCAGTGCAAGTATTGCACCCTCTGGCCAGATTTTTTTCCATTTTTATTACACATTTTTTCTTTTGATAATTTCTTCCTCTTTCTAATTCTCTCAACTCATGTCGCAGCATAGGAGAATCACAAGAGATCTCCACCCAATTCGGTCTGGAGCAAGCATGGACAACTCTCGCTGGCTTGTTGCAGGAGCTACTGAGTTAGGTGCTCTGTGCACACCGTGAGCTGTGTGTTTCATCCGGTTTGATCATGTTTCGATATTCCAATTGTTTACGATGAATGATGATATCGTATGACAGGGAACAGTTGGCTGTGTTCACTTTCTGTGCGGTTTCGCCTTATGTCTTTTGGCGTGTGCTGAGACTGCTATGATGGGGGCTACAGCTACCTTTCTTTGTTTGGGAGATCAGATAGTAATTCGGATGATTCCACTTTTGTTCGGATGAACATCCTTAACCAAACAACCAACCAAATAACCTCTAATTCCCTTAGTAACAAACTTATACCTACCTCTAATTCTCTTAGTAACAAACTTTTACCTCTAATTCCCTTAGTAACAAACTTATACCTCTAATTCCCTTAGTAACAAACTTATACCTCTAATTCCCTTAGTAACAAACTTATACTTCTAATTCCCTTAGTAACAAACGTATACCTCTAATTCCCTTAGTAACAAACTTATACCTCTAATTCCCTTAGTAACAAACTTATACCTCTAATTCCCTTAGTAACAAACTTATACCTCTAATTCCCTTAGTAACAAACTTATACCTCTAATTCCCTTAGTAATAAACTTATATCTCTAATTCCCTTAGTAACAAACTTATACCTCTAATTCCCTTAGTAACAAACTTATACCTCTAATTCCCTTAGTAACAAACTTATACTTCTAATTCCCTTAGTAACAAACGTATACCTCTAATTCCCTTAGTAACAAACTTATACTTCTAATTCCCTTAGTAACAAACTTATACCTCTAATTCCCTTAGTAACAAACTTATAACTCTAATTTCCTTAGTAACAAACTTATACCTCTAATTTCCTTAGTAACAAACATATACCTCTAATTTCCTTAGTGGTAAACTTAAAAACGACAGGAGATATTTAAAACAACCCTACAATTTTTTTTTCAGAGATTAATGTCGTTTTATTTAGGGAGAACGAAAGAAAAAAGAAGCAGAAGAAGAAGAAAATGAAGAAGAAGAAAAAGAAGTATCTGGAAAGTATTAAAAAAAAAAACTCAAGAAAGACAACTGTAAGGAAGGAAATCAAATTTTTAGAGAAAAGTTACCCCAACTAGGTGTAAATAGGTACTTGATTCCGTAATCAGCGTAAGGCATGGTCATGGCCCAGATGAACGTGAACAAAATAATCAGCAGGAGGACAGGTACCAAACACATGGACACCTTCTCGATCGTTTTAACACCTTTTACCACAGACAGCCCGGCGAATCCGACAGCAAGAGCCGTGGTTAGAAGAGGCCATACGCTTTCCTGGGGGAAAAAATAGATTTTAATTCATTTGGTCATATTCACAATCATGTTCCTTCTCTTCATCATCATCTTCAACACCAGTGTCCTCTTCCTACTCTACATTATCATAATTTTCTTAATCTTGCTCCTTAACTCTATCATCTTCCTACTCTACATCCCCATCATTTTCATAATCTTGCTCCTCAACTCTATCATCTTCCTACTCTACATTATCATCATTTTCATAATCTTGCTTCTCAACTCTATCATCTTCCTACGCTACATTATCATCATTTTCATAATCTTGCTCCTCAACTCTATCATCTTCCTACTCTACATTATCATCATTTTCATAATCTTGCTCCTCAACTCTATCATCTTCCTACTCTACATTATCATCATTTTCATAATCTTGCTCCTCAACTTTATCATCTTCCTACTCTACATCATCATCATTTTCATAATCTTGCTCCTCAACTCTATCATCTTCCTACTCTACATTATCATCATTTTCATAATCTTGCTCCTCAACTTTATCATCTTCCTAATCTACATTATCATCATTTTCATAATCTTGCTCCTCAACTCTATCATCTTCCTCCTCCTCCTTCTCCTCCTCATCATCATCAGCATCATCTTCTTCCTTCCTTCCTCTCAATCATCACCTTCTTCTTCTTCCTCATCATTATCATCATCGCCATTACTCTCTTTTCCTCCTCATCATCACCAACAGCCATATTCCTCCATTCTCATCAACATTATCCTCTCCCTCCTCTTCCTCAACATCACCAACATACCTTTCCTTCATTCTCATCAACAGTATCATATCCTTCCTCTTCCTCCTCATCATCATCATCACTTTCCTCCATTCTCATCATCAGTGTCATCTCCTTCCTCTTCCTTTTCATCATCATCATCATCATCATCTCTTTCCTCCATTCTCATCACCAGTATCATCTCTTTCCTCTTCCTTTTCATCATCATCATCATCATCATCATCATCTCTTTCCTCCATTCTCATCATCAGTATCATCTCTGTATTCTAACTTCAGGATGTTTCCGGTCTACATGTTGTGACTTACCTCCGCATAATCTTTAAAGATCTGTCTGCTGTCTTCAGGATTGTCTGGGAGAGGGTAGGCGATGAAGTAGATGAAATAGTAGAAGCACCATCCCAGCACTACAGAGTAGTAGCATCTGTGTGGAGAGAAGAAAGAGGTTGAGAAGCAAGGTCTGAAGAGAAGAAACAGGCTGTGAAAGAGAAGAGACAGGGTGTGAAAGAGAAGAGACAGGGCGTGAAGAGAAGAAATAGAGTGTGAAGAGAAAAAAAGAGAGTGAAGAGAAGAAACAGGCTGTGAAAGAGAAGAGACAGGGTGTGAAAGAGAAGAGACAGGGTGTGAAAGAGAAGAGACAGGCTGTGAAAGAGAAGAAACAGGCTGTGAAAGAGAAGAGACAGGCTGTGAAAGAGAAGAAACAGGATGTGAAAGAGAAGAGACAGGGTGTGAAATAGAAGAGACAGAGTGTGAAGAGAAGAAACAGGCTGTGAAAGAGAAGAGACAGGGTGTGAAAGAGAAGACACAGGCTGTGAAAGAGAAGAGACAGGGCGTGAAGAGAAGAAACAGGCTGTGAAAGAGAAGTAACAGGGTGTGAAAGAGAAGAGACAGGGTGTGAAAGAGAAGAGACAGGCTGTGAAAGAGAAGAAACAGGTTGTGAAAGAGAAGAAACAGGGTGTGAAAGAGAAGAGACAGGGTGTGAAGAGAAGAAACAGGCTGTGAAAGAGAAGAGACAGGGTGTAAAGGGAAGAACCAGGGTGTGAAGAGAAGAAAGAGGTTGTGAAGAGAAGAAACAGGCTGTGAAAGAGAAGAAACAGGGTGTGAAGAGAAGAAACAGGCTGTGAAGAGAAGAAACAGGGTGTGAAGAAAAGAAACACCGCGTAAAGAGAAGAAACAGGGTGTGAAGAGAATAAACACTGCGTGAAGAGAAGAAAAAAAGGTGTGAATAGAAGAAACAGTGTAGAGGGAAGAAGCAGGCTGCGAAGAGAAGAAACAGGGTGTGAAAAGAAGAAAGAGATTGTGAAGAGAAGAAACAGGGTGTGAAGAGAAGAAACACAGCGTGAAGAGAAGAAACAGGGTGGTGTGAAGAGAATAAGCACTGCGTGAAGAGAAGAAAAAAGGTGTGAATGGAAGAAACAGGGTGAAGAGAAGAAACACAGTGTGAAGAAAATAAACAGGTTGTGAAGAGAAGAAACAGGGTGTGAAGAGAAGAAATAGAGTGTGAAGAGAAAAAAAGAGTGTGAAGAGAAGAAGCAGAATTTAAAGATAAGAAACACAGTGTTACGAAAAGAAATGGTGTGAAGAGACGAAACACAATGTGAAGAGAAGAAACAAGGTTTGAAGAGAAGAAACAGGGTGTGATGAGAAGAAACAGGATGTGAAGTGAAGAAATAGAGTGTGAAGAGAAAACAAGAGTGTGAAGAGAAGAAGCAGAGTGTAAAGAAAAGAAATGGTGTGAAGAGACGAAACACAATGTGAAGAGAAGAAACAGGGTTTGAAGAGAAGAAACAGGGTGAGAGAAGAAGAAACAGGGTGTGAAGAGAAGAAACAGAGTGTGAAGAGAAGAAACTGAGTGTGAAGAGAAGAAACGGAGTGTAAAGAGAAGAAACACAGTTGAAACGTGAGGAAACTCAGCAACGCAACAAATAGTCACACTGGGGACAAGTGAAGTAGTTGTGAGACACTCGACAGAAGGAATATATTGTGATAACTGTAAAAATCGAGGCAAGAAGAGACAGAGGAAACAAAGAGAAAATATACTAGACAGCTTAAGAAAATGGCTTGGCAGAAGGTCAACAACAGAAATGATAAATAATTGCCGAGATCGAAAGTTGTGGAGAGACATGACAACGCCAGCAGGGATGGTACTTGATAATAGCATCCCTTACTTTATTACATTGCATATTGTCTATGTCCCCGTAAAAGGCTTTTTAACTGAAACGTCAGGATCGTTTTATGTCGTTTTTTTTTTCCAACGTTAAGCTAATGCCATACTTATATAAGTCGTATTTACATTATTTTAAAATTATCTCTGTCGTTAACTTTCTTGTAGGGCCGCATGCTAATAATGTCTATTCACAGTCATCTATATTTTTTAGTAAGGCCTGTGGACTAAGAGGGAAAGCCAGGAATCACCCAAAGTTTATGAAGATTTCAGCTATGCGAGCTGTAGACGGTAGACATCATTTTACCCCAACCATCACTGCTCGCAAAGATGAAACCGTCACAAACTTTGGGTGACTTCTTTCATCCCGCGGGCCTTATTAATTAAAACTATAGATGCTTGGTGAAAATCCAAGATGGCGGGTGTTTTTATATTCGGAGTGTAGACTGTGTGATTAATGTGATTAAATATAGTGTTTCCAGCGGGATATAATTTTCAGAAAGTTGTGTAAAGTGTTCTACCAAGGAGGAGGATAAGAACTGATAAGTACTTTTTTAAATGTAACCAACTAAAGTTTTATATTTAGACCGTAAAAGATCGCATGTGAGACCTTAGCGATCACACACGTGGGGGGAAACATCAGCCGGGCTAAACCCCCATCGTGTGTTTCTCTTAAACTAAGCCCTTAACTTACGACTGACTTAGCAGGTCGGTAAGGGATAATTGTATTTATGCTCAGAGAAATACATAGAATATGGAGATCAAAGTAGCAACGATAAACATATGCGGGATAAAAAATAAAGAAATCGAACTTATAGAAGAAATGACAAAAAGGAAAATTAAAATACTAGGATTAGCGGACACCAGAGTAAAAGGACAACAGATAAAGAAAACACACATGAACTACACGAAAATATTCTCGGGAGTCGACAACACAGAAAGAGCAACACATGGAGTAGGTTTTATCATCGACCCAGAACACGCAAAGAACATTCTAGAAATAAAATACTATTCAGAAAGAATTATCTCAATTAAACTACTAGAAGACGACCGAAAAACAAATTACATTCAAATCTATGCACCATGCAACAACAATGTAAAAGACAGCGAAGAATTCTACGACACATTGAGTGAAATTATTAACAAGATTGACGAAAGCGACGACATGTTAGTGATGGGAGATTTTAATGGAAGGCTTGGGAAACGCAACAGTGAGAACAGTGACATCTTAGGACCCTTTGGCGATAAAACAGCTGAAATAAACGAAAATGGGAGCAGACTGCTGGAACTATGCAATCAAAATGATTTATTTATCACCAACACATTCTTCAAACATAGAGAGTCGCAAGTATACACCTGGTACAAATGGAATGACACAACATGCAGAAGCCAGATAGATTTTATACTAACAAGAAAAGAGAACAAGAAAAGAGTAACCGACAGTAGAGCAATCCCAAATATTACAGACGACACGGATCACAAGATGGTTATGATCACACTAAGACAGCCAAAAATAAAGAGAAAACACGAAAACAAACAAAAGAAGCGAAAAGAACAGACAATAAAAATAAAACAATTAAACGATCAAGAAACAAGGAAAACCCTAGAAGAAAAACTCAGAGAGGAATTCAAGAAACTCCCTAACGAAGTATGCACAGTAGAAGAAGAGTGGAAACAATTTAAGGAAACAGTAACTAACATCTCTAAAACAGTTTGTGGAACGAAGCTAAGAACAAGAGAAGGGAAAAAGAGCACCCCGTGGTGGAACGAAACAATCAGAGAAGCAATTAAAGAAAAGAAGAAACTGTTTAAAAATTGGAGGGAGAACAAGAACCAAGAAAAATATGAAAGATATGCCTTAGTTCGAAAAAGAGTTAAAATGCTGATCAAAGAAGCTAAGCAAAGGAATTGGACAGAATTCGGACAAAACATGAGCAGGGACTTCAAGACAGCCACAAGAGATTTCTACAAAGCAGTAAAAGCCACAAGAGCGAGAAAAGAAAACCATGATCCTACTGAGCTGATAAATGACAAAGACGGACAACCAATATCAAACAACCAATGTATGCAACAGAGATGGAAAGAATATTTTGAAGACCTGTTAAACATACCAACTACCAACAAGACAACAAAAACCACACTAGAACTCACAAATACTGAACCCAACATCATGAAAGAGGAAATAGAAGAAGTAATCAAATATGCACCAAGAAACAAAGCACCAGGGATAGATAACATTCCAATAGAAATAATAGCAGCAGCGGGAGAAACAGGAATGCAATGGCTGCACAGAATATTTAATGCAGCATGGCACCAACAACAAGCCCCAGAAGACTGGCAACAGGCAATCATCATACCAATATGGAAAAAGAAAGGTAGCAAAAGAGACTGCAATCAATATAGAGGTATATCTCTGCTCAGCCATGTAGGAAAGCTATACGCCAAAATCTTGGAAAAAAGACTGAGACCAATAATAGAACTACAGTTAAGCGATTCTCAAATGGGGTTCCGAAAAAACAGAGGATGTACCGACGCACTATTCACACTAAAACAGCTTGCAGAAAAAACGACAGAACACAACCAAAACTTATACATAGCCTTCATTGACCAGGAAAAAGCATTCGACAGAGTAAACAGAGAACAACTGTGGGAGATACTAACAACATACGGAGTAAGCCAACATCTAACCAACATTATTAAAAGTCTCTACGCCAACAGCAGCTGCAGGGTCAGAACAGCAACAGGCTACACAGACCACTTCGAAGTTAGATCAGGTGTAAGACAGGGGTGCGTACTATCCCCCTACTGTTTATTACATACATGGACCATATATGCAAGCTAGCCAACCCATCAGAGACAGAGGAGATCAACGAGCTTCTATTTGCAGACGACCAGGCACTAATACATGAAACAATAGAAGACCTACAAGAACACTTAAACAAACTCAACATCTTAGGAACAAAATACAACATGAAAATCAACATCAACAAAACAGAAGTCATGAATGTCGCCAAAAATAAACAGAACATCAACATAACTATAGAAGGCAGACAACTAAAACAAGTAGAGGAATTCAAATACCTAGGAAGTCTAATGACAAACGACAATTCCCAAACAGCAGAGATAGAATCAAGATGCAACAAAGCTTGTCAAATCATCGGACAGTTATCACCACTATTGTCCAACAAGGAAATAACTCTGGAGGCAAAACGAGCACTATACAATACAATCTTCATTCCAACGTTGTGCTACCAATGCCAGACCTGGACTCTAGATGCAAGAACAATAAGAAAAATAACCTCTACAGAGATGAAATGTGTTAGACGAATGACAGGAAACAGTCTGAGAGATAAGATCAGAAATGTAGAACTGAGAAAAAAGCTAGGAATAGCCCCAGCCATAGAATATATAAGGAAACAACAGATAAAATGGTTCGGCCACGTGACAAGGCAGAAAGAACAAAACACAACACAACGAGCCTTCAACAAACGTTGTGAGAACAACAGACCCAAGGGTCGACCACGAAAAAGATGGATCGATGGAATATTAGAAGCACTAGGAAACATAACAGCAGCAGAGGCGAACAGAAGAGCAAAAGACCGCAAATTATATCTCCCCTCGACGCTGAAAGGCAGATGAGGAAGGAAAGAAGAAGAAGAAGATAGATGCTTGAAGGGACACTATCCAGAAGTATTCGAACTCTTCTGGATAGGCGGCTGAGCATGTATGGGTGAAAACTCGCATGCTAAGACCCCGATTCGAGTCTCGTACTTTACCATTACTATAGATCGCTGTGGTGTGTCCCTTTACAAATAAATGATGTGACACATCACGCACAAATACGTCATCACCATCATCAAGTACAGGGCCTACTGGCGTAGGTGATCATATCTCTCCACAACTTTCGATCTCGACAGTTCTTTGGCATTTCTGTTGTTGACCTTCTGCCAAGCCATTATCTTAAGCTGTCTGGTATTTTCTCTCTTTGCTTCCCTCTATCTCTTCGTCCCTCAATTTTCCCAGTTGTTACAATATATTCCAGCTGTTCTCTTCTCATTACATGACCAAAAATGATGATTGTTTCTTCCTAATATTGGAAATTAGCTCTCATTTTGCTTTGACCTCTCTCAGAACATTTTCATTACTCTTCTTAGCTGTCCATGGTATTCTCAATATTCTTCTGTAAAACCACATTTCTACAGACTCCAGTGATTTTCTTGTCTGTTATCCTATTATCCATGATTCACATCCATATGTTAAGACTGTCTCTCCATAACATTTAAGAACTCTTGTTCTTGTTTCTATTGTCAAAGAGTTACAAGAAATGTTGGACACTATAGTGAAAGAAAGCAAAAATAAAAGACTCAGCCTTAATAGCAAAAAGACAGAGGTAATGGTAACAACAAAGAAAAAGACATCACCTCAGTGCAAAATAAAGACAAGTGAAACAATATTAAAACAGGTAAATGAATTTAAATATTTGGGAACTTTGTTAACCTCAGACGGAAGATGTACAAAAGAGGTGAGATGCAGAATGGCTCAGGCAAAAGCAGCTATCCAAAAATTGAGAAAGATACTATGCAATCCATTTTTGACAATAGAAACAAGAAAAAGAGTTCTTAAATGTTACGTAGAGCCAGTCTTAACATATGGATGTGAATCATGGACAATAGGACAACATACAAGAAAATCACTGGAGTCTGTAGAAATGTGGTTTTACAGAAGAATGTTGAGAGTACCATGGACAGCTAAGAAGAGTAATGAAGATGTTCTGAGAGAGGTCAAAGAAAAAAGAGTGCTAATTTCCAATATTAGGAAGAAACAATCATCATTTTTTGGCCATGTAATGAGAAGAGAACAACTGGAATATATTGTAACAACTGGGAAAATTGAGGGACGAAGAGATAGAGGGAAGCAAAGAGAGAAAATACCAGACAGCTTCAGAGAATGGCTTGGCAGAAGGTCAACAACAGAAATGATAAATAGCTGCCGAGATCGACAGTTGTGGAGAGATATGATCAATTACGCCAGCAGGCCCGTTACTTGATGATGATGATTGCCAAAAACGGATTGCATAGTATCTTCCTCATTTTCTGAAAAGCTGCTTTTGCCTGAGCCATTCTGCATCTCACCTCTGTTGTACATCTTCCGTCTGAGGTTAACAAAGTTCCCAAATATTTAAATTCATTTATCTGTTTTAATATTGTTCCACTTGTCTTTATTTAGCACTGATGTGATGTCTTTTTCTTTGTTGTTACCACAAATACTTACGAAATCATAAAAGAGACCATACAGATCCATGCGCCGCACCACGCGGCTTTGTTCCCCACCAATTGACGAAAGGAACCAATCACAGCTTTCTGTGTGTATCGGCCTGTTCCGTACTCAATCGTCAGCATTGGAATGGACCAGATCAGTAAAAATAAAACCCACACAATAAGGAATACTAGTCCACCTGAAACCACAAATATAAACAAATGTCTTAGAACACTGTTGCCTTCCTCTTGTGTTTTTTTGTCTTTTTTAAATTTCTGCACAAAAAAAAGACTACCTTGGACATACTATAACCAGTGATGGAAAATGTACAACTGAAATAAACAAAAGAATAGGAATGGCAAAAAGTAATTTTAATGTTATGAAGAACAAATTAACATCAAAACAAATAACACCAGGGCTAAGACTAAGAATAGAAAAATGTTACATCTTCTCAATATTCCTATATGGTGCAGAAACATGGACATTAGACCAGAAAACAGAATATAGAATTGAAGCCTTTGAAATGTGGATTTATAGAAGAATAAGTAGAATTGGATGGAAGGAAAAGAAAACAAACGACGAAGTCTTAAAACAATTAAAAATGAAAAGAGAACTACTAAGCACAATTCAAACAAGACAAATGCGATTTTTGTGCCATGTTAAAAGACACAACAGCCGACTAAAAGTAATATTGGAAGGAAAAATACAAGGTAAAAGAGGCAGAGGCGGACCAAGACTAACATGGACGAGTAACATCAAAATATGGACAAACCAGCCTATGACAACCTGCATCAACCTGACCCATACATAACTCAATGATTATAACCCACAAATAACTCAATGATGATAACCCATAAATAAGTCAATGATGATAACCCATAAATAACTCAATGATGATAACCCACAAATAACTCAATGATGATAGCCCACAAATAACTCAATGATGATAACCCACAAATAACTCAATGATGATAGCCCACAAATAACTCAATGATGATAGCCCACAAATAACTCAATGATGATAACCCATAAATAACTCAATGATGATAACCCACAAATAACTCAATGATGATAGCCCACAAATAACTCAATGATGATAGCCCACAAATAACTCAATGATGATAACCCACAAATAACTCAATGATGATAACCCATAAATAACTCAATGATGATAACCCACAAATAACTCAATGATGATAGCCCACAGATAACTCAATGATAATAACCCACAAATAACTCAATAACGTCTAAACTATATACGCTGCCGGAGCCTGACAGTGGAGTAAAGAATTGTATCCTCTAGCAGGCTTGTTCGTAATAGGCGACCAAGAAGGGTTGGGTCGTGTCCTGTAAAATACACACCGCAAAAACTTCACAAATATGAACAAGTAGAAAAAAGAACCGGCCAAAAATGCAAAGTGCCAATGCCAAAGAGATACAAAGAAGACAATGGCGCCGGCTTTAGGCCACACACTGAGAATATTACACGACAGATCCTTTCTTGGAATTCCCAGGGAAGAGACAAAGAGGGAGACCAAAATATTATTGGAGAAAACAGGTGGAAGCAGAGATGAAGATGATGGGGAAGACATATACTGATCTTAAAGGAATGGCAAGAACAGAACTACTTGGAAAGTGTTTGTTGAAGACCTATGCTCCACAGGGAGCTGAAAGGTAGTAGCAAGAAGATTGAGGAAACGATTATGTACGTGCATTGGTCATGTGCTCAGAATGGACGAAAGAATATTTCCGCGTTAATCCTTCATATTTGACACCGGATGGAAAAAGACAACAAGGAAGGCCAAAAGGTGATGAAGAACATGCATGTAGAACAACTATGTAGAACAATTATGAGTTTAAGATCTAAGCAAGATCTAACAGCCAACAACACAAACATGGAGAGTTATATTTCTTCACTATGTGCCATCTTCAGCTTGAGAGGTTACTATTTTATCTGACGGTGTAAACACAAAAGTGTGAACACAAGTGGAAGAAGAAAATAGTATCACACATGAACATGTCCACGGTCACATAAAAAATAAAATCTGACATCAAATTCCCCAAACACCGCATGACTCGACGGTTATCATGTTTTTGTAAAACTTAGGGTATATAATAATCTGAAGCTGATAATGAATGGTTGGTAGAAGGGTTAACAAGTCGGCTGAATATTACAGTACACGCGATTATTAGTTTGAGAGTCCCTGGAATGGTGTGTAGTATATCTCATGTGAGATCACATGAGAATATCGTAGATCATAAAGTTAGTGATGTTTTTATCTAATTCTGATTACAAGCGGTTCAGCCACTTAGGTTGCACATTTTGTCCATTGTGCAATGGTACTTTACCTACTCTGATCGTTAGTTTGCATTACACACAATAAATGATCTGTCATCGTGCTTGATAATCGAATTGCATGGCCCAGTAACATGGGCACAGTAAATAAGGCTCCTGGCCGAAACGTCAGTATTGTATTGTGTTCCCTATTTGTAAAGCTGTCACCATACATTGGAGTGTCTAACACTCCCTATCACTGGCTCCCTCCACAATAAATAAGGCTCCTGGCCGAAACGTCAGTATTGTATTGTGTTCCCTATTTGTAAAGCTGTCACCATACATTGGAGTGTCTAACACTCCCTATCACTGGCTTCCTCCACAATAAATAAGGCTCCTGGCCGAAACGTCAGTATTGTATTGTGTTCCCTATTTGTAAAGCTGTCATCATACATTGGAGTGTCTAACACTCCCTATCACTGGCTCCCTCCACAATAAATAAGGCTCCAGGCCGAAACGTCAGTATTGTATTGTGTTCCCTATTTGTAAAGCTGTCACCATACCTTGGAGTGTCTAACACTCTCTATCACTGGCTCCCTCCACAGTAAATAAGGCTCCTGGCCGAAACGTCAGTATTGTATTGTGTTCCCTATTTGTAAAGCTGTCACCATACCTTGGAGTGTCTAACACTCCCTATCACTGGCTCCCTCCACAATAAATAAGGCTCCTGGCCGAAACGTCAGTATTGTATTGTGTTCCCTATTTGTAAAGCTGTCACCATACCTTGGAGTGTCTAACACTCCCTATCACTGGCTCCCTCCACAATAAATAAGGCTCCTGGCCGAAACGTCAGTATTGTGTTGTGTTCCCTATTTGTAAAGCTGTCACCATACCTTGGAATGTCTAACACTCCCTATCACTGGCTCCCTCCACAATAAATAAGGCTCCTGGCCGAAACGTCAGTATTGTATTGTGTTCCCTATTTGTAAAGCTGTCACCATACCTTGGAGTGTCTAACACTCCCTATCACTGGCTCCCTCCACAATAAATAAGGCTCCTGGCCGAAACGTCAGTATTGTGTTGTGTTCCCTATTTGTAAAGCTGTCACCATACCTTGGAGTGTCTAACACTCCCTATCACTGGCTCCCTCCACAATAAATAAGGCTCCTGGCCGAAACGTCAGTATTGTGTTGTGTTCCCTATTTGTAAAGCTGTCACCATACATTGGAGTGTCTAACACTCCCTATCACTGGCTCCCTCCACAATAAATAAGGAAATATATTGGGAAACTGCGGACGTTTACATCTGATTAAGAAGGCTACTTCAGATGAGATGGCCAGGTAATATGAGAAATGATGAACTGAAGCAAAGAATAAATCAACTCACATGAGGAATTTTGACGTTAAATACAAATTGTGGGGATGGATATGATAACCATTTCGGAAGCTAAATATAAACATTGCCAGATAAGCTCTCACTTGGGACTCACAGAGAAAGAAGAAACAAGGACGAGATAGAAAACTTGGGGTTACAATCTTGAGACAGACACCAGAAAAAAGATTGGACGTGAGGGCAAAAGACATATTCTTTTCCTCTTCATCTTTCATCCTCCAATCATCAATATTCTTCCCCTACTTCATTCTTGCCGTCTTATTATTCCTTCTTCATTTGTATCATGAGTTCTTTTTTTTTTTCTTTTGTAGAATTTATTTATTTTTAAAACGTTTTGAAAGCTGAACAGCAGTTTACAGAAAAGCTGATATTTTAAGACCGACTCATCCGATTCTACAGACTGTTTTAAATAACGAGTATGTCAGTCCTAGAAAAGTCTACACAGAAGCCAGAAGAAAACAGAACAGAAAGTTGAAGCCTTTGAAATGTGGATTTATAGAAGAATAGGAAGAATTGGATGGAATGAAAAGAAAACAAACGATGGCGTCTTCAAACAACTAAAAATGAAAAGAGAACTACTAAGCACAATTCAGTCAAGACAAATGAGATTTTTGTGGCATGTTAAAAGACACAACAGCCTAATAAAAGTGATCTTGGAAGGGAAAATACAAGGTAAAAGAGGCAGTGGCAGACAAGACTAACGTGGACGAGTAACATCAAAGGATGGACAAGTCAGCCTATGACAACTTGCACTATCAATGCAAGAGAGAGAGAGAGAGAGAGAGAGAGAGAGAGCGCGGAATGGCGCTCCATGGTAGCCAACCTTCGATGAGGAGACGGCGCTCAATGATGATATATTTATGAATGCCCTTAAACATCTTGACAGACGGTTGGTAGCAAGCAATCATGTCGTGACAGACGGTTGGTAGCAAGCAATCATGTCGTGACAGACGGTTGGTAGCAAGCAATCATGTCGTGACAGACGGTTGGTAGCAAGCAATCATGTCGTGACAGGCGGTTGGTAGCAAGCAATCATGTCGTGACAGGCGGTTGGTAGCAAGCAATCATGTCGTGACAGACGGTTGGTAGCAAGCAATCATGTCGTGACAGACGGTTGGTAGCAAGCAATCATGTCGTGACAGACGGTTGGTAGCAAGCAATCATGTCTTGACAGACGGTTGGTAGCAAGCAATCATGTCTTGACAGACGGTTGGTAGCAAGCAATCATGTCGTGACAGACGGTTGGTAGCAAGCAATCATGTCGTGACAGACGGTTGGTAGCAAGCAATCATGTCGTGACAGACGGTTGGTAGCAAGCAATCATGTCGTGACAGACGGTTGGTAGCAAGCAATCATGTCGTGACAGACGGTTGGTAGCAAGCAATCATGTCGTGACAGACGGTTGGTAGCAAGCAATCATGTCGTGACAGACGGTTGGTAGCAAGCAATCATGTCTTGACAGACGGTTGGTAGCAAGCAATCATGTCGTGACAGGCGGTTGGTAGCAAGCAATCATGTCGTGACAGACGGTTGGTAGCAAGCAATCATGTCGTGACAGACGGTTGGTAGCAAGCAATCATGTCGTGACAGGCGGTTGGTAGCAAGCAATCATGTCGTGACAGACGGTTGGTAGCAAGCAATCATGTCGTGACAGACGGTTGGTAGCAAGCAATCATGTCGTGACAGACGGTTGGTAGCAAGCAATCATGTCGTGACAGACGGTTGGCAGCAAGCAATCATGTCGTGACAGACGGTTGGTAGCAAGCAATCATGTCGTGACAGACGGTTGGTAGCAAGCAATCATGTCTTGACAGACGGTTGGTAGCAAGGAGTCATGTCTTGACAGACGGTTGGTAGCAAGCAATCATGTCTTGACAGACGGTTGGTAGCAAGCAATCATGTCGTGACAGACGGTTGGTAGCAAGCAGTCATGTCTTGACAGACGGTTGGTAGCAAGCAGTCATGTCTTGACAGACGGTTGGTAGCAAGCAATCATGTCGTGACAGACGGTTGGTAGCAAGCAATCATGTCTTGACAGACGGTTGGTAGCAAGCAATCATGTCGTGACAGACGGTTGGTAGCAAGCAATCATGTCTTGACAGACGGTTGGTAGCAAGCAATCATGTCGTGACAGACGGTTGGTAGCAAGCAATCATGTCGTGACTGACGGTTGGTAGCAAGCAGTCATGTCTTGACAGACGGTTGGTAGCAAGCAATCATGTCGTGACAGACGGTTGGTAGCAAGCAATCATGTCGTGACAGACGGTTGGTAGCAAGCAATCATGTCGTGACAGACGGTTGGTAGCAAGCAATCATGTCTTGACAGACGGTTGGTAGCAAGCAATCATGTCGTGACAGACGGTTGGTAGCAAGCAATCATAATAATTTAGTATTTTGGTAAAAGAAATAGTGTCTTATGCTGGATGTTGTTTTAGTTGAACAGCTTTGGACTGCCCTACCCTACCCGGGAGATACTTGTCTTTAATAGGAAAAATACAAATATACAGTTTATTATACAGTTGTGATCGTAACCCTATGCTATAGTCACGAGAAAGCTTTTTATGACAAACGAAACAAGAAAAAGAGTTCTTAAATGTTATGTAGGGCCAGTCTTAACATGTGGATGTGAATCATGGACAATAGGACAACAGACATGGAAATCTCTGGAGGCTGTAGAAATGCGAGTTTACAGAAAACTGTTGAGAATACCATGGACAGCTACGATGAGTAATGAGTACGTTCTGAAAGAGGCCAAAGCAAAAAGAGGGATAATTTCCAATATTAGGAAGAAACAATCATCATTTTTTGGCCATGTAATGAGAAGTGAACGGCTGGAATATATTGTGACAACTGGGAAAATTGAGGGACGAAGAGATAGAGTGAATCAAAGAGAAAAAATACCAGACAGCTTAAGAGAATGGCTTGGCAGAAGGTCAACAAAAGAAATGACAAAAAACTCTCAAGATCGAAAGCTGTGGAGAGACATGATCACCTACGCCAGCAGGCCCACTACTTGATGATGATGATAAGTTAGACGATATGCCATTTGGTAATTTAATGAAGAGAGCTTGAGAAGTGCAATCCTCACCTTCGTCCTGGCTGTTGTTGGCCACAATTCTGGGGAACCTCCAAATGTTGCCAGTGCCAACTACACATCCCAAGCAAGACAAAACTAATCCAATTTTACTTTTGAAATGTGGACGGTAAATTCTCTGGCAAAGATAGAAAAGTCAAGGAGTTAAAAGTAATCCATTTTGGCAGAAACGATACTTCGGCTGGTCACCCGGTTTCTCTAGTATCTTCTCTTTTGTAGTAACGATGTCAGTCATAAAACAACATATCTTAAACAAAACAATCATAAATCAACATAACTGAACCAAAACAATCGTAACCCAACCTATCTTAACCAAAACAATAATAAACCAACATACCTTAACCCTTAACCAAAACAATCATAAATCAACATATCTATCTATTGACCTTTCGAGCCGTAGCCGGCCCATAGAGCGTAGACCAAGATACTCCTTCTCTTATCTGAATTTTTGTTCTAGCAGTTTTCAATTCTTTTAAAGATATTTTATCAAATCTCGCCATTTGCCTCTGTTAAAAAATATACATCAATTGATGAGAAACAAACTGAACCAAATCAATATAACTGAACCAAAACAATCATAACCCAACCTAACTTAACCAAAACAATAATAAACCAACATAACTTAACCAAAACAATCATAAACCAAAATAACTTAACCAAAACAATCATAACCTAACCTAACTTAACCTAAACAATCATAAACCAACATAAGTATGTGTGCGTTACATATTGGAATTGTGGGTCCATAAATCAACGACGGCCCATTCTAGATAAGCTACTGTGCGGCGCCGATGCAATGATTTTGCAAGAAACTCTTCTTGGTGACAGGACAGTAAGTACTCCATTTCATTGTTTCTACAATAGACGACATCTTGGGCAGGCCATCCTTGTGCGCAACAATATGGTAGCAGCTGAGGTTGATATGTGTACGTGTGACAGTGCAGAATTGCAGGTACATGCGGTTGGGGTGCAGACCCCAATTCATTTCGTGATTGTAAATGTGTATGCCTGTAATGGGAAGGTGAACACACAACAATGGCAGAATCTCTTCGAGTTCGATGAAGAGAACGTCATTTTCTGCGGAGACTTTAATGCTGGAGGAAACCAGTGGGGTAACGTCATAACCAACAAGCAGGGAGAAGACCTAGAGAACACACTGGTATCGGCCGATTTAGTGTGCTTGAATGATGGAAGGGCAACACGAATGGCCACTCGAACAGGGGACTCTGATAGTGTCATAGACCTGGCACTGGTGTCTTCCACCTTCGCACCGGTTTGCAGGTGGAGTGCACTGGGGTTCCACGGAAGTGATCACTATCCATGTGTCCTCCTAATTGAGAAAGGCGGAAATAGAAGCCAGAAAAGAAAGCTCCACACATTCCACTACGAGAAAACAGACCAGGACGTCATTAGCAAAATCAGACACAGGAAACAGAGCGCCCCTCGTAGGAGGCAGGAGAGATGGACGCAGCCACCCTGGTGGAACGTAGATATCGAGGAAGCTTGGCGGTACAAGAGACAAACGGTCAAGACATGGCAGAAAGCCAGAAGGTATGGTAGAACACAACCTGAGCTCTTGAAGCGTCTGAAAGTAGAGGTCGACCAAAAAATGATGCACTTTAAACTATGAGCTAAGCAGGCTAAGGATGCCAAATGGGATGACTTCTGTAAAAAAGTGTGCTCAGAAAAATCGCTAGCCACATTCTGGCGCCTTCATCAGTGCATGAATGGCACACCACGACACAGAAGTATACCAGACTTTCAGAGCACTGGCCAGATATGGCACAAATCTGATGAGAGCAAAGGGAAGGCCCTGCTTGCCCGCTACATTGAGCAGACGGACCAAAGAAATGAGGCTGTAAGAATGAGGATACGGGGATCTTTGTCAAATTTGTGTGAGGATGTAGGGCTGGAAGAAGATCTCACAATCACAACCGATACCATTCGCACGACACTTAAAAGGTCACACAACACTGCTCCGGGTCCAGATGGTGTTAGGTACGATGACATAGGCAATTTAGCTGACGACGACTTGACAAAACTGGCCAATGAGTTTAATACCAGCATTCGGAGTGGCCAGATTAAGGAGGAGTGGCTACACAGCTAGTTACTACCGCTACCGAAGCCAAACAATGACCATTCTCAGATAAGTGCCTACAGAATCATAACAATGCAGAAAACTGCGGGCAAGCTGCTGGAGAAAATAGTTGCCCGTGTCCTCACCTGTCACCTTGAACAGAAACGCGCATTCCCACCCACACTCGGAGGTTATAGATATAACAAAGAGACATGGTTCAATGCGGCAGTCTTTGTCTATGACGTCTTCGAAGGCTTCCACAGACGAGAGGAGACATGTGCTGCTGCTATAGATCTGGAGGATACATACAACAGGGTACCATTTGGATACCTCATGCATATGCTCCTCAAACTGGCGGTGCACCCCTTCCTCTTTAGATGGATCGCCGCGGCACTGTTTCGGAGGAAGGTGATACTCAGATCTGGAAGTTGGTCTTCCGAGCCAACATCCATTTGTCCAGGGCTGCCACAAGGCTCACCATTGTCACCAGTTCTATTTTAACGTGTACACAATAACGATCACGGAACAACAGCTGGATGGGAGGGGAAGAACTATGACTTTTGCTGATGATATTCTGGTATATCGACAGGGAAGAGACAGACGGGGAATCGCCTCCACAATGCAAGACGAACTCGATCGCATTTCTTCCTGGTGTGGGGTATTAGGTGCCGTGGTTAATCCTAATAAAGCATCAGTTTCATGGTTCTCCCTTAACAATCATATCGTTAATATGACTACACCGGTAGTACGAATGGGAGCTGATAAGGTGACCAGGGACAATTTGATGACATACTTCGGAGTTAAGTTTGATCGCAGCCTGTGTTTTCGGGATCACATCGGCCACGTGATAACAAAATACGTGATAAAGGATTAGCCGCCTTGAAGGTCATGGCAGCTGCCAACATCGAGCTGAGGCTACTTACTCTTCAGTTCCAGGAATTAGTCCTCGCACCAATCGAGTATGCCCTGACAATTCTTACTGTCAGTACGACCCAAATTGATAAGCTGGAGAAAATACAAAATGAAGCCATGCGCATTATCTTTAGATGTACGAGGGACACTCCCTGTGTAGCAATGAGGTATCTTCTTGACTTTCCAACCATGGATGACAGAATCAAGATCTGGAGAGCACGAGCATACCTGAAGATTAGTACAGATACAGAGCATCCATTGCACCACGTGCTCAACACAGAGAAAGGTACCAGGCTAAAAAGAGGCAAATCATGGGTGGGTCGAGCTGAAGATGTCATCAAAAAGGTCTGTGGGCTTACCAATATCAGCGTTGGTGAGGAATGGATACCGGTGCATACGTCATTCAAGGGAACTTTCTCGTGTTTTGTCACACTCGACAGGAAAAGTAGGGAACAGAACCCGGTCATGGGTAATGCTGAGGTCAACGGTCTCATCTGCGATAATACCGATGAGAGAAAGATGCAGTCATCTATACGGACGGATCTGTAAGACGACACCAAAGAAATGCATGGGCATTTACAGCACGCTCGGCAGGCAGAATAGTCAAGGAAGACAGTGGTGCATACGTCATGACCACGAGTAGCATGACAATGGAGGCGATGGCAGTGACCAAGGCATTCAAATGGTTAGAGTCACAAGACTACACCCACACATGTATACTGAGTGATTCGATGAGCATGATAAAAAAAAGTGGAGACGGGCTCTGTACGCATGCAATGGGTAGAGTCATTGCAGAAATCAAAAATACGTAAGATCACCTTTGTCTATGTCCCTGGACATGCGGGAGTACAGGGAAATGAAAGGGCGGACAGGTTGGCTAGCTGCGCTGTCGTTGAGGACGGGCAACCAATGGATTGGGCGGACATCAGCATTGCCCTCCGAGATGTGGGAAGAGCCCAAGACTTCGACAAACACAGATCCACGTCACTTCTTCGGATGATGGAAATGGGAGTTAAGTTGGGCACAGAAAGAAATGAGAAACTTAGTGGCCGTGTAAGAAGACTTATCAACCAACATAGAACTGGAGTCGTCAGTCGCTGGACACTGAGGGAATTGCTGAGGAGGGGATCTGAGCACCTATGGACGTGTTCGGAGTGCAATGATGATGACCCGCAAATAACTCAATAACTCAATAAAATCAACATAAATTAACCAAAACAATCATAAACCAACATAACTTAACCAAAACAATCATAAACCAACACAACTTAACCAAAACAATCATAACCCAACATAACTTAACCAAAACAATCATAAACCAACATAACTTAACCAAAACAATCATAAACCAACATAAATTAACCAAAACAATCATATACCAACACAGCTTAATCAAAGCAATCCTAAACCAACATAACTTAACCAAAACAATAATAAACCAACATAACTTAATCAAAACAATCATAAACCAACATAACTTAACCAAAACAATCATAAACCAACATAACTTAACCAAAGCAATCATAAACCAACACAGCTTAATCAAAGCAATCCTACACCAACATAACTTAACCAAAGCAATCATAAACCAACACAAACTAACCAAAACAATCATAAACCAACATAACTTAATCAAAACAATCATAAACCAACACAAACTAACCAAAACAATCATAAACCAACATAACAATCAAAACAATCATAACCAACATAACTTAACCAAAACAATCATAAACCAACACAACCTAACCAAAACAATCCTAAACCAACATAACTTAATCAACAACAAATCGTTACTCCTACATACGTTCACATCTTCTGAAGACTCCATCATGTCGTCCGAGCTATAGCTGGATGTCTTTAAGACCATTTTAGTGTGAGGCCCGCTGACTTATCCAACTAATTGTTCACATTAAGTATATCCACGGTTTTTGTATTTGGCAAGTTTATTAATTAAACTGGCTGAAAAATGTGTAAAAATCCTGAATTGTTAAACAAGGCAGTGTCTCTGACAAAGTGAAAGATGGGTTGTGTTGATAATGTAATCAATGAGATATCGGTGATTGGTTTAGGTTTCATCAGGGGATCCCAAAATGTGGTTGTGTTGTAGGATCAGGGTCGGATCTAAGATTAAGCTAAATATACTAGGTAAAGGTAAAGGTAAAGGTAAAGGTAAAGGTAAAGGTAAAGGTAAGGTAAAGGTAAAGGTAAAGGTAAAGGTAAAGGTAAAGGTAAAGGTAAAGGTAAGGTAAAGGTAAATGTAAAGGTAAAGGTAACGGTAACGGTAACAGTAAAGTTTACGATAAAGATAATGGTAAAGGTGAAGGTGAAGGTGAAGGTAAAGGTAAAGGTAAAGGTAAAGGTAAAGGTAAAGGTAAAGGTAAAGGTAAAGGTAAAGGTAAAGGTAAAGGTAAAGGTAAAGGTAAAGGTAAAGGTAAAGGTAAAGGTAAAGGTAAGGCAAGGCAAGGTAAGGTAAAGGTAAAGGTAAAGGTAAAGCTAAAGGTAAATGTAAAGGTAAGGTAAAGGTAAAGGTGAAGGTAACGTAACGGTAAAGTTTACGATAAAGATAAAGGTAAATGTAAAGGTAAGGTAAAGGTAAAGGTAAAGGTAACGGTAACAGTAACAGTAAAGTTTACGATAAAGATAATGGTAAAGGTAAAGGTAAAGGTAACGGTAACGGTAACAGTAACAGTAAAGTTTACGATAAAGATAATGGTAAAGGTAAAGGTAAAGGTAACGGTAACGGTAACAATAACAGTAAAGTTTACGATAAAGATAATGGTAAAGGTAAAGGTAACGGTAACAGTAACAGTAAAGTTTACGATAAAGATAATGGTAAAGGTAAAGGTAAAGGTAAAGGTAACGGTAACAGTAACAGTAAAGTTTACGATAAAGATAATGGTAAAGGTAAAGGTAAAGGTAACGGTAACGGTAACAGTAACAGTAACAGTAAAGTTTACGATAAAGATAATGGTAAAGGTAAAGGTAAAGGTAACGGTAACGGTAACAGTAACAGTAAAGTTTACGATAAAGATAATTGTAAAGGTAAAGGTAACGGTAACGGTAACAGTAACAGTAAAGTTTACGATAAAGATAATGGTAAAGGTAAAGGTAAAGGTAACGGTAACGGTAACGGTAACAGTAACAGTAAAGTTTACGATAAAGATAATGGTAAAGGTAACGGTAACGGTAACAGTAACAGTAAAGTTTACGATAAAGATAATGGTAAAGGTAAAGGTAAAGGTAAAGGTAACGGTAACGGTAACAGTAACAGTAAAGTTTACGATAAAGATAATGGCAAAGGTAAAGGTAACGGTAACGGTAACAGTAACAGTAAAGTTTACGATAAAGATAAAGGTAAATGTAAAGGTAAGGTAAAGGTAAAGGTAACGGTAACGGTAACAGTAACAGTAAAGTTTACGATAAAGATAATGGTAAAGGTGAAGGTAAAGGTAAAGTACGAGACTTGAAGCGGCGTCTTAGCGCTCGAGTTTTCGCATATATGTGTTCGGCCGCCTATCCAGAAGTGTTCGGAGACTTCTGGATAGTGTCGCTTCAAGCATCGAAACTCACAATGCGAGGTGGTATTCCTCACCATCCCGGAGTACTACCCTGGTACCCATTTCTGTCAGCGGCTGGGTTGACCGCGGGGGGGGGGGAGTATTTTTATTCCAAACACAAGTAAAACTCACACTGCTCCCAGTGGAAATCGAATACGGGTTGTCCGAACGTCGACAGCCAAGTCGGGTGGTTTTCCCAACTAGGCTACCGAGGCCCCATAAATATGTTAGAGCTTAGGGCAACACAATCCGAGGGGCCTCAAAAATGTTCATAATTTGTTTTTGAGATGACACTTTTTTCAAGTAAAACTTTCTAGTCTTAATTTTGTTACGGAAAGAGTGGACCCATCAGAGTTTAGTTATAGCGCATTCACAAATGTTTGTAGTTGTTCAGCCTGTCTACAAATTTATGTTCGTTACATGCAAGTTCGTTCAGGACTTTCTTTAAAAAAAAACACACATAAAACGCACTTTTTGAACGATCAGTTGGTTGCTACAACAATATGATTTGTCAAACTCATTAACTAAGCGAGGATTACGATAGATTTCTATATCTCGATGAAGAAAATTTCTTTCATAATTACCTGATCGTTGAGTATCACAGATATACACCTAGATGACACAGACATACGAGTAATATGTAATTTATACTAGCATCAAACAATAATAATAACATTGAAAAATGAGAACTCTATGAAATTTGGTAGGACATGTCAAGACAGAAATTGAGAAGAACATGTCACCTGTTGATATAAAAAGAGGATTAAGACAGGGATGTATCCATCACCAAACTTGTTCAATCTATCTTCTTATTTTTCTTCTATCCTTCCTCTATTGCCGTTGGCGTCGAGGGGAAATACAATCTGCGATTCTTTGCTCTTCTGTTGGCCTCTTCTGATGTTATTCCTCCTAGTGATTCTAGTATTCCCTTTATCCATCTCTTTCTCGGTCTTCCTCTTAATCTGGTTTGTTTATGGCTCTTTGAGTCATTGTTAGTTCTTTTTGTATTGTTATGTGGCCGAACCAAGTTATATGTTGTTTCTTTATGTATTCTGTGGCTGGTTCAATTTCGAGTTTCTTCCTCAGGTCAGTGTTTCTTACTCTGTCCCTTAAGCTGTTTCCTGTCATTCTTCTGACACATTTCATTTCGGTGGTCGTTATCTTTCTTATTGTTCTAGAGTCCAGCGTCCAATTCTGGCACTAATAGCACAGAGTTGGTAGAAAAATTGATTTGTATATTGCCCTTTTTGCTTCCGTAGTTATTGCTTTGTTTTTCAATAGTGTTGATACTTGGCCTATAACTTGGCATGCTTTGTTACACCTTATATCTGCAACTGTTCAATCTATACACTGAATATATATTTTTTTTAAAACATCACAGATGCCAGGCCTAAACATGAATGCAAAGATAATCAATAACCTAAGATATGCTAATGATATTGTATTACTAGAGGAAAATCCTAAAGATCTACAACAATTACATGATGAAATGAACATGACAAGCAAAAAATATGGATTAGATATGAATATCAAAAAAGACTAAAATCATGATCATAAACAAAGATAATACCCAAAACCTACAAACGAATATCAAAGTTGAAGGAATAAACTTTGAGATAGCCCAGATCTACAACTACCTTGGACATACTATAACCAGTGATGGAAAATGTACAACTGAATTAAATAAAAGAATAGGAATGGCAAAAAGTAATTTTAATGTCATGAAAAATATACTAACATCAAAACAAATAACACCAGAGCTAAAACTAAGAATAACATAATGTTATATCTTCTCGGCATTGCTGTATGGGACAGAAACAGACATTAGAAAGATAACAGAAAATAAAAATTAAGCCTTTGAAACGTGGATTTAAAGAAGAATAGGAAGAATTGGATGGAAAGAAAATAAAACAAATGACGAAGTCTTAAAACAGCAAAAAATGGAAAGATAATTACTAAACAACATTAAAACAGGACACACGAGATTTTTGTGGCATGTTAAAAGACACAACATAATCATCAAGTACCGGGCCTGCTGGCGTAGGTGATCATGTCTCTCCACAGCTTTCGATCTCAACAGTTATTTGTCATTTCTGTTGTTGACCTTCTGCCAAGCCATTCTCTTAAGCTGTCTGGTATCTTTTCTCTTTGCTTCCCTCTATCTCTTCGTCCCTCAATTTTCCCAGTTGTTACAATATATTCCAGTTGTTATCTTCTCATTACATGGCCAAAAAATGATGATTGTTTTTTCTTAATATTGGAAATTAGGTCTTCTTTTGCTTTGACCTCTTTTAGAACATTATCATCACTCTTCTTGGCTGTCCATGGTACTCTCAACATTCTTCTGTAAAACCACATTTCTACAGCCTGCGGTGATTTTCTTGTCTGTTGTACTGTTGTCCATGATTCACATCCATAAGTTCAGACTGGTTCTACATAACATTTAAGAACTCTTTTTCTTGTTTCTATTATCAAAAAAATGGATTGCACAGTAACTTCCTCATTTTTTGGAAAGCTGATTTTACCTGAGCCATTCAGCATCTCACCTCTGTTGGCCATCTGAGGTTAACAATGTTCCCTGATATCTATATTCATCTCCCTGTTTTAATATTGTTCCACTTGTCTTTATTATGCATTAGGGTGAAGTCCTTTTTTTTGCTACCATTACTTCTGTCTTTTTACTATTATGGCTGAGTCCTTTATTATTGCCTTCCTTCACTATAATGCCTAAAATCTTTTGTAACTAATTTTCACTATTAGCGATTAAGATTGTATCATCAACATACACAAACCCATACACAAACACGTAATGAAAGTATCACGGGACAAATAATAGTAACCTATCAGATAAAACTACTCATACACGATATACACACAGATATACACACAGTGTCAGTGACCCGAACCAGGGATGTGTTTTCCATGTGTTAATTTATTGTTTATATCCGTATGACACAGACCAACCCTTTAGCATTATTTAAAACGTTTAACATCTATACATTTGAACTTTCTTAATTAAAAGGGGCTTCTATTTGTCTGTGTTGTTTTGTGTGTCGCTTATCTCTCTTTATCGAATGTGTGATAATTCAAAGTAAATACAGGGTAACATCATCATCAAGCCGTATGTTATTTGCAGAACGTTACATTCATCACAGCCCGTCTGAGAGAATCTCTGTCTTTAGCCAGGTCTTCCACAAAACATTGCATTGACCACATTCCGTCTGAGAGAATCTCTGTCTCTACCAAGATCTTCAACAAAACATTGCATTGACCACAGTCCGCCTGAAAGAATCTCTGCCTCTACCCAGATCTTCAACAAAACATTGCATTGACCACAGTCCGTCTGAGAGAATCTCTGTCTCTAACCAGATCTCTCCCTTCTTCTGTTGTCATGTTGAGGATCTCCTTGATGTCTTGAAACCACCGTCTTCTTAGTCTGCCCCTAAAGCATCACCCAACCTTGCCTTCCATTATCGTTCTTTCGATCCCGCGGTGTCTTTTGACGTGGCCACAGTATTTTAATTTCCTTTGTAGAATAGTGTTTATAAGCCTGTTCTTGTTTACTATTTAAATATGTTAATATGTCTTCACTGACATCCAAACATTTCTATATCAGCTCAACAACAAATGATAAATTGCGTTTTCATACCAACTTTGTGTTATGAAAGTCAAATATGGACCTTTCCTAAATCATATTTAAGAAAGATAAATACATGTGAGATGCGATGCTTGAGAAAAGTAACAAACAACACAAGAAGAGATAGAATACCAAATGAAACCATAAGAAAAATTGTAGGAATAAAACCCTGCCAAGAATATATAGAACAACAACAACTCAAATGGTTGGGCCACAAGATCAGAATGAATCCTCACCAATCACCATCATGGGCGTTCTTCTCGAGAATACATGGAAAAAGACCAAGAGGAAGACCCAGAAGAAGATGGATAGATGCAGTGACAGAGACATGTAACAACAAAAGAAAATCACTAATTCAGACAGTTCGAGCAGCTCAAGAACGACAAATGATATAACCACGACACCTTTTAGGTATCAGTGAGAAAGAGAAAAGTAGAAGAAGAATATGTATTCACTGCTCTTTTTTCCTTTTCCAGGGTATCTTAATGACTTTTCTGTAGCTTTTTGTTTCGAATGAATCAATTTTCTTCCTTGCACCTTGTCAGATCAAAAACAGGCAAGTTTAATATACCCATGATGTCGTAGAGAGAGATAGGACATTGGTTCAGTAATGAACTACAATCAGAGATAGGACATTGGTTCAGTACTGAACTACAATCAGAGATAGGACATTGGTTCAGTAATGAACTACAAGCAGAGATAGGACATTGGTTCAGTAATGAGCTACAAGCAGAGATAGGACATTGTTTCAGTAATGAACTACAAGCAGAGATAGGACATTGGTTCAGTAATGAGCTACAAGCAGAGATAGGACATTGTTTCAGTAATGAACTACAAGCAGAGATAGGACATTGGTTCAGTAATGAGCTACAAGCAGAGATAGGACATTGTTTCAGTAATGAACTACAACAGAGATAGGACATTGTTTCAGTAATGAACTACAAGCAGAGATAGGACATTGGTTCAGTAATGAACTATAAGCAGAGATAGGACATTGTTTCAGTAATGAACTACAAGCAGAGATAGGACATTGTTTCAGTAATGAACTACAACAGAGATAGGACATTGGTTCAGTAATGAACTACAAGCAGAGATAGGACATTGGTTCAGTAATGAACTACAAGCAGAGATAGGGCATTGGTTCAGTAATGAACTACAAGCAGAGATAGGACATTGGTTCAGTAATGAACTATAACAGAGATAGGACATTGGATCAGTAATGAACTATAACAGAGATAGGACATTGGTTCAGTAATGAACTACAAGCAGAGATAGGACATTGGTTCAGTAATGAACTACAAGCAGAGATAGGACATTGGTTCAGTAATGAACTACAAGCTGAGATAACACATGAAATGTAAAGATATTCTGTAATCATCATCAGCGAGTGCCATCTCCGCAACGAAGGTTGGCTACCATGGAACGCCATTCTGCTCTGTCTCTTGCGTTGATGGTGCAGGTTGTCATGGGTTGATTTGTCCATCTTTTGATGTTACTCGTCTATGGTAGTCTTAGTCTGCCTCTGCCTCTTTTACCCTGTATTTTCCACTCCAAGATTACATTTAGTAGGCTGCTGTGTCTTTTAATACGACCCAAAGATGGACAAGTATGACAAGTCTATGACAGCCTGCACCATCAAAGCAAGAAACAGAGTAGAATGGCGATCCATGAGTAGCCAACCTTCGTTGTGGAGAAGGCGCTCGATGATGATGATGTGTCTTTAACATGGCCCAAAAACCGCATTTGTCTTGTTTGAATTGTGCTTAGTAGTTCTCCTTTCATTTTTAGTTGTTTTAAAACTTCATCATTTGTTTTCTTTTCTCTCCGTCCAATTCTACATATTCTTCTATAAATCCACATTTCAAAAGCTTCAATTCTCTGTTCTGTTTTTTTGTTTAATGTCCATGTTTCTGCACCATATAGAAATTTTAAGAAGAAACAACACTTTGCTATTCTTAGTTTTAGCCCTGGTGTTATTTGTTTTGATGTTAGTATATTTTTAATGACATTAAAATTACTTTTTGCCATTCCTATTATTTTATTTATTATTCTGTAATCAGAATGAAGAACCGAGAAAAAGCTAGGAATAACTCCTGCCATAGAATATATAAAGAATCAACAGATAAAATGATTTGGTCATGTAACAAGGCAGAAAGATCAAAACACAACACAACGAGCCTTAAATAAACATTGCGAGAACAAGGGGATTTATGGGGACAATATATCTCAGTTATATAAACATTTGAAACTGTACACAGCAGAAATATTTAGTTCAGTTTTGTAATCATACAAAACAAATATTAAAAATGGAGATGGAAGAAAAGTCAATTGTAGACCTAGAGTAAGATGGACTGACAACGTTTGATAAAAGCTACAACATCAATTGACAATGATAGATGTTGCCAGGAAGGCACAAACTAGAACGTTGGTTTTCCCGCAAAATCCAAATGCATATAAGAGGAAATGAAAAGAGAGAGAGAGAGAGAGAGAGAGAGAGAGAGAGAGAGAGAGAGATGGAGAGAAAGAGAGGGGAGAAAGAGAGACTGAGGGAGAGGGAGAAGTAGAGAAAATGCATGTACAAAATAAATTACTTTGAAATAACAAAAGATGTTCACCAAAAATAGGGGGGGGGGGGGTTTAATGTTCCTTGAATTAATCGAACAGTTACATCTCGTCACATGCCCTTAAAATTAAGTTAAATTGTTGTTGTTGTTGTTGTTGTTGTTGTTGTTGTTGTTGTTGTTGTTGTTGTTGCGTTCGCCAGCTTTCAACTCTGACGAAGTCCCTAGAGACTAGGAACTGAATTTTTGCGTGTTAATACATTTTTCCCGGCAGCCATGCGCACAGGGGTCCCTCGCCGCACAGGCAGATAACTCCGACTTTAACATTAAGTTAAATGAGTGTTATTTACGTAGTCGATTAAATATATCATAAATTTAGAGTGCATGAGGAATAAAAATACAAATAAAAAACATGGGCAAAGACTGTGTCATTTTTCTCGTTACGTGAAAACAACAGATAACAATATTTTGACAACGAGCAGGGTATAATAGATTACAACATAAGTATGTGAAGCACGGCATAGCTTTTATGTGTCAGATTGGACTTCCCTTCTGGGTACATATTCGGTTTGCTGGACTAGTTAGTTACTTTGCATTGTAACCTGGAAAGGGTAGGGGGGAAGCTAATACATTTTGGACCAGTTCTAGATCTCTGAGACTGACGCCATTTGTTAGTTATGAGTCACTAACTTCTTACGATCATTTACTGTACGTATTTTTTATCCCTAAAAAAAAATATATATATATATATATATATATTTGACTTGATCTTGCTATGCAGTGCTTTCCTGGCAACTTTGACCCCATATTCAAATAAACCTCTTTAAATTGTATCGTTTACCTATCCCTCTTTAAAGTCCTTTCTTAAAATGACGTTCCGTGTGGGTAGATGCGTTGTTTTGTTATTTGAAGCATATTGGAATATTTGTTTCAGAATTAAATATTTGGGTACCTAGTTACCATCTCGTTTAATTACTACTTGCTAGGCTAGAGTATTTATCATCATCATCATCATCATCATCATCATCATCATCAGGTCGCATGTCAGCAGAACGTTGCATTCACCACAGCCCGTCTGAAAGAATCTCTGTCTCTAGCCAAATCTCCCACAGAACGTTGCATTCATCACAGCCCGCCTAAAATAATCTCTGTCTCTAGCCAGATCTCCCACAGAACGTTACATTCATCACAGCCCGCCTAAAAGAATCTCTGTCTCTAGCCAGATCTCCCACAGAACGTTGCATTCACCACAGCCCGCCTAAAAGAATCTGTCTCTACCCAGATCTCCCACAGAACGTTGCATTCACCACAGCTCGTCTGAAAGAATTTCTGTCTCTAACCAGATTTCCCCTTCTTCTATTGTCATCTTCAAGGTCTCTGTGATGTTTTTAAACCACCTTCTTCTTGGCCTCCCATGATGCGTCGCCCAGTTATCATACCTTCCATTATTGTTCTTAACAGCCCGCTGTGTCTTTTGACGTGGCCAGATCCTTTTAACTTTCTCTGTAGAATCTAGACTAGTCTGTAGGTCGTAAATTCAACCACAATGACAAAGGAATACGGTCTTAATTAGCTCTTTTCCTGTATCTTGACTGCAACTGTCAACTATGAGTTGCTACCGTTTTCAATTCTGGTGGTGTCTGGTGTCCTGTCCCAGTTGACATGGCTAACATTTTATAATTCAAGCCAACGATATAATATAGATGTAAAACATGGACATTATTGACGAATGAAAGATTCACAACAGCTAAAACAAAATGTTGTTATATAATATTGAATACAATAAATAAATTCGTCCCGAGCCATTCCGAACTGAAAAATATCATCGGTTATATCATCATCATGATCAAGTAGCATACCTGCTGGCGTTGGTGATCATGTCTCTTCACAACTCTCGATCTCGACCGTTATTTATTATTTCTATTGTTGACTTTCTGCCAAGCCATTCTCTTTAGCTGTCTGGTATCTTTTTCTCTTTGTTTCCCTCAAACCTTCAAGTTTCTTTCTTCATCCATCAAGTCAAATGAGAATGCGTGTTTTAATCATCATCATCATCATCATGTGCCATACTGGGTGGCGTATGCGATCATGTCCTTCCACAATCTTCTATCTACAGCGCATCGTATCAGTTCTGTTGACTGTTTTCCATGCCATGACACCAAGCTATCCAGTATTTTCTCTCTTTGTCGTCCGCGATCTCTTTTTCATTTTTATTTTTCCAGTTGTAACCAAATATTCCAACTTTCCTCTTCTCATGATGTGCCCGATAAAATGATGATTGTTTCTTTCTGATATTTTTTAGGAGCATGTTTTAATAGAACAGCGAAGAAGATTCCAAAAAAGATCGGAACAAGAACGCATCCCTGCTTGACACCACAGCGTATATCCTCTACAGAACGTGGGCAGAAAAAGAAAGAGACAAGTTGCTACCCATGCAACATGTTTCTTCTCTCCACGCAGCCGAGCGATCCGAAGGTCTAGCAGGGCAAGAACAGTTTGGTACCAACTGCGTCGCAGGAGTTGCCAGAGCAATGTTGAAATCAACACTGAACTGCCTTAGGGTCTCCATCTTCGGATTTTCCCTCAGGGTTTACTCCCGAAGTCTATTCCTTGTTCGGGTAAACCCGCTAACAAAGCAAGGGTTTATAATCGGAATTGACCTTCTCCTAGATGGGTTGACATTTTTATGCTATCGGGTCACATTTATCCGGGGAGAAGGTTGTGGCGCCTCCGACTCGCCGATGAAAACGTCATAGGGCATATGGGGCATTTTATGAAATACATGTACTTACCCAAAGCGACTAATTCATCCCTTTTTTTTTTTTATATTTCTGCTTTAGAAATTAACTTTTTTTTTTTTATATAACTTTTTATTTCGTTTTTAAAAAGTGTTACAATTCATTTTACAACAAACAAATTCATTTATGTGATGTGATCATGATGAATGATGATACATGTTGTGATTAAAAATTAAGTAATGCATTCACACCACACGACAAAGGGTTTAAAACCAGGAGCGCCAGAGGCGCCAATACAGTTTATCCCCTGACGTCTGTGTCGGCGTCTTCAAAGATACATTTCTTTATACCTGGAGTTTATTGTCTGCCGCCACTGAGTGTTGCATAACGAGGCCGCAATAGCCTCGAGCGCCCCGACGTCTGTGTTCTGGGATCTCGTCGCTGTATTGATATTTGGCTTTGATGTCGGGTGTTTATCCCTTGTCACAACTTGGAAGTACCACCTTTTTTTTTCCCAGTCAGGCTGAGTCAGCTTGTTATTATTTATCTCTTTCGTTCGCATACGTTCATTCACAACAGTAAACTTTTGCAATTTAAGATACACATTGTTCTTTGGTTAAAAATGTGTAGAAAAGATGGGAATTAAAATTCTTACATTCGTACATAGCCTCATTCCTGCAAGTCCATATTATATGTCTGTATTCTGATAGTAGTATAAGTAATTTTGTATAGAGATCTTGTGTTGTTGTTTTTGGCAGTGTGTTAAGCATAATAGATGTGTCGACTTTTTGTGTTGTATGTAATTTTAGTATCTGTTGCAGTGCCCTTCTCGCCGGTATGATTGTACTGCATCTATAGAATAGGTGCTCTTCTGTTTCTTGAACTTTTTGTCTGCAGAGGGGGCATCGGGGTGTCCGTCTTAATCTGTGGGTTGGTCTCGCTGTGGTGGGTGTCATGTTATATATAAGTCTGTATGTGACCTCCCTCGCTGTGGTGGGTGTCATGTTATATACAAGTCTGTATGTGACTTCCCTTGCTTTGGGGTGATGTGTGAGTTGTGGAGGTTTGAGAATGTGTTGGTGTAGTCTGTGAGAAAGTATTTTTGGCCTCTCTTGATTCTGTGATGTAATGGAGGTGTTTGTTCTCTAACTAGATGTTTGTAGATGTTGTTTGTCCCTTGGTGTAGTAAACTGTCATGTCCTTGGATGGCCTGTATACATGTTTTGTAATATGTAGGTGTGGTGCCGAAATGGTGAGGCAATGAATTGTTGAGTTTTCTGAATCTGATTAATCTCAGCCCCATGTAGTAGTGAGCAAAGGTGTGGTTGTCTGGTTGGTTGATGATGCGACTTATATGATTTATTCTGATAGCTTTTATTTTTGTGTGTGTCCTGTAGTGAGATCCCTCCGTTTTTTGTGCTGTATCAGTGTTTTTCTTTTATGCTGTGTATTGTGTGGCCAAATACAAAGGTTCTTATCAGTTGTTTATCTCTTTGATTGTTGATTGCGGAGGGTCGAAGACTGTGGCTGTGTAAATCAATTTGGGGATGATGTATGTGTATACTATGATGTATGTGTTGACTATGATGTATGTGTTGACTGTGATGTATGTGTTGACTATGATGTATGTGTTGACTATGATGTATGTGTTGACTATGATGTTCCGGCCAAAAATTGTTGATGTTTTGTATTTGTATCTCTGTAGCATGTCTGTTATTTTTGTGATTAGGTTCTGCCATGTTGGTTTGTGTGTTTTATTTGGGTTGCATGGATATGTTATCCCGTATAGTTTTAAGTTGGTGACCGGTGTTGGGGCTGAGGGGAATGTCCGCTTTGCTCTTCCACCTGCCTATACCTATAATAAATGATTTCTGTATGTTTATTTGTGCCCCGCTGCCCTGCCCGAACTCTGTGAATGTGCTGAGGATGTTGTCTATTGATCTAGTGGTTGATGGAAAGAAAACAGTGTCATCAGCGTAGGCTAACAGCTTCTGTTCTCCTTTCCCTGATATGAGTGTGCCTGCTATGGAGTTGTTTTGTCTAATGCTTTCTAAGAGTGGCTCTATAGTCAGTACATAAAGTAAGGGGGATAGAGAGCACCCTTGTCTGACTGATCTTGTTAACCTGAAAGACTCTGTAAGAGTTTGGTTCACTAGGATCCTGCTCTCAGGTCTAGCATAAAGAATGTGAATCCATTGTCTGAAATGTTCTCCTATGTTACAATTGAGCAAAGTCTTGTGGAGGTATGAATGGGCTACTCTGTCAAAGGCTTTTTCTTGGTCAAGAGATAAGATAGAGGATTGACTGTCTTTTTCGTGTGTGTAAGTGATAATGTCTCTTATAAAGTGTGTGTGCTGGTGAATGTTTCTGCCCTGAACACTACATTGTTGATCTGTATGGATGAGAGACGTCATGAAAGGTTTAAGTTTATTTGTCAATGTCTTTGTTAGTATCTTGTAGTCTGTGTTGAGAAGTGAAATGGGTCTGTAGTTTTTTAGAAGTGTTTTATCTGTGTTGTCTTTGGGAGCAGTGTTATGTAGGACGTGTTTAGACTTGGCGGTAACTGTTTCTTTGTGAATGAGTGTGTGTACATTCTGAGGAGAAGAGGACCTAGGATAGGAAAGAAGTGTTGGTAAAATTCTACTGTGAGGCCATCAGGCCCTGGTGATTTGTTCTTTTGCATTGCTTGTACTGCACTTGTTATGTCTGCTAGTGTGAGTTCTGCATCGAGCTTCCCTTTTTCTGAGTCTGTTAGTTTTTTTGTATATTGCATGAATTTGTCTTGTATGTGAGGTTGTGTGTTACTTTCTGTGTATAAGTTCTGGTAGTAGGTTTCAAATGCCTTGGTTATATTTGGGGTATCTGTTTGTATGTTGCCGTCTGAGTCTGCTATTTTCCTTATTTGCCTGTTGCGTTGTATATTCTGTTCTATTCCCAAGTATTGTTTGCTTGTAGTTTCCTGCGTGATTGTCCTTAAACCTGTACGCAGTAATGCCCCTTGAAATCTATGATGTCTGTACTGTAGCAGTTTCTCCTCTAGTGTCAAGATGTTGGCTGTATATTTGTCTATTTGTCTAGCTAGATGGATGGCTTCTTCTAACATTTTCTCGTGTCTCTGTCTGACCTTGTTTATCTGTCGTGACATAATTTGTGTTCGTTCTCTTATCGTGTCCTTCAGGAGTTCCCAATGCACCTGTACGTCATCTATGTCTTTGTGGTCAGTGTACAAGTGGATGATTTGTGTTATGTGTTTGACGTATGTTTCGTTCTGTAGTAAAGTGTTGTTGAACTTCCACACTGGGTGTGGTGACTTTCTGGACTGAGTATTTGGGTGTATACTGTTAATGGTTGCAATGATTGCTTTGTGGTCTGTAAACTGGAGCGTGTCTGAAATTTGTCTAGTGTGTGTGATGTGGTGGTTTGCTGGTGCGTATATCCTGTCTAGTCGTGCTGCCCTGTTGTGACCAATATTCCTGTGTGTGAAATCTCTAATCTGTGGATGTGTGTGTCTATATGCATCTGTCAGGCTGTGGGTGTCAATTATCGTCCGTAAGAGGTTCAGTTGATTATTGTCGTTTTTATTGATGTACCTAATCTGAGCCTTAACCTCTCCTCCAACCACATCCATGTCTGTAAGAGGTTCAGTTGATTATTGTCGTTTTTATTGATGTACCTAATCTGAGCCTTAACCTCTCCTCCAGCCACATCCATGTCTGTGAGGACGCAGTTAAAATCTCCACCTAATATTATGTTTGTCCCCATATATAAGGTCGTTAGAGTGGTATCCAGTCTTTCGTAGAACATGGGTTGATGTGTGTAGTTTGCTGGTGCATGTATGCAGACAATAGTATGTGTGTGTTTGTCGTCATTTCTCACTTGCACTATAGCCATCTTGCCGTTCCTGTCTCTGTCTTTTTTCACAATGGTCCATCTGTCTGATGTTTGTAGTATTGCTACTCCTGATCCTACGTTGTGTATGGCTAGACTAAAACAGGAGTGTTGTATGCCTATATTTGTTGTGATTTGTTGCGCATGAAAGTCTGTGTTTATGTTGGTTTCTTGTATTAATATAAAGTCTGGTTTGTACTTTCGTGTCAGTTGGACCTGAGGCCACTAATGTTTAACGATACAATTTTAATGTCCGACATGGTACCAATATAATTAAAATGAGCTGAAATTTATAATTAAACAAACAATTGAGAAATTGTTCTTTATCAGTGATTATTGGGCTCTGATGTTTGATCTTTTACTTTTCTTTGGTGTTGTTTTTATGCTCCAAACAGAGTTCTCCTCGTCGTCCGTGTCAATGATTAATTGACCCGGTGTTGCTGGGGACTTTGACATATCGTCGCTGTCGTCTTCCGCGTCTCTGTGTTCTTGATGTTCTGGCGACTCTGTGGCTCTGTGTTCTTGATGTTCTGGCGACTCTGTGGCTCTGTGTTCTTGATGTTCTGGCGACTCTGTGGCTCTGTGTTCTTGATGTTCTGGCGACTCTCTGGCTCTGTGTTCTTGATGTTCTGGCGACTCTGTGGCTCTGTGTTCTTGATGTTCTGGCGACTCTGTGGCTCTGTGTTCTTGATGTTCTGGCGACTCTGTGGCTCTGTGTTCTTGATGTTCTGGCGACTCTGTGGCTCTGCGTTTTCTTCCTGCTAGGACTTCTGCAAATGACGCCTCTGTAGTGTTTTCTGTCTGTTCTTGTGTCTCTACTATAGCTGTTGTCTGCGCGGGTTCCTCGGGGGTCTCCACGTGTGCTGTTTCTGGTGTAGTTCCACAGGGAGGTGTAGGTTCTACCTGCGTTGTTTCTGTAGCAGCATGCTGTTCTGTAACTGTTTGTGTTCTGATTGTTTGCTTCCGCGTAGGGCACTGGCTTTCCCAGTGTGTGTCTAGGCCACAATGCGAGCACTGTGTCCGCCTACCTGGGAGCGTAATCCAGACCTTATGGGATCTGGGATTCCTCCCTTTTATCTGAATCTTGGCGTAGTGCGGCACAATCTTGTCCTTGGTAGGCTTGTATTTGAATTGCCACGTGCTGCTGTCTGCATCGACCTGCCTTATCTGAATCTTGGCGTAGTGCGGCACAATTTTGTCCTTGGTAGGCTTGTATTTGAATTGCCACGTGCTGCTGTCTGCATCGACCTGCCTTATCTGGATCTTGGCGTAGTGCGGCACAATCTTGTCCTTGGTAGGCTTGTATTTGAATTGCCACGTGCTGCTGTCTGCATCGACCTGCCTTATCTGAATCTTGTCGTAGTGCGGCACAATTTTATCCTTGGTAGGCTTGTATTTGAATTGCCACGTGCTGCTGTCTGCATCGACCTGCCTTATCTGAATCTTGGCGTAGTGCGGCACAATTTTGTCCTTGGTAGGCTTGTATTTGAATTGCCACGTGCTGCTGTCTGCATCGACCTGCCTTATCTGAATCTTGGCGTAGTGCGGCACAATTTTGTCCTTGGTAGGCTTGTATTTGAATTGCCACGTGCTGCTGTCTGCATCGACCTGCCTTATCTCCGCTCTCTCGTCACCCGTAATAAATCGTACGAAGGCTTCCATGTTTTTCCTCGGCAGCGTTGGTGGCACCCATTGAACTCTCCCCACTGATCTTTCTGACTCCACGTGCTGGACACTTATCTGAATATTCGGTGTCTTTAGTGCTATTTATAGTTGGCTAAGTCTTTGGTAGTGGGCCACGTGGCCTGCAGCTTTTAGGGTGAAAAACCAATTCCGTGGATTTTCGAATCTGTAAAGTGACGACACATTTGTGCCGACACCAACAGGCCCGACAATGACACTTAATATACTCGTGTAGTTCATTTTGAGGGCATCTGGCCCAGTGATGTGAACACTTAATATACTCGTGTAGTTCATTTTGAGGGCATCTGGCCCAGTGATGTGAACACTTAATATACTCGTGTAGTTCATTTGAGGGCATCTGGCCCAGTGGTGTGAACAGATAGCGTTCCTTTTTTGTGGATTTCTCCACCTTCCAGTTCGCAGTCATTGATTTCGAATATATATCAATTGGTATGGCCATTCTGATGATACAAGTTCTAAATATGTGATCTGTATGTAAGATGAGAGCAAACTCGAGTACTTACTGTTTCATACACACAAAAAATACTCCACGAAATCCTTTTAGAATATGAAGTAATCTCCCAAATAGATTTCTCCTCAGTTCAAAATCACAATCTTAGCGAAAATCCTAAGTCCAATCTTCGAGTCTGGCTGAGTCGGTTTTCTCAAGTTGTCTCGGCAAGAAATCACACACATACATTCTCCACGAAATCCTTTAGGAATATGCTGGTATTTAACAGATAAAATTCTCCTAAGTTCAAAGTCACAATTTTAACAAAATCTTAAGTCTACTCTTCAAGTCTGGCTGAGGAGCTGGCAAGACTACCTTTAGAAAAAAAGCCATAAAAAACAGCATACAAGAATCTTGTGACACCTTACCAAAAAAAAAGGAAAATAAGAAAAAACAAAAATGGATAACTGACAACATCTTAGAAAAAAAATGGAAGAAAAAAGACAAACTAAGAACACTGCCAGATACAATGAAATTGATAATGAAATACGCAAAATGTGCAAAAAGGCAAAAGAAGACTTGCTCAACCAAAGATGTCTAGTAGTCGAAACTATGGAAAGTAAACAAATTTTAAGAGAGATGCACACAGAAATAAAGAGAATTACTAATAAAGACAAAAAAGCTGCTTGAAACAGTTGTATTGCAAACAAAGAGGGAAGAATGCTAACAGACAACAGCGATATAATCGATAGATGGCAGAAATATATAACAGAATAATTTCATGACGAAAGGGACAAAAAACCATTTATAAAATGTACGTACAGCTATAAAATCCTGAAATTTGAAGTAGAAAGCTATAAAAACAATGAAAAGGGGAAAAGCAGCAGGACCTGACAATATACAGATAGAAATGATACGGGCACTAGAAGATTTTGGTATTGAAGCGATCACAGACATATGCAATGACATATACCATACAGGATACATACCAAATGAACTAAAAACATCAACTTTCATTGCATTATCTAAAAAGAATGGAACAGATGAATACAGTGATTTTATAGCAATAAGCCTAATGAGCCAGGTAACAAAAATTTTACTAAAATTTATACACGGAAGAATTTATAATAAAATCAATACTAAATTAGATGAGCAATAATTTGGATTCAGGAAAACAGTGGGACAAAAGAACCCATATTTAGCATGAGGACATTGATTAAAAATACATAGAAGTAAACAAACCAATATAAGCCTGCTTCATAGACTACACCAAAGCTTTGGAGAGAATACACCATAATCAACTTATAGACTGCATAAAAGATATAAATCTGGACGATACAGACATACGATTAATAATCAATTTGTATTGGGAGCAAACAGCAGTAATAAATTATAACAAAGAGAACTCTACACCCATTGATATAAAAAGAGGAGTAAGACAAGGATGCATCCTATCTCCAAGCTTGTTCAATCTATACACTGAGCAAATCTTTAAAAACATCTCAGAGATGCCAGGCCTAAACATTAATGGAAAGATAATCAATAACCTAAGATAAGCTGATGATACTGTTCTACTAGCAGAAAATCCTAAAGATCCACAACAATTACTTAAAGTAATAAACATGATAAGCAAAAAATATGGACTAGATATGAATATCACAAGACTAAAACAATGATCATAAACAAAGAAAATGCTCAAGACCTACAAATAAATATCAAAGTTGAAGCAATAGACCTGGAGACAGTTCAGAGCTAGAACTACCTTCGACATACCATAACCAGTGATGGAAAATGTTTTACTGAAATAAACAAAAGAATAGGAATGGCAAAAAGTAATTTTAATGCCATGAAAAATATACTAACATCAAAACAAATAACACCAGGACTAAAACTAAGAATAGCAAAATGTTACATCTTCTCAATATTCCTATATGGTGCAGAAACATGGACATTAGACAAGAAAACAGAACAGAAAATTGAAGCCTTTGAAAAGTGGATATATAGAAGAATAGGTAGAATTGGATGGAAGGAAAAGAAAACAAATGATGAAGTTTTACTACAACTAAAAATGAAAAGAGAACTACTAAACATAATTCAAACAAGACAAATGATATTTTTTGGTCATTTTAAAATACACAACAGTCTAATAAAAGTAATTATAAATAAGAACCTTGTTTACATAAAAAACAAAGAGACAACAAAAATGACCCATTCTTAACATTTGATTTGACCAGGGGATAGCGCGAACGCAGTCCCCCTTACGAAAAAATTACGCACTCGAGTCACCCACATTTGGGGTGATCGCAGGGGTCAACCCAACCGAAGTGCAATGGAGGGGCCTCACCCTGGAAGTACCTCCTTCATGATCAAGGTTTCTCCCGTGCCAGGTAAGTATGTCCCAGTCAGCCAGGCAATTTGGGCCCACTCTTCTCATACAGCAAGACTTTTATTGTATTTTATTTATAAATATTACTAAATATAAATTGTTATTTTTTTATTAGTGTAGTTCGAGCGATGAATCTATAAATAATTAAATTTTTTATTTTAAGCATCAAAAAAATTATATTATATTCTTATTTTAGATATTATGATGTTATTTCTTTATTTTATAATAAATCTTATTTGGGTTATGCCCTTTCAACATTAAATTGTATTTGGCAGCTATTTATTTATTCCCTCCGCTTTGTTTCAAATAACATCGGTTATTTCCCTTGTGCTATTTATATATATATATATATATATATATATATATATTTTTAGTATAACATTATTCCCTTCAAAATTATAATCCCTAATGTAAATTTTCATAGATTATATAAATAGTATGCTGCTAGTGAAACATTTGTTTTGAAGTTCAATCAAACAATCATAGTCATTTAGACTCATTGGAGATTTAAGGCTCAGACTAATTCATCCCACCCTCAACAGAGTTGCTACTCCTCTATAGCTAGAGTTGCTACTCCTCAATAGCTAGAGTTGCTACTCCTCAATAGCTAGTGTTGCTACTCCTCAATAGCTAGAGTTGCTACTCTTCAATAGCTAGAGTTGCTACTCCTCAATAGCTAGAGTTGCTACTCTTCAATAGCTAGAGAGTTGCTACTCCTCAATAGCTGGAGTTGCTACTCCTCAATAGCTAGAGTTGCTACTCCTCAATAGCTAGAGTTGCTACTCCTCAATAGCTTAGAGTTGCTACTCCTCAATAGCTAGAGTTGCTACTCCTCAATAGCTAGAGTTGCTACTCCTCAATAGCTAGAGTTGCTACTCCTCAATAGCTACAGTTGCTACTCCTCAATAGCTACAGTTGCTACTCCTCAATAGCTAGTTGCTATTCCTCAATAGCTAGAGTTGCTACTCCTCAATAGCTACAGTTGCTACTCCTCAATAGCTAGTTGCTATTCCTCAATAGCTAGATTTGCTACTCCTCAATAGCTAGAGTTGCTACTCCTCAATAGCTACAGTTGCTACTCCTCAATAGCTAGTTGCTATTCCTCAATAGCTAGATTTGCTACTCCTCAATAGCTGGAGTTGCTACTCCTCAATAGCTAGAGTTGCTACTCCTCAATAGCTAGAGTTGCTACTCCTCGATAGCTGGAGTTGCTACTCCTCAATAGCTGGAGTTGCTACTCCTCAATAGCTACAGTTGCTACTCCTCAATAGCTAGAGTTGCTACTCCTCAATAGCTAGAGTTGCTACTCCTCAATAGCTAGAGTTGCTACTCCTCGATAGCTGGAGTTGCTACTCCTCAATAGCTGGAGTTGCTACTCCTCAATAGCTACAGTTGCTACTCCTCAATAGCTAGAGTTGCTACTCCTCAATAGCTGGAGTTGCTACTCCTCAATAGCTACAGTTGCTACTCCTCAATAGCTAGAGTTGCTATTCCTCAATAGCTAGAGTTGCTACTCCTCAATAGCTAGAGTTGCTACTCCTCAATAGCTACAGTTGCTACTCCTCAATAGCTAGAGTTGCTACTCCTCAATAGCTACAGTTGCTACTCCTCAATAGCTAGAGTTGCTACTCCTCAATAGCTACAGTTGCTACTCCTCAATAGCTAGAGTTGCTACTCCTCAATAGCTAGAGTTGCTACTCCTCAATAGCTAGAGTTGCTACTACTCAATAGCTACAGTTGCTACTCCTCAATAGCTAGAGTTGCTACTCCTCAATAGCTACAGTTGCTACTCCTCAATAGCTAGAGTTGCTACTCCTAAATAGCTAGAGTTGCTATTCCTCAATAGCTAGAGTTGCTACTCCTCTATAGCTAGAGTTGCTACTCCTCTATAGCTAGAGTTGCTACTCCTCAATAGCTAGAGTTGCTACTCCTCAATAGCTAGAGTTGCTACTCCTCAATAGCTACAGTTGCTACTCCTCAATAGCTAGAGTTGCTACTCCTCAATAGCTACAGTTGCTACTCCTCAATAGCTAGAGTTGCTACTCCTCGATAGCTAGAGTTGCTATTCCTCAATAGCTAGAGTTGCTACTCCTCTATAGCTAGAGTTGCTACTCCTCAATAGCTAGAGTTGCTACTCCTCAATAGCTAGAGTTGCTACTCCTCAATAGCTACAGTTGCTACTCCTCAATAGCTACAGTTGCTACTCCTCAATAGCTAGAGTTGCTACTCCTCAATAGCTAGAGTTGCTACTCCTCAATAGCTAGAGTTGCTATCCCTCAATAGCTAGAGTTGCTACTACTCAATAGCTAGAGTTGCTACTCCTCAATAGCTAGAGTTGCTACTCCTCAATAGCTAGAGTTGTAGCAACTCCTCAATAGATTTGAGTTGAAGTTGCTGCTTGGACATACTATAACCAGCGAATCATAGGAGGAAGAGGTATGTATTACAGCACTCAGAAAAAAATACAAATAGACAACAACAGAAAAAAAAACAAATATATGGTCCGAAGCAGGATCAAACCCGTACTCCTTGGCACTGCGCATTGCCACGAGAAACCGAACGCTAGGGAACACTGCCACTCAGCTAACTAAAAAATTGGCTATCGTGGACTATGATTGTACGCAGGTCTTCTCATTACTATAGCAAAGGGTTACGATCACAGCTCGGGAATAAATTGTATTTCTGTACTTTCCTATTAAGGCAAGTATCTCCCGGTAGGGCTGAATACTTGTGTTGGAGACAAATATTTATTAAAAAAAAATTTTTTTTTCCTTTCGCCAGCTTTGACCTCTGACGAAGTCCCTAGAGACTAGGAACTGAATTTATTGTGTGTGTTAATCCATTTTTCCGTGTGCACAGGGGTCCCTCGCCGCACAGGCAGATAACTCCGACTTCGGAGGTAGTCATATTTTTTCCGTCGATGAGTTATTGACGTTTCAAGCCGGGCCTTGTTGCTGAGACCAGAGGTGGTTGCCGCAGAGAGAAAACATATATAAAAATCCCAACCAACCGAGATTTGAACGCACAACCTCTCAGTCTTGTCTCGCAGTCGTGGCGTCTTGCCTCGAGACCAACCAGTTCCCCCGCCCCTTCCCCACCACAAACATTTATAGGACTGTGCATAAATTGTGAGTCTTTCTTTGTTGTTTTTCCATTTCTTCACATTTCTGCTTTAACCATTTTTCCTTTGCTTCTTTGCACTTGTTTTGGATCTCTTTGTGCAATATTTTGTATGTCCGTTCTTCTTTCTTATGTTTTCGTCTTTCGTCCATTAGTTGTAATATTTCTTCTGTCATCAATTACTTTTTGATGATTCTTTTAGTGACTGGTATTACTTCTTTTGATGTTTGTTGAATCGATTGTTGAGCATTTCCAACTGTTCCTCGATGTCCTGTATTTTCTCAATAGCATTATATCTATTTTGTACTATCGTACTGTACTTATCACTCATCTTTCTATCTACTCTAAGCATATCTAGTTCTAATTTATATTTCTTGGGGATTTCTGCGTCTTCCGCAGTTTTATTCTTATCTTTCCAACTATTGGTACATGGTCACTATTGCAATCTGCTCCTGGCCTTGTTTTAACAGATGTTAGCCCATTCCTGAATCTTCTCTCTACCAGTATAAAATCAATTTGATTGTGTACTTTTTTTGTCTGTGCTTTGCCATGTCCGTAGTCGCCTAGGGTGTTGTTTGAACCAGGTGTTACCTATAATCATTTCACGTGTTTTGCCCAATCTATCCCTCTGTCATTTATCTCTCCAAGGCCATGTCCTCAGTCACATTTTGCCCTTTAGCTGTTCCCACCTTTGCATTGAAATCCCCTAATACAGTGTATAATAGTTATTTCTTGGGATTTACACTGTTCCATAGTCATCTCTAACTCGTAAAAAGTGTCAATGTCTTCTTTTTCGCTATTGCTTGTTCGTGCATAAGCTTAAATTATGTTGATACCCATTAGTCTACCTCTCAATTTTACTAGCAGAATCCTATCTGAAATTGCCCAACATCCTTTCACTGTTTTGCTTCTTTCTCTATCTAACATGATGCCTACTCCTCTTTCGTGCGTGGGTCACCCGAGTAAATTACATTTCCACTGTCGCGTTGTAATAATCCTGCTCATTTCCATCTCATTTCACATAGTCCCAATATGTTCAATTTCATTCTCTTCATTTCTTGGCTGATGTTTTCTAGTCTGCCAATTGGAATGCTGATATAATATTCCAAGTTCCTATTGCTAGTGTCTCCTTATTTTTAATCTTGTATACAGTAGCTTGGTGACGATCGGGTGTCACCTGTAGCACATGACGCTCCCTACCGGACGAGGTGGTTATGTAGTCCCCAGTAACGTCGTTAGCTGTAGAGATTAAGTTGTGTTTTAACATGATTATTCTAGCAATATAAGAAGGTAGTTTGCCATTCCTTTCCTTCTTGGCAGTGACTGTACTAGTCAGAGACCGCAGCCATTGTTTCTATACATTGATTGATGCCATCAGGTCTTGATGAAACCTGGCCCAACCGCGAAATAAGCAAAAATGTGGGGACAATATGAAGACCCGGAGAGGACTGCAAACTGTGTCCTACTCCTAGAGAAAGGAAAAAGACAAAGCATGGCAACAAACTTCTCGAATGCGGAGACAGATAATTAGATAGAAAGAGAAATAGAGAGAGAGAGAGAGAGAGAGAGAGAGAGAGAGAGAGAGAGAGAAATGTTATTTTCCCATCATTTCTTTGTCAATCTCTCCTTTATTTAGTCTACATTAATCCAAACTGGCAACCTATACTGCTAAAAAAAAATGGCGGCGCTCTTTCAGCTTCAACTCTGCTGATCCTTTGGGAATTATTACCCATCATCTTCCATTTTATATTTTATGTTTTTTTGCCCATTTCATTAATTAGTATTTCGTGCGAAATATCAGCACAACTGGGTATGTATCTTTTTGTGAGTGTCGTCAGTTTGAAATTAATTTAAATGTTTTGATTGCCGTGCAGATGGTCTGGTCTGATGATCATGATTTTGATTTCTTGATGCAAATGAAATGGGCGCTCGCGGTCCATATCAAATCGGATTTGAAATCCGTTCGGCCCAAAAATTAAGATGCATGTGATTTTAATCATTAGAAGAAAGACATTAGAAGGTGAAGAGTGGAAATTGGGCCTAGTGTGGATAATTTTGTCAGTGTTGTCATTGTCTCAGACAATGTCTGTGTTGAGTAGGTTTTACTTTTTTAATTTACAATTTACTAGTTTAGTTTATCGAGTTCAAGGCGAAGAAGTTCAGAAGGCAGGCCAGAAGAAGGTTTACGATTTACCTTAACTTCGAGCAGTCTATACTCTCTAGAGAGTCTAAGAGAGTAGTAGTCTGTAGAGAGCATTTTTAGTATTTGTTTTAAGTGTTAGATCTAGATTTTGTTATTATACTGTCCTGGATTACTTGTCTTGTTTTAATGTTTATATTAAGCCTTTTTAAAAAATCTTTTAAAACGATTTTTTTGAGTTTGGCCCTTTTACTTTCGCCATCAATGACAATGATCAACCACACTGATGATAATGATGAGCAGTGCAATGCTGAATAAGGCCAATTATTCTAATCACAGTCACTACTATGTAATATAATTATACTATTACCATTAGTCTTGATTAGTAATACCATAAGTATCAGCCTACCAGTCACTATCAAAATAACCTCTACTCTCAGTCTCTGGATATTTGCATATAAATATATTATATATAAATTTTAGAACTTTAACTCTTTCAGGACTTTGGCAGACTTTAGGTTTTCTTTAGGCTTAGACAAGATCAATTTTTAAATCTATAAAAATTCCATCACATCTCTCATCTCTTTTTAATTATATAATTTCACGCAACAATATAATTGTGGTACATGTTATACATCACCAGAAACGAAAATGGTTGAGGAAAATGAAAATAGCAATATATTGATGATATCATCTGAAGGAAAAAATATATTTATAAAAATACTCAAAGGCAGATCATTTTCAATTCATAATATCATATTTCATGTACCTCTATGTTCCCTGTGTTGCTATCCGTTCTCCAAATTTTACACAAACTAATCCAAAGTTCTTCAAAAAAACACTTTATTTGATGCATTTATGTTCACAAATAATGCAATTATGCACTAAAAATAGTAGTAGTAGGTGTGGCCACTATTTGTCAGAAATAAATAAACATTGACATAACAAATTCAATCACTATGTCTACATAAAAAAGAAAATACCATGTGGCAATGGAAAAAAACAACTCTTTACGACATATAGAACCATTGCTGGTGTAGGTCGGGGGAGGGGTAGGCAATGATAGAACCAGAGGGATAAAGGCCACTTGGTAAAGCAGTTGTCACGATGTGTGAGACTCAGGATTTTTATTTCACCCCCAATAGAAAAAAATTCCTTTCTGTCTAATGCAGGATTCGAACACTGTCTAATGCAGGCTTCGAACACTGTATGCCAGGTTTTCAGCCAGCGGAACAGTGGTTTTAGCTGCATGGCCACATGCACCTCTGACAGTAGGTGGTAATCGAAGGAAGTAATTATAAAGCTTCTGTTAGATATCGATTACAAGTATTGGTGAATATTTATGCAGAATCGTTACTTTACTTTAAAACATTCCATCATACTCGGTCAGGGCCGATGTGTCAGTTTTAGTCCTTAGTACCTCCATAAGTGGAGCCAATGTGTTGTTAGTGGTCCAGAAAAAGTAAAAACATAATTTCTGGTGTGTTTGTATGGAGGCATCAGGCATTCATGCGGTACCATATATATATATATATATATATATATATATATATATATATATATATATATATATATATATATATATATATATATATATATATATATATATATACCATCTGGTAAAAGAAAACAAGAGAGAGAAAAATAAACAATAAGCAGAACAACCACTAGGGAGGACTCAACCATGGAACTAAAACAAACAAGACCAATTGTGGAGAACTATAACTTCCTTCCTATGTGATGTCTTTGGTCCATTCAGAACTAACTAAACTAACTACTTTCATACCAGTACAATTCCCTGCACACCAATGATAAAACAAGTAACAAACTTTAAATATTAGGGAGCAACATTCTCTGAACATGGTAAAATCGATAAAGAAATAAAAGTGCAGTGCAGTAAAGCAGACCAAATTTTGAGACGGCTATCCCCTATACTTCAACACAAAGCATTACTTATAGCCACCAAGGAACCTCTTATACAGAGTATATTCACTCCCACATAGTGCTACCAGTGCCAAACATGGTCACTTATGATTAAGCATTAAAAAGCTTGTCACCACAGAGATAGATGTCTAAGAAAAGCATTTTGAGTAACCAGAAAAGACAATCAGAAATTATATTATAAGAGATAGAGTAGGCATTGAACTAATCCTAAGCTACATACGGAAACAATAAACTAGTCTGCCCATCTAGAAAGAATGTTGTGCAATTCTATACAAAGCATATATTAAAAGAGGAGAAGGAGAAGAGCAAGAGACAGAGTCAGAGTAGGATGGATAGACAAGATCAAAGAAACACTACAACATCAATTGACAATCATTGAAGCTGCCAAAATGGCGAAAACCTGAACTTTGTATCTCCCTTAGAGGTGAAGGCGCACCTCACAGCAGTAGAGCTGGAAGTTGTCAGCGACCCACAGCTGATGGCTTACGCCAGGATCGATGAACCAGGACCATTCAGACCTTGGTCCACCTCTCCGTGGTGCCTCTAACAGACTAACCTGTTTAGTCTGGCCAAGCGAGTAGGAATTGCAGAGGGGAGACAACCTGGTACTCATAAATCTCGTACTGAAGTCGGATGTGTTGGGCCGAAAGACGCAAATATCACAGTTATACTGCAAACCACAACACATAAACACCCACTTAACGTTCTTTAAGGGTGGATGACCGAAGAGGTGTACTCCTTTAGTCATCGAGTGAATGCAAGCAAGCATTATCTCCCTTGACACCAAAATGGGTTCAAGAGGAAGTGAAATGAAGAAGGAAAGAGAAAAGAAAATTCCCTGTTTCTAGCTGGATTTGTCTTTCACTAGCTCTTCCCTGTCAATTATATCTATATCAAACACTATAGCCCCATGACATTTTACTTAATGTGGGCTGAAAGCCGTCAACAACTCATAGCTGACTGCTTGCGTCAGAATCGGTGAACCAAAACTGAGAGATCTTATCTCACCTTCCCCTGTTGGTTCTGGTAACAGACAAATAAAGTATGACTAAGCAGATAGGTAGCCAACCTTCGTTGCGGAGAAGGCACTCAGTGATGATGACAAAGCAGATAGAGATAGAGAACATTATTACCAACAAGGGTGAGGTCCCGCTGTCTATATTTGTTTCTATTCACACACTGTGGAGTTTGAGAGTTGGTTATGGAACTTTTAGACATCATGCCACAGCTCAGAGGATGGGTGAAAGTAGGTCAAATGCAGGAGGTGATGCATAGGTCAGCAGCATTGACGTATAGTTTATGAAGTTTTCAAATAATAGTTTCTGTTTTCAAATAATAATTTATGAAGTTTTCAAATAATGGTTTATGAAGTTTTCAAATAATAGTTTATGTTTTCAAATAATAGTTTATGTCTTCAAATAATAATTTATGAAGTTTTCAAATAATGGTTTATGAAGTTTTCAAATAAAATATTTTCCTCATTTGGAAAGAGAGTTTACACATTTTATTCCACCTTAAATGGGTAAATTAAGGTTTGTTTTTTAAGTCCCTTGAGATTAGAAACTGAATTTTGTGTATTAATCCTTTTTTCCCTGGGAGCTGTGTGCACATGAGTCCCTTGAGATTAGAAACTGAATTTTGTGTATTAATCCTTTTTTCCCTGGCAGCTGTGTGCACATGAGTCCCTTGCAGACAGATGATAACTCTGTCATCTAAGGTACTAATGTTTTTTCCGTTGATGAGTAATTGACGTTTCATGCAGGGACTTTCTGCTGAGACCAGGGGCAATTGCCACAGACGGAAATCATAAATAAAAGTCCCAACTGGTGCAACAGGGATCTAAACTCATAACCTCTGTCTCAAGACCAACCAGTCCTCCAAGATTCTTTGACATTCATAAAAAATTCCACCCTTGATTAACATAAAAAAAAAGATTAAACTATAAAGGAAGTATAATATATAATACGGAGGCGAAGGCGCGCCTCCCAGCACCAGAGCTGGAAGTTGTCAGCGATCCACAGCTGATGGCTTGCGCCAGGATCGGTGAACCAGAACCATTTCTATCTACAGTACATCGTGTCAGTTCTGTTGTTGACTGTTTTCCATGCCATGACACCAAGCTATCCAGTATTTTCTCTCCTTGTCGTCCGCGATCTCTCTTTCCTTTTATTTTACCAGTTGTAACCAAGTATTCCAACTTTCCTCTTCTCATGTGCCTGAAAAATGTTGATTGTTTCTTTCTGGCGTTTTTTAGGAGCTCCCTTTTTGTGTTGGCCACATTGAGAACTTCCTCATTGGCCTTTTTAGCTGTCCAGGGAACTTTCAACATTCTTCTGAGAAATCCCATCTCTGTGGCTTCCAATCGTCTTTTCATTTGTTTGTCTACTGTCCATGATTCGCTTCTATAGGTCAGAATTGGTTCTATATAGAACCGATAAACTCTCTTTCTCATTTCTATTGACATAGATTTGTCGCATAAGATATTTTTCATTTTCTGAAATGCATTTTTGACCTGAGCTATTCTGCTTTTTATTTCTGTGGTGCATCTCCCATCTGATGTTATTATTGTGCCCAAGTATTTGACGTGTTTCACTTATTTTAGATTTGTCCTGTTTATTTTTATGCTGCATGATGGTGATGATTGTTTCTTTGATATGACTATTACCTCTGTTTTCTTACTATTCAGACTGAGACCTTTCTTGTTGCTTTCTTTTACTATTATGTCTATCATTTCTTGTAGTTCATTCTCTGTCTCTGCTATTAAGGCTGTGTCATCCGCATATTGCAAATTATTTATGTTGTGACCGTTGAATTCCTTTTTGTCTACTAATGATCTCATAATATGTTCGCTGTGAAGTGAAAACAAATCTGGCCACAGAATACAGCCTTATCTGACTCCTTGTTTTATAATATAATAGAGATGAAGAAATTAGAGAAATTGTCAGTTAACCACTAGTATCATCAGTAATCAAGAAAAGACAATGAACGTGTGATGAAAAGAAATAATAACCGAATAACAAAGCAAGCCCTCATGTGGAAAACAACAGGTAGGAGGAAAAGACACCGACCCAGAGAGACGCTGAAAAGAACATTGATCAGAGAGACAAAGGCAGCAGTAATCGGCTCCCTCAATGAGATTGAAATGCTTGCACAGAACAGAGACAAATGGTGGGATTTGATCAATGTTTTCTGCAAGGATTGCTAAAGATTGCTAAAGATTGCTAAAAATAAAATTTAGGAAAGAGAAAGAGTATCTGGGTCTATGCCCTATGGGCCGGCCATGGCTCGAAAGGTCAATAGATAGATAAATAAAGGTATTGTAAATACAAGCTATAGAGATAGATAAATAAAGGTATTGTAAATACAAGCTATAGAGATAGATAAATAAAGGTATTGTAAATACAAGCTATAGAGATAGATAAATAAAGGTATTGTAAATACAAGCTTTAGAGATGAAATGTTATCATAAGATTTTAGGGCATCTCTTACTTAGATCAAATCACCAGTGTTATAAGATTTTAGGCATGTCTTACTTAGATCATATCACCAGTGTTATAAGATTTTAGGCATGTCTTACTTAGATCAAATCACCAGTGTTATAAGATTTTAGGCATGTCTTACTTAGATCATATCACCAGTGTTATAAGATTTTAGGCATGTCTTACTTAGATCATATCTCCAATGTTATAAGATTTTAGGCATGTCTTACTTAGATCATATCTCCAATGTTATAAGATTTTAGGCATGTCTTACTTAGATCATATCACCAATGTTATAAGATTTTAGGCATCTCTTACTTAGATCATATCACTAATGTTATAAGATTTTAAGCATGTCTTACTTAGATCATATCTCCAATGTTATAAGATTTTAAGCATGTCTTACTTAGATCGTATCACCAATGTTATAAGATTTTAGGCATCTCTTGCTAGATCCTTTCAAAAATGAACACAATTTTGTTAAAAGATACTAGTAATCAGAATACATCATGATCTTTTTATTGACTGAATGGAAGAAACACAAAATGAAATGGTTTGGTCATGTATCTCTATATTATACTATTCTGTAAGCAACTGTGTGGTCATGTATCTCTATATTATACTATTCTGTAAGCAACTGTGTGGTCATGTATCTCTATATTATACTATTTTGTAAGCAACCGTGTGGTCATGTATCTCTATGTATTATACTATTCTGTAAGCAACTGTGTGGTCATGTATCTCTACATTATACTATTCTGTAAGCAACTGTGTGGTCATGTATCTCTATATTATACTATTCTGTAAGCAACCATGTGGTTATGTATCTCTATATTATACTATTCTGTAAGCAACTGTGTGGTCATGTATCTCTATATTATACTATTCTGTAAGCAACTGTGTGGTCATGTATCTCTATATTATACTATTCTGTAAGCAACTGTGTGGTCATGTATCTCTATATTATACTATTCTGTAAGCAACTGTGTGGTCATGTATCTCTATATTATACTTTTCTGTAAGCAACCATGTGGTCATGTATCTCTATATTATACTATTCTGTAAGCAACCGTGTGGTCATGTATCTCTATATTATACTATTCTGTAAGCAACCGTGTGGTCATGTATCTCTATATTATACTATTCTGTAAGCAACTGTGTGGTCATGTATCTCTATATTATACTATTCTGTAAGCAACTGTGTGGTCATGTATCTCTATATATACTATTCTGTAAGCAACTGTGTGGTCATGTATCTCTATATTATACTATTCTGTAAGCAACTGTGTGGTCATGTATCTCTATATTATACTATTCTGTAAGCAACTGTGTGGTCATGTATCTCTATATTATACTATTCTGTAAGCAACTGTGTGGTCATATATCTCTATATTATACTATTCTGTAAGCAACTGTGTGGTCATATATCTCTATATTATACTATTCTGTAAGCAACTGTGTGGTCATATATCTCTATATTATACTATTCTGTAAGCAACTGTGTGGTCATACTATTCTGTAAGCAACTGTGTGGTCATACTATTCTGTAAGCAACTGTGTGGTCATATATCTCTATATTATACTATTCTGTAAGCAACTGTGTGGTCATATATCTCTATATTATACTATTCTGTAAGCAACTGTGTGGTCATATATCTCTATATTATACTATTCTGTAAGCAACTGTGTGGTCATGTATCTCTATATTATACTATTCTGTAAGCAACTGTGTGGTCATATATCTCTATATTATACTATTCTGTAAGTAACTGTGTGGTCATACTATTCTGTAAGCAACTGTGTGGTCATATATCTCTATATTATACTATTCTGTAAGCAACTGTGTGGTCATATATCTCTATATTATACTATTCTGTAAGCAACTGTGTGGTCATACTATTCTGTAAGCAACTGTGTGGTCATATATCTCTATATTATACTATTCTGTAAGCAACTGTGTGGTCATATATCTCTATATTATACTATTCTGTAAGCAACTGTGTGGTCATGTACCTCTATATTATACTATTCTGTAAGCAACTGTGTGGTCATACTATTCTGTAAGCAACTGTGGAAGGAGTGAAGAGAAGTAAGTAGTGAAGATGGGAAGATAACATAAAAAATGGACAGGCCAAGTCTTCAAAAGAGTCCCAAAGACTGGTTGAAGATATAGAGAAAAGGTGACAGTTTAACTTAGACTGTCAATGGTATCTCAATGACCCCCAGGGTTATGTGAGGTAGAAGAAGAAAGGAATTGTATTTTTTTTTGATTTTGTGTAAATAAGCTATTTAGTATTTTCTCATTTTTTTTTCTGTTCATTTCCCAGTGCTCAATAAAAACAAGAATGCCAGGCAATAAACAAGGAGGAATGAGAAGAAAGAAAAGGGTGCACATGGTGAAAGAATCTCCATTTCCCATACCAATGTCTACCTCATCAGGAGAACCGCCAGGCACATGGTTCTACTACACCGGTTATATTGAAGGCTCCAGTGTTGTTGTCAAACATTCTGGGGACATGGATTATTTGTACAAAATGGTGAGTGATAATTGCTTTGTATTCAGTTAAAATAACTTTGACATGTGGAAGTCAATAAGTCCCAAATGGCTGTGGAAAAAAAAAACTGAATGTGATAAGAATTTTAAAACTTTTTACTTTTGCACCATTATCCCTCTATTCCTCAACATAATTTCCACCAACATTATTCCTCTATTCCTTAACATAATTTCCACCAACATTATTCCTCTATTCCTTAACATAATTTCCACCAACGTTATTCCTCTATTCCTCAACATAATTTCCACCAACATTATTCCTCTATTCCTCAACGTAATTTCCACCAACATTATTCCTCTATTCCTCAACATAATTTCCACCAACATTATTCCTCTATTCCTCAACGTAATTTCCACCAACATTATTCCTCTATTCCTCAACATAATTTCCACCAACATTATTCCTCTATTCCTCAACGTAATTTCCACCAACATTATTCCTCTATTCCTCAACATAATTTCCACCAACATTATTCCTCTATTCCTCAACATAATTTCCACCAACATTATTCCTCAACATAATTTCCACCAACATTGATGCAATTATTCTGTTGTTTTTTGTCAGTGATGATCAAATTTCTTTCTTCTTTCTTTCCTTCATCTTTTGCCTTCTGGCATCGAGGGGAGAAATGGTTCGCAGTTTCTTGCTCTTCTTCTGACCTTTTCTTATACCTCTGAGTGTTTCTAATATTCCGTTTATCCACTTTTTTTGGTCTGCCTCTTGGTCTGGTGTTCTCATATCATTTGTTGGTAATTCGTATTAGGTTAAGTTCTTTATGCCGTATCATGTACCTGAACCACTTGATCTGCTGTTGCTTTATATATTCAATAGATGGTTCCATCCTAGTCTTTTTTTGTAACTCTTCATTTCTCTTGATATCTCTCAGGCAGTTCCAATTCCCGTGGTATAGAATTCTTCAGTTCATTTTGTATTCTTCATTCAGTTCATTTTGTATTCTTCATTCAGTTCATTTTGTGTTCTTCATTCAGTTCATTTTGTGTTCTTCATTCAGTTCATTTTGTATTCTTCATTCAGTTCATTTTGTGTTCTTCATTCAGTTCATTTTGTGTTCTTCATTCAGTTCATTTTGTGTTCTTCATTCTCTTTCTCTCTGCGATCAAGACTCAATCAGAGTAGGATTCCAGACTCTCTCATGCAGTCAGCTGTCTGTTTAAGTGATTCGATTGCCCCATTTCTTCATTCAATTTTCTGGGTACACACCATAAGTAAAACTTTCCTGAAATTCAGTCAATGCACCATGCATTAACTATCTATCTATCTATCTATAGTCCTTTCGAGCCGAAGACGGCACATGGGCAGAACCAGAATCTCAAAACAGAAACCTTGCATGCCAGAATGGCACATATTGCAGAGATCACTGCCTCTAAAATCTATGGCTCTGTTTCCATAACAATAGCTTTACAATGACGGCTTGTCAAGCCAACGATCAACCTCCTTAGTCGCCTCTTATGACATGCTTGGAAGGCTAAAACACATGAACAGCCTATGCAGTTGCTGTGCTGTCTGTCGTTACTCATCTATCACTTCTAATCATCTCCTGCACCCGCCCAGGTCGGACTTCATCAACAATTTTGGTGCGTCCTTCAGGAAATGTCTCTCACCAGCAATGCACCGTTTAAAGGGACAACAATTACAGCATAAATAGGAAGCATTTCCTTATGAATCTCCTTTTGTAGAAAGTCCTTTTGTTCCACAAACATTATTTGACATTTCTTTGGGCATGGTTGACTGAGTTCTTTAGTCATTACATTGTTACAATTGGCATTATTTGACATTTCTTTGGACATTGTTGACTGAACTCTTTAGTCACGACACTGTTGCAGTTTGCATTATTTGACATTTCTTTGGACAATGTTGATTGAACTCTTTAGTCACGACACTGTTACAGTTTGCATTATTTGACATTTCTTTGGACAATGTTGACTGAACTCTTTAGTCACGACACTGTTACAGTTTGCATTATTTGACATTTCTTTGGACATTGTTGACTGAACTCTTTAGTCACGACACTGTTACAATTTGCATTATTTTACATTTCTTTGGACATTGTTGACTGAACTCTTTAGTCACGACACTGTTACAATTTGCATTATTTGACATTTCTTTGGACATTGTTGACTGAACTCTTTAGTCATGACACTGTTACAATTTGCATTATTTGACATTTCAGGGTTTCTTTGGTAAAGGCACCTTATCTCGCAGTCAGCCTAACTTCCATGAGCGGAGCCAGAAAGTTCACGTTGAGGTACCGCAGAAAGATGGCCAACATAAAGAAGTTCAGACAGTTGTAGTCAATAAGCGAAGGTTTGATAGCTTCTATAATCTGTCCTGTGTATAATCACTTTTTATCTATAACTGATTTACTGAACTGAAATACAGTCTGTTTCAACTTCTATAACTGATCCTAAATATGATCTCTTTATTGCTTCTATAACTGATCCTAAATGTGATCTCTTTATTGCTTGTCATATATGTCATCCTAAATTATTGTCTCTTTGTTTCTTTATGTCATCCTAAATTATGGTCTCCTTGTTTCTTTATGTCATCCTAAATTATGGTCTCCTTGTTTCTTTATGTCATCCTAAAATATGGTCTCCTTGTTTCTTTATGTCATCCTAAAATATGGTCTCCTTGTTTCTTTATGTCATCCTAAAATATGGTCTCCTTGTTTCTTTATGTCATCCTAAAATATGGTCCCCTTGTTTCTTTATGTCATCCTAAATTATGGTCCCCTTGTTTCTTTATAAAATATGGTCTCTTTGTCTCTTCTATAATTGATGCCCCATCCTATTTATGATTGTGAGTTGAATCAGATTTTGTTTATATGATGAGATTGTAACAGTGACTTATTGATCACACTTTGTTGATATGAGATTGAGGTAGTGACTTATAGATCAGATTTTGTTGATATGAGATTGTAACAGTGACTTATAGATCAGATTTTGTTGATATGAGATTGAGGTAGTGACTTATAGATCAGATTTTGTTGATATGAGATTGTGACAGTGAATTATAGATCAGATTTTGTTGATATGAGATTGAGGTAGTGACTTATAGATCAGATTTTGTTGATATGAGATTGTGACAGTGACTTATAGATCAGATTTTGTTGATATGAGATTGAGGTAGTGACTTATAGATCAAATCTTGTTGATATGAGATTGTGGTAGTGACTTATAGATCAAATTTTGTTGATATGAGATTGTGACAGTGACTTATAGATCAGATTTTGTTGATATGAGATTGAGGTAGTGACATATAGATCAAATTTTGTTGATATGAGATTGTAACAGTGACTTATTGATCAGATTTTGTTTATATGAGATTGTGACAGTGACTTATAAATCAAATCTTGTTGATATGAGATTGTGGTAGTGACTTATAAATCAGATTTTGTTGATATGAGATTGTGGTAGTGACTTATAGATAAGATTTTGTTGAAGTGAGTTTATGATAAGTTAGATAAGGATTTTGTTTTTGCTGAAATAGATTTATGAAGATGAGTCAGATCAGATTTTTGTTGAAGTTTATGATAGTGAGATTAGATGATTTTTTTGGGTAATGAGTTTTAATAGGGAGTCGCATCAGATTTTTATTTCTAAAGGTATTTGTGATTACAAGTGACTCATATACAGTTTTATCTGCAGGAGCTTGTGTTAGTGAGTCAGATAAGATTTTTTTGCAATGAGTTTAAGATAGTAACTTAGATCAGACGTGATCTAAATGAGCTTAAGATTCTGACTTTGAACATATATGATCTAAATGAGTTTAAGATACTGAATTTTATCATAGATGATCTAAATGAGCTTAAGATACAGACTTTGAACATGTGATCTAAATGAGTTTAAGATACTGAATTTTATCATAGATGATCTAAATGAGCTTAAGATACAGACTTTGAACATATGTGATCTAAATGAGCTTAAGATACAGACTTTGAACATATGTGATCTAAATGAGTTTAAGATACTGACTTTAAACGTACTTTATCTGATGATACTGGCTTATATCAAACTTGTGATATATGGTTCAGTTAGATTCAACTTGTGTATCTTCTCCTTTCAGCTATCTCGTACATCGACGATACAAAGCATTAGCTGATGGCCGGACAAAAGAATACAATGACGTGGTGCATCACGAGGAGCAGCAGCAAGGGTTTGTAGACAGCACTGATGAGAATGAGAATGAGAATAGTAGCGATGACAGCTCTTCAAGTGGTGATTTTGACTCTGGAAAAATGATAGCTTTCAAACTTCTTAACACTTCCGATTCTGCTAATGAGGTATCATATACCTCAGGATTATCTGCGGAAGGGAACGGACATATTTCTGAGAAAGTCCGGTCTGATCTTGTGTCCATATTGAATGAGGTGTCTTTGCTGTCAAATGAGCAAATTACAACATTCTTGCGGGTTCCTCAGGATATGAAACTGTTGGCGGAGAAATTTAAAAAAATGAGGGCAGCGGAAATTAAATCTCTTAAACAGATGTACGCTGCTCAGTTTCCTGGCAGACATTTCAAACAAGGAGAAGTGATTAATCTAGATGAAGATGATTCGGCCGAAAGTGAAAATGAGGTTGACAATGCTGTTGTTATTTCTGACAGTGACGATGCAGGCGGAGGTAAGGAGGACAAAATGGAGTGTGATAATTTACAAATTTCAGGTCAAGAAAAAGTGTAGATAAAAAAGCAGCAAATGATACAATTCTTGACATAAGGTCTTCGAAGACAACTTTAGCGGATTGGGAAAGTGATGATTCTAATTTCTGGACTGATGATGTGATGAGTGGGACAGAGAGGAAAACTGTTCTTGAAGAATCAGAAAACGGAGCAGAAGATAAGGTATTGGGAGATATAGGAAGTGGAAAGAAAGAGGAAGAAACAATTAGTGCAGTTGATAAGAAAAAAACAGTGGATGAAGAATCAGGAAATAAAGAGGTGGTAGAAACAGTTTTGAGTGATAAAGGAAGTGGGGAGAAAGAAGAAGCTATTAGAAGTGATAAGGAAGAAACTGTGGATGAAGAATCAGGAAATAAAGAAATGGAAAAAGCAGTTTTGGGAGATACAGGAAGTAAGAAGAAAGAAGAAGAAACTAGTGATGTTGGTAAGAAAGAAATGGTGCCTGAAGTATCAGGAAGTAAAAATTGGAAGAAAGAGTTCTGGTAGAAACAGGAAGTTGGAAGAAAGAAGAAGGAACTAGTGATGCTGGTAAGAAAGAAACGGTGCATGATGAATCAGGAAATAAAGAAGTGGAAGAAACAGTTCTGGGAGATACAGGAAGTGGGAAGAAAGAAGATGAAAGTCAGGAACTTTTTATATCTAAAGTTGAGAGTGTTGTTGAGACGTTATCAGAAGAAAATGTTGATGAATTGAAAATTGATGGTAAGATGGAGACAGATGTACACATCTCAGCTCCAGCAGTTGAAAATGAGAGTTCTGTAAAGGCAAATCATCAAGATTTTAGTAATGAGAGTAAAAGTATTCTTCCTGAAGGAGATAATCATAGTTCATTATTATTTGGTAAAAATGATATCAACATTCCAGATTTAAAAATTGATGTGGAAACTGGTATAGAAGGTAAGGAAGTGCGGATAATGGGAGCTGTGATAATAAAGTTGATGTAAAGGATGAAGAAATGAAAGATGATGATAATGAGAGCAGTAATGGGAAACCTCAGATCAAATATGAAGATGTCTGTTCAAAGGCCACTTCCCATGATGTTAAATGTGATGGAGAAACATTGCTGATCCCTTCAAGCATCAGTCAAGAGTCGTCCCATAACTCTCCAGACATTTCATCAGCTACTAATGTTCCCAAGACTAACGTGGACACAGTAACTAACAATTCTGAAATTGTTAAATTATCCAAACAGGATACAGATGTTGCTATGGAGACAGAGTCTAGTAGACAGTTTGATGAACATCCCAACATTGATTCTAAAGCATCAGATTCCCCACGCAGCACCTCAATATCTGATGTCATCAACTTGGATGAAGATAAGCCAGTCAGTTTTGAAAATGATAACTCCCAAATTTTGAAAAATGATAAAAAGATGCAGAAGGATAACATTTCTAATTTAGACTTTCATAAACTAGATGATACAAATTCTGATGTTTCTAGTTTGAATATTATCAAGAAAGCAGAGAATGTGACACCTGCAAATATAACTATTATAAGTGTTGAAAATGACAGCATTTTGTTAAATCCAGAAGACGGTGTGACAAACATAGACAGTGACAACTCAAATGACAGTGACGATGTAATCTGTATTGAGTCTAAATCAGCAGAACCAAACAAACTTCACAACTTTCTCTCCCAGTCCGCGAAACAGCCATTTTCAGTAGTCACCAAGTCTGTCACTTTCATGAGCAGTATCACTGAAGTGCCAACCTTCGTGTGTGCCAGCGTGGGATTTCAGTCTTGGGGGCCGATCTTGCATTTTAATTTCACAGGTGATGCATCTCACCTTCCAACAGTAATGTCCGTGACACCTTCGCCTGATAGTGAAAGATCACCTCGTAATGGACAACAACAAAACTCAAATGCCGTTTATGAACGAATATATCCACCAATCAGATCGCTAGTTCCTCATGCTAACTCCACAGGTGCTATAATTAAACAAAGACTTAGAGGACTTCCATGTTTAAGCTCTGCATATGTCAAAGTTTCTCAGTCACGTGGGCATCATTACAATCCATCACGAAATGGAGCCACGCGCGTGAAAAATAGTCAAGTACCCATTTCCAGGGTGTTGCCACCAAAATTCCAACTCAGTTCAAATATTCTCAGACAGCAGCATACATCTTCATCAGCACAGAACATTTTGCAGTCAACTTCTTCTGAAAAACGCCCACTTCCAACAGAAAATTCCTCATCTCCACCCAAGCTCTCTTTTTCCCTTGTCAGTTCATACATGAGCGCATTTCACACAGAAAACAATATACACTTTCTGAGAATGGGGACGACGATATCAAGATTCTTCAAGAAGACGGTGACAGTACTGGAAAATCATGCAATACTTCATCATCATTGTCAGCAATTGTCAGTAAACTTGAAAAACTGTACAATTCAGCATTTCCAAAAAAAGAATCAGTGTTGGATGAAAAATAGGTAACTGTACCACAGAAATGGATAGTTTGTTGTCAGAGTTTCATGTAATTTTAAATAATTATTTATCATCGGTTGAAATATCAAGTACTGGAGAGTTCCACGTTTTAAACTTGCTTTTGTCAAAAGTTGATCATCATTCAGACATATTGGGTGAAAATTCACACGAAGCTAAATGTAATTTGTCCGCTTTTCAAAAGTGGCTCCTTGAGAAAAGATTCCATCATCGGCAACAGATTCAGAGAGGAAACAGTATCCAAGCTGTTAACGTTGGAATTGATTTAACGGAGGATTCTGAGAATAAAGTTGATGCTAAGCATTCACAGCCAGTTGTTGATAGTGAGATGATCATAGATGAAGATTTAATAGAAGTTGCTGCTAATAAACTGAATTCTCCAGACACATGCAAAACAAATAATGTTGACAAATTAATAGTCTCTGATGTATGCATAACAAATTCGGAAGTCAGTTTGAATGAAGACGAAACAAAAAGTGAAGATAACTTTACTGATAAAACTTTAAAACACAATCAAAGGCTTTGGAAACGGAAAACAGAAAACGCAAATTTGATAGGTCTGATGAAAGTTCTGAGGAAAAAGTGAAGATTTTAAAATTAAATGATAGCGAGGGAATAATGTTGGATAAAGATATTAAGGTTAACAGTTGCAGCAGACATAAAGATGAGTCACGGCTGGAAGATGAAAGCATGTTGATTGATGGAGAGTCTTCCGAACAACAAAGCGATGAACCAAAAAATGTGAATAAGATTTCTGCTAACGATTTAGAAACTTCTGCTTCGGATAACTTAAAAGAGTCTCTTGTAATGGAGAAGTTTAATGATGCAACCAGCAACAACTGTGAGCTGAAATATAACCGAGAGTGTGGGAACTCTGAAAGTTTTAAGTCTGAAAATGATGTTGACAATGAAAATGATGTTGTGAAGATGTCAGTAAAAGATCCTGAAGATGTTACGTCTAGATTAAGTAGTGATTTTGCAGATCTAACGCCGATGGAAGTGGAAGATTCCAAAATGGTAGAATCCTCAACAACGGGTACAACTTCTCTTGTTGAGCTTCAGCAATCAAATGAAGATGATGGAATAGTTTCACCATTGTCCAGAAACAAACTAAACTCTCATTGTTTCAAACCTGAAAGTGAAAACGCCGAGGACACAAACAAAATCCCAACCCCTGAACAAGAACAACACAGAGACTCAACAACCGCTAGTAGCAACTCCTCAGAAAACATAAACGAAGCTTCACTCAAAGAAAAACAAAATAAGAAGCTTATAGAAAAGACTGAAGACTTGCCAGGTAATTCTTTGGAAAGGGGTGAAGTGAACCAAACTGAAATTACATCAGATTGCAGAGACATTACAACAACCGTTATCGTGAATAAAGATCTTGACTCACAAAAGAATATCACTCCTTCAATATGTGACACACAATCAAATCTGAGTCGAGGTATTGCGGGAAAAGACAGTTTACAGAATTCAGGAGCCAGCGAAGAGTTCCAGATTTGCATAGGCAGCAGTTCTGATGAAGATGAAGAATCATTTGAGAAAAGTCAATCTCAGCCAACGTTTGAAGGAGTTCATCCTTACAGTGCTAGAGATGATTGTGAAGGAGACTTATTTGTTATTCCGAATACATCCGATGAAGATTATAATGATGAATTCGATGATGAAAATGAAAAGAAAGACAACAGAAAGAAACCTCTTGCGTGGCGACCCTGTGTGAAGAAAGATCCGTACCCAACAGTGGAAAGGCTTCATCTAATGCTTGAAGAGGTGAGTTTGACATTTCTCGTTGTCTCATCATTATCATCTAGTTGCTTGTTCTTTGCAGAATGTTCCTACCAACACATCATGTCTGAAAGAATCTCTGTCTAGCCATATCACCCACTTTTGTTGTCAAGTTCAAATTCTCTTTGATGTCTTGAAACCACCTTCTTGATATGTTGACCACCTTCTTAATATCTTGAAACCACCATCTTCTTGGTCTGCTCTTGCTTCGTCATCTTGGAACAATGCCTTCCGTTATTTTCCCTACTTTCCCACCAACTGTGTCTTTTGATGTGGCTATAGTTTAAATATAAAACTAGGAGAAATACCTCTATTAGATGTACAATCTTACATATATTTGGGCAGTAATATAGATAAAGAGGGAGGAACATAAAATGATACCAAAATAAGGATATCAAAAGCAAGAAGAGCTTTCATTGCACTGGGAAACATATGGAAATCCAAAGAAATTAGGTTAAATACAAAAATAAAAATTTTCAACTCAAATGTTAAGGCAGTCTATTATATGGCTGTGAAACATGGAGAACAACAAAATTGACAATCATGAAGATACAGACTTTCATTAATGGGTGCTTACGCAGAATAAAAGGATGGATATGGCAGGACAAAATCACTAACATAGAATTATGGAAAGATACCAGTCAAACACCAGTGGATAAAGAGATACAGCGAAGACGATGGCGCTGGATAGGACACACACTACAGAAGCCAACTGAGAGTATTACACAACAGGCCCTTTTTTGGAATCCCCAGGGGAAAAGACAAAGAGGAAGGCCAAGGAATTCTTGGAGAAGACAGATGGAAGCAGAGATGAAGATGATGGGGAAGACATGGAATGATCTTAAAAGAATGGCAAAAGACAGAACGACTTGAAAAGTGTTTGTTGAAGGTCTATGCTCCACTGGGAGCTAAAATGGTAGAAAATAGTTTAAATATTCCCTGTAAGATGCTTATAATCCAGATATCTTCAATTTTCAGGTCTTTTAATAACCCCTCATTTCTCTATTTAACCACTTCACTCAGTATCATCTTGCCTGCTAACGTAGGTGATCATGTCTCTCTACAACTCTCGATCTCGACAGTTATTTATAAATTCTGCTATTGACCTTCTGCCAGGCCATTCTCTTAACTCTTAATTAGGACACCTATCTGTAACTCTCCCAGTTACGATACCTTAGTAAAAATTATTACCAATTAAATGTAACATTCATCATCATCATATGCCATACCGGTTGGCGTAGGTGATCATGTCCCTCCACAATCTTCTATCTACAGTGCATCGTATCAGTTCTGTTGTTGACTGTTTTCCATGCCATGACACCAAGCTATCCAGTATTTTCTCTCTTTGTCGCCCGCGATCTCTCTTTCCTTTTATTTTACCAGTTGTAACCAAGTATTCCAACTTTCCTCTTCTCATGATGTGCCCGAAAAATGTTGATTGCTTCTTTCTGATGTTTTTTAAGAGCTCCCTTTTTGTGTTGGCTTCTTTGAGAACTTCCTCATTGGTCTCTTTTATCTGTCCAGGGAACTTTCAACATTCTTCTGAGAAATCCCATCTCTGTGGCCTCTAATCGTCTTTCATTTGTTTGTCTACTGTCCATGATTCGCTTCCATAGGTCAGAATTGGTTCTATATAGCACCGATGAACTCTCTTTCTCATTTTTATTGACATAGATTTGTTGCATAAGATATTTTTCATTTTCTGAAATGCTATTTTAGCCTGAGCTATTCTGCTTTTTATTTCTGTGGTGCATCTCCCATCTGATGTTATTATTGTGCCCAAGTATTTGAAATGTTGCACTTGTTTCAGATTTGTCTTGTTTATTTTTATACTGCATGATGGTGGTGATTGTTTCTTCGATATAACCATTACTTCTGTTTTCTTACTATCCAGACTGAGACCTTTCTTGTTGCTTTCTTTTACTATTATGTTTATCATTTCTTGTAGCATTAGGTGCCCTAAAAATAGTGTTTTCTGTGAACTTTCAACTCACTAGACAAGACATGGGGACTCAGAATTCCTGGCTCAGGTTGATTTTTATTTAGCGTTATTCACTGTGCTATTTCTCCAAGTCATGAAGGATTTTTTGATGTCTGCCGGAAACTGTTGAAATTTCCCTGGTCACAGCAAAAAAAAAAAAAAAATTCTTGAAAATTTGTGATTAATTTTGTCTTGCTTTAAATGATGTATTTCACGATCTCAAAAAAAAAAAAATAAAAAATCCACCACCAATGGAAGCAAATTAAAACACTCAGAGGTCACCAGGTGTGATCATTAGAAATGTACACGGAAGGGGGTAATATTTATTCTCTCTGCAAAATGTCACATTTTTGGAATTTTTTTTTCGATGTGGTAATTTTCACAACGGAATCATAATCCAAAGTTAAGCTGTGTGGTAGCTTTTTCTCTTTGCTTTCCTCTATTTCTTCATCCCTCAATTTTCCCAGTTGTCACAATATATTCCAGACGTTCTTTTCTCATTACATGGCCAAAGAATGATGATTGTTTTTTTTTCCTAATGTTGGAAATTAGCTCCCTTTTTGCTTTGGCCTCTTTCTATCCCTTTCACTGCTGGACTTAAAAAAAAGAACCACCCAATTATTTGCAAAAAATGAGGGCAATAACATGTTTTCTTTATAGTGGCATATCTCTGGACCTATTGCACCTATGTGCTTCATTTATATATTTTTAACAGATTAGAAATTTGAATATTTAGACATAATGTCTGTGTAAAAAATAAGACAGTGCAGAGCTACAACTACCTTGGACATACTATAACCAGTGATGGAAAATGTAAAACTGAAATAAACAAAAGAATAGGAATGGCAAAAAGTAATTTTAATGTCATGAAGAACATACTAACATCAAAACAAATAACACCAGTGCTAAAACTAAGAATAGCAAAATGTTATGTCTTCTCAACATTCTTATATGGTGCAGAAACATGGACATTAGACAAGAAAACAGAACAGAGAATTGAAGCCTTTGAAATGTGGATTTATAGAAGAATAGGTAGAATTGGATGGAAGGAAAAGAAAACAAATGATGAAGTCTTAAAACAACTAAAAATGAAAAGAGAACTACTAAACACAATTCAAACAAGACAAATGCGATTTTTGGGCCATGTTAAAAGACACAACAGCCTTCTAAAAGTAATCATGGAGGGGAAAATACAAGGTAAAAGAGGCAGACCAAGACTAACATGGACGAGTAACATCAAATGAATGACAAACCAGCCTATGACAACCTGCACCACTAAAGCAAGAGACAGAGCAGAATGGTGCTCCATGGTAGCCAACCTTCGTTGCGGAGATGGCACTCGATGATGATGATGATGATGAATGTCTGTGTGATAATTTAAAAATAAGTAAACAAATTTTTTTTTTTTTTAATTTTTCATATAAAAAAGCTCTATGGATGGTTTTGTCCATATGTAAGTTACTTATGCCTTTAAAAATAAGTCAAACAATAGTAGAATATTAACAACAACAAGTACCGGGCCTGTTGGCCTAGGTGATCATGTCTCTCAACAACTTTTGATCTCAATAGTTATTTATCATTTCTGTTGTTGACCTTCTGCCAAGCCATTCTCTTAAGCTGGTATCTTTTCTCTTTGCTTCCCTCTATCTCTTCGTCCCTCAATTTTCCCAGTTGTTACAATATATTCCAGCTGTTCCCTTCTCATTACATGGCCAAATAATGATGAGTGTTTCTTCCTAATATTGGAAATTAGCTTTTTGTTTCTATTGTCAAAATGGATTTCACAGTATCTTCCTCATTTTTTTGGAAAGCTGGTTTTGCCTGAGCCATTCTGCATCTCAACTCTGTTGTACATCTATCATGTGAGGTTAACATTGTTCCCAGATATTTATATTCATTTTCCTGTTTTAATATTGTTCCACTTGTCTTTATTGTGCATTGCCGTGAAGTCTTTCTTTGTTGCTACCATTACTTCCACCTTTTTGCTATTAAGGCTGAGTCCTGGGAAGAATATAACAAAAACAAAATATATTTAGCAATTTATTAACTTTATTTACTGTTTAACGATAATTCACAAACAGGAGAGATAGAATCAAGATGCAAACAAGCTTGTCAAATCATTGGACAGTTATCACCACTATTGTCCAACAAGGAAATAACTCTGGAGGCAAAACGAGCACTATACAATGCAATCTTCATCCCAACGTTGTGCTACTACCAATGCCAGACCTGGACCCTAGATGCAAGAACAATAAGAAAAATAACCTCTACTGAGATAAAAATGTGTTAGACGAATGACAGGAAACAGTCTGAGAGATAAGATCAGAAATGAAGAACTGTGAAAAAAGCTAGGAATAGCCCCCGCCATAGAATATATAAGGAAACAACAGATAAAATGGTTTGGCCATGTGACAAGGCAGAAAGAACAAAACACAACACATTGAGCCTTCAACAAACGTTGTGAGAACACGATACCCAAGGGTCGACCACGAAAAAGATGGGTCGATGGAATATTAGAAGCACTAGGAAACATAACAGCAGCAGAGGCGACCAGAAGAGCAAAGACCGCAAATTATATCTCCCCTCGACGCTGAAAAGCAGATGAGGAAGGAAAGAAGAAGAAGAAGATTTACTGTTTTGTTGTAATATATTGTTTTTCCATGTAGTTCAGCTTTGTATGATACAAAGTTCAAGGAGGGAGCCACTTTCCACCTGCCGCCATTTTTATGAAAATGCAGGTCAAGTCTCAAATTCACTATTTATTACATTTCCCAAAAATGGTAGAAAGAAACTCAAAGAAAACTGATGGAGGGGCACAATCGGGAAAAGTCAAGGCAATAATTATTGGTTACATCCCTTACAAAATGGAAGTTATTATTTTCTAGTAGGCGTGTATCTATTTGCTGAAGATTGAGAGTGAAGCTTTTCTGTGGGCAAAAATATATGTGGGTGGAGTGAAGGGGTTAATTAGCTGAGGTATTTGAAGCATTTTTCTGCAACACTTTGTTCTATTCTCATCATCATTGAGTGCCGTCTCCGCATCGAAGGTTGGCTGCCATGGAGCGCCATTCCACTCTATCTCTTGCTTTGATGGTGCAGATTGTCATAGATTGACTTGTCCATCTTTTGATGTTACTCGTCCATGTTAGTCTTGGTCTGCCTTTGCCTCTTTTCCCTTGTATTTTCCCTTCCAATATTACTTTTATTAGGCCGTTGTGTCTTTTAACATGCCCCAAAAATTTCATTTCTCTTGTTCTAATTGTGTTTAGTAGTTCTCTTTTAATTTTTAGTTGTTTTAAAACTTCATTGTTTGTTTTCTTTTCTTTCCATCCAATAACAAACCATAATAACAAACCAATAAAATGTTATTGATGCCACACCAACAAATCTGTTATTGATAACAAACCATCAGATCTGTTATTGATAACACACCCAGCAAAACTGTTACTGATAATAAAACAATGAACTATCATTGACAACAAACCAATAAAACTGTCACTGATAATAGAACAATGAAACTATCATTGACAACAAACCAATAAAACTGTTACTGATAATAGAACAATGAAACTATCATTGACAACAAACCAATAAAACTGTTACTGATAATAAAACAATGAAACTATCATTGACAACAAACCAATAAAACTGTTACTGATAATAGAACAATGAAACTATCATTGACAACAAACCAATAAAACTGTTACTGATAATAAAACAATGAAACTATCATTGACAACAAACCAATAAAACTGTTACTGATAACAAACCATCAGATCTGTTATTGATAACCCACCCAGCAAAACTTATTGATAACAAACCAACAAATCTGTTACTGATAATAAAACAATGAAACTATCATTGACAACAAACAATAAAACTGTTATTGATAACAAACCATCAGATCTGTTATTGATAACATACCAATGAAACTATTATTAACACACCAACAGAACTGTTGTTAATAACACACTTTGCACTGTCTATGATCATTCTTTGTAGGACGTCATAGCTCAGATTCACATCATTCAATTCTGTTTCTAATTGCTCTTGGACAGACTCAAAGTTATGTTTTATTTATAAAAAACTATTTCTGATGGGGAGCCACGATAGCTCAGTGGTTAGTGAACTGGACTAGAAAGGACAAGAGGCAGGATTCGATCCCAACCGACGGCTTCCAGTTCACCCAGCCTTTATTGGGTACTGGATTTTTTTCTGGGAAGGTAAAGCGGCACGGGCGTAACACCGACCACATTACCCCAAAATCATGTGCCGAGAGTCTGTAAAATCGATGGTCACTAACACCATATTCCCTATAATGCCACTTGGCATGACGTGGGAACTTTACTTTTTAAAAAAATGTATTTCTCATGGTTGTGGGATAGACTGAAAGGGAAAGATATAACCCATGAAAACAACGTCGTTTCATACTGGCTCTGGTTTGTCCAATTTGTAGTCAATAATATGAGTCTAACCAGAAGGTCTATGTATACAAATAAAATATTAAGCTTTTCTGTTGAAAAAAAAACATGACAGAAGACTATTTCTGTGTTTTTACCTTAAAGCTTTCACCGGGAAAGGGAACAAATAAAAGCTAAACTAAATTGTGAAATATTTTTTTAAAAAGTATTTAAAGCCAAGAAGGCTTTAAAGCCAATTCAGTTTCTGAATTTGTTGATTTTATTCTTTTTCTCATGTCAGGCCTTTTTCCTGTCATTTGGCCTTGGATGTCTGAAAGTCCTGGACCCAGAAATGGTAAGTCTAAATTCTATCTATCTATTGACCTTTCGAGCCGTAACCGGCCCATAGGGCGTAGACCAAGATACACCTTCTCCTATATGAATTTTTGTTCTAGCAGTTTTCTTTTAAAGATATTTTATCAAATCTCGCCATCTGTCTCTGTTCTGTGCAAGCAGTTCTATCTCATTGAGGGAGCCGATTCCTGCTGCTCTTGCCTCTCTCATCAATGTTCTTCTCAGTGTCTCCCTGGGTCTTCCTCTTTTTCTTTTACCTGTTGTTTCCCATATGAGGGCTTGCTTTGCTATTCGATTATTATCTCTTCTCTTGAAAATGTTCAACATCATTTGGAAAACAGAGAAGACGCCTCATAAATGGAAAAAAGGAATCATTGTTAAGATCCCAAAAAAGGCAATCTTAGAGATTGTAACAATTGGAGAGGCGTGACACTTTTGTCAGTTGCCTCAAAATTATTCTGTAAAATCATCCTAAATAGAATAAAGGATTCAATAGATACAGTAATGCGTGAAGAACAGGCTGGGTTTAGAAAAGGGAGAAGCTGTCTTGACCACATTTTCACTCTACGACTTATATTGGAGGAACACATTGAAAAGCAAAAACTTTTGTACTTAACTTCATCGACTTCAAAAAAGCATTTGATAGTATTCATAGAGATTCTTTGTGGAAAATTCTGAAGCAATATGGCTTACCATCAAAAATCATAAATATTATCAAAGACATGTATGATGGTTACACATGTGCAGTTCGAACAGAGGAAGGACTGAGCGAATGTTTCCCAATAGAAACTGGGGTTAAACAAGGATGTATTTTATCGCCCTTGTTATTTGGAATTGTTATGGACTTCATAATGAAGAAATGCTGCACTGGTAATAAAGGCATCGAATGGATACAAGGAGACCATTTGGAGGACCTGGACTTTGCTGATGACATAGTTCTCATCAGCAATCAGATAAAAACGATGCAGGAAAACACAAATGAACTATCATCAATAGCCAGCAAAATTGGGCTTGAGGTCAATCATGAAAAGACTAAAGTCATGAAAAGTTTAATTCCAACAAGTGACAAAATATACATGGAAAACAAACCAGTAGAAGAGATCGATCACTTCATCTATCTTGGAAGTCACATTGATCGAGAAGGGGATACGAGCAAAGAAATAGAATCAGACTGGCTAAAGCAGCAATGTCTTTCAGAAGCCTTGAAAAGTTGTGGAAATCAAAACTCATTAGCACAAACACAAAACTTAGGCTATTCAAATCAAATGTACTATCAACCCTTACGTATGCGTGTGAAAGCTGGAAAACAACAAGAGATATAGAAACAAAGTTGAACGCATTCGAAAATAAATGTCTAAGGAAAATACTTGGTATAGAATGGAACGAATTCAAAACAAACGAGGAAATTAGAGAAATCGCCAATCAACCACTAATATCTTCAGTAATAAAGAAAAGACGATGGTCATACGTTGGACATGTGATGAGAAGAGAAGTCTAAATTAGGGCATTGAAACTTTGTCTCAGATTTGAGATTATTTCAGGATCAAAGTTTTGGCCAGATATGGTCACTGACTTAGTTATTTGTGTCAAAACCAGCAGCTGATTAACTCTTTCCGTACGGAAGCTTTTTATCGACGCAACAGAAGAGATTTCAGAGACAAAATTGTTCATGGTTTTAAGAATCAATCTATATATTTATATTTATCTAACATATAACATATTATATATGAATGTTTAGATAATTGAACAAGGTATTAGACTTCACCAATATCCAGATGATACAGACATGTAAAACGAATATGGTTTGATGGCATTCACACTAATCAAATTTAGCATGGCGCACCATGCGGCGGAACGTACGCAACCGAAATGGAAATGGCGCACCATGCGGCGGAATGTATGGAAAGAGTTAACATCCTACTCCGCCTCCCTGTGGTACCTGTAGAAACTGATTAACAAGTATCCCCCAGCAAGTAGTGATCAAGAGAGAAGGCAACCCAACCCCTCCACAAAGAAATCCATAGTTTAGTCTGAAGCATTGGGCCAAAAAAAAAACATGCAGCATCTCATCTTGCTGTAAAATACAACACACTGCACTACTTCTTCTTCTACCTTTCAGCTCCTGTGGAGCATAGGTCTTCAACAAACACTTTCCAAGCTGTTCTGTTTCTTGCCATTTCTTTTAAGATCATTCCATGTCTTCCCCATCATCTTCATCTCTGCTTCTGTCTGTCTTCTCCAAGAATTCCCTGGTCTTCCTCTTTGTCTTATCCCCTAGGAATTTCAAAAAAGGGTCTGTTGTGTAATACTCTCAGTTGGCTTCCGTAGTGTGTGTCCTATCCAGCACCATCGTCTTCGCTATATCTCTTTATCCACAGGTATTTGACTGGTACATTTCCATAATTCTATGTTAGTGATTTTTGTCCTGCTATTTCCATTCTTTTATTCTGCGTAAGCATCCATTAATGAAAGTCTATATCTTCATGATTGTCAATTGTGTTGTTCTCCATGTTTCACAGCCATACACACTGCACTTAGGTTCACTTAACATCCTTTTATTTATTGACCTAAACTTTGAATAATGGTGGCCTGTAAACAACATCTTATGAAGGAAACTATAATCCAAAATCCATCATCAAAGGCCAGTACCATGAAAAATGGCAACAAGAACACCCAAAGTATAACGAGAGGGATGGATACCTCCAACTATCAAGGAGGGATCAAGTCATCATACTTCGCCTACACACTAGCCACAACAGAATGAGAAACCACATGATCACCAAATTCAAAATAGGAACAAACAGCCTATGCCACTGTACGCTGTATAACATACAATAAAACAATTTCTACACGATAGCCCCCAGTACATAGACCTGAGATGGACAATGTGGTCCACACCCACCTCCCTGGAAGAGAAACTATATGGGCCAACCGAATTACTTAAACAGACAGCTGCCTTCAAAAGAGAGTCCAGAGTCATAGTCTGAATGAGCAATGATCGCAGAAGAAGAAGAAACTGATGAACACGTATCACCAAGCAAGTAATGATCAAGAGAGAAGGCAACCCAACCCCCTCCACAAAGAAATTCATAGTTTAGTCTGAAGCTTTGGGCCAAAAAAAACAACATATGCAGCATCTCATCTTGCTGTAAAATACAACACACTGCACATAGGTTCACACAACATCCTTTTGTTAAATGACCTAAACTTTGAATAATGGTGGCCTGTAATCAACATCTTACGAAGGAAATTAAAATACTTCGACCACAAGAAAAGACACAATGGGCTGGAAAGAACAGTAATGGAAGGCATGGTTCCAGGATGATGAGACAGGCAAGAAGATGGTTCAAGACGCGAAAGAAACTTTGAACTTGTCAACAGATGTGGGAGATCTGGCTAGAGACAGAGAATCTTTCAGACAGACTGTGGTGAATACAATGATCTGTGGGAGATCTGGCTGGAGACAGATTCTTTCAGACAGGTTGTGGAGAATGCAATGATCTGTGGGAGATCTGGCTAGAGATAGAGGTTCTTTCAGACAGGTTGTGGTGAATGCAATGATCTGTGGGAGATCTGACTAGAGACAGAGATTCTTTCAGACAGGTTGTGGTGAATGCAATGATCTGTGGGAGATCTGACTAGAGACAGAGATTCTTTCAGACAGGCTGTGGTGAATGCAAAGTTCTGTGGGAGATCTGGCTAGAGACAGAGATTCTTTCAGATGGGCTATAGTGAATGCAACGTTCTGTGGGAGATCTGGCTAGAGACAGAGATTCTTTCAGACAGACTGTAGTTTATGCAACATTTTACAAAGAACGTGCATTCAGAAGAACATCTTTTTATAAATATTGATGATGAAGAGGAGCATTTGGGTGAACACCGATGTAAAGGAAGCATTAAAATAATCTTATATTCATTGACCCCTTTTAGAGTTTCCTTAATAGTGGCCCTCCATAGGAAAATGCAAAGGAGTAAAGTTTGGATTACAAAAGTTCTCTTATTAACATTTCAATTTGAATTCCACATAAACCTGGCAAGTCTTTCTCTAACTTCTATATCTTGACAGTCCAGTTCTCCTGACTATAGCATTCCCATAGCATCACAGTGGCTGGTATTATCCTATATTTCTCAGTTGTACACTCTTAAAAACTGCTGCCTCATAGTTAATTTTTGTTCTTTAAACCTGAGTGGGAATATTCCTTCCCTCCCTCCCTCCCTCCCTCCTTCCTTCCTTCCTTCCTTCCTTCCTTCCTTCCTTCCTTCCTTCCTTCCTTCCTTCCTTCCTTCCTTCCTTCCTTCCTTCCTTCCTTCCTTCCTTCCTTCCTTCCTTCCTTCCTTCCTTCCTTCTTTCCTTCCTTCCTTCCTTCCTTTCCTTTCATCAGTGATGCTCCATTTTTCTTCCTACATGTTCAGTGACCTTCCCTCTACTCTGTTCTTCTCTCCCCCCAACATTTTTTTCACAGTTGTAGCCCCTTCTTTACACATATATATATATATATATTTTTAGAGACATGACTGCTGCTTTCCACGATATTTCAGTGTCCCCGCTGTTCTTCATGTTTCCCTTTCCAACATCGTTCACATTTGTCAACATTAATTACACTTCACAGCATCCTTTCACATTTCTCAACACTTTTCACATTTTTTAAACACTTTTCACATTTTTTAACACTTGTCACATTTTTAAAACACTTTTCACATTTTTTAAACACTTTTCACATTTCTTAACACTTTTCACATTTCTCAACACTTCACATTTCTCAACATTTCACATTTTTAAACACTTTTCACATTTCTCAACACTTCACATTTCTTAACACTTTTCACATTTCTTAACACTTTTCACAGTTCTCAATATTCTTCATATTTCAAAATATTCTCCACACTTCTCAACATTCTTCATACATCCCAAAATTGTCATTCGTCACATTTCGCTATAGTCTTCACACACCATTCTTTACACTTCTCAACACATCACTTTTCTCAACATTCTTCACACATCCCAACAATGTCATTCTTCACACTTTCCCACACTATTCAAACTTCCCAGAATGCTTCATGCCAAACATTTTGAATAAGAGGATAAAAGACGGAAGCTTGTCAATGATTTTAAACTTGAAACGTTCCCCAGAAAATGCTGAACCTCACTCAAATGTGGCAACAGTTCAGTGTCCTGAAGGAGAAGTTCATCCCCCACTATGTGGCTTACCACTACTTCAGGAGCAAGGGGTGGGTTCCCAAGTCTGGTCTCAAGTTTGGCTGTGACCTCAGTGAGTATTCTTCTAGTCTTATAACATCTTGGAGGCTAGCTGTGACCTCAGTGAGTATTCTTCTAGTCTTATAACATACAGGAGACTGTGATCTCAGTGAGTATTCTTCTAGTCTTATAACATACAGGAGACTGTGATCTCAGTGAGTATTCTTCTAGTCTAATAACATACAGGAGGCTGTGACCTCAGTGAGTATTCTTCTAGTCTTATAACATACAGGAAGCTGTGACCTAGTGAGTATTCTTCTAGTCTTATAACATACAGGAGACTGTGACCTCAGTGAGTATTCTTCTAGTCTTACAACATACAGGAGACTGTGACCTCAGTGAGTATTCTTCTAGTCTTATAACATCCAGGAGACTGTGATCTCAGTGAGTATTCTTCTAGTCTTATAACATACAGGAGACTGTGATCTCAGTGAGTATTCTTCTAGTCTTATAACATACAGGAGGCTGTGACCTCAGTGAGTATTCTTCTAGTCTTATAACATACAGGAGACTGTGACCTCAGTGAGAATTCTTCTAGTCTTATAACATCCAGGAGACTGTGATCTCAGTGAGTATTCTTCTAGTCTTATAACATCCAGGAGACTGTGACCTCAGTGAGTATTCTTCTAGTCTTATAACATACAGGAGACTGTGATCTCAGTGAGTATTCTTCTAGTCTTATAACATACAGGAGACTGTGACCTCAGTGAGTATTCTTCTAGTCTTATAACATACAGGAGGCTGTGACCTCAGTGAGTATTCTTCTAGTCTTATAACATACAGGAAGCTGTGACCTAGTGAGTATTCTTCTAGTCTTACAACATACAGGAGACTGTGACCTCAGTGAGTATTCTTCTAGTCTTATAACATCTAGGAGACTGTGATCTCAGTGAGTATTCTTCTAGTCTTATAACATCCAGGAGACTGTGACCTCAGTGAGTATTCTTCTAGTCTTATAACATCCAGGAGACTGTGATCTCAGTGAGTATTCTTCTAGTCTTATAACATCCAGGAGACTGTGACCTCAGTGAGTATTCTTTTAGTCTTATAACATCCAGGAGACTGTGATCTCAGTGAGTATTCTTTTAGTCTTATAACATCCAGGAGACTGATCTCAGTGAGTATTCTTCTAGTCTTATAACATACAGGAGACTGTGATCTCAGTGAGTATTCTTTTAGTCTTATAACATCCAGGAGACTGATCTCAGTGAGTATTCTTCTAGTCTTATAACATCCAGGAGACTGTGATCTCTGTAAGTATTCTTCTAGTCTTATAACATACAGGAGACTGTGATCTCAGTGAGTATTCTTCTAGTCTTATAACATACAGGAGACTGTGACCTCAGTGAGTATTCTTCTAGTCTTACAACATACAGGAGACTGTGACCTCAGTGAGAATTCTTCTAGTCCTACAACATCCAGGAGTCTGAATGATCTTAAAAGAATGGCAAGAAACAGAACGACTTGGAAAGTGTTTGTTGAAGACCTATGCTCCACAGGGAGCTGAAAGGTAGAAGAGGAAGAGGAGTCTAAAGATGGAGAAGGAATTGGGTAGATCCGGAGTGCTTAGTGGGGAAAAGTAGATGTATCTTTAAGAACACCTCAACAGTCAGTCTGCATATGCTTCGAGAAATGCTGGGATGGACGGTGGAGCGGATATGGGATGCCCCGACTGCAATGAAATTGATTCCATTAATAAAATAGAAAAATTGATATAACCAGACTGTTCATTAACCGATTTTAAAGTGTATAGTTATGTTTTGTATATGTACATTCACCACATACACGTAATGTATGTTTTCGTTATACTTGTATTCTTTATTTATGTTTGTGTTCCTTAATACTTTTGTGTTTTCTTGTGTCTGTTATTATTAGAGAATTGCCTTCATATTTTTACAGTTCTCTACCGTGAGGGACCTCCATTCTATCATGGCAGCTTTTCTGTGGTTGTAACCGTTGTCAAGGATACCACTCTACTTCCTGTCCACAAGAACGGAGGCATGAACTTCAACCAGAGGAAGTTAAACTGGATCTCACTGGCTGGACTAAACCGCATCACTGAGCATGTAGCGAAGGTAACAATTTCAGTGTTATTTATTTCTCTTCATCTTTCCTTCCTTATCTGCCTTTCAGCATCGAGGGGAGATATAATTTGTGATTTTTTGCTCGTCTGTTGGCCTCTCCTGCTGTTTTGTTTCCTGGTGTTTTTAATATTCCACCAATCCATTTTTTTCGTGGTTGACCCGTGAGTCTGATGTTCAATATTTAAAATGTTACGGGGGTCTGGTTGGTCCCCCAGAGAGGTTGTGGGTTCAAATCCCGGCTGCACCAGTTGGGATTTTTATTTATGATTTCTCTCTGCGGCAACCACCCCTGGTCTCAGCAGTGAGGCCCGGCTTGAAACGTCAATTACTCGTCAATGGAAAAAATATCAGTACCTCTGAAGTCGGAGTTATCTGCCTGTGCGGCAAGGGACCCCTGTGCGCATGGCTGCCAGGGAAAAATAGATTAACACGCAAAATTCAGTTCCTAGTCTCTAGAGACTTCGTCATAGGTAAAAGCTGGCGAACAAAAAAATATATATATATAAAAATAAAGGTTTGTTGTGTTGTGTTTTGGTCTTTCTACCGTATCATTTTATCTGTTGTTTCTTTATGTATTCTATGGCTGGACTTATTCCTAGCTTTTTTCTCAGTTCTTGATTTCTGATCTCTTAGACTGTTTCCTGTCTTTCATCCAACACATTTCATCTCTCTCTCCTCTCTGCGATCAAGACTCAATCAGAGAAGGATTCCAGACTCTCTCATGAAGTCAGCTGTCTGTTTAAGTGATTCGATTGCCCCATATAGTTTCTCTTCCAGGGAGGTGGGTGTGGACCACATTGCTCTTCTCAGATCCGTGTACTGGGGGCAATCCTGTAGAACATGTTTTGTAGTCATATTGTCCAGTGTACAGAAACACATTTTATCTTATTAGTGGTTATTATTCTTGTTGTTCTTGAGTTCTGGATCCAAGCCTGGCATGGTTAGCACAATGTTGTTTGGTTGAATTGACAAAATACCCCTCTGAGGACTCCCCTATAGTTGGTTACAGTAGCTTGCTGGTTGTCCCTACACAAAAAAAAGTGTATTCACCCTAGTGTGGGATTAATGCAATTGTTGTGCCACTCAAAGATAATGGGCTCTTTTCCAGGCAGTAGAATGTATCACTTGACCACGTTACTAAAATAGGAGGGACTTCCGGTCAATATGGCGGATAGGCAGCAAGGAACCACTGAGGCTCAGTCTGAAAAGTGTTCCTTGCTATAGTTTCCTCATGTTTCAAGTCCGGCTTGCTGCTGGAGCTACTGAATTTAGTGCTCTGTGCACATCATGGGCTGTGTTTTTCATCTTGGTCGTGTTTCTATGTTCCGATTGCTTATGATGAATGATATCGTATGGTGAAGGGCAGTTCAGCTGCGTTTAATTTTGGTGCCGCTTAGCCTTGTGTCTTGTGGCGTGTACTGTATCTGCTATGAAGGGGACCACAGCTGCCTTTTATTGTTTGGATTCTTCTACGTGATGAATTTTTCTTTGAATGATTCCACTGGCACGGGCGGTTGAGCATTTATGGATTTTAATTTGTTTGCAGTGATACCGGGATCTTCAACTAATCATAACCATAACTGAAATAGGAACCATAACTCTTCGAGTTAAACATCATCATCCTCATTATTGCTCTCTTCTCTTTCTTCATTCCATAACCCTGCAGGTTGGTGGGGTACCACTGACAGACGTAGTCAACCTTCTCCGTTTCTCTCTAACTTCAATCATTCTTTGGGGGACTAGGTGGTCTAGAGGTAAGACATTGGCCTCTGGACAATAATGTCTTGGGTTCAGTTCCACCCACGGGTGATGGGTTTTTTAAAATAATCAAACCTGTTATTTCATTGTGACTTTACCCTCTGCCGGTCTCTGGGTAGTGAGATCTGATGTCTAGCCTTCTCTGAAAATGGTAAAAAACAGGAGGTCCCACATCATTCCTGAATATTTTGGATACACGATCAAGCGATGAGAAATAAAAGATGTAAAAATTATTTTATGTCTGTCATATTTGAACATATTATGTTGAAAGACTGGCACTTAAAATAATTATTCATCAACTTTGCAACATATGACAGCAGAACATCCAGGTCAAACTCCTGAGTATATCCTACAGGACTGCAGCACTCTCAACACCCTAAGAACATAAATATGACCCACAGAAACAACCTTGTATCACCAGCCATGGGAAACCCGTGAAGACCTCAAATGCACCTTCTGGTTCACGACCCATGCTGGTCTAAATGTCTAAACACATAGCAATAGTTGATTACTGAAGACGAAGAAATTCATCCACTGACGATAAATGTAAAGTTTTATTATAACTGGTTATTCTTTCTTCAATCAAACAACAAATGATAAATAGCATTTTTATACCAACTTTGTGCTATGAAAGTCAAACATGGACCCTTTCTAAATCACAATTAAGAAAGATCAATACATGTGAGATGCGATGCTTGATAAAAGTAACAAACAACACAAGAAGAGATAGAATACCAAATGAAACCACAAGAAAAATGGTTGTTGTTGATGGATTGCCACGAGTTGATACGAGCATGTTTGCCCTTTGACTCATAGAATGTGGCGGGTCGTAATGGCTTTCTTGACATTCCCGGCTCTTACTTGAGAGGTTGGAGTTCATCTGTCCCAGGCTACGCTGGGAAACTACTAGTCCAGCCCAGAGGTACTGCAATACTGGGTCCTCTATATCAGTAATAGCCACCACTACAGGGAACACGGCGATCCTAGCTTCTGTTAGCCAGCCTGGTTTGACGCAGACTGTTTCCAGGGTTGACCACGAGGAGGTAGATATGCTAGGTCTTGGTCGGCTGATGGAGCGCCGACCCTGCTATTGCGACCGCAGGTAGGAACTAAACCCTGCCAAGAATATATAGAACAACAACAACTTAAATGGTTTGGCCACCAGGTCAGAATGAATCCTCACCAATCACCATCATGGGCGTTCTTCTCAAGAATGCACGGAAAAAGACCAAGAGGAAGACCCAGAAGAAGATGGATAGATGCAGTGACAGAGACATGTAACAACAAAGGAAAATCACTAATTCAGACAGTTCGAGCTGCTCAAGAACGACAAGTGATATAACCACACCACCTTTTAGGTATCAGTGAAAAGAGAAAAGAAGAAGAAGAAGACGATTCTATCTACAATAAATTTATATTATTTCTTCTCCATCTAGGAACTGATGTTATGCTATGTTATATGGCCAGGCGACCTGACACATGAAGAATCACTCTCGCCTGATTGTCTCTCAAGGTTTAAAGTCAAGGTGAAGTATTGGAAATCACATTCTGAAAACAATATAAGAAGTGATAGATTGTCACTTTCTCATCATACATTGGTTATAAATGTCACATTGCTGGATGGTCTAGTGGTAAGGTGTCAGCCTCTGAACAGGAAGATTTCAGGTTTAAACTTTGCCGCAGACAGTGGGGATTAAAATAAAATTCCATGGTTTCTTTGTCACTTTACCCTCCACTGGCTTCTTTGTCACTTTACTCTCCACTTGTGTCTTTGTCACTTTACTCTCCACTTGTGTCTTTGTCACTTTACTCTCCACTGGTTTCTTTGTCACTTTTACCCTCCACTGGTTTCTTTGTCACTTTTACCCTCCACTGGTTTCTTTGTCACTTTTACCCTCCACTGGTTTCTTTGTCACTTTACTCTCCACTGGTTTCTTTGTCACTTTACCCTCCACTGGTTTCTTTGTCACTTTTACCCTCCACTTGTGTCTTTGTCACTTTTACCCTCCACTGGTTTCTTTGTCACTTTACTCTCCACTGGTTTCCTTGTCACTTTACCCTCCACTGGTTTCTTTGTCACTTTACTCTCCACTTGTGTCTTTGTCACTTTACTCTCCACCAGTTTCTTTGTCACTTTACCCTCCACTGGTTTCTTTGTCACTTTACTCTCCACTTGTGTCTTTGTCACTTTACTCTCCACTGGTTTCTTTATCACTTTACCCTCCACTGGTTTCTTTGTCACTTTACTCTCCACTTGTGTCTTTGTCACTTTACCCTCCACTGGTTTCTTTGTCACTTTACCCTCCACTGGTTTCTTTGTCACTTTTACCCTCCACTGGTTTCTTTGTCACTTTTACCCTCCACTGGTTTCTTTGTCACTTTTACCCTCCACTGGTTTCTTTGTCACTTTACCCTCCACTGGTTTCTTTGTCACTTTTACCCTCCACTGGTTTCTTTGTCACTTTACCCTCCACTGGTTTCTTTGTCACTTTACCCTCCACTGGTTTCTTTGTCACTTTTACCCTCCACTGGTTTCTTTGTCACTTTACTCTCCACTGGTTTCTTTGTCACTTTTACCCTCCACTGGTTTCTTTGTCACTTTACTCTCCACTGGTTTCTTTGTCACTTTACTCTCCACTGGTTTCTTTGTCACTTTACTCTCCACTGGTTTCTTTGTCACTTTACTCTCCACTGGTTTCTTTGTCACTTTACTCTCCACTGGTTTCTTTGTCACTTTACCCTCCACTGGTTTCTTTGTCACTTCACCCTACACACTGGTTTCTTTGTCACTTTACCCTACACTGGTTTCTTTGTCACTTTACCCTCCAGTGGTTTCTTTGTCACTTTACCCTCCAGTGGTTTCTTTGTCACTTTACTCTACACTGGTCTTTGAATAGCGAGGTAAAATGTCCCATGGGAAAATGCCAAATTATAGAAAACACTATCTCGAAGTGATAATTTGTATGGTGCTATTGTAATCTAGGGTTAAGATCCTACTCTGCCTCCCTACAGTGACTCCTGTAACAGACTAACTATTCTGACCAAGTGAGTACGGGTCAAGAGGGAAAATTAGTCTGGTATTAAAAAAAAAATGCCATACTAGCGATAAATGTGTTGGATTAAATCATGTAGACATTACAAACAACTGTTTCTGTCTAATGGATATCCAAGTTGAAGGAATAGACCTGGAGGCTGGTCTGAGCTACAACTACCTTGGACATACTATAACCTGTGATAGAAAATGTACACCTGAAATAAACAAAAGAATAGGAATAGCAAAAAGTAATTTTAATGCCATGAAAAATATACTATCATCAAAATAAATAACACCAGGGCTAAAAAAAGAATAGCAAATTGTTATATCTTCTCAATATTCCTACATGGTGGAGAAACATGGATACTATTGAAGCCTTTGAAATGTAGATATATAGAAAAATAGGAAGAATTGGATGGGAAAAAAAGAAAACAAACAATGTGTAAAAAAACTAAAAACGAAAAGAGAACTCTCTCTCTTTTACCTTTCAGCTCCCTGTGGAGCATAGGTCTTCAACAAACACTTTCCAAGTCGTTCTGTTTCTTGCCATTCTTTTAAGATCATTTCATGTCTTCCCCATCATCTTCATCACTGCTTCTGTCTGTCTTCTCTAAGAATTTCTTGGTCTTTCTCTTTGTCGTTTCACCTGGGGATTCCAAAAAAGGATATGTTGGCTTCCGCAGTGTGTCCTCTATTCAGCGCCATCGTCTTCGCTGTATCTCTTTATCCACTGGTATTTGACTGGTACATTTCCATAATTCTATGTTAGTGATTTTGTCCTGCCATTTCCATTATTTTATTCTGCATAAGCATCCATTAATGAAAGTCTGTATCTTCATGATTGTCAGTTTTGTTGTTCTCCATGTTTCACAGCCGAAAAGAGAATTACTAAATACATTTCAGACAAGACAAATGATATTTTAAAACTCATTTGTTTTGATGTTAGTATATTTTTTTCATGGCGTTAAAATGACTTTTTGAGATGCTGTTACTCTTAATCATCGTTGGATGCATAAAGGGAAGAACCATATGTATTTTAGCTTACTGTAAACTGCAGACCAAAGCATCTCGCCCCACTTAACATTCATTTATATACATATGATGAAAGGGGGGGGGGGGGTAATTTTAGTTGGTTAAATGATGGGGGGGGGGTGATTGTTGTTGGTCAAATGATAAAAGAAAGGGTAGTTGTTGGTTAAATGATGAGGGGGGTGGGGGTAATATTGTTGTTGGTTAAATGATGAGGGGGGATTGTTGTTGGTCAAATGATGAAAGGGGGAATTGTTGGTCAAATGATTAGGGGGGGGGGAAATTTGTTGTTGGCCAAATGATAAAAGAAAGGGTAGTTGTTGGTTAAATGATGAGGGGGAAGATTGTTGTTGGTCAAATGATGAGGGGGAGGGGGAGGGGGATAATTGTTGTTGGTCAAATGATAAGGGAAGGGTAGTTGTTGGTTAAATGATGTGTGGGGGGTAATTGTTGTTGGTCAAATGATAAAAGGGAAGGGTAGTTGTTTGTTAAGGGCAGTAATATAGATAAAGAGGGAGAAACAGAAAATGATACAAAAATAAGGATATCAAAAGCAAGAGGAGCTTTCATTGCACTGGGAAACATATGGAAATCCAAAGAAATTAGGTTAAATACAAAAATAAAAATTTTCAACTCAAATGTTAAGGCGGTCCTATTATATGGCTGTGAAACATGGAGAACAGCAAAATTGACAATCACGAAGATACAGACTTTCATTAATGGATGCTTATGCAGAATAAAAGGATGGAAATGGCAGGATAAAATCACTAACATAGAATTATGGAAATGTACCAAACACCAGTGGATAAAGAGATACAGCGAAGACGATGGCGCTGGATAGGACACACACTACAGAAACCAACTGAGAGTATTACACAACAGGCCCTTTTTTGGAATCCCCAGGGGAAAAGACAAAGCGGAAGACCAAGGAATTCTTGGAGAGGAGAAGACAGATAGAAGCAGAGATGAAGATGATGGGGAAGACATGGAATGATCTTAAAAGAATGGCAAAAAACAGAATGACTTGGAAAATGTTTGTTGAAAACCTATGCTCCACAGGGAGCTGAAAGGTAGAAGAAGAGTTGTTGGTTAAATGATGGGAAAGGGGGGGGGGTAATTGTTGTTGGTCAAATGATAAAGGGAAAATAGTTGTTGTTGGTTAAATGATGAAGTGGACTCCTTTTCATTGTCAATTATTTTATCATTAACTTTTATAGTTCAAATAATATAGATTTTTCTCGTTTTATTTATTTTAGGAAGTTGTTATTTCCCGTTGGGTGTCGTCGCAAGAGAGAGAGAACAAGGTTGGAGAGGAAGAAGAGATACCATGAAGGAGCACATGTTTGTTACCAAGTGCTGAAGTAGAGCTATGATGTCGTACGGGGAGAGTCCTCAGTTAACAGTATGTCAGACTGTACAAGGAGCGTTCTCTAATTGGCCATTTGGGAAGATGCAACTTTGTTCTATAGATGTTCTTTAATTGACAATTTGGAAAAGAATGACATTGTTCTATAAATGTTCTTTAGTTGACATTTTGGGCAATATGTGACATTGTATTATAGATGTTCTTTAGTTGACATGTTGGGAAAATGAGACATTGTTCTATAGATGTTCTTTAGTTGATACTGTACAAAGATGTTCCATTGTTCTATTAATGTTCTTTAGTTGGCAGTATATAGAGATATGTCATTCTTTGAAAAACATTCTTTAGTTATCAATATGTAGATTAAATGTTTCTTTAAGACTTTATCGTTTGTTTTCTTTTCTTCCTTTGAAGTCTTAAAGCGACTGCATATGAAAAGAGAAATACTAAACACAATTCAAACAAGAGAGAAGGTATGTGAGGTTTTTGGGACATGTTAAAAAACACAGCAGCTTACTAAAAGTAATCTTGGAAGGGAAAATACTAGGTATAAGAGGCAGAGGTAGATCAAGACTAACATGGACAAGTCAGCCTATAACAACCTGCACTATCAAAGCAAGAGACAGAGCGGAATGGCACTCCATGGTAGCCAACCATCGATGTTTCACTAGTATCTGGATAAATATCTCTTGCAAATAAAAGTCAGTCATTACACATAATGTTTGCTATGGCCATCTAAACATCTATCAAACTATGTTATTAGTAGAAATTCTGTATATGTGTCTAGGCCACCGCCGTTGTTTATGACACTCTCACCGTCGACAGATTATCTTATCTGTCTACCTGTCTTTCGTTTCCTGCGTTATCACCAACTCGTATTAACATCACATATTTAATTTGTAAAATGCTGTGCTCATAACTTAGTGTAGTCAGAGGACACATTTATGTCTTTTAAATAATATCCAATAACAGTATTAAGTCCGACATTACCAACAACGTGGTCGGTAATACTATTACATGGATAGGTGCCATTCTTTGACAGGTCTTTTGTCAAGCACAAAAGTTATATATCCTTGTCCTAAAATGTATTTATTTAGAAATGTTGCTTTGTCCAGATATGTTCTTTTCAATTGAGAAATATGTACTTTATGAGAAATTTTCAACAGGAAATATAGATTTATGGCATTACATGGGAAATGTGAGAAGAGACAACAAGAGCAAAACAAGCCCTCAAATGGGAAACCGAGGGCAGGAAAAAAAGAGGTTAAACTAAAAAGAAAACTCGAAAAGGAACTGAGGTGAGAAGCAACAATAGTCAGGACCAACTTCCTGACTAAGTTGAGAGGCTCACCCAGAACAGGGACTTGTGGTGTCATACAATACAGGTCCTAGGCAAAGTTTGATGCTTAAAAAGATCAGCAAACATGGAAAGTCTTAGAATTTCTGCAATTTCACTTCAATATATATATGAATTTCATATGTTCATGAAATATATTCATTTCTCATGAATATATATGTATATATATATTCATGAGAAATATGAACATCATGTTTTTAATTGAGAAATATTTCGTTGTTCATAAAATAGATGTATGAGTTTACGGGGAAAATGTTCTTTCAACAAATTTACTAAAATCTGATGTTATCTGAATATGTTATTTTTTGTTTTCTTTAGCCCAGTCATGGACTATTCATGTCTTTCTTTTTCATTGTCTGTAATTAGCTTTTGGGAGCCGCGATAGCTCAGTGTTTAATGAGCTGCACTATAAAGGACAAGAGGTAGGGTTCGATTACAACTGACGGCTTCAGTGTTCACCAAACTATAAATGGGTACCGGATTTTTTCTGGGAAAGTAAAGCGGCACGGGCGTAAAACCGACCACATTACCCCAAAAATCATGTTCCGAAGGTCTATATTTATGGTCACTAACACCATATTCCCTATACACCACTTGGCGTGACGGGGGTACTTTACTTTACTTTTTATAATTAGCGTTTAATGCTTTACATGTCAAGGTGTAAAGTTGTTGCCTACATCGGTGCAGCCACTAAAAGAAAGACAAACTTGCAAGTGGGAGTGGGTGACTTGAAGAACCCACTCCGCCCTAGAACCTCAAAGAAGTAAAGACAATCCTGAAAAAAAAAGCTCAGAAAACAGAATGGAGAGGAAAAACAATATGGAAATTATGAGCCAGAATATGACAGCTTAAACAAGCTCAGAAAACAATGGAGAGAGTTATATGGAAATTATGAGCCAGAATATGACAGCTTAAACAAGCTCAGAAAACAATGGAGAGGGTTATATGGAAATTATGAGCCAGAATATGACAGCTTAAACAAGCTCAGAAAACAATGGAGAGAGTTATATGGAAATTATGAGCCAGAATATGACAGCTTAAACAAGCTCAGAAAACAATGGAGAGAGTTATATGGAAATTATGAGCCAGAATATGACAGCTTAAACAAGCTCAGAAAACAATGGAGAGAGTTATATGGAAATTATGAGCCAGAATATGACAGCTTAAACAAGCTCAGAAAACAATGGAGAGAGTTATATGGAAATTATGAGAGTTATGTGAAAATTATGACAGCTTAAACATGCTAAGAAAACAATGGAGAGAGTTATATGGAAATTATGAGCCAGAATATGACAGCTTAAACAAGCTCAGAAAATAGAATGGAAAGAATTATAATGGAAAACATGAGCTAGAACACAATGCTTAACCCTAGATTATGATACCTACCTGTGATGTGCTTCCATTACATTCCATAGTACAAATTACAATCACTTAATTAGCACCAAAAGTAGTATTTCCTTTGAAGTTTTGACATATGGAGAACTTTCTTTCTGAGGTTGATTTATGACCTGATATTGACCACATGTACCTGACGTGTTATTTGTCTAGTCAGGTGGTCAGCGGATATTATTTGAGTTTCCCCGAGTCACAAAGGGCTATTTGATGTCGCCAACTTCCAAGAAAATTTCCTCGGTCACAGCAAAAAAAAGACCATTTTGTTGAAATTTTGCAAATTCTTTTTGTTCTTAGGATCATATCTCACAAAATGGGGGAAAAAAAATATCCTGCATAATTAATACCAAATGAAACCACAGGTAGTAATTAGGAAGGTACATGAAGGGAGGTTATGTTTGATCACTGCAAATGATCAAACTTTGAAGAACTTGTATTTGGATGCAGTAATTTTTACTATGGTTTTGTAATCTAGGGTTAAACAGGCTGGGAATAAACAGAATGGAGAAAGTTATATGGAAAATATGTGTCAGAACAGGGCAGTTTAAACAAACTCATGAGTAGACAAAGATATTCAGGCGTAGATCACTGTAACCTCAGAGCACACATAGAAAATGTGACTGTGGAGCATCCAGACTCCAGAGCATATCCTACAGGACTGCAGCACTCACAGCACAGGAGCATCCAGACAAACTCCAGAACATATCATACAGGACTACAGCACTCTCAACACAGGAGCATCCAGACAAACTCCAGAGCATATCCTACAGGACTGCAGCACTCTCAACACAGGAGCATCCAGACAAACTCCAGAGCATATCCTACAGGACTGCAGCACTCTCAACACAGGAGAACTATAGCTTGTCCATGGGACCACACATCTCTTCTCAGTTCTCTATTCAACATGCTTGCAAACTAGTTCTAAAGTTTCTAGACTGGCTTGTTGTTTACAACTGGGGAGCTGTGTTGCATGCAGTCTATGGAGGTGAGCTTTTAGACCAGTGTTCTTTTTGGAATCCGAAGGTTGTCGCTCGTTGTTTTCTCATCAGGTTTAGGTTCAGATCTTGGGAAAATCAACTATTTGTTCTTGTTTTCAAATCATTTCTATATTTTTCTTGTAATGAAATTGTAAATTCCATCACTGATGCTCTGTGACAGCATTCTATGTCATTTTATAAATATGTTCTTTTTTTTTTTTTTTTGATCAAAATTAAAATATGAGATTATTTGTGAAAGGTTCTTTTCTATATTGTTGTAACATCTAGAATGTGTTCTTTTGTTACAATATGCACAAATTATATTAACAGTAAAATTAACAATGTCTTGAAAACTTGGAACATGTATAACCTTAATCTTATCTCTATATATACACCAATAAAGACAAGTGGAACAATATTAAAACAGGCCAATGAATTTAAATATTTGGGAACAATGTTAACCTCAGATGGTAGATGTACAACAGAGGTAAGATGCAGAATGGCTCAGGCAAAAGCAGCTTTCCAAAAATTGAGGAAGATACTGTGCAATCCATTTTTGACAAAAGAAAAATGAGTTCTTAAATGTTATGTAGAGCCAGTCTTTACATATGGATGTGAATCTTGGATAATAGTACAACAGACAAGAATATTACTGGAGGCTGTAGAAATGTGGCTTTACAAAAGAATGTTAAGAATACCATGGACAGTTAAGAAGAGTAATGAAAACATTCTGAAAGAGGCCAAAGCAAAAGAAGACCTAATATCCAATATTAGGAAAAATCAATCATCAATATTTGGCCATGTAATGAGAAGGGAACAACTGGAATATATTGTAACAACTGGGAAAATTGAGGGATGAAGAGATAGAGGAGAGCAAAGAGACAATATACCAGACAGCTTAAGAGAATGGCTTGGCAGAAAGTCAACAACAGAAATGATAAATAACTGTCAAGATCAAAAGTTTGTGGAGAGACATCACCTACTGCAGCAGGCTTGGTACTAGATGATGATGATAACCAACAGTTTGTGGAAAACTGGCATTCTATAGAAAGCCTTACTTTACTTAGGACACCCTCATTGAAGGAACCAAACAAAGGCAGCTGCAGTCCCAATCAAAGCAGCTACAGCACTCACCAAAAGACAAGCAGCACCGAAAGTGAACGCAGCTGAACTGTCATTCATCATATAATATCATCATTCATTTTAAGCAATCTGAATATCAAAACGTAGTCATATCTTTATGGGGATTCCATAATGACTCAGCAATGACAGAATCCCCATAAAGTTTATTAACCTGATAAAAACAATGTATGAAGGAATGAAATGTAGTGTGGTGCATGAAGGACAGGAGTAGAGCAGGGATGCCTTCTGTCTCCATTTCTCTTTCTACTGACCATAGATTGGATTATGAAAATAACTCAAAACAACAGAAATGGAATCCAGTGGTCACTGACCAAGCAACTTGATTATTTAGACTTTGCTGATGACATAGCTCTCCTATCACACAGCCATCAACAGATGCAGGATAAAATGAGCATACTTGATGAGAGATCACAACATCTAGGACTGAAGATTAATAGAGATAAGACTAACATTATGAGAATTAATGCAGTTGGCAATAACCAAATAAAATTAGGAAAAATACCTCTACTAGACGTACAATCTTACATACATCTGGGCAGTAATATAGATAAAGAGGGACATCAATGAACTTAACATCAATCTTTAGACTATAATTCTTGAAGATAATGAACAATAGAGGGACATCAAAGAAGATTTGGTGTAATTTTTACTACAGTATCATTCTCTAGGGTAAACATTTTTTAATAACATGGATTGAAACCAAAGGAAGAAGAAAATTGAAAATAGAACACTCGCTTGCAGGAAACATGATAGTGGTGTCTATGGTTCTTTTATTAAATGGCATAAACATGGAAGAGAACTGACCTGTAAACATCTTACAAAGGAAATTAAAATATGGCCATGTTGAAAAAAAGTGGGCTGGAAAGTACAACAATGGAAGGCATGGTTCATGGAAGACGAGACGGGCAGAGGAAAAAGAAGGTTGTTTTAAGACATCAAAGAGACCTTAAACATAATAATAGAAGAAGTTGGGGATCTGGCTAAAGACAGAGATTCTTTCAGGCAGGCTGTGATGAATGCAATGTTCTGTGGGAGATTGGCTGGAGACAGAGATTCTTTCAGGCAGGCTGTGATGAATGCAATGTTCTGTGGGAGGTTGGCTGCAGACAGAGATTCCTTCAGGCAGGCTGTGATGAATGCAATGTTCTGTGGGAGATTGGCTGGAGACAGAGATTCTTTCAGGCAGGCTGTGATGAATGCAATGTTCTGTGGGAGGGCTGGAGACAGAGATTCTTTCAGGCAGGCTGTGATGAATGCAATGTTCTGTGGGAGGTTGGCTGGAGACAGAGATTCTTTCAGGCAGGCTGTGATGAATGCAATGTTCTGTGGGAGATTGGCTGGAGACAGAGATTCTTTCAGGCAGGCTGTGATGAATGCAATGTTCTGTGGGAGATTGGCTGCAGACAGAGATTCCTTCAGGCAGGCTGTGATGAATGCAATGTTCTGTGGGAGATTGGCTGGAGACAGAGATTCTTTCAGGCAGGCTGTGATGAATGCAATGTTCTGTGGGAGATTGGCTGGAGACAGAGATTCTTTCAGGCAGGCTGTGATGAATGCAATGTTCTGTGGGAGATTGGCTGGAGACAGAGATTCTTTCAGGCAGGCTGTGATGAATGCAATGTTCTGTGGGAGATTGGCTGGAGACAGAGATTCTTTCAGGCAGGCTGTGATGAATGCAATGTTCTGTGGGAGATTGGCTGGAGACAGAGATTCTTTCAGGCAGGCTGTGATGAATGCAATGTTCTGTGGGAGATTGGCTGGAGACAGAGATTCTTTCAGGCAGGCTGTGATGAATGCAATGTTCTGTGGGAGATTGGCTGATTTCCAGATCTTTCGGACAGGCTGTGGTAAATGCAATGTTCTGTGGGAGATTGGCTGGAGACAGAGATTCTTTCAGGCAGGCTGTGATGAATGCAATATTCTGTGGGAGATTGGCTGGAGACAGAGATTCTTTCAGGCAGGCTGTGATGAATGCAATGTTCTGTGGGAGATTGGCTGGAGGCAGAGATTCTTTCAGGCAGGCTGTGATGAATGCAATGTTCTGTGGGAGATTGGCTGGAGACAGAGATTCTTTCAGGCAGGCTGTGGTAAATGCAATGTTCTGTGGGAGATCTGGTTAGAGACATATTCTTTCAGACAGGCTGTGGTTAATGCATCGTTCCATGGGAGATCTGGTTAGAGACATATTCTTTCAGACAGGCTGTGGTTAATGCAATGCTCCATGGGAGATCTGGTTAGAGACATTCTTTCAGACAGGCTGTGGTTAATGCAACGTTCCATGGGAGATCTGGTTATAGACATATTCTTTCAGACAGGCTGTGATTAATGCAACATTCTGTGAGAGTTCTTGCTAGAGACATTAGAGATTCTTTCAGACAGGTTTTAGTAAATGCAACATTCTGTGGGAGATCTGACGGGAGACAGATATTTTTTCAGACAGGCCGTGGTGAATGCAATGTTCTGTGGGAGATCTGACTGGAGACAGATATTTTTTCAGACAGGCCGTGGTGAATGCAATGTTCTGTGGGAAATCTGGATAGAAACAGATATTCTTTCAGACAGGCTGTAGTGAATGCAATGTTCTGTGGGAGATCCAGATAGAGACAGATATTTTTTCAGACAGGCCGTGGTGAATGCAATGTTCTGTGAGAGATCCGGATAGAGACAGATATTTTTTCAGACAGGCTGTGGTGAATGCAATGTTCTGTGAGAGATCCGGATAGAGACAGATATTTTTTCTGACAGGCTGTGGTGAATGCAATGTTCTGTATGAGATCCGGATAGAGACAGATATTTTTTCTGACAGGCCGTGGTGAATGCAATGTTCTGTGGGAGATCCAGATAGAGACAGATATTTTTTCTGACAGGCCGTGGTGAATGCAATGTTCTGTGAGAGATCCAGATAGAGACAGATATTTTTTCTGACAGGCCGTGGTGAATGCAATGTTCTGTGAGAGATCCGGATAGAGACAGATATTTTTTCTGACAGGCCGTGGTGAATGCAATGTTCTGTGAGAGATCCGGATAGAGACAGATATTTTTTCTGACAGGCCGTGGTGAATGCAATGTTCCGTGAGAGATCCGGATAGAGACAGATATTTTTTCTGACAGGCCATGGTGAATGCAATGTTCTGTGAGAGATCCGGATAGAGACAGATATTTTTTCTGACAGGCCGTGGTGAATGCAATGTTCTGTGAGAGATCCGGATAGAGACAGATATTTTTTCTGACAGGCCGTGGTGAATGCAATGTTCTGTGAGAGATCCGGATAGAGACAGATATTTTTTCTGACAGGCCGTGGTGAATGCAATGTTCTGTGAGAGATCCGGATAGAGACAGATATTTTTTCTGACAGGCCGTGGTGAATGCAATGTTCCGTGAGAGATCCGGATAGAGACAGATATTTTTTCTGACAGGCCATGGTGAATGCAATGTTCTGTGAGAGATCCGGATAGAGACAGATATTTTTTCTGACAGGCCGTGGTGAATGCAATGTTCTGTGAGAGATCCGGATAGAGACAGATATTTTTTCTGACAGGCCGTGGTGAATGCAATGTTCCGTGAGAGATCCGGATAGAGACAGATATTTTTTCTGACAGGCCATGGTGAATGCAATGTTCTGTGAGAGATCCGGATAGAGACAGATATTTTTTCTGACTGGCCGTGGTGAATGCAATGTTCTGTGGGAGATCCAGATATTTTTTCTGACAGGCCGTGGTGAATGCAATGTTCTGTGATAGAGACAGATATTTTTTCTGACAGGCCGTGGTGAATGCAATGTTCCGTGAGAGATCCGGATAGAGACAGATTCTTTCAGATGGGCTGTGCTAAATGCAGGCGTTGCAAGGGAATGATGACGATAAAGTAATCATGCACGACATACAACAGGAACTCATTAAAATCTGAAGCGAACTGTCTGAGTCTCTTGTCAGTTTTGATATGTAGCAAAAAGTTGATTATTGAAGAACTTATTTTTTTAAAAGTGATTTTCAAATTTCACTGACAACATCACCAACAAAAGCATGAATGATACCATTTTGCAATGATAATTTATTAAATACTAGCAATGATAGTTTATTAAATACTAGCAATGATAGTTTATTAAATACTAGCAATGATAGTTTATTAAATACTAGCAATGATAGTTTATTAAATACTAGCAATGATAGTTTATTAAATACTAGCAATGATAGTTTATTAAATACTAGCAATGATAGTTTATTAAATACTAGCAATGATAGTTTATTAAATACTAGCAATGATAGTTTATTAAATACTAGCAATGATAGTTTATTAAATACTAGCAATGATAGTTTATTAAATACTAGCAATGATAGTTTATTAAATACTAGCAATGATAGTTTATTAAATACTAGCAATGATAGTTTATTAAATACTAGCAATGATAGTTTATTAAATACTAGCAATGATAGTTTATTAAATACTAGCAATGATAGTTTATTAAATACTAGCAATGATAGGTATTAAATACTAGCAATGATAGTTTATTAAATACTAGCAATGATAGTTTATTAAATACTAGCAATGATAGTTTATTAAATACTAGCAATGATAGTTTAATTAGACAACAAAGTGAAAAGTTCGGCAAGAAGAGATACAAGAGCTTATATAGACAACTTGGCAGAGAAAGCAGAGACAGCTGCAATTACAGGAGACGGCAGAACTCTCTATACAGTACAAAAGATGCTGACAAACACCTATACATCCAGTGGAACACCAATTCTAGACAAATCTGGATTAATGCTAACAACAAGCGCAGACATAAAAGCCCGTTGGGCAGAACACTTCAAAGAAATTCTTAACCGTCCACTACCTCACAGTTTAATAGATTTTGAAGCTGAAACACCAGCAGCAGAATTAGATGTAAATTTAGATGACTTCACCTTGAGTGAAATAGAAACCACCTTAAAGCTAATGACCAATAACAAGGCTGCTGGAGAGGATAAGTTAACAGCTGAGATCCTCAAGGCAATTGATAGCCATAATTTAATACATCTCCAAAAAATGTTCAACATCATTTGGAAAACAGAGAAGACGCCTCATAAATGGAAAAAAGGAATCATTGTTAAGATCCCAAAAAAGGGCAATCTTAGAGATTGTAACAACTGGAGAGGCGTGACACTTTTGTCAGTTGCCTCAAAGTTATTCTGTAAAATCATCCTAAATAGAATAAAGGATTCAATAGATACAGTAATGCGTGAAGAACAGGCTGGGTTTAGAAAAGGGAGAAGCTGTCTTGACCACATTTTCACTCTACGACTTATATTGGAGGAACATATTGAAAAGCAAAAACCTTTTGTACTTAACTTCATCGACTTCAAAAAAGCATTTGATAGTATTCATAGAGATTCTTTGTGGAAAATTCTGAAGCAATATGGTTTACCATCAAAAATCATAAATATTATCAAAGACATGTATGATGGTTACACATGTGCAGTTCGAACAGAGGAAGGACTGAGCGAATGTTTCCCAATAGAAACTGGGGTTAAACAAGGATGTATTTTATCGCCCTTGTTATTTGGAATTGTTATGGACTTCATAATGAAGAAATGCTGCACTGGTAATAAAGGCATCGAATGGATACAAGGAGACCATTTGGAGGACCTCGACTTTGCTGATGACATAGTTCTCATCAGCAGTCAGATAAAAACGATGCAGGAAAACACAAATGAACTATCATCAATAGCCAGCAAAATTGGGCTTGAGGTCAATCATGAAAAGACTAAAGTCATGAAAAGTTTAATTCCAACAAGTGACAAAATATACATGGAAAACAAACCAGTAGAAGAGATCGATCACTTTATCTATCTTGGAAGTCACATTGATCGAGAAGGGGATACGAGCAAAGAAATTAGAATCAGACTGGCTAAAGCAGCAATGTCTTTCAGAAGCCTTGAAAAGTTGTGGAAATCAAAACTCATTAGCACAAACACAAAACTTAGGCTATTCAAATCAAATGTACTATCAACCCTTACGTATGCGTGTGAAAGCTGGAAAGCAACAAGAGATATAGAAACAAAGTTGAACGCATTCGAAAATAAATGTCTAAGGAAAATACTTGGTATAGAATGGAACAAATTCAAAACAAACGAGGAAATTAGAGAAATCGACAATCAACCACTAATATCTTCAGTAATAAAGAAAAGACGATGGTCATACGTTGGACATGTGATGAGAAGAGATAATAATCGAATAGCGAAGCAAGCCCTCATATGGGAAACAACAGGTAAAAGAAAAAGAGGAAGACCCAGGGAGACACTGAGAAGAACATTGATGAGAGAGGCAAGAGCAGCAGGAATCGGCTCCCTCAATGAGATAGAACTGCTTGCACAGAACAGAGACAGATGGCGAGATTTAATAAAATATCTTTAAAAGAAAACTGCTAGAACAAAAATTCATATAGGAGAAGGTGTATCTTGGTCTACGCCCTATGGGCCGGTTACGGCTCGAAAGGTCAATAGATAGAATGATAGTTTATTAAATACTAGCAATGATAGTTTATTAAATACTAGCAATGATAGTTTATTAAATACTAGCAATGATAGTTTATTAAATACTAGCAATGATAGTTTATTAAATACTAGCAATGATAGTTTATTAAATACTAGCAATGATAGTTTATTAAATACGTACAATGCCACATTCATAAATCATCATTGAGTGCCGTCCCCGCATCGAAGGTTGGCTACCATGGAGTGCCATTCCCATCTGTCTCTTGCTTTGATAGTGCAGATTGTCATAGGCTGTCTTGTCCATCTTTCGATGTAAGTCGTCCACATTAGTCTTGATCTGCCTCTTTTACCTTGTATTTTCCCTTCCAAGATTACTTTTAGCAGGCTGTTATGTCTTTTAACATGGCCCAAAAATCTCATTTGTCTTGTTGGTATTGTATTTAGCAGTTCTCATTTCATTTTTAGTTGTTTTAAGACTTCATAGTTTGTTTTCTTTTCTTTCCATCCAATTCTATCTATTCTTCTATAAATCCACATTTCAAAGGCTTCAATTTTCTGTTCTGTTTTCTTGTCTAATATCCATATTTCTGCACCATACATGAATGTCTAGAATACATAACATTTTGCTATTCTTAGTTTTAGCTCTGGTGTTATTTGTTTTGATGTTAGTATATATTCCATGGCATTTAAATTACTGTGTGCCATTCCAGTTCTTTTGTTTATTTCAGTTGTACATTTTCCATCACTGGTTATAGTATGTCGAGGTAGTTGTAGCTATGAACTACCTCCAGGTCTATTCCTTCAATTTCGATATCCACTTGTGAATTTTGAGTATTGTTTTGTTTATGATCATAGTTATTATGTTCATAAATACATGCAATATAATGTCACAGATTACATGCAATGATACAGTCACATTCTCCTGCAACTATACTTCAGTTACTAATAGTGATATTCTAAAAAAAAATGAGGCAATGGTAGTAGAATATCCTCTCTTCCTTCCTGCCTCCCTTCCTCCTTTCCTTCCTTCCTTCCTCCCTTCCTTCTTTTTTTCTTTCTTTCCTCATTTGCCTTTCGGCATAGAGGGAAGATATGATTCGCGGTTTCATGCTCTTCTATTGGTCTCTTCTGCTGACATACCTCCAAGTTTTTCTAGTATTCCGTTGATCCACATTTTTCTTTGCCGGCCTTTTGATCTGGTGTTCTCGTGTCGTTTGTTGGTAGCTCATTGTACTAGATCTAGTTCTTTATGTCTTATCATATGCCCGAATCACTTGATCTGTTGTCACTTTACGTATTCAAACACATATAATAGTACAACAGTTTGCAATACATATATTTTACAAAAATGTATGCAGTGATATTATCATAGTCATAATGATACTATTACACAAATATTTGCAGTATCGTTGTCGTAGTTATTGATCAAGTAAAATAAAAAGGAAATGAGGTGATGATAGTTTCATCATCATCATCAGAACCAAGCCTGCTGGCGTAGGCGATCACAACTTTCAATTTCGACAGTTATTTATCATTTCTGTTGTTGACTTTCTGCCAAGCCATTCTCTTAAGCTGTCTGGTATATTTTCTCTTTGCTTCTCTCTGTCCCTTCATCCATCAAATTTACCAGTTGTCACAATATATTCCAGCCTTTCCCTTCTCATTACATGGCCAACAAATTATAATTCTTTCTTCCTAATATTGGAAATTAGCTCTCTTTTTGCTTTGACCTTGTTGAGAACGTTTTCATTACTCATCTTAGCTGTCCATGGTATTCTCAACATTCTTCTGTAAAACCATATTTCTACAGCCTCCAGTGATTTCCTTGTCTGTTGTCCTATTGTCCATTATTCACATCCATATTTTAAGTACTGGCTCTACATAACATTTAAGAACTCTTTTTCTTGTTCCTATTGTCAAAAATTGATTGCACTGTATCTTCATTATAGTGTCATAGTTTCTAATAAAGATGTCAAAAATAATTTCAGGGATAATGTCATAGTTCTAACAAAGATGTCAAAAAATAATTGCAGGGATAGTGGCATAGTTTCTAATAAAGGTGTCAAAAAATAATTGCAGGGATAGTGGCATAGTTTCTAATAAAGATGTCAAAAAATAATTGCAGGGATGTCATAGTTCTAATAAAGATGTCAAAAATAATTTCAGGGATAATGTCATAGTTCTAACAAAGATATCAAAAAATAATTGCAGGGATAGTGGCATAGTTTCTAATAAAGATGTCAAAAAAATAATTGCAGGGATAATGTCATAGTTCTAATAAAGATGTCAAAAATAATTTCAGGGATAATGTCATAGTTCTAACAAAGATATCAAAAAATAATTTCAGCGATAATGTCATAGTTTCTAATAAAGGTGTTCAAAATAATTTCAGGGGTAATGTCATAGTTCTAATAAAGATGTCAAAACCAGAATTGCAGGGATAGTGGCACTAGTTTCTAATAAAGGTGTCAAAAATTATGTGACAGTGTCACAGACAGTAATGATATTCTCACAAATATTTCATGTAGTGTCATGGGTACAAGTCTGATATACTGGAAACAAATTGTTTGTAAAATTAATGTCACAAATAATTGAACTGGTGTCAGAAAAGTTTGCAATGATGACGTCACAGACAATTTCAATGATGATTTCACAAATAATTGCAGTTATGATGTCACAAAAGAAAAACAAATAAATGCAGCGATGATGTCATTTACAATAGTGATAATGTCACAAATGTATACTTTGGTGACATGCATTATTTGTGACAAAATGCTAGCAATGAAAATGTGACATATATAAATGAGATAGTTCAATTTATTGCATGTAGGATTCTTAGAGCAGAGGTAAATGTGATTGAACATAGGCTTACATATCTGTCTGTCTGTGCCTCTCCGTCTGTCTGTCTGTGCCTCTCCATCTGTCTGTCTGTGCCTCTCCATCTGTCTGTCTGTGCCTCTCCATCTGTCTGTGCTTCTCCATCTGTCTGTGCTTCTCCGTCTGTCTGTCTGTGCCTCTCCGTCTGTCTGTCTGTGCCACTCCGTCTGTCTGTCTGTGCCTCTCTGTCTGTCTGTGCCTCTCCGTCTGTCTGTCTGTGCCTCTCCGTCTGTCTGTCTGTTTGTGCCTCTCCATCTGTCTGTCTGTGCCTCTCCATCTGTCTGTGCCTCTCCATCTGTCTGTCTGTCTCTCCGTCTGTCTGTGCTTCTCCATCTGTCTGTGCCTCTCCATCTGTCTGTCTCTCCGTCTGTCTGTGCTTCTCCATCTGTCTGTCTGTGCCTCTCCGTCTGTCTGTCTGTCTATATATTGTCCTTTTGATCTGAAGACAGCAGATAGAGCATAAATTCTAGACTCTTGTGACTGACGATCTTTCAACTGTCAGGCCTTGCACATGACCTGCATTTTGCCTCACCACACTGCTTTGTTCTGGGCGAGTTGTTCAATCTCGATGAGGGAGCTGATATTGCTGTTGTTGCCTCTTGTTTTAATGTTCATTTTTGTGTTTCTCTAGGTCTGCTTCTTTTTTTCCTTTACCCTCTGGTTCCCATTTGAGGGCCTGCTTTGAGACATTTTGTTGTCACTTTTCATCACATTGCCACAATATGACCACCTTCTTCTCTTGATTATAGGGGGGAGCATAAGCGCCTGCGACCTGCGGTCACAATAGCAGGGCCAGCGCACCATCAGCCGACCAAGACCTAGCAGCAGGGTCGGTGGACCATCAGCTGACCAAGACCTAGCAGCAGGGTGGGCGTACCATCAGCCGACCAAGACCTAGCAGCAGGGTCGGTGGACCATCAGCCGACCAAGACCTAGCAGCAGGGTCGGTGGACCATCAGCTGACCAAGACCTAGCAGCAGGGTCTGTGGACCATCAGCTGACCAAGACCTAGCAGCAGGGCCAGCGCACCATCAGCTGGCCAAGACCTAGCTGCAGGGTCAGTGGACCATCAGCTGACCAAGACCTAGCAGCAGGGTGGGCGTACCATCAGCTGGCCAAGACCTAGCAGTTCTACCTCCACGTGGTCTCCCCTGGTAACAGTCTGCGTCAAAACAGACTGACTAACAGAAGCTAGGATCGACGTGTTCCCTGTAGTGGTGGCTGTTACTGATATAGAGGACCCAGTATTGCAGTACCTCTGGGCTGGACTAGTAGTTTCCCAGCGTAGCCTGGGACAGACGACCTCCAACTTCCAGTAAGAGCCGAAAATGTCAAGAAAACCATTATGACCCGCCACATTCTATGAGTCAAAGGGCAAACATGCTCGTATCAACCCGTGGTAATCCATCAACAACTCTTGATTATAGCGGATATTTCTGGATACTTTGTCACTTCTCTTATTTCTCCACTAATTTTGAACTCATTCCATGGTAAACAAAGTATTATCCTCGGGCATTTCTTTCAGATGTATCTAATTTATTTTCTATTTCTTTAGTTGTTTATCAGCTCTCAGATGTATCTAATTTATTTTCTATTTCTTTAGTTGTTTATCAGCTTTCAGATGTATCTAATTTATTTTCTATTTCTTTAGTTGTTTACCATCTCTGACATCCATATGTAAGTGTGGATAATACATTGATTTGAAAATCCTGTGCTTTGTTTTTGTGCTTAGTAATTTTGATTTCCATATTTTAGCAAGGTTTCTGAAAGTCATTGCTGCCTTTCCTATACTGTTTCTAATTTCTTTCTTTGTGTCACCTTCTTGATCTGTGCAGCTTCCAAGATATACAAAGTAATATACTTCTTCCACTCCTCTTTTTCTGAGTAAATTTGATTTTTCATTACTTTTTGTCTTTTCTTGATTTACCAAGCCCAATTTTCCTAGCCATTGATGACAGGGCATTTGTTCTTTCTTTCATTATGTTCACATTGCTGCCAAAGATCTGAATAGTTCTATTTATAAAAGCATAAATAAAACACCTTACAAAGGTCTGAATAATTTTATTTATAAAAGCATAAATAAAACACCTTACAAAGGTCTGAATAATTCTATTTATAAAAGCATAAATAAAACACCTTACAAAGGTCTGAATAATTCTATTTATAAAAGCATAAATAAAACACCTTACAAAGATCTGAATAGTTCTATTTATAAAAGCATAAATAAAACACCTTACAAAGATCTGAATAGTTCTATTTATAAAAGCATAAATAAAACACCTTACAAAGATCTGAATAGTTCTATTTATAAAAGCATAAATAAAACACCTTACAAAGATCTGAATAGTTCTATTTATAAAAGCATAAATAAAACACCTTACAAAGATCTTTCTTATTTAAAGAATACTTTGTAAAGAGACAAAAATCTGGCTTAATATTTAAATATTTCATGAGGGGTGAAGAATATGTAAATTCAGTTGTTAAATTCACGTATTGATTCACGTTTCCACATAGATAAAAATGAATTCACATGTTTCCATATAGATAACGATGAATTCACGTTTCCACAAATAAACTCTAAAATCACATGAATTTGTTCACATAAAAAGAGTTAAGGATGAATTCAAACTTATGCAAGTTAGCTCTCATTTCACACGCTGCACTTAAATAGTTCACATCATACACATTACATTCGTAATAATAATATAATTATAATGATATATAATTATAATCATCAACAAGTACCAGGCCTGCTGGCATAGGTGATCATGTCTCTCCACAACTTTCAATCTCGGCAGCTAGTTATCATTTCTGTTGTTGACCTTCTGCCAAGCCATTCTCTTAAGCTGTCTGTTATTTTTTCCTCTTTGCTTCCCTCTATCTCTTCGTCCCTCAATTTTTCCAGTTGTTACAATATATTCCAGTTGTTCTCTTCTCATTACATGGCCAAAAAAATGATGATTGTTTCTTCCTAATATTGGAAATTAGCTCTCTTTTTGCTTTGACCTCTCTCAGAACATCTTCATTACACTTCTTAGCTGTCCATGGTACTCTCAACATTCTTCTGTAAAACCACATTTCTACAGACTCCAGTGGTTTTCTTGTCTAATATAATTAAAATGATATATAATTATAATGATATATAATTATAATTTTATCGTAGATTTCTCACTTTCTGTAAAATAATCATGGTTTTATACAATTTTACTTCTTCTGCCTCATCTTTCTGTCATTTACCTTTCAGTTAGACACAATACATTGTAAAGGAAATTAAAAATAATCTTACAAACCAAAGAATAAATTATGAATTTGCACAAACAGGTAACAAAAAAAAAAAATGCAAATTCAAATTCTGGAAGGAAATAAACTTGAATTTCATTATTGCAAAAAAATAAACAAAATAAATAGCTTTAATTAAAATAAAATCTGTTATTGAATACATTTATTTGAAGATAAATCTGATTTCACATAAATAACGAAATATAAATCTGATTTTATGATGAACGCTACATTTTGGACATGGGATAGGTGAAGTGAGGATTTGTTAGGTGAGGTGAGATAATGTCAGATATGGTGAAATGATGTCAGGGGAGAAGAGATAATGTCATATGAAGTGAAATGATGTCAGGTGAGAAGAGATAATGTCATATGAAGTGAAATGATGTCAGGTGAGAAGAGATAATGTCATATGAAGTGAAATGATGTCAGGTGAGAAGAGATAATGTCATATGAAGTGAAATGATGCCAGGTGAGGAGAGATAATGTCATATGAAGTGAAATGATGTCAGATGAGGAGAGATAATGTCAGATGAAGTGAAATGATGCCATGTGAGGAGAGATAATGTCAGATGAAGTGAAATGATGTCAGGTGAGAAGAGATAATGTCATATGAAGTGAAATGATGCCAGGTGAGGAGAGATAATGTCAGATGAAGTGAAATGATGTCAGGTGGGGAGAGATAATGTCATATGAAGTGAAATGATGTCAGGTGAGAAAAGATATGTCAGATGAAGTGAAATGATGTCAGGTGAGAAGAGATATGTCAAATGAAGTGAAATGATGTCAGGTGAGAAGAGATATGTCAGATGAAGTGAAATGATGTCATGGGAGAAGAGATATGTCAGATGAAGTGAAATGATGTCAGGTGAGAAGAGATATGTCAGATGAAGTGAAATGATGTCAGGTGAGAAGAGATAATGTCAGATAAAGTGAAATGATGTCAGGTGAGGAGAGATAATGTCAGATAAAGTGAAATGATGTCAGGTGAGGAGAGATAATGTCAGATAAAGTGAAATGGTGTCAGATGAGAAGAGATATGTCAGATAAAGTGAAATGATGTCAGGTGAGAAGAGATATGTCAGATAAAGTGAAATGATGTCAGGTGAGGAGAGATAATGTCAGATAAAGTGAAATGATGTCAGGTGAGAAGAGATATGTCAGATGAAGTGAAATGATGTCATGGGAGAAGAGATAATGTCAAATGAAGTGAAGCGGTGCCAGATGAGGAGGGATAATGTTAAATGAAGTGAAATGGCCATGATCATGCCAGGTGAGGAGAGATGATATCAGGTGAGGAGAAACTAATGTCAGGTGGGGTGAAATGATGGCATGTAACGTGAACAAATGTCATGTGAGATAAAATGATGCCAGGTGAGGTGAAAATGACGTAAGTTGTGAGGTTGTGGCATCTAAATAACCTACTCAAGTAGAAATACAAACTCTTCCAGCTGGAGAAAGGTGCACACGTTTTAGAACAAAGGCAATGACACTCCACACAGCAATACAAACTCTCAACACACAAGAGGTACCAAGTCCATACAGCCATACAAACTCTCAACACACAAGAGGTACCAAGTCCATACAGCCATACAAACTCTCAACACACAAGAGGTACCAAGTCCATACAGCCATACAAACTCTCAACACACAAGAGGTACCAAGTCCATACAGCCATACAAACTCTCAACACACAAGAGGTACCCAGTCCATACAGCCATACAAACTCTCAACACACAAGAGGTACCAAGTCCATACAGCCATACAAACTCTCAACACACAAGAGGTACCAAGTCCATACAGCCATACAAACTCTCAACACACAAGAGGTACCAAGTCCATACAGCCATACAAACTCTCAACACACAAGAGGTACCAAGTCCATACAGCCATACAAACTCTCAACACACAAGAGGTACCAAGTCCATACAGCCATACAAACTCTCAACACACAAGAGGTACCAAGTCCATACAGCCATACAAACTCTCAACACACAAGAGGTACCAAGTCCATACAGCCATACAAACTCTCAACACACAAGAGGTACCAAGTCCATACAGCCATACAAACTCTCAACACACAAGAGGTACCAAGTCCATACAGCCATACAAACTCTCAACACACAAGAGGTACCAAGTCCATACAGCCATACAAACTCTCAACACACAAGAGGTACCAAGTCCATACAGCCATACAAATTCCCAACACAAGAGGTACCAAGTCCATACAGCCATACAAACTCTCAACACACAAGAGGTACCAAGTCCATACAGCCATACAAACTCTCAACACACAAGAGGTACCAAGTCCATACAGCCATACAAACTATCAACACACAAGAGATACCAAGTCCATACAGCCATACAAACTCTCAACACACAAGAGGTCCCAACTCAATTAGAGAAACATATTCTGTCAGCTGTGATGTCAGCACATTCCAGCATAGGACAAGCAACTAGATGATGATGGTGCTATTACAATCAAATTACCACATGCACTCTCGGGGGTGCTTCGGAGGTCGTGCTCTATGCTGAGATTCATCTTTGTGGTCAGGGAAGAGATTGGACTAATTGTGGATGCGGTCCTAGCACAGTTATAATGTTCTTTATATAAAATGTCCCTTGCCATTAAGATAAAGACTGAAGTCTAATGAACACAGTAAGGTACATTGATGATAGGTCTCTATACAAAATTACCCGTGTGTTCAGGAAAGAGATTAGAGTACTAATGGACACTACAATGATGGTGATTCTCTATAAAAACACCCGTGTTTTCAGGAAAGTGATTAGAGTACTAATAGACACTATAATGATGGTGTTTCTCAATATAAAAATACCCGTGTTTTCAGGAAAGTGATTGGGGTACTAATAACCACTATAATGATGGTGTTTCTCAATATAAAAATACCCGTGTTTTCAGGAAAGTGATTGGGGTACTAATAGACACTATAATAATGGTGTTTCTCAATATAAAAATACCCGTATTTTCAGGAAAGTGATTGGGGTACTAATAGACACTATAATAATGGTGTTTCTCAATATAAAAATACCCGTATTTTCAGGAAAGTTATTGGAGTACCAATATACACTATATTGATGGTGGTTCTCTATACAACATCCTTGGGACCAAGAAAGTGAAGAAGCATTACTCACAGTAGTTTGCCATTGATACTTTAGTAATTTGCTCTTTGTGTCTCTTCATGAAGATAAAATCCACAATCTTGTTCTATTACACAGTCAAAGGAATTAGAACAAAATGTGCTTTAAAATAAAACAAAATTGTGGATTTCAAATTAAATATTGCAAACAGAAAACGCAGATCTACCAATCTATGATCTTTCATTTACGAGGATTAACTGTTAAAATATCATATTCATTGACACATAGATATTGACTTTACTTGAATAACTTACTCATTGCGTGTGTTTTGTGTCACAAATTGAAACCACTTCTATATAATATCAATTGTAAGGATGAGTGGAATGTACTAACTAGTATGAAGCTCAGGACATCTACATCCATAAAAATGCTGCAAAATTTCCAAGCTTGGAATTAAAATGCCAGTTTGATATTAAAGAAAACAGGTGTGTATTGGACACTGTCTGAATAAAATTATGTTGGTTTTGTATACAAGAACAGCCACTGTAATGACAAACATATATTTTCCTATTTAATATCCGTTTCTCTAATCTCAGGATTATTTTGAATAATAAGCGCAATTTCCGTTTCATTTAGCTCCCCTTGGTTGTCATGGTGATTATGTTTACTAACATTATCCACGTCATCAGTGTTAGGCTGGAAAACTGTTTTCTTGGAAAATATAGCGAAAGTCAAGGCCGCAATGTACAAGGAAATTGTTATTACTCGAAGACCAACCATGAGACTATGTAGCCTGAAGCGGAATAGCTCAATGTCGTAAAGTGAGCAAGCACCGATTGACGAGCAGGTGGTTTTCCAGATCAGACAAGTTGTGTCGATCAGGGCTCCGAAAATAACAGGTCCAGGAAACCATCCTAAAATTGGGAGTAAAAATTGACAAATCAGTTATTTGCTAACTAAAACGTGATTGCCAATGTGGCTTAATTTGAGTTAATTGTAATTAAAATATTCTTTTCACAATGATATTATAATATGGCCTTTGGTGTCCTACAACAGACGGTTGGTAGCAAGAAATTATGATAAGTCAGTAGTTTGGTAAACATATTAGGCGTCTTATGACTTATGCTGGGTGCTGCTTATGCTGAACAACTTCTCTCGTGGCTTGATCTGGCAATATTGGATAGACAGATCCATCAACAAAACGAACAAGATGTATTCGTGGTGCCTGATTTCGTTTCCTTTTTCCTGCGTCTTTTATCGTCTGAATTTGATATCAGTGAGAACTGCTTCGAAAGTTGATGTGTCATTTTTTATTTGTGTTCTCCATGTGCTACGATCTGCCGCCAGGATTTTCCCAGTTTCTTTCACTGATAGAGAATTCCCTCAAGGAAGCCCTGTAAACATCCTTATATCTCAGCACTGGTCCGCCCTATGGTCTCTTTCTGTCATACAATATTTGTTTGGGAATACGATTGTTTGCCATTCTTCTAACATGACCCAGCCACCCTAGTCTACGACTCCTAAGTGCTGCCATGATGGATGGGAGTTTGGCTCGTTGTAAGACATTAGAGTTGGTTACTTTGTCCTGCCATGATGGATGGGAGTTTGGCTCGTTGTAAGACATTAGAGTTGGTTACTTTGTCCTGCCATGATGGATGGGAGCTTGGCTCGTTGTAAGACATTAGAGTTGGTTACTTTGTCCTGCCATGATGGATGGGAGTTTGGCTCGTTGTAAGACATTAGAGTTGGTTACTTTGTCCTGCCATGATGGATGGGAGTTTGGCTCGTTGTAAGACATTAGAGTTGGTTACTTTGTCCTGCCATGATGGATGGGAGTTTGGCTCGTTGTAAGACATTAGAGTTGGTTACTTTGTCCTGCCATGATGGATGGGAGTTTGGCTCGTTGTAAGACATTAGAGTTGGTTACTTTGTCCTGCCATGATGGATGGGAGTTTGGCTCGTTGTAAGACATTAGAGTTGGTTACTTTGTCCTGCCATGATGGATGGGAGTTTGGCTCGTTGTAAGATATTAGAGTTGGTTAATTTGTCCTGCCATTTGATGTCCATAATCTTTCGAAGGCATTGCACGTGAAAGCTGTTTAACCTTTTCTCCTGCCCCGCATAGGTAGTCCACGTTTCTGATCCGTATAGAAGTGTTCTAAGCACACAACTTTGGTGAATTTGAATCTTAGTCCTGTGTAAGTAACTTTCACAATATCGTATCTAAAATGTTACGGCCCCTGGATAACGAAAAAGAGCAATGAAGACATATTAAAAGACTTAAACATACAAAGTACCAAACTATAAATATCTGGGAACAACATTTTCCGAAGATGGTAAAATCTATAAAGAATAAACACACGATGTAAAAAGACAAGCCAAAATTGGGACAGCTGTCTCCTATACTTCAACACAAAGCAATACCTATTAACCGCTAAGAAAATCTATACAGAGGATATTCAATTCAATATTGTACTACCAATGCCAAACATGGTCACCTACGACTAAGCATAAAAGAAAGCTTGCCACAACTTAGATGCGTTGTCTGAGAAAGGTGCTTGGAGTGACCAGAAAAGATTATAAGAGAAAGATTAAGCATTGAGCCAATCCGAAGATACATGCAGAAATAAAAAAAAAAACTGCTTTCCCATCTAGATAGAATGCCTTGTTCTTCCTTACTTTTCAAAGCATATATTAAAAGAGGAGAAGGGAACAGAGCAAGAGGCAGACCTAGAGTAAGATGGACAGACAACATCAAAGAAACGTTACAAGAACAGTGATTAACAATGAGTAAAAAAAAAAAAAAAAAAAAAAAAAAAAAAAAAAAAAAAAGTAAAGTACCCCTTCACGCCAAGTGGCGTATAGGGAATATGGTGTTCGTGACCATAAATTTTACATACCCACGACACATGATTTTTGGGATAATGTGGTCGGTATTACGCCCATGCCGCTTTACTTTCCCAGAAAAAAATCCGGTACCCATTAAAAGCTGGGTGAACCGGACGCCGTCGGTTGGGATCGAATTTGTCCTTTGTAGTCCAGTTCCCTAACCACTGAGCTATCGCGGCTCCCCCGATTAACAATGAGCGGGGAAACAAAAAAAAGGCGTGAACCAGAATTTAATATCTTCCTTGACACCTGAACGGGTACAAGCGGAAGTGAAGAAAGAAGAAGATGAAAGAAACATGAAAAAGAACTGGCTCATAAACAGCAGTCTGCAGAGGAAATTAAAATACTATGGCCACGTCATGCTATATAGAACTAATTCTGACATATGGAAGCGAATCATGGACAGTAGACAAACAAATGAAAAGACGATTGGAGGCCACAGAGATGGGATTTCTCAGAAGAATGTTGAAAGTTCCCTGGACAGATAAAAAGACCAATGAGGAAGTTCTCAAAGAAGCCAACACAAAAAGGGAGGTCTTAAAAAACATCAGAAAGAAGCAATCAACATTTTTCGGGCACATCATGAGAAGAGAAAGTTGGAATACTTGGTTACAACTGGCAAAATAAAAGGAAAAAGAGATCGCGGACGACAAAGAGAGAAAATACTGGATAGCTTGGTGTCATGGCATGGAAAACAGTCAACAACAGAACTGATACGATGCACTGTAGATAGAAGATTGTGGAGGGACATGATCACCTACGCCAACCGGTATGGCACATGATGATAATGATGATGATGATGGCCACGTCAATAGGCGCAGCTGGCTGGAAAGAACAATAATGGAAGGCATGGTTCCTGGACGTCACTTTAGGGTATTTGAGATATTTATATTGGAGTCAAGCTGTTTGTTCCAGTAGAGATAATTTTAATCTACGACGCTAAACTCGTAACCTACCATTGCCTTATCTTATCTTATCTTATCTTATCTTATCTTATCTTATCTTATCTTATCTTATCTTATCTTATCTTATCTTATCTTATCTTATCTTATCTTATCTTATATCTTATGTGTGAATAAATACGAGTAGGCTAATATATAAAATAAAATTGGATGTGTTCACTTTCTGCGCGGTTTCGCCTTATGTACTTTTGGCGTGTGCTGAGACTGATATGATGGGGACTACAGTTACCTTTCTTTGTTTGGGAGATGAGATTCGGAAGATTACGCTGGCACGGGCGGTTGAGCAATTATGGATTTTAATTCGTTTGCAGTGATACCGAGGCCTTCCATAACCAATAACATTTATATCAAGTGACAGACTTCATATATCTAGGGACAAAATTCCCGTCACGGGCGATTCCCGCAGTGTCCAGCGACTGACGACTCCAGTTCTGTGTTGGTTGATAAGTCTTCTTACACGGCCACCAAGTTTCTCATTTCTGGCTGTGCCCATCTTAACTCCCATTTCCATCATCCGAAGAAGTGACGTGGATCTGTGTTTGTCGAAGTCCTGTGCTCTTCCCACATCTCGGAGGGGTGGTAATACAATAGTAGTTGTAGTAGCAATAGTAGTGGTGGTGGTGGTAGTAGTAGTAGTAGCAGTAACAATTGTAGTAGTAGTAGTGGTTGTGGTGGTAGTAGCAGCATTAACATTTGTAGTAGTATTAATAGTTGAGGTGGTGGTGGCAATAGTGGTAGCAGTAACAGTTGTAGTGTAGTAGTGGTGGTGGTGGTAGTGGTAGTAGTAGCAGTAACAGTTGGGTAGTAGTTGTAGTGATAGTGGTGATAGTAATAATAGCAGTAACAGTTGTAGTAGTAGTAGTAGTAGTAATAGTTGTAGTGGTGGTGGTGGTAGTAGTAGTTGCAGTAATAGTTGTAGTAGTAGTAGTAGTAGTAGTAATAGTTGTAGTAGTGGTGGTGGTAGTCGTAGTAACAGTAATAATTGTAGTAATAGTTGTAGTAATTGTAGCAGTAGTAGTAATAGTTGTAGTAGTAGTAATTGTAGCAGTAGTATCAGTAGTAGCAGCAGCAGTAGTAGTAATAGTTGTAGTAGTAGTAATTGTAGCAGTAGTAGTAATAGTTGTAGTAGTGGTGGTGGTAGTCGTAGTAGCAGTAATAATTGTAGTAATAGTAGCAGTAGTAGTAATAGTTGTAGTAGTAGTAATTGTAGTAGCAGTATCAGTAGTAGCAGCAGCAGTGGTAGTAACTGTAATAACAGTAGTAGCAGTAATAGTAGCATCAGTAGTAGCAGTAGTTCTAGTAATGCTATTAGCAGTAGAAATAGTAGTGGCTGTAGAAGTAGTAGTAATAGTAGCATCAGTAGTAGCAGTAGTTCTAGTAATGCTATTAGCAGTAGAAATAGTAGTGGCTGTAGAAGTAGTAGTAATAGTAGCATCAGTAGTAGCAGTAGTTCTAGTAATGCTATTAGCAGTAGAAATAGTAGTGGCTGTAGAAGTGGTAGTAATAGTAGCATCAGTAGTAGCAGTAGTTCTAGTAATGCTATTAGCAGTAGAAATAGTAGTGGCTGTAGAAGTAGTAGTAATAGTAGCATCAGTAGTAGCAGTAGTTCTAGTAATGCTATTAGCAGTAGAAATAGGAGTGGCTGTAGAAGTAGTAGTAATAGTAGCATCAGTAGTAGTAATGCTATTAGCAGTAGAAATAGGAGTGGCTGTAGAAGTAGTAGTAATAGTAGCATTAGTAGTAGTAATGCTATTAGCAGTAGAAATAGTAGTGGCTGTAGAAGTAGTAGTAATAGTAAGCTTGGGAGAAGAACTATAAGATTGACAACCATAATTAGATGCGAGAAAACATTGTAGAATACAAGAACGATGAATAAGAAGGCCACACAAGAAAACAACAGGAAAACAAGAAGGAACAATGTAAACCAAAAATTAAAGCGAGAAAAAGATGCGACACAAATATAAACAAACTGTAATAAAAAAATAAATAAATAAAACGTAAAACAAACTGATGTAAATGAAAGTGAGAAATGTAGCAATAATTGCAAGAAATAATCAACTTACCTATCAACGTACCAGCGAAGGCACCAAACCCAATTGCGAGTGGTTTGTCTTCCTCTTTCACAGATCTGTCCATTAATTAGAAGAGAAACCGTTTATTCCTTTATGTGTATTCCTTTATGTTTATTCTTTATGTGTATTCCTTTATGTTTATTCTTTATGTGTATTCCTTTATGTTTATTCTTTATGTGTATTCCTTTATGTGTATTCCTTTATGTTTATTCTTTATGTGTATTCCTTTATGTGTATTCCTTTATGTTTATTCTTTATGTGTATTCCTTTATGTTTATTCCTTATGTTTATACCTTTATGTGTATCAGGGAGCCGTGATGGCTCAGTGGTTAGTGAACTGGACTACAACGGACAAGTGGTAGGGTTCGATCCCAACCGACGGCTTCCGGGTTCACCCAGCCTTTGATGGGTACCTGATTTTTTTCTGGGAAAGTGAAGCGGCGCGGGCGTAATACCGACCACATTACCCCAAAAATCATGTGCCGAAGGTCTGTAAAATTTATGGTCACTAACACCATATTCCCTATACGCTACTTGGCGTGACAGGGGTACTTTACTTTTTACTTACTTTATGTGTATTCCTTTATGTTTACTCCCTTTATGTGTATTCCTTTATGTGTATTCCTTTATGTTTACTCCCCTTATGTGTATTCCTTTATGTGTATTCCTTTATGTTTATTACTTTATGTCTATTCCTTTATGTGTATTCCTTTATGTTTATTCTTTTATGTTTGTTTATTCCTTTACGTTTACTCCTAAGATAGCATTAGAGTAACCGATGAGAGTCAGAACATCAACAAAATAATAGACGACAGACAATTAAAATAAGTGAAAACATTAAAAAAAAACCTAGGTGATCTAACGATGAACGATAATTCACAAACAGCAGAAATAAGACTCAAGATACAACAAAGCTTGTCAAATCATGGAGCAGCTATCACCACTATTGTCCAACAGGGAAATAACTCTGGAGGCAAAACGAGCACTTTACAATAATCTCTATCCCAACGTTGTGCTACCAATGCCAGACCTGGACCCTAGACTCAAAAACAAACATAAGGAAAAAAAACATAACTTCCGAGATGAAACGTGTTAGACTAATGGCAGGAGACAGCTTAAAATATTAGATTAGAAACGAAGAACCGAAAAAGAAGGTAGGAGTAATTTCCGTCATAGATTACACAAAGTAACATTTAAAAACAAGTTTAGCAACATGATTAGGCAGAAATATCAACACAACGACCCTTCATTAAACGGTATGAGAACACCCAAGGGTCGACCAAGATAAAGATGGATTGATGGAATATTAGAAACTCTAGGAAACATAACATCAGGCCAAGCCAACAGAAGAGCAAAAGTTGGATTAATGGAATATTAGAAACACTAGGAAACATCAGCAGCAGAGGCCAACAGAAGAGCAAAAGATGGATTGATAGAATATATTAGAAACACTAGGAAACATCAGCAGCAGAGGCCAACAGAAGAGCAAAAGATCACAGATTATATCTCCCCTCGATGCTGAAACGCAAATGAGGAAGGAAAGAAGATGATGTCAAGAAGAAGAAGATAATGATGATGAAGATGAAAAAGAGAGGCAAGTTTCAACAGAGGCAAGTTAGACGATTATAATGATGATTACGATGATGCTGATCTTTATGATGATGATATTGACGACGACGATGATGATGCTGCTTGGGATGGTGATGATGATGATGAGTTAATTTTGACAAATAAGATTCCAAGACATGATCAGAATAACAAAATACCTGATGCTGACGAGAAAACCTGGCATAATGACCATAGTTGTGACAAAGGCGCTGAGCAAAGAAAGAGTCAGGTAGCCATACAGGTTATTGCATTCTGGTATGCAAAGTCCTCCTCTTGCTGTTTGGGTCACGTTTGTTGCCAAACAGCTGCAGTTTGTGAACAGCTGGGGAGACCAAAAAAAACAAAACAAAAAACAGTTATGTTCGTTATGATGTTTTGTGATATTCATTGTTAGTTTTTTTTTTATTCACACATTTTTAATTATTATTATTTTTCAGCTTTGCATTAAAATGACTAGAGGCAAAGCTGGCACTCTACAGTATAATTCTCATCACAACGTTGTGCTACTAATGGATCCTATGCGCAAGAACAGTAAGAAAAATAACCCCTGCTAAGATGAAATTCGAGATGAATGACAGGAAACAGCCTGAGATATAAATCATCATCATCATCAAATACCGGGCCTGCTGGCGTAGGTGTTCATGTCTCTCCACAACTTTCGATCTCGGCAGCTGTTTATCATTTCTGTTGACCTTCTGCCAAGCCATTCTCTTAAGCTGTCTGTTATTTTTTCTCTTTGCTTCCCTCTATCTCTTTGTCCTTCAATTTTTCCAGTTGTTACAATAAGTCTGTAGAAATGTGGTTTTACAGAAGAATGTTGAGAATACCATGGGCAGCTAAGAAGAGTAATGAAAATGTTCTGAAAGAGGTCAAAGCAAAAAGAGAGATAATTTCCAATATTAGGAAGAAACAATCATCATTTTTTTGGCAATGTAATGAGAAGAGAACAGCTGGAATATATTGTAACAACTGGAAAAATTGAGGGACGAAGAGATAGAGGGAAGCAAAGAGAAAAAAATAACAGACAGCTTAAGAGGATGGCTTGGCAGAAGGTCAACAACAGAAATGATAAATAGTTGCCGAGATCGAAAGTTATGGAGAGACATGATCACCTACGCCACTAAGCCCGGTACTTGATGATGATGATGATGATTTGGACTTCCGGTCAATATGGCGGGTAGGCAGCAGGAACCGTTCAGGCTCAGTCTGAAACGTGTTCCTTTTTGCAGTTTTCTCATATTCCAATTCCGGCTTGCTGCCGGAGATGGCTGAGTTTAGTGCTTTGTGCACACCGTGAACTGTGTTTTTTTTTTTTTTTTTTTTTTTTTATCCGGGTCGTGTTTCGATATTCCAATTGTTTATGATGAATAATGCTATCGTATGACGATGAACAGTTCAGCTGCGTCCACTTTCGGTGCCACTTGGTCGTATGTCTTTTTGCGTGTGCTGTAACTGCTATGATGGGGACTGCAGCTGCCTTTGTTTGTTTGGATCCTTCAATGAGATGAGTTTTAAATTCGAATGATCCCACTGGCCCGGGCGGTTGAACAATTATTGGTTTTACTTCGTTTGCAGTGATACCGGGGTCTCCAATTTACTTTAACCCTAACTAATATTTCTATTCGTGATATTATTTGCTTTTATAAGCTTCTATTTTCATGTTATTAAAATTAACACGTTTTGCCAGCATTATGTGACCAAATAGGTATTACTGGAACAGACGTAATAATCTTACTATAAACATGTAGAATGTTGTTGATTTAACTCTTTCCTTACGTTAAGCCGTACAGCGCGTCACTTTCAATTTAATTAGTTTAAATCACATTCTTTTTGTAGGTGTAAAGCAGGGATGCCTTCTGTCTCCATTTATCTTTCTACTGGCCATAGATTGGATTATGAAAATAACTCAAAACAACAGAAATGGAATCCAGTGGTCACTGACCAAGCAACTGGATGATTTAGACTTTGCTGATGACATAGCTCTCCTATCACACCGCCATCAACAGATACAGGGTAAAATGAGCATGCTTGATGAGAGATCACAACAGCTAGGACTGAAGATTAATAGAGATAAGACCAACATTATGAGAATTAATGAAGTTGGCAATAACCAAATAAAATTAGGAGAAATACCTTTACTAGACGTACAATCTTACATATGTCAGGGCATATAGATAAAGAGGGAGCAACAGAAAATGATACCAAAATAAGGATATTAAAAGCAAGATGAGCTTTCGTTGCACTGGGAAACATATGGAAATCCAAAGAAATTAGGTTAAATACAAAAATAAAGATTTTCAACTCAAATGTTAAGTCGGTCCTGTTATATGGCTGTAAAACATGGAGAACAACAAAATTGGCAATCATGAAGATACAGACTTTTATTAACGGATGCTTACGCAGAATAAAAGGATGGAAATGGCAGGACAAAATCACTAACATAGAATTATGGAAATGTACCAGTCAAATACCAGTGGATAAAGAGATACAGCGAAGACGATGGCGCTGGATAGGACACACACTACGGAAGCCAACTGAGAGTATTACACAACATGCCCTTTTTTGAATTCCCCAGGGGAAAATACAAAGAGGAAGACCAAGGAATTCTTGGAGAAGACAGATAGAAGCAGAGATGAAGATGATGGGGAAGACATGGAATGATCTTAAAAGAATGGCAAAAAACAGAACGACTTGGAAAGTGTTTGTTGAAGACCTATGCTCCACAGGGAGCTAAAAAGGTAGAAGAAGAAGATATTCTTTTTTGTAGGTCTTGTATTATCTTGGTATTGGTGAAATCTAATTCATTGTCCAAATATCTAAAAATTCATATGTATTGTTATATATATATAACAAGGAGTCAGACAAGGCTGTGTTCTGTCACTGGATTTGTTTTCACTTTACAGCGAATATATTATGAGATCAATAGTAGACAAAAAAGGAATTGAAGTCAACGGTCACAACATAAATAATTTGCGATATGCGGATGACACAGTCTTAATAGCAGAGACAGAGAATGAACTACAAGAAATGAAAGACATAATAGTAGAAGAAAGCAACAAGAAAGGTCTCAGTCTGAATAGTAAGGAAACAGAAGTAATGGTTATATCGAAGAAACAATCATCACCATCATGCAGCATTAAAATAAACAGGACAAATCTTAAACAAGTGCAACGCGTCAAATACGTGGGCACAATAATTACATCAGATGGGAGATGCACCACAGAAATAAAAAGCAGAATAACTCAGGCCAAAATAGCATTTCAGAAAATGAAAAATATCTTATGCAACAAATCTATGTCAATAAAAATGAGAAAGAGAGTTCATCGGTGCTATATAAAACCAATTCTGACCTATGGAAGCGAATCATGGACAGTAGACAAACAAGTGAAAAGACGATTAGTGGCTACAGAGATGGGATTTCTCAGAAGAATGTTGAAAGTTCCCTGGACAGATAAAAAGACCAATGAGGAAGTTCTCAAAGAGGCCAACACAAAAAGGGAGCTCTTAAAAAACATCAGAAAGAAGCAATCAACACTTTTCGGGCACATCATGAGAAGAGGAAAGTTGGAATACTTGGTTACAACTGGCAAAATAAAAGGAAAGAGAGATCGCGGACGACAAAGAGAGAAAATACTGGATAGCTTGGTGTCATGGCATGGAAAACAGTCAACAACAGAACTGATACGATGCACTGTAGATAGAAGATTGTGGAGGGACATGATCGCCTACGCCAATCGGCAGGGTACATGATGATGATTATATATATATATATATATATATATATATATATATATATATACATGCAGATTAATATTTAAAACCATTAAATATTTTGTCTCTAAAATCTCTGCTGCTAAATTGATAAAATGTAAACGTCCGTACTGAAAGAGTTAATATCTGAACACGGAAATAAAGAAGCATTGATACTAAATATGTAGTAAGCGTTCGTACCGATTGGTTCATTGACGAGCATCCGGCGTGACAAGGCGAAAAGTAGTTCTGGTTGTCACTTCCGCACACAGGAAAGAAGTTTCCACTGTCACAGTTACAGCCTTGCACACACGTGGAGACTATCGTTTCTCCAGATCTGTGAAAATACACCTACATGATAAGCTACACACACAAGGTGTTTTATATTGAGTTATTTGCTGGTCATCATCATTGCACTCCGAACATGTCCATAGGTGCTCAGATCCCCTCCTCAGTTATTGAGTTATTTTGGGGTCATCATCATTGCACTCCGAACATGTCCATAGGTGCTCAGATCCCCTCCTCAGCAATTCCCTCAGTGTCCAGCGACTGACGACTCCAGTTCTATGTTGGTTGATAAGTCTTCTTACACGGCCACTAAGTGTCTCATTTCTGGCTGTGCCCAACTTAACTCCCATTACCATCATCCGAAGAAGTGACGTGGATCTGTGTTTGTCGAAGTCCTGTGCTCTTCCCACATCTTGGAGGGCATTGATGATGTCCGCCCGATCCATTGGTTGCCCGTCCTCAACGACAGCGCAGCTAGCCAACCTGTCCGCCCTTTCATTTCCCCGTACTCCCGCATGTCCAGGGACATAGACAAAGGTGACCTTACGTATTTTGGATTTCTGCAACGACTCTACCCATTGCATGCGTAAAGAGCCCGCCTCCACTTTTTTTATCATGCTCATCGAATCACTCAGTATACATGCGTGGGTGTAGTCTTGTGACTCTAACCATTTGAATGCCTTGGTCACTGCCATCGCCTCCATTGTTTTATATACAATATAATATTATTATATTTATAAATAGAATATAATATTCTCTTTGACAGATACATAGACCAACGAGGAAAGTCTCAAAGAAGCCAACACAAAAAGGGAGCTTATAAAAAAAAATATAAGATAGAAGCAATCTGTATTTTTCGTGTACATCAAGAAATGGGAAATTGGAATAAAAGTAAGTAAAGAGCCCCCGTCACGCCAAGTGACGTATAGGGAATATGGTGTTAGTGACCATACATTTTACAGACCTTCAGCACATGATTTTTTGGAGTAATGTGGTCGGTATTACGCCCGTGCCGCTTTACTTTCCCAGAAAAAAATTCCGGTACCCATTAAAGGCTGGGTGAACCGGAAGCCGTCGGTTAGGATCGAACCCTACCTCTTGTCCTTCCTTTGTAGTCCAGTTCACTAAGCACTGAGCTATCGCGGCTCCCGGAAAATTGGAATACTTTGTTACAACTGGCAAAATTCAGGGAAAGAGAGATCGAGGACAACAATGAGAGAAGATAGATTGCTGTCGTGGCACAGTAAACAGTCAATAAGAGAATTAATACCAAGCATTGTGGACTTAGAGTTCTGGAAGGACATGATCGCCCATGCCAACATGATGATAATAATGATGATGATAATCCATGATGAATGCGCAAGAAAATCGAACTAACTACAGGAACTACTAAAGACTTACTAATACTTGTAACAGAAGGAAAATTAAAATGTTACGGACACGTTACTCAATTTATAGGCTTTGCTAAACCATTCTACAAGCACAGTACCAGTAAAAAGGAGACAAGAAGACAGAGTGAGAAGGGGGAGATAATATCAATAACAGTTGTTATAGTAATACTAGTAGTAGTAATTGTAGCCATAGTTGTAGTAACTATAGCCGTTGTAGTAGCAATTGCAGTAGTAGTAGTAACTATAGCCGTAGTAGAAGCAATTGCAGTAGTAGTAGGCACTGTAGCCGTAGTAGTAGCACTTGCAGTAGTAGTAGTAACTATAGCCGTAGTAGTAGCACTTGCAGTAGTAGTAGGCACTGTAGCCGTAGTAGTAGCACTTGCAGTAGTAGTAGTAACTATAGCCGTAGTAGTAGCACTTGCAGTAGTAGTAGTAACTGTAGCCGTAGTAGTAGCACTTGCAGTAGTAGTAGTAACTATAGCCGTTGTAGTAGCACTTGCAGTAGTAGTAGTAGTAACTGTAGCCGTAGTAGTAGCACTTGCAGTAGTAGTAGTAACTATAGCCGTAGTAGTAGCAATTGCAGTAGTAGTAGTAACTATAGCCGTAGTAGTAGCAATTGCAGTAGTAGTAGTAACTGTAGCCGTAGTAGTAGCAATTGCAGTAGTAGTAGTAACTGTAGCCGTAGTAGTAGCACTTGCTGTAGTAGTAGTAACTGTAGCCGTAGTAGTAGCAATTGTAGTAGTAGTAGTAACTATAGCCGTAGTAGTAGCAATTGTAGTAGTAGTAGTAACTGTAGCCGTAGTAGTAGCAATTGTAGTAGTAGTAGTAACTATAGCCGTAGTAGTAGCAATTGTAGTAGTAGTAGTAGTAACTGTAGCCGTAGTAGTAGCAATTGTAGTAGTAGTAGTAACTATAGCCGTAGTAGTAGCAATTGTAGTAGTAGTAGTAGTAGTAACTGTAGCCATAGTAGTAGCAATTGTAGTAGTAGTAGTAACTATAGCCGTAGTAGTAGCAATTGCAGTAGTAGTAGTAGTAACTATAGCCGTAGTAGTAGCAATTGCAGTAGTAGTAGTAACTGTAGCCGTAGTAGTAGCAATTGCAGTAGTAGTAGTAGTTGTAGTAGTGGTATTAGTAAAAGTAATAGAAATATCTATAGGTGTAGTTATTTATTAAAGGAGAGAACATTTCGTAAGAAGCCAAAGACCAACCTGGCAATCTCTGATCCCGTGTTTATGATTGGCTGATCACAACCAACGAAGAAACCCAAAGAGATGAAGATTGTTGCAGTCACCATGGCACCAATCATAAACTTGAGGCAGGTGGTGGGCGTTAACTTCAGCCGTGACGTCAAAAATCCACCAACTATTGTCCCAATAGAAGCAGCGAGGACGTTTATTGCTCCTGGAAAGAGGAGGAGGAGATCATAGCTGTCAATCAAATCGGCACACACGCTATTCTTTCAAGGAAGATTTGATTCATAATTAATATTCAGTCATTTTAATATGAGTGGTACATTCTGACATACTGTTATTTGTCCATCTCTTGATGTAACTCTCCCATCTATAGCACTGGCCTCCTCTTGTCTTGGTGCTACATTCTGACAGGCTGTTATTTGTCCATCTCTTGATGTTACTCTCCCATCTATAGCACTGGCCTCCTCTTGTCTTGGTGCTACATTCTGACAGGCTGTTATTTGTCCATCTCTTGATGTTACTCTCCCATCTATAGCACTGGCCTCATCTTGTCTTGGTGCTACATTCAGACATACTGTTATTTGTCCATCTCATGACGTAATTCCCACATTTATAGTGCCTAACATCAGAATCCGTAGGGGTTACAAGTTTGCTTGTTTCTTGTCTGAAATGAACGCCGATGGCACGTGTCAGATATTATTTTAATTATATATCTCACCTGTCATTTACCTCTCCAGTACCAGATCCTTACCCCTCTGACATCGCCGAAACCTCTCCAGTACCCACCACTTACGTATCTTACCTACCTTATACATTATGGTTATGGAAGGCCCCGGAATCACTGCAAACGAATTAAAACCCATAATTGCTCAACTGCTGAGCCAGTGGAATCATCCGAATTACTATCTCATCTCCCAAACAAAGAAAGGTAGCTGTAGTCCCCGTCATAGCAGTCTCAGCACACGCCAAAAGACATAAGGCGAAACCGCACAGAAAGTGAACACAACCATCTGTTCTCCATCATACGATATCATCATTCACCGTAAACAATCGGAATATCGAAACATGATCAAAACAGATCAAACACACAGCCCACGGTGTGCACAGAGCACTTAACGCAGTAGCTCCTGCAACAAGCCGGACTTGGAATATGAGGAAACTGCAGCAAGGAACACTATTCAGACATAGCTTTTAATGGTTCCTGCCGCCTATCCATAATATTGACCGGAAGTTCACGTCCTTCTGAAAATGAGGATCGTCATATAAAAAAAAAATAATTGTATAGCCCTTGATGATGTTAGGACATCACCTTGACTCCAAATCCGAACATATGAAACACAGTTAGTCATTGGACTATCCCCGTCGCATATCAAACAACAGATTGTAAGATCTCCCTGCAATGAGAATTTGTGAAATTATGAATCCCTCCTGACTAACATGAACCTCCGGGAGTCACCCCGATGTTACCAAGTCACGCATGAAACTCCATTCCGCCTTTCACTGTTAGTTTACGGCCGCCTTTTGGATATACAATCAGCCATTGTGATGACGTAGCACACACAACAATGGCTGCGCCCATAAAATCCCAACTACTATAACAGATGCAGCCAACAACGCACGAAAAAGGTGATGCGGAATCTCTAAAGTGAAAACTGCGATTGACTTCGCAGAGCAGTCCACATTAATGAGTTGTAACATGTAAATAATTAGCGTCAAACAATTCCAACGATGGCCTTGGAACAGCGCTCAATGTGTTGACGTAAACCGCATATCAACTCTAGACAGGGCAAGGTCGCATTCACAAACTTGGGTTTGATAAAGAGGAGCATTGAGGTGTGTACGACTCAGCATTATGGGCAAAATTTGTTAAATGGATCATCAGATTGACTCAAACGCAGAAAATTTCATTGAAGAGCCGGAACTAATCAGTTCCCAAATGCAATTTCTGCAGCGGTCCAGAGAACATGAACCGCGTTCCACCATGTTGGAAACGGAAGTCCTATACCTTGTCCAGTATTAATCACCTATATACCTAACCAGCATTTTACCTGTCTAATATTGATCCATTAGTATTCTCACTCTGTCTTATGCTACTGTCTTATGCTAACCTGTTACCGATCTCACATGGTTTTCACCTGTCTAATAATAACAACCTATTACCGATCTCACCTGCTTGTCATGCGTCTAATAGTAACCTACACATATTCTGATATGCTTTTTGCCTGTCCAATATTAACCATTTACTATTCTCACCTGCCTTTGACCTGTCTATCTGAGGTACTGGTTAGTCTCGGGGCAAGACGTTGATATCGCGATTGAGAGGTTGTGTGTTCAAATCCCGGCTGCACCAGTTGCGATTTTTATTTGTGATTTTTCTCTGCCACAACCGCCCCTGGTTTTAGTTAGTTGAGTTGGCAGTGTTCCTAGCGTTTGGCTTTTCGTGGCAAGGCGCTGTGGTGTTTGGCTTTTCGTGGCAAGGCGCTGTGGTGTTTGGCTTTTCGTGGCAAGGCGCTGTGACGTTTGGCTTTTCGTGGCAAGGCGCTGTGGTGTTTGGCTTTTCGTGGCAAGGCGCTGTGACGTTTGGCTTTCGTGGCAAGGCGCTGTGGTGTTTGGCTTTTCGTGGCAAGGCGCTGTGGTGTTTGGCTTTTCGTGGCAAGGCGTTGTGGTGTTTGGCTTTTCGTGGCAAGGCGCTGTGGTGTTTGGCTTTTCGTGGCAAGGCGCTGTGACGTTTGGCTTTTCGTGGCAAGGCGCTGTGGTGTTTGGCTTTTCGTGGCAAGGCGCTGTTGCGACGTTTGGCTTTTCGTGGCAAGGCGCTGCGACGTTTAGCTTTTCGTGGCAAGGCGCTGCGACGTTTGGCTTTTCGTGGCAAGGCGCTGTGACGTTTGGCTTTTCGTGGCAAGGCGCTGTGGTGTTTGGCTTTTCGTGGCAAGGCGCTGTGACGTTTGGCTTTTCGTGGCAAGAAGGCGCTGTGGCGTTTGGCTTTTCGTGGCAAGGCGCTATGCCACTTAGTATGGGTTCGATCCTGCTTCGGACCCTATATTGTTCTTTGTTTTTTTTTCTGTTGTTGATTATTTGTCATTTTTTCCCGTGTGCTGCAACCATACCTCTTCCTCTGAAATGACCGCTGGTCTCAGCAGCAAGTCCGGCTTGAATCATCAATTACTTATCGACGGATAAAATATGAGTATTTTCGAAGACGATGTTATCTGCCTGTGCGACGAGGGACCCCTGTGCACACGACTGCCATGGAAAAAGAAGGATCAATACACAAAATTAAGTTCCTAGTTTTAAGGGACTTCACCAGACGTGAAAGCTCGCTAACGGAAAAAAAAAACAAACTTGTCCATCATCAACCCTTACCTATCTCACCTGCCTTTCACCTGTCCAAAACTAAACCGTCACATGTCTTCTATCCGTCCATTAACCCTACCTTTCTCACATGCCTTTCACCTGTCTTCTATCCGTCCACCATTAGCACTTACCTATTTCACCTGCTTCTCACCTGTCCAATACTAAACCGTCACCTGTCTCACCTGTCTTAGTCCATCATCAGCCCTTATATATCTCACCTGCCTTACACCTGTGCAATACTAAATCGTCACCTGTCCTCTATCTGTCCTTCATCAAACCTTATCTAACTCACCTGCTTTTTACTTATCCAGTACCAGCTCCTTACCTATTCTACCTATCCTCTACCTACACAGACATCATCATCATCATCATCATCATCATCATCATAGGCCATTACGGTTGTCGTAGGTGATCATGTCCTTCCACGATTCTTTATCCACAGTGTATCGTATCAATTCTGTTGTTGACTGTTTTCCCTGCCATGCCATCAAGCTATCCAGTATTTTCTCTCTTTGTCGTCCGCGATCTCTCTTTCCTTTTATTTTGCCAGTTGTAACCAAGTTTTCCAACTTTCCTCTTCTCATGATTCGCCCGAAAAATGTTGATTGTTTCATTTTTCTGAGGTTTCTTAGGAACTCCATTTTTGTGTTGGCCTCTTTGAGAATTTCCTCGTTCCTTTCAGTTATCCATGAAACTTTCAACATTCTTCTAAGAAATCCCATCTCTGTGGCATCTAATCGTGGGACTCGGTAGCCTAGTTGGGAAAACCACCCGACTGGACTACTGACGTTCGGACAACCCGTGTTCGATTCCCGCTGGGAGCAGTGTGAGTTGTACTCGTGGTTGGAAAAAAAAAATACCCCCACGGTCGACCCAGCTGTTGGCAGAAATGGGTACCAGGGTATTAGGTACAAATAATAATACATAAATATTATTATATGGGGAACTTCCGAGGCGATAATTGGGAATAATAGAACAAAGAAGTATGTGTTAGCACTCAGAAAAATTGACAGACAAACAACAATAGAAAAAAACGAAGAACAATATATGATCCGAAGCGGGATTGAACCCGTACTCAGTGGCACCGCGCCTTGCCACGAGAAGCCGAACGCTTGGCACACTGCCACGCAGCCAACTAAAAAATTGGCTATTGTAGCAGTGTCTTACACGATGGCGTTCTCAATGACTATAGCATAGGGTAACGATCACAGACCGGAAATAAATTGTATTTTTGTACCTTCCTATTAATGCAAGTATCTCCCAGTAGGGCTGAATACTTGTGTCTGTGCCACTGAGTACGGGTTCGATCCCGCTTCGGATCATATATTGTTCTTCGTTTTTTTCTATTGTTGTTTGTCTGTCAATTTTTCCGAGTGCTAACACATACTTCTTTGTTCTATTATTCCCTATTATCGCCTCGGAAGCTCCCCATATAATAATATTTATGTATTATTATTTGTACCCAGTATATAACCACTGGAAACTACTGTTCGTGCTGTTTCGTCCAATAAATGTTTGTCTACAACACAAGTATTCAGCCCTACTGGGAGATACTTGCATTAATAGGAAAGTACAAATATACAATTTATTTCCGGTCTGTGATCGTTACCCTATGCTATAGTCATTGAGAACGCCATCGTGTAAGACACTGCTACAATAGCCAATTTTTTAGTTGGCTGCGTGGCAGTGTGCCAAGCGTCCGGCTTCTCGTGGCAAGGCGCGGTGCCACTGAGTACGGGTTCGATCCCGCTTCGGATCATATACTGTTCTTCGTTTTTTTCTATTGTTGTTTGTCTGTCAATTTTTCCGAGTGCTAACACATACTTCTTTGTTCTATTATTCCCTACCAGGGTATTACCCTGGGAAGGTGAGGAATGTCGCTTCGCATCTGAGTTTCGATGCTTGAGGCGACACTATACAGACATCTCCGAACATTTCTGGATAGGCGTCCGAGCACATATGGGTGGAAACTCGCGTGCTAAGACGACGGTTCAAGTCTCGTACTTTACCTTTACCTTTGTCTGCTGTCCATGTTTCGCTTCCATAGGTCAGAATTAGCTCTATATAGCAGAGATAAACTCTCTTTCTCACTTCTATTGATATATATTTGTCGGATAAGACCTACCCAATACCAACACCTTACCTATTCTACCTACACCTTACCTATTTTACCTATCCTCTACCTACCCAGCACTAGCCGCTTACCTATTCTACCTACCCATTACCAGCCGCTTACCTATTATCCCCTACCCTGTACCGACGCCTTACCTATTCTACCTACCCTGTACCGACGCCTTACCTATTCTACCTACCCAGTACCTGCCCCCTACCTATTCTATTTACCCTCTACCTACCCAGTACCATCCCCTTACCTATACTACCTACCCTCTACCTACCCAGTACCATCCCTTTACCTATTCTACCTACCCTCTACCTACCCAGTACCATCCATTTACCTATTCTACCTACCCTCTACCTACCCAGTACCATCCCTTTACCTATTCTACCTACCCTCTACCTACCCAGTACCATCCCTTTACCTATTCTACCTACCCTCTACCTACCCAGTACCATCCCCTTACCTATTCTACCTACCCTCTACCTACCCAGTACCATCCCTTTACCTATTCTACCTACCCTCTACCTACCCAGTACCATCCCTTTACCTATTCTACCTACCCTCTACCTACCCAGTACCACACCCTTACCTATTCTACCTACCCACTACCACCCCCTTACCTATTCTACCTACCCACTACCTACCCAGTACCATCCCCTTACCTATTCTACCTACTCTATACCTACCCAGTACCATCCCCTTACCTATTCTACGTACCCAGTACCATCCCCTTACCTATTCAACCTACCCTATACCTACCCCGTTATAGTCCGTTCAGATTCGTTTGCCTAGACATTAATTTATTTTTTTCAAAAACTTATTGTTCATTTGCATTGATCTTTTGAAGTTAGGTTTAGAATACTAATGTCGCTATAAAAATATTTTTTTATCAAAGAAATGTGATCCAGTTTCAAAGATGCCTTATTTAACCTATATTTAAAAAAGTTAATCGATATTATAAACACCGGCGGGATTATGTAGATGCTTACATCTCACAGCTGATTCTTTAACATATAGGCATGACCTTCACGGCTGAATGCGCACCGTCCTAAAATAGTTATGTTTCCACTATAAATTTTTATAAAGAAATGTTACATATGAAATTTCCCGTTTAGCACAAAATGACATTTTAGCCGAAACCGGAAATTATGTGACGTCAAAATCACGGCCGTAGACTCGAGTTCGAGTCATAATTCAGAGGCAAATCTCAATATTTACAGAAAGGAGGCGGCACTATCCATATTATCTTCTGCAAGTCTATGTGAGAATGAATATAAAGGCAAAATATTTTACTGAGCATAACATTGCTATAAAGATTTATCAATACTTCTGCAGAGAGCGTAAAAAGGGACATCTTTATTGTTCTTTATCAAACCCTGAGAAGAGAACAATGCATATTTTAGGTTTGTGTAAACGTTCATTTGATCGAATAGTTAAAGGAAGCGGATATTTATTGCCAACAAATGCAAGAAAGCAAGGAAGGAAAGAAACGTTAGACAGTTTTGATAAGGACCTAGTAAAAAGAGAAATCTGTCGAATGTTTGATATAAACGAAGAAGTGACACTTAGAAAGTTGAAGCTTTGGCTGAAAACTAACAACGATATTGAAATATCAAAAACTTCATTATGGAAAATATTAAGAAGTGCAGGCTTCACCTTTAGAAAGTATGCTGGTGGAAAAAACATTATTTGTGAGAAGCCACATCTAGTAGCTCTTAGAAGCAAGTATTTACGTGAAGTGAAGGAAATGCGCGAAAATGATTATGATATTGTTTATTTAGATGAAACTTGGATCAACGCTCATCATACAAATGAAAAGGAATGGCAGTTAGCAGATGGAAGTATTAAAAGATCAGTACCAAGCAGTAAAGGGCAACGTTTGATAGTTGCACATGCAGGTAGCAGACATAATGGGTTGTTGCAGAATGCTCATCTCGTTTTCATTTCAAAATCCATAGACAATAGAGACTACCACTCCGAAATGAATGGGCACATATTTAAAGACTGGATCGAGAAAAGTATCCTTCCAATATTAGATCGACCTTCTTGTCTGATAATGGACAATGCTTCATACCATAACGTAGTTAACGTAGAAGATAGAATCCCAACATCATCAAGTACAAAAGATGCAATCAAAACGTGGCTCATAAAAGAACACATACAAGTTAACGACAGCTACTTGAAACCCGAATTGCTTAGCCTTGTAAAACAGACACAACGTACAAAGATATTTAAAATAGACAAGTTAATTCAAGAACATGGCCATAGATGTTTGAGACTACCTCCATATCATGCACACTTCTGTCTGTACCACTGAGTACGGGTTCGATCCCGCTTCGGATCATATATTGTTCTCCGTTTTTTTCTATTGTTGTTTGTCTGTCAATTTTTCCGAGTGCTAACACATACTTCTTTGTTCTATTATTCCCTATTATCGCCTCGGAAGTTCCCCATATAATAATATTTATGTATTATTATTTGTACCCAGTATATAACCACTGGAAACTACTGTTCGTGCTGTTTCGTCCAATAAATGTTTGTCTACAACACAAGTATTCAGCCCTACTGGGAGATACTTGCATTAATAGGAAAGTACAAATATACAATTTATTTCCGGTCTGTGATCGTTACCCTATGCTATAGTCATTGAGAACGCCATCGTGTAAGACACTGCTACAATAGCCAATTTTTTAGTTGGCTGCGTGGCAGTGTGCCAAGCGTCCGGCTTCTCGTGGCAAGGCGTGGTGCCACTGAGTACGGGTTCGATCCCGCTTCGGATCATATATTGTTCTTCGTTTTTTTCTATTGTTGTTTGTCTGTCAATTTTTCCGAGTGCTAACACATACTTCTTTGTTCTATTATTCCCTACCAGGGTATTACCCTGGGAAGGTGAGGAATGTCGCTTCGCATCTGAGTTTCGATGCTTGAGGCGACACTATACAGACATCTCCGAACATTTCTGGATAGGCGTCCGAGCACATATGGGTGGAAACTCGCGTGCTAAGACGACGGTTCAAGTCTCGTACTTTACCTTTACCTTTGTCTGCTGTCCATGTTTCGCTTCCATAGGTCAGAATTAGCTCTATATAGCAGAGATAAACTCTCTTTCTCACTTCTATTGATATATATTTGTCGGATAAGACCTACCCAATACCAACACCATACCTATTCTACCTACACCTTACCTATTTTACCTATCCTCTACCTACCCAGTACTAGCCGCTTACCTATTCTACCTACCCATTACCAGCCGCTTACATATTATCCCCTACCCTGTACCGACGCCTTACCTATTCTACCTACCCTGTACCGACGCCTTACCTATTCTACCTACCCAGTACCTGCCCCCTACCTATTCTATTTACCCTCTACCTACCCAGTACCATCCCCTTACCTATACTACCTACCCTGTACCTACCCAGTACCATCCCTTTACCTATTCTACCTACCCTCTACCTACCCAGTACCATCCATTTACCTATTCTACCTACCCTCTACCTACCCAGTACCATCCCCTAACCTATTCAACCTACCCTCTTCCTACCCAGTACCATCCCCTTACCTATTCTACCTACCCTCTACCTACCCAGTACCATCCCCTAACCTATTCTACCTACCCTCTACCTACCCAGTACCATCCCCTAACCCATTCCACCTACCCTCTACCTACCCAGTACCATCCCCTTACCTATTCTACCTACCCTCTACCTACCCAGTACCATCCCCTAACCTATTCAACCTACCCTCTACCTACCCAGTACCATCCCCTAACCTATTCTACCTACCCTCTACCTACCCAGTACCATCCCCTTACCTATTCTACCTACCCACTACCTACCCAGTACTATCCCCTTACCTATTCTACCTACCCACTACCTACCCAGTACCATCCCCTTACCTATTCTACCTACCCACTACCCACCCAGTACCACCCCCTTACCTATTCTACCTACCCACTACCTACCCAGTACCACCCCTTACCTATTCTACCTACCCACTACCTACCCAGTACCACCCTCTTACCTATTCTACCTACCCACTACCTACCCAGAACCACCCTCTTACCTATTCTACCTACCCACTACCTACCCAGTACCACCCCCTTACCTATTCTACCTACCCACTACCTACCCAGTACCACCCCCTTACCTATTCTACCTACCCTCTACCTACCCAGTACCACCCCCTTACCTATTCTACCTACCCACTACCTACCCAGTACCATCCCCTTACCTATTCAAACTACCCTATACCTACCCAGTACCATCCCCTTACCTATTCTACCTACCCAGTACCAGCCCCTTACCTATTCTACCTACCCTCTACCTACCCAGTACCACCCCCTTACCTATTCTACCTACCCTCTACCTACCCAGTACCACCCCTTACCTATTCTACCTACCCTCTACCTACCCAGTACCAGTCCCTTACCTATTCTACCTACCCTCTACCTACCCAGTACCAGCTCCTTACCTATTGTTCATACCCTCTACCTACCCAGTACCAGCCCCTTACCTATTCTACCTACCCTCTACCTACCCAGTACCATCCCCTTACCTATTCTACCTACCCAGTACTATCCCCTTACCTATTCTACCTACCCAGTACCATCCCCTTACCTATTCTACCTACCCAGTACCAGCTCCTTACCTATTCTACCTACCCACTACCTACCCACTACCTACCCAGTACCGACGCCTTACCTAACATGATGTTGGCCTGTGACGCCGTAATCGTAAACTGAGCCTCCAGATACTTGGGCATGAAAGCCATCATTCCACTGACGCCCAACAAGTTGACTCCCGTGGCCACCACCAGACAGATATAGACTGGGTTGAAGCATAGCCTGAACATCGACAGCAGGAAATCTGAGCAGAGAAAGACGTTCATGTAAACCTGTGTGACAATCATCTTTGTACATCTGTGTAACAATCATTCTTGTAAATTTGTGTGACAATCATTGTTGTAAATTTGTGTAACAATCATTCTTGTAAATTTGAGCAACAATCTTTCTTGTAAATTTGAGCAAAAATCATTCTTGTAAATTTGTGTGACAATCATTCTTGTAAATTTGTGTGACAATCTTTCTTGTAAATTTGAGCAAAAATCATTCTTGTAAATTTGTGTGACAATCATTCTTGTAAATTTGTGCGACAATCATTCTTGTAAATTTGAGCAACAATCATTCTCGTAAATTTATGTGACAATCAACATTCTTTTGAGAAATCCCATCGCTGTGGCCTCTTATCGCCTTTTCATTTATTTGTCTACTGTCAATGATTCAGTTCAATAGGTCAGAATTGGTTCTATACAGCATCGATGAGCTCGCTTTTTGACATCTATTGACATAGACTAATAGCTGGTCGAGACAGAATTAAAAACTTTAAAAAAAAAATTCTTAAAATAGGTTTGTTGAAGGCATGTGAGAAGAGAGTTAGAAAAAGATATAAAAGGGACATATAGGACATAGAGTTAGAAAAAGATATAAGAGAGACATGTAGGACATAGAGTTAGAAAAAGATATAAGAGGAACATATAGGACATAGAGTTAGAAAAAGATATAAGAGGGGCATATAGGACATAGAGTTAGAAAAAGATATAAGAGGGACATATAGGACATAGAGTTAGAAAAAGATATAAGAGGGGCATATAGGACATAGAGTTAGAAAAAGATATAAGAGGGACATATAGGACATAGAGTTAGAAAAAGATATAAGAGGGGCATATAGGACATAGAGTTAGAAAAAGATATAAGAGGGACATATAGGACATAGAGTTAGAAAAAGATATAAGAGGGACATATAGGACATAGAGTTAGAAAAAGATATAAGAGGGACATATAGGACATAGAGTTAGAAAAAGATATAAGAGGGGCATATAGGACAAAGAGTTAGAAAAATATATAAGAGGGACATATAGGACATAGAGTTAGAAAAAGATATAAGAGGGACATATATGACATAGAGTTAGAAAAAGATATAAGAGGGACATATAGGACATAGAGTTAGAAAAAGATATAAGAGGGACATATAGGGCATAGAGTTAGAAAAAGATATAAGAGGGACATATAGGACATAGAGTTAGAAAAAGATATAAGAGGGACATATAGGACATAGAGTTAGAAAAGTTAGTCCAGGATAGCAACACATTGAATAGCATTGTTGAAGATCTGTGAGAGGAGGGCTAGAAACAGATATAAGAAAGATAGGCTGGACTGGTATACAGCCTGACAGAATGTATCTATGGCGTTTCAGTTCTTGTATACGGTACCATCACAACTGTCCTTGGACTCAAAACTACTCATGGTCTCACAGTAAGATCTCAGCACAGAGCACGATCTCCCAGGTACCAATGAGGATTCCCCTTGTGTCAATCAACAAGAAGATATATAAATATCAGTTCTGAATCATAATCATCAAATGCCTTGCCAGCTGGCGTAGGTGATCATGTCTCTCCACAACGTTCGATCGACAGCTATTTATCATTTCTGTTGTTGACCTTCTGTCAAACCATTCTCTTAAGCTGTCTGGTATATCTTCTCTCTTTGCTTCCCTCTATCACTTCGTCCCTCAATTTTCCCAGTTGTTACAATATATTCCAGTTGTTCTCTTCTCATTACATGACCACACAATGATGATTGTTTCTTCCTAATATTGGAAATTAGCTCTCTTTTTGCTTTGTCCTCTTTCAGAACATTTTCATTACTCTTCTTAGCTGTCCATGGTATTCTGAACATTCTTCTGTAAAACCACATTTTCCTTCCACAAAACCCTTCACATGACATGGCCCAAAACAAATGATGATTCTTTCTTTTTAATATTCAATGTTTATTGCTAGATGGATTTTAAAAAAATAGCCTTTGATGATGAGCGAATCTCGATAGCTCAGTGGTTAGTGAACTGGACTACAAAGGATAAGAGGTACGGTTCGATCCTGACCGACGACTTCTGGGTTCACTCAGGTTTAAATGGGTACCGGACTATTTTTTGCTGGGAAAGTAAAGCGGCACAGGCGTAATACCGACCACATTGCCCCCAAAATAATGTGCCGAAGGTCTGTAAAATTTATGGTCACTAACACCATATTCCCTATACGGCACTTGGCGTGACAGGGGCTCTTTACTTTACTTGCTTTTATAATGAGATTGATACAAGTATATGGAACAATGACCTACTAACCTTTGAACTCACGAAAAAACTTAATATTCACGTTCCTTTCTTTCTTCTTCTTCAGTTGAATCACGTGCAGTTGCGACTGTCTGCGCATGTGTCTCGGAAAGAATATTAACGGAACAGCCACAATAAGGCCAGCTCCACCAAAGAGCAGGAATCCCAGCCACCAAGCTCCCAGCCATCTTGGATCACGTGGTGTGATGTTGGTTTCTGAAGAAAACGAAATAAAATGTTAGTTGTTAATGAGCAGAAGCAATCTTGTTGCACCTCAGACAGTTATATAGGTGCTTATACTTTGTTTTAACGAGGATGGCGGGGTTACTCAAGCGCTATATCGAAGCAGGAGACCATCAGCTGACCAAGACCTCGCCTCGACTTCCAAGTTGATCTCCCCTGACGATATTCTGCGTCAAGCAGTCTGGCTATCCGAGGCAAGGATCGCCGTGTTGCTCCTAGTGATGGGGTCAACTGATATAGATAACCTAGTATTGCAGTACCTCTAGTCTAGCTATCAGAGGCAAGGATCACCATGTTCCTCCTAGTGATAGTGTTAACTGATATAGATGACCTAGTATTGCAGTACCTCTAGTCTAGCTATCAGAGGCAAGGATCGCCATGTTCCTCCTAGTGATAGTGTTAACTGATATAGATGACCTAGTATTGCAGTACCTCTAGTCTAGCTATCAGAGGCAAGGATCGCCATGTTCCTCCTAGTGATAGTGTTAACTGATATAGATGACCTAGTATTGCAGTACCTCTAGTCTAGCTATCAGAGGCAAGGATCACCATGTTCCTAGTAGCGATGGGGTTAACTGATATAGATGACCTAGTATTGCAGTACCTCTAGTCTAGCTATCAGAGGCAAGGATCACCATGTTCCTCCTAGTGATAGTGTTAACTGATATAGATGACCTAGTAGTGCAGTACCTCTAGTCTAGCTATCAGAGGCAAGGATCGCCATGTTCCTAGTAGTGATGGGGTTAACTGATATAGATGACCTAGTATTGCTGTACCTCTAGGCTGGACAAATTCCAGCTTCTTCTAGCAGAACCCTGGGAAACGAGAAAACCAGTGCAGAACGTCATGTTCACCATCGTTAGAGGTCTAAAAGGGAACACCAGACATCGTGGGGTTATAAAACAAGCAACGAAGAAAGATAACATCCTGAGAGACACAACAGCTGTAGAGACTAACATCATCATCATCAAGTACCGGGCCTGCTGGCGTAGGTGATCATGTCTCTCCACAACTTTCGATATCGACAGTTATTTATCATTTTTGTTGTTGACCTTCTGCCAAGCCATTCTCTTAAGCTGTCTGGTATCTTTTCTCTTTGCTTTCCTCTATCTCTTCGTCCCTCAATTTTCCCAGTTGTTACAACATATTTCATCTGTTCTTTTCTCATTACATGACCAAAAATGATGATTGTTTCTTCCTAATATTGGAAATTAGCTCTCTTTTTGCTTTGGCCTCATTCAGAACGTTTTCATTACTCTTCTTAGCTCTCCATGGTATTCTCAACATTCTTCCGTAAAACCACATTTCTACAGACTCCAGTGATTTTCTTGTCTGTTATCCTATTGTCCATGATTTACATCCTATGTTAAGACTGGCTCTACATAACATTTAATAACTCTTTTTCTGGTTTCTATTGTCAAAAATGGATTGTATAGCATCGTCCTCATTTTTTGGAAAGCTGCTTTTGCCTGAGCCATTGTGCATCTCACCTCTGTTGTACATCTTCCGTCTGATTGAGACTAAGAGAAAAGTAAAAGACGGTAAATTGTATCTTCCTAGACGCTGAAAAGCAAATAAGAAAAGACAAGTTTCATATTCGCTATCACTGTCCCCTCTAAGCTTTTTCTTGATCCGGTCATCTTATACCTTCAGGTTTGAACCATTAACATTATGTAACAATTACGTGCATATGTTTTTATTACAAATTTTAAATTGATATTCCGGTCTAAAATAAAACAGAAGTTATGTTCTGAGCTCTTAATGAACCGTTGAAAGAAGAGCGAGTGACCGATAACTCGTCGTGCTCCAAACTAGGAGAAGAAGGGTTCGAATCCCGTCAAAGGAGGTGAAAGTTCAGAGCTGAACTCCTCGTGGCGACTGCTCAGGATAATGTTCCTTATTTGTTTGATTGACTGATTGATTAGTTGGTTGATAGATTGATTGTTTGGTTGGCTCATGGATTGACTGATTGATTAGTTGGTTGATAGATTGATTGTTTGGTTGGCTCATTGATTGACTGATTGATTAATTGGTTGAAAGATTGATTGTTTGGTTGGCTCATTGATTGACTGATTGATTAATTGATTGATAGATTGATTGTTTGGTTGGCTCATTGATTGACTGACTGATTAATTGGTTGAAAGATTGATTGTTTGGTTGGCTCATTGATTGATTGATTGATTGATTAATTGGTTGATTGTTTGTTTGGTTGGCTCATTGATTGATTTATTAATTGGTTGATTGATTGTTTGGTTGGCTCATTGATTGATTGATTAATTGGTTGATTGATTGTTTGGTTGGCTCATTGATTGATTGATTAATTGGTTGATTGTTTGGTTGGCTCATTGATTGATTGATTAATTGGTTGATTGATTGTTTGGTTGGCTCATTGATTGATTGATTGATTAATTGGTTGATTGATTGATTGTTTGGTTGGCTCATTGATTAATTGATTAATTAATTGGTTGATTGATTGATTGATTGGTTGGCTCATTGATTGATTGATTGATTGATTAATTGATTGATTGTTTGATTGGCTCATTGATTGATTGATTGATTGATTGGTTGATTGATTGATTGTTTGGTTGGCTCATTGATTGATTGATTAATTGGTTGATTGATTGATTGTTTTATTGATTCATGTTTTCTCTCTAGCCGAAGACGGGACATAGTTCTCCCCGATTGGTCATCTGCTGCTAATTCTTGTAGGTCTTAGTTGTCTCTTGTACCATTGTTGTGCCTTCCCTATTTATTGTTCTGTTTAGCAATTCCCTGGGTCTACCTTGTTTCCTTTTACAAGATGGCTTTTACATAAACGTCCGTCCGTCCGTCCGTCCGTCCGTCCATCCATCCATCCATCCATCCATCCATCCATCCATCCATCCATCCATCCATCCATCATCTATCTATCTATCTATCTATCTATCTATCTATCTATCTATCTATCTATCTATCTATCTATCTATCTATCTATCTATCTATCTATCTATCTATCTATCTATCTATCTATCTATCTATCTATCTATCTATCTATCTATCTATCTATCTATCTATCTATCTATCTATCTATCTATCTATCTATCTATCTATCTATCTATCTATCTATCTATCTATCTATCTATCTATCTATCTATCTATCTATCTATCTATCTATCTATCTATCTATCTATCTATCTATCTATCTATCTATCTATCTATCTATCTATCTATCTATCTATCTATCTATCTATCTATCTATCTATCTATCTATCTATCTATCTATCTATCTATCTATCTATCTATCTATCTATCTATCTATCTATCTATCTATCTATCTATCTATCTATCTATCTATCTATCTATCTATCTATCTATCTATCTATCTATCTATCTATCTATCTATCTATCTATCTATCTATCTATCTATCTATCTATCTATCTATCTATCTATCTATCTATCTATCTATCTATCTATCTATCTATCTATCTATCTATCTATCTATCTATCTATCTATCTATCGTTCGCCTGAAGTATTGTCTATGTCTGCAATGTCGTTTCCTGTATAAATTTTACTGGCTTTTATAATTCTTGCAGTGGCCCATAAGAGTTTTATCTGTAGTGTTGTATCTATGGGCCAATGGATTTTCCTCAGTCTACTATATTGAGTACAGTCTTGAAGTATGTGTTCAGCAGTCTGGGGCGCCTGTCCACATGTACAAGTAGTTGAGGTGCCGATCTTGAATTTTGTATACATGTGACTATGGAGTCGATTGTGTCCTGTTCTGAGGCGTATAATGATAACTTGTTCATATCTATTCATATTATGAAAGGCATCCTGATTTGGGGCTTGTCGTCCTCTGATTCATTTGATTGTCTGTTTCTTCTGATGCTATTTTGCCTGTTTCCTTTTACAAGATGACATCTACATGGATGTCTGGTATGG